>CM040120.1:318638318-319238318 GCA_022559845.1 Amorphophallus konjac | reverse complement strand
CGGCACGGTATCTGATGGCAGTAGGATGAACCTGTTGGGATGGGTAAGTGGTGTGAAAGGGGGTGCGGCGGAGATGATAGGAGTGGGAGTGGAGACAAGGGGTTGCGGTGAAAGGATAATGGGTGGAGAGTTAACTGTGGGTATGGTGATAGCGGGTGGTGAAGGTGTAAGGGTGAGCGGAAGTGTGGGCGGAGGGCTAGTTGTAATGATGGCAGCGGGGGTGAGCAATGGGCGAGAGACGGGTGGTGGAGCGGGAGTGGACGGAAGGACAAGTGGTCTAGGAGGTGGAGGAGGGTTTGTGTGTGTGGGTGCAAGGATGATGGAAGTGGAGGAACTACGGTAGTTGTGGTGGAGGGCCATGACTTGTGGTGTGGTGCCATCATCGTCAAAGGACCACCCAGCGTCAGGAACCGGGGGTTGAACTACATTAACCTGAGCCGGTGCCGGCGGCTGAGGCTGCGGAGCGGGAGGAAGGTTCGGCATTGGGTTCTGATGGATCCCCAAGTCTTAAACCGGCTGCAGTTGCTGTTGCGGCTGCTGCTACGGCTGCGGTGCCTGTTGTTGCTGCACTTGCTGCCTTGGCGCATGCCTTCTCTTTTCTTTAATTTCGGTAATGGCCCTATGCATTTCGGCCCAATCAATCCTCTGCCCTTCATGGAGGTCATAGACCAAGTCTCTAAATTGAAAACACCCTTCAATAGTATGTCCCGCTGCCTGGGAACATGCAGTACTTTGTCTGATAAACGGCCGGGTTCCAATTGGGCCGTTCCGGAGGGAGTTGTATAGCATTAATGGACATAAGAGCTGAGAAGATGTTCGTGAGGGTTTCTGGCAGAGGTGGGTACTGTGCTATCTTCGGAGCCGAGCGCTTGTTGTTGTTGTTGTAGCCGTTAGGTGGAGGGACATTATGGTATTGGGGAGACTGTGGAGGTTGTTGCGGAGTGGCAAAGGGGTTTTGCGGAGCAGCAAAGGTGTTTTGCGGAAGGTTTTGTGGGGTGGAGTAGGCTAGCGTGGGGTTTTGTGGAGTGTATTGAGTGTTGCGGGAGTTCTGGGGGAAGCGAATTTGGTTATTTGGGTTGGCGGAGGGAAAGTTAACGGCTTGCACTTGCTCATTTGTTTGGACTCCCTCGGTAACGGGCCCTTGAGGTTTCTTGTGGTATTTGGGCTTTTGATTTTTAAAAAGTGAATGGATAGGAGAGTCCTTGAATTGGGTTTGGATAAATCGCGCCCGGCTATATAATTGATGCATGTTTGCTATATCATTCATGGCAAGGATGTTGCGGAAGGTCGAAGTGGCATTGGAAATGAGTAGCTTGACCTTTGCTTCCTCCGAAATGTGGCCTGGTACCCTGGCGACCATCTGTCTCCACCTTTCAGCATAGGTTGCAAACTCCTCATCGGGCTTCATTTTCTCGGCCACCAAGTCTATGAAGGAATATTCTGGGTCGACCCTGTCTTGAAACCGTTGAATGAACTTATCTTTCACTATCTTGAAGCTTTCGGCATCCTCTAGTGGCAGAGAGTAGAACCATTCAAGCGCGACCTCATCTAATGATCGGCGGAACAGATACGCCATAAGGTGATCATCATATTGGAACTGCGCCGATTCATACAAGAAGTCCCTCACATGAATAAAGGGATTGTTGTTCCCATCATATTTCCTGTAATTAGGGAGCTCGGATTGCGGAGGAAAACAGATATTTTGAAAGCTTGGAATGGGGACATCTGCCAAGGATTATGGGCCAACCCGCTTTTGAAGAAAGTCGAGTTGTTGTTGCATGGCGGCCCATTTGTCAAGGAGTTCCTGCTCTCTAGATGGAGTAGGGATGGTGAAAGATGGAATTTGAGGAGCAGAGGGGTAAGCAGATGGGGGGGCCCATAGGAAGGATATTGGGCCGAAGGATGACCCATATTGGTGTGAACTTGGGCTGCCCCTTGATGAGGGCGCATGAAATCATTTGGGCCGACAAAGACCTGCGGCACTGATGGGCCGGACATGTGATGATCCGACATAGAAGAAGGAGGGACAATGGTCTTTCCCTTATCCAAAAATTGCTGGGCTGAACCAGAAGACTGGCCCATCTCCAGATTAGAGAATCTAAGGGTCCTAGGTTGGACCGGAGTGAGGTCAATGGGAATGGGCTGGACGGCGGACCCATGGGCCCTAGGCTAAGCAATTGAAGGATTGGTCTGACCTTGCATAATCGGGGAAGGTGGGGTGTTGGACCCCTGCATGGCCTAATAAACCGCCTGGAGTTGGGCCGGGTTTAATTGGGCCATCATTTGAAGAATAGAATTAGCGGAAGGAGGAAGAAGAGCTTGAGTGGATTGGACGCCCTCCATAGGGATGGAGGACGAAGGAGGGATGGGCCCCTCTCTGTGTTGGAATTAGATAACCCTAGAGGGATCCTCTAGAAGCCCTTGAGGAAGAGACTCCTCTTGGGAATGGGGAAGATCGAAAGAAGCCATGGTGGATTCAAAGAGTGGATTGAAGTAGGATGTGGAGGGGGAATCGCCCCTAGGTGATGAAGCTTCTAGAGGACGGAAGCAACTCCACATGCAACGAAAGACCTTAGAACAATGCAAACAACACACAACAAACACACAATGAGTGACTAAACTTAGATGATTTTAACAAAGATGTAAGTGAAAAAGAGATAACAACACTCAAGGTCAACCAAGTTATCTAGATGATGCAACAAGATTTTTATAGTTCTCTTTTAGAACCTTAGTGATTTGATCCAAATTGTGTTCTCCACAGTAGGTTCCTAATAGGAAAAGGATGTATGGCTTGGTTGACTCTAAGGGTAATCACACCTTCACTTTATGCAATCCTAGACACGGGGTGGGAAGTGGTACAACCGGCCCGGCGTCCGTGTGGGAATCCACGGCTCGCGGGGACTTACGGAGGTCCCTGATGTGATTTCCTAGTCGGCTCCAAGGAATATGGAGACGAGAGGTCCACACACCAAGGTAGAAGAATGCAATCTAATGTATGAAAATATGCATGAACCTATGTGCACCGGAGTGCATGCAAATTCTAGGCTAGAAACTAACAATCAATTACGCAACAAAATGATATGAATATGTGAAGCAACTAATGAGGAGAACAAGTAGCACCCAAGCAGGAAAAACACAGCAGAAACTGTGGAAATAAACTGCACCTCGGAATGCGTACCTATAACTGGAGTAACGGTCATATACGCCCACGTCAGAAAGCCTGACGGTCCAGGAATGGACTATTACAATAATGTGACGCACTTGGAGACGACTGCCAGAGAACCCAGGGAACCAGAAACAACAGGAAATAAAAGGAAAATCCGGGGGAAACACGAGTAAAGAAAGGAACAAATGGATGGCAGGTTTAACAGAGATCAAGAAGCATGATTAGCACTAGATGTCCCACCATGATCGCCAAAAATTCTCTTGATTATTATTTGTGATGATGATTCCTTTATTGCAAGATGATGTGATCAATTATGCAGATATGTGGAATAATGCAATCAATCTACCAATAGTCGTATGCAACATCTACCTATGCAACCATCATGACCTCTAAGCATGGGCAAGCAATCTCAATCAAGGAACTAAACTGGAGAAGAAACAAAAACACGTGCCGAGCGTGGAGCAAGAGGAATAGAACACACCGCAAGGGGTGGAACAAGCAATTAAAGGAAAAGATGTGAAGAGGGAGAGAGCTATTGCCCAACTAAGAAGGAACGTGATCGCCACTAAGGTACATAACAAGCCAAGGACTTGGAATGTACCTTAGAATAGGTGGATGAAGTACCCGCCCGTAGGAGAGAGAAAACCAAAAGCTGTGATCTGCAACTCTGTGAAGCGTAACGGACTAAGACTGATGCGCCAGAATACTATAACGCGCCTCCCCTGATCCGTCAGACATCTGTAGAAAATAATTGGGAAATCTTTGATCTCCAACCTTCCCAGCCAGCCAGGAAGCTTGGGCCTCGTGCTTTGACCTTGGAAAACCTGCAAAAGAGTGTAGAAGAGAAAGAAAACACCCAGATTAGCCTTTGCCAAGTGTAGTAACTATAAGTCAAAAGAATTGAAGAACATGCAAGAGGAAGAGGAGAATACCGGGGGTGGTTGGTTTTTTAACCCCTCTGGGGTGTTTAAAAGATGGGAGGAGGATTTATATGCATGCAAGAAGAGGAAGAACGTTTAAGAAGAAGAGGGAACATGCCATGGATGATGGAAGAGGGAAAAACTAATTAAAAACTTGAACTAGACTGAATTAGCCCCTTGAAACTAGTACTCCCTAGACTTAGGATGACGATGGACATGGGATGCAGCCTTCCTTGATTGGTTCCAGCTCTAGGATGCGGCAGCACTTCGTCGTAAACTCCAGAAATCTCCTCTTCAAGCCATGAAGTCAAGGGTTCTATTCTTGGGTCGGATTGGAGAGAATCCAGCTAAAAAGTAGGAGGTTTCTTGGCAAACTCTTTAAGATAATACTCCCAAGAGTCCATAGAAGCAAACAGAAGATTCTAAGGATCAGATTTGAAGAAGAAATCATCAGAACAAACTCTTAATTCGGTCACAGAGTAGCAGAGAAAGAGCAGTTCTGCTAGAACACTTCTGATGGATGTAACGATCTCACGATAGACCGCCACATGAAAGTAACGCACCAAGACTGGTCCGTTACACAACCTTATCCCCTAAGAGATAAGACCAACGGGTAAAGTTTTCGAACAAAGGACTCTGGAAGACGTAACAGATCAGAGATAATGCGTTAGGATAAGGTGACGGATTTAAGTAAGTCTGTTACTTTGCAAAGGATAAGCATGAAAAGAGAACGGTCAGCTCAGGACTCTGGGATCAAGTAACGGTCCAAGGAAGTGTGTTAGGAGACCGTAACGCGCTAGGATTGATGTGTTAGGGACAAAAAGATGAGAAATGAAATGGAGAGTTCGCCAAGCAACGTCCAGCTGACAAGGATGAGGAACTAGACCTAACCAAGGAGGAAATGACTCATGAAAGAGGCCTCTAACTGACCAAGAAGACTCAACAAGGGTGAACAACTCGGAGCATCATATAAGATGAGTAAGGAGATGACCCAACTTATTGGTCATAAAACGGGTGTCAACAATGACCTGATATTTCATGCTTGGTCCCCTTGTCAATTTTACGTGATACACATGATATCTTGCTAGCTCGTTCTTGTTATTTATTGCTATTTCACTCTCGTCATTTACTTGCACTTTCTCATGCATGAACATGCCACATTGCATAAGGTATTAATCACTTAAAGCTAGTCTGGGTCTAGAGATATAATTCCTACTGAGCGTTCGCTCATCCAGTGTTTTTTTTCTAATATTTTTCAGGTAATTCGGACTCCAACTCGCAACCAGATGGGGATGACCAAGAGTGATGAGCGTAGAACTTTCAAGTGTCGTGCTGGATCTTTCTGCCAAATCACAGCATGTCTAGAAATCAACCTATTATCAATAACCATTGTGACATCGTACCAAGTCCCACTGCGTCGAGTCTTCTCCTTTGAGTCGTTGTCATGTCATCTTTATTTAATTAAGTCGTGATGTAAGAGGCTTATGTCCACTGGGGGTTGATGGTTATTATTCCTTTTAAGTCTTCCACTGTTAAATGATGTTATTGGGTTATTTGGTATCAGTTAATTGTTATTATGGAGTTACTATTTTAGCGAACTCTGTCGTCGTCGAAATTCTATTTGCTCTGATCGACATGAATGATAATAACTCGTCACGTCCTCCGGGTTCCTTCCGCGCTCAGGGCGTGACATAAAGCCACAACGCAACAGACCAAATTCTTTGAAAATGGGTTGTCATGAGAAGAACTCAAGTCCTAAAATTCTCTATACCTATTGCCGGCTTTCCTATCAAATTCTCTCTTTTATTTTCCAAGGACTAGATCGTACCCCAGGTATGGCCTCGGTAGAGGCACCGTTAAGTAGAATTGGGCCCTGGCCATGGGTGGTCACCCATAACGCACGTTGAACTTGGAAAACTCCTAATGAGATAAGAAGGTCCCTCGTCGTCGGGTTTGAGCTGGCTCTAAAATCCAAAAAAATCAAATATTTCAAAATCTAAAAAAATCGAATATGTCAAAACCCCAAAAAATCAAATATTTCAAAATATAAAAAAATCAAATATTTCAAATAAAAAAAATCAAATATTTCAAAACCCAAAAAAATCAAATATTTTAAAATCCAAAAAGAATCAAATATTTCAAAATTTAAAAAAATCAAATATTTTCAAAACCACAGAAAAATAGTTTCATCATCATGATTTGCATTCATGGCACGCATTGCATTCATTCCCTTCGTGCTATTTGTCTATTTAATAAGGCTTACCCCCTTGACCAGAAATTAAGAACTGGTCATTTCCTAACTTGCTACAGGCAATGGGTTAAGCCTAAAACAGATTTAATCTATTTCTTTGTTTGTGTGTATGTAAGGGCAGGTTAAAGGCAAGGCTCGGCATTTCTATAACTGAACGGCCCTTGGGCGACCGTTTTATTCCTTCCAACGGTCAAACATAAGACCGTTCCTTAATTCACATGGCCTCGTCCAGACCGTTCCAATCCCTAGTACCAGCAAGAATCCACGGTCTTGACTAGACCGTTCACAAACCTAAACGGTTTACTCATGACCGTTCTGTTCTGTCCACGGTCCATTGATAAACCGTTCTACCCTATGAAGGTCTTTGTTCTTAACCCTGTGGTTGATCTTATGAGCGGTTCAGATCTGGCCGTTCAATTCGTAGGGCAGTTAGTCTCTAACCATTTATCCAACTGAGCAGGTCTGGATACGGCCGTGTTCATCCCGAGATCCTACCTCAAGCTCATTCAATCACATGCAAAGAGGGCCAAACTCAAATCAATCCAATCATCAATTTTATTCATTTATTCATATGCAAACATTCCAAACATAAGTCTCTATATCAACATCATGAAACAAATCACTCAATCCTCAAACGGGCATCACCGCGGGGACGTATCTCTCTCAACTCTCTAACATAAACCTAGCACGTCTCTGAAGCCTCTGCAACCTCCGCCGGTAGGGTGAGAGCCATGCTAACCTCCCACATAATCAGGGCACACCTGACCTCCTACTCGTCCTCCTTCGACCCGAACCTCCTCGCCTGTAGTGCAGGAAGGTGGGGTAGTGCTGGTAGTATGGTCCTGGGTAGTTCAACCTGTAGGTAACACCGGTGCGGGCTGTACATCACCAATGCAGTGTCGCTCATGAGCCTCAGATCCAAGCCTGGCCTCCTAGGTAGCCTGATAGTGGTGTCGTGGAGGAAGTCAGGGCGCATCACAAATCGATCCAGGGGCAAGGTGTTGATGAACAATCGCCACTCATCCCTGGTCTTCTTTTCTACTGTCCTGCACTCTACCTGTGGGGAGAACCTGAAGGCGCCACCTATGAAGAACAGTGGATGGCTCTCGAAGATCCGACTGGCTGAAGTGATATCCTCCTTATGAATGAATTTCATCCTGACACCCATCCAGCACTCTAGGAGTATAATGGAGCCGAAGAGTGGACCTCCTAGGGCTGCAAAACTAAGGCCTTCGTATAAGTAGGCGAGGACGGCCTGGGAGATAGAGAGACCCTGCCACAGACCGCTAATGGTCCTAAGGATAGGAGTATCTAGGACGTGGTCGGCATAGGGGAAGAGGGTGGCCCCACACAGGCAAATAGACACCGCCTTAGCTATGGCCTCATACCATCCACATTTATTCTTACAATGAGCAACCACCCACTGGGTAAGAGGAAGAAGATGGATCTGATGTGAGCCTACGAAGGTGCGGATATCCTTGCTATCTGGTATAAACTCTCCCAAGATAAGGCTAGGGTCTACAGGGGCAACAATATGACACACTAAGTCCTCCTCACCCACCTTGGACCTAGGAAAGGATAAATAGGTCTCTACCTCCTCTAGTAGGACAGTGGCCTCAAAAGAAGGGAAATTAAACGTATGGGTCTAAGGATGCTAGATTTCTACCAGGGTTGAGATGATGTGCCAATCTAAGGACAATTTGGGGTAGTTTTTACCTAGCACTAAGAGTGTGTGTAGGTGCCAAGACTTTAAGATGGATATTACTACTAGGGGCAACTCACGGAGCATGGGAGCTATCCACTTTAAGGTGGAGTAGTGCCTCGAGCCAGGGAGAAGCTGAAGTAGAAAAAAGAAAAGAAAAGGGAGAAAGAGAGGAGGAACATGTAAGTAATGGAATAAGTTGAATCAATTGAACAACTTCTGCAAAAACTTTCCTCTCTCAGTGGGCTGGAGCTCAGATGTCGTGGGATCGCGGTCAACCGTTGGAGCACTTCATGCTCCTTTCTGGCCGGCATGGGCCCTTCAAAGACTGCTCCCTTCATTGAGCTCCCTTCAAAAGCCCTTTTCATGATGGTTTGATGAAGAGTAACAAGAGTTTTAAGGTTTGGAAGAGGGTTGAGGTGTGAGTCACGAATTTAGAGTTCCCTCCTACTTATAGAGCCTGGTTAGGACCCTAAACCAACTAGAATTGAGATAGGATAAATCTAGATTGGGTTGGGCAAGAATTTGGGTTAGGTTGAAACATCCTACCATGTGTTAGGACTCTCCAAGAGAGTCCCGATCGGACTCCCAGAGCGTGACATTACGCGGTCTATCGATAGACCGCACTGCTCTTAGGACGGTCTTTATTGGACCGTTTATCACCTTCCACACAGTTCGATCCTGAACCCATGGAACGGCAACGTGAAGGCCGTTCTTCCACGTGCACGGTCACTATCTAACCGTTCAATGATATGCACGGCTGATCTTGAACCGCTCAGGTGCCTTGGTTCGACTTGGTCGAGTAGTATTCCAGCGGTCCATTTTGGACCGTGTAAGGACAGGTGTGGCCACTCCATGACCGTTCATCCCTCCTGCCACCCTATTTCGTCCTTCCTGTATCACTGCACTCTAAGACGATGTCTCTCCCGTGCCTCTCAGTCGGTATGTGTCTCTCTCCTCTCCCGTATCTCTCCCGCGCCTCTCAGTTGGTACGTATCTCTTTCCTCTCCCGTGTCTCTCTCGTGCCTCTAGTCGGTGCGTCTCTCTCCTCACTCGCGTCGTGTCATCTCTCACTCATGTCGTGTCGTCTCTCACTCGCGTCGTGTCTCACTCGCGTCGTGTCATCTCCCTCTCACTCGCGTCGTATTGTCTCTCCCACTCACTCGCGTTGTCGCTCTCACTCACTCACTCGTACTCACTCGTGTCGGGTTGGGAGTCGTTGTTGTTAGTTAGTTAGTACCTAGCATTTGCATCCATTCATACATTCATTCACAAAATCAAAACAAAAATATATCATATCACTATCATATCCATAAGTACAAGTCCTGTCAAAGTACAAAGGTCAAGCCTCTCCCTCCCCCTCTGGCCTGTCACTGTCCCCGGCTCCCTCGTGCCTCTTCACTGGTGGAGGCATCGCTGAGGTTGCCTCCTCACGGTGTCGTCGACGTCGCTCCTCTTCCTCAATCCTCCGGCGACCGGAGGAACCTGTGAAGAAACTCCTATAGGAGCTATGCGTACCGTGGGTGCTGCCGCTCGGGGTCCCACTGCGCTCCGATCACCGGCTCATCTCTCTGTAAGCTCGCAACTCCTCGTTCAGCCCGGATGCCTCTATAAGAGCACGGTCCCGCTCCGCTCGGACCTGCACCAGCTCCTCAGCACTAGCCCTGAGTTGCTCCAACTTCGCCCGAAGGAGTGCCATCTCGACCGTGTCCGTCGGTCGATTCCGTACCACCTCCTCGCAGAGGCGGGCTACCTCCTCCCGTGCTGCTGCACGGCTCTGCTCCAGCTCCGCCCGTAGTCGGGTCAGGTCGGTCGTCTGCATACACATTTCATGGTTAGTCAATTGAATTTCATAATCATAGGCATTAAGGGAAAGTGTAGTGTACGTACCCTCTCAGTGAGCGCCACCTCGGTCGCCTTTGCCCGTGCTACCATCCGCGTGAACTCGACATCTCGCCCAGCTCGGTCTGCAGGGCTCTGTGAGGAGGAAGAAGGTGCGTCGGCCCCCTGGCACTGGGCTCCCTCGGCTCGCTGCATCCAAAACTCCAGGTCAGTCATTTCATAGCATAATCATAATCAAAGTGCATAATTAAGATTTAGGGTTTAGGAAAACTCACCAGTAGGGCCAGGGCCTGTCGGGCCTCGTCGTGTTCCTGGATCGTCGAGTGGAGGAGCCCCTGCAACTCCGCGATCCGACCCACAGGGTCGATCTGCATTTAAGAAGTTTAGGCATCAGTGCATAATCATACAGAAAGCATAATAGAAAGCATTTAGGGTTTAGAAGTCGTACCGGTCGTCGGGCACCACGGAACACCTGGTCCCTATAGTGCCGTGCATAGGCCATGTAGTAGGCCTCCTCGCTCTCCGCTCGGGCAGTCACCACCCGTCCTCGTGCTGCCCAGTCTACTATCTGATCTGCTGCCCGCACTCTCCAGTCCAGCTCTGTGGCTAACCCTCGCGGGTGTCGCCCAACGCGCTGCCCCGGCTTCTCTGGCGCTGGGAACTCTACTGCTGGCTGATGGACGCCGATCATCCTCATCACCAGTCTAAAGTAGAGTGGCTCCACTACAATCATGCAGTGAAGCCACACATCACGTCCGGAGAAGGCGAGGGCCCCCACTACCCAGGGCTGGCCCTCGTGCCCCTCGTCTGCATAGGGAGTCCACCGAACTTGTCAAAATAGGAAGGCACCTCAACATCATAAACATATAGAACTGCATTTAATTAAAGGGTCTAAGTTTAGAGTCGTATCGAAGTGTATGGTAGGGTGTCCACGTCGTCCTGGAGCCCGCGGACCTGCCTCCGAAGGCCTCCGATCTCCCGAGGTGCGGTCCACCTCCTGACAATCGATAGGAGCTCAGGGTGAGTCTCCTCGCCTCTCCCCAGCCCACGTAGTCGTACGTAGTTCCACACCTACATCGCACTACACGTCAGCATGTAGGACACATATAGGTGTTGCATAATCAAGTCTAGGCGTCAAGTCGTACCTGGAGAAGAGGGGAGAACCCGTCGAGCATGGTCCGCCTGCTGGTCGAGCTCAAAGAGTTAAAAAGAAACGCGAGGACTGCAGCTCCCCACGCATAGTCACCGACGTGGTCAAGATCCCAAAGTAGCGGAAGGAAGCGGCAGCTGATGACGTCCGCTCTCGTAGCAAATAGCAGCCGGCCGAACAAAAGCGTCAGAAACCTCTGCAACACTCGATCCCCCTCAGCTCCTGGCTCCGCTGCAACCCGCAGATGAACCCGGTCCATCAGCCTCTGGAGGTGCTACTCGGGCAGCTCCCCCGTCGCAATCCCAGCATGTCGCAGTCCTAAGCTGTCCTGGAGTGCTGCTCGGGTCAGGGTAGTGGACTACCGCTCAGGGTGCAACAAGTCCAATCCCAAGATCTCCTGGGCCATCTCCCGATAGTCAGTATATGTGCTCCCGCTAACCAAGGACCCGCGCACACGTAAACCCGTGATCCAAGCCACGTCCTCTAACGTGGGGACCATGTGCCCCCACGGAAAAAGGAACGTACGACTCACTGGGTCCCAGCGGTCGTGCAGAGCATAGAGGAGCGGTGTGTCAAACCGGCTAACCTCTATACTCAGGAACTCCATGAAACCCATGGCTGTCAGCCTCTCCCGCTGGAACTCGGGCAGTGCGAGATACACCACCCGGACCTGCAGCAAGAGATCCGGGTCCTACGCTTTCCCTGCATTCATTTACATAATTGCACACATTTTATAAATACGTTCATGCATTTCGCTCAATAAATGGAAATAATAAAAACTACACTTTTGCCCATAGAGCGGTTCCCCATGGACCGCTCTACATCGTGCACGGCCCGGTTTGGGCCGCTCAGTTTTCCAGTTTTTCCACCCATCCACAGCCTCTCCTTAGCCGTTCAGAGATTCCACGGTAACCAACTTACCGTTCTGTTCCCTCTCAGCCCCCTTCATTTCCTGGATTAGCACGGCTAGCCCTTAACCGTGTTGTGTTGCACGGTCCTATGTGGACCGTTCTATTCGCAACGTTTGGCATTATGAACGGATCAAAACGGCCCATCCTAGTCATCACGGTTTTCCTCAAACCGTGCTAGACCGCTCACTCCCATCGGTTCAACTGCCCAAGAGCGGACAACCCTGGACCGCTCTAGTTAAGAACATCTCTATGTGAGCCGCGTTGTCTTGGTGCACGGCCCCTGTTAAACCGTGCTACCCTCGTCATCCCCGACAACGTCAAACCCCTCCCCGCCGGCGGTGAGGGCTCATATGCCCTCCCAGCCGGCCCTAAAGGGATCCTATGCCCCTTCTAACTCCCCTAAAACGACATGCACACATTAAAAATAGGAATGGGGGGTTTTTCAATGGGCCTACCTTGGATGGCAAAACCCTCTTGGCCGGCTTCTCCGTCGCCGGCGCCGCCTCCTCCGGCGGCGTTTGTTCCTCCTCGGCGGCGATGCCAGCCACCGCGGCCATTTCGCCCTCGATCGCGGGCTGTGGGGCCTCCTCCGCTGGTGGCGCCGGTGCCGACGGTACTCTGGTTCCCTCCGCAGTGGCCATCGGTGGCGGCACTCGATCCTCCTCGCCGACCATTCGTCGTGTTGGGTGGTTTAGGGCCTGGTGCTTAGTGCGCATGGATGAGTGGGGGGGGGGATTGAGAGAATGAGAATGAGGGAGTGAGTGGGGGAGAGCTTGAGAGGGAGAGGTGTTGGACGTGGGGGCGTTCTCCTTCCCTCCCACCGTCGATTACGGTGGGGAAGGAGGGAGATGAAGGGTTTTTGTTTTTTTGAAGCCCCCAGGTATTGAACGGTCTATCGATGGACCGTTCACTATCGGTACGGTCTCCATTTAACCGTTTAATCCCCAATGGGGCATTGCCATTGAGCGGCTAGAATGTGGCCGTGCATTTAATTGAACGGCCTACTTATGGGCCGTGTAGCTTTGCATTCACGTTCAAATGATTTGTTTTTACACGGCCTTGAATGGGCCGTTATATGTTCTGAGCAGCCTACTCTTGACCGTTCACGTGCTTAAAAAATGTTTTTTTAGCCCCTCTGTGCTGCATTATGTGATTCATTGATGAATTTGATTTCATGATAAACATTGCATATCTCGTTCATGATCTCCTTTACAGCATCTGTCGTCTTGCCTCTCGCCTCCGTCAGGTAAGTCAGGTAAGTATTCCGATCCTTATACCCCTTATTGTATTACTATATGGTATCTAAGCTATATTACCTTGAGAACTAGTTGGTTGCTCACGTGTTCCAGGATCTGATGTTCTCCTTTAACAAAAACGATGATGATTCAAGTTCGCGTATTTAATCATCGGATAGGCCGTTAGGTTGGGAAAGTTAGGGGACGATGGTTCTATCTCGCACGCCGTAGTTGCAGATAGTATCTTGACCCTAATTGCCCCGGTCTAGTAATATTATTCTCGAGTATTTTC
The DNA here is from genome assembly GCA_022559845.1 of Amorphophallus konjac. Taxonomy (NCBI): domain Eukaryota; kingdom Viridiplantae; phylum Streptophyta; class Magnoliopsida; order Alismatales; family Araceae; genus Amorphophallus; species Amorphophallus konjac. Next base: position 319,224,849 of record CM040120.1, on the reverse strand, counting down.
TATTTTATGGCTTTCTTTGCATTCGATTTAATGATTTCTTTATTTTAGCCCAGCATGCATCATACGCATCTTTTGAGCATTCATGACCCATGATTTGTCTGAAAGTGTCTCATTTTGTGATGGATGACTGTACGTTCATGGTCTTGCGTAAGAGGGAGCTATTCCACCCAGAGTTGGAAGGTTTTGTTTGATCTATTCACCTGGTTTGATGGACTGAAGATCCCTGTCTGGAGTTTTAGTCCATTTCTTTACTTTTTGCTGCTTATTCCGGTTTTCTCATTGGTCCAAGGGATTGTGTACCTCATGAGGATGATCGTGTGTTTCCTTTCATTTAGTTAGTTCCTCCAGACTGGTGTCGTTTTGGTCCGATCATTCCTTGTGTTTGGTTCGGAGTTTTTCGAAAGATTCCAATCGCTCATTGGTAATGAAGCGGGTGTCTTTTACCTTAACGCCTATTTTTCAGTCTGCTTCGCTTCATCTATGCTTCATCTCCATGTTCCATTTCACTTTCGCTTCACCTCCGCTCGCTCCCCTACAAATAGGACGTTAAGGAGGGAGATCTGTTGACACCCATTTTTTACCGATAAGTTGAGTCATTCCATTTGCTACCATTTATTGATGCTTCGAGTTGTCCATTACTCATTGGGCTATTTCCAGACAGCTTATTGGGCCTATTTTATGGGTACCTTCCTCCCTGGCTGGGTATGTTCTGATTCAGGGCTTAATGGGCCTTGATTTTACTCAATTTATCACTATTTATCAATTCAAATGCCCAAGCCTTTGCACGGTCAATCGCCTGGCCGTTCAGTCAATGGACGGTTCGTATTGAGCCGTTCCTCCATTTATTGGATATTTATGTGATTTTCTGAATTTCCACCGACATGCTGTTGAACGGTCCTCGTGTAGCCGTCCAAATTAATGGAATGGTATTCATATGGCCGTCCAGTTCCCAGAGTCCCCAGGGCGTTGGTTTTTCAGATAATTATCTATTTATCTATTTTATTTGAATTTATCACCGACAGGCCCTGAACGGTTGGAGTTGGGCCGCCCCATGAATTGAGTGGTCTATCACGAGACCGTTCAATCCATCAGAGTCCAACGGTGAAATAGTCGATCAATTTGATGGATATTTTGGCTTAGTTTCCTATTTATCTAATTTCCACCGATAGCCTTGAATGGTCTATCAATAGACTGCGCAATATATTGGGCGGCCGATCGAGCGACCGCTTAATGGCCTGATTTCTGAGGTTTCAATGAATTTTCTCTCTCCAACCCGTGGCTAAACCCTTAACTTTTCCCATCATTTTCTCCAAGGTTTCTCAACCAAATGAGATATCGTTCGATCCTGGTGGGAGATAAATCAATTATCTACGAATTATCTTTTGATATCTCGACCTAATTTTCACTGAAAACTCTAATTTCGAGGATAGGTTTATGGGCTCTATAAATAGGACCCGTAGTCTAGGCTTTGAAAAGGGGGGAAAATATAAGGTCGACGGCGAAGCTCTCCGAACTTTCAAGCGACCTACAGTCAGGGAGGGAGGCCTTCTACGTCCACTCAGGCCTTCGGTTCAGGGAGTAGTTCTAGTTTTGAGTCTTTGCTTGATAGTCCCATCATCATTTCGTTCACTTGTATGCTTCTATTCTTCATTTCATTCTTTCACGTTTTTCATCATTGCACTTCATTCACACACTCCCCTATTATTTTTTCACGCCCCTAGGGGTTTAAAAACTCTCAGGTATCCCCCATTCCACTTTATTATGTCTATTTCCCTTCTTTCTTATAGTTACTACACTCCGCAGTACTGATTTGGGTTTTCCTTTGTGTTTTCTACACTGTTTTGTAGGTCAGCATCATTCTAGCACGAGGCCCATCCCCTCTAGCCGGCCAGGAGGGGTGGAGGTTCAGATCTCGCGACTTGAAGCTTGGTGGTACTGCACGGCCTCCTTCCGTCCGTGTGAAGGATTGAGCGGTCATCTCCTATCCGTTCTGCTTCTTCCCGCGGCTGACTCAGAATCATGCTATCACCGAGCTATTCTTAGTCCCGCGTTCTTTCAGCACTGGCGAGCGGTCTATCGAGCGACCGTGCGGTTCGCAGAGCAGCTCTTCCAGAACCATATACCTCTGCAGTACTATTTTTGAGGCAAGTTCCTTCTCCCTTTCCAAGGTACGGGTGTTCTCACTTTGCATTCGAGACCTTGGTGGCGATCACGATCACGTCTTTTCTCCAGCCTTCTTCTTCCTAGCTTTACTTTGATTCTCATTTACATATTGGCTTGGGAAGGAATAGATAAGGACACAAAGAGGGAAGGAAAATATGTCTACAATGTAGGGTGCCTGAAACTCATCAAAATCATCATTTTTATGCATAAGGAAGAATACCCATGTGAACGTAGAGAAATCATCCACCATGATATAGAAAAATCTTCTTCCACTTAGACTAGCAGTTCTAGGTGGCCCAAATAGGTCCATATGAATTAGCTCAAGTGATTTGGATGAAAGACTTTCAGATATATTTTTAAATGATTTTCTTGTTTGTTTCCCTAGGGCACATGCATCACAAATTTTATTATCTTGCTTAAATGAGAGTTCAGGCAGTCCTTTCACCATTGAATGCTTCATGAGTTTATGTAGGACATTGTAGCTAGCATAACCTAGTCTACGATGCCATAACCACGCAAGTTCAGATTTTGATGCAGCAAGACATAGATTCAAATGTGTAGGATCATCTAGGTCAATAATGTATACATTATTGACTCTCTTACCAGAAAATTTTACTATGTCAGATTTCGATTCCAGAATTTTGCATTCGAGAGAGTCAAAGATCACTCCATGGCCTTTATCACATAATTGACTTATACTCAGTAAGTTGTATTCCAAACTTTCAACTAGCGAAACATTTTCAATAGAGTTGGAGAGATTCTTACCTACATTACCTGTACCGATGATTTTTCCCTTGTTGTTCCCTCCAAATATAACATGTCCACCATCTTTTTCCACCAAGAGATAGAATTTGACTTTGTCTCCAGTCATGTGTCTTGAACAACCACTATCAAGGTACCATTGGTTATACATGGCTGCAAGACACTCCTGCACAAGAAATCAAACAACAGTGTTTGGAACCCAACAAAATTTGGGTCCCATCAAACTCTTCAATTCCTCAAAACATGATACCATATTCTTTGGAATCCACATTTTCATATTCATGTTTTGTTTACTTGAGTCAATGTTTTGCTTCTTCTTTTCAGTTTTTACATTGGCTCTTTGTTTAGGAATGCTTTTAGCCTTTGACTTGTAGTGAAAGTTTAAGAATGGTTGATTTTGGTTCCAATAGCTTGTTTTTGATTGATCAAAGGAGTTGTAGCCCATAGGAGAGTAGGTGTGACTAGGTCTGTGTATGTATGAATCATGACTGCCCTAGAAGTATGAAGGTGTCGACCTGTGAGGGTATGAGTGTCGACCTGTCCCTTATTCAGCCCATTCATAACGGTTTCTGTTTGGTTGTAGTGTCAACCTCATGTGATTCAAGTGTCGACCTCTCTTTAGTTCTACCCAATTATAAGGGTTTCTGGTTGGTGGGAGTGTCGACCTCCTGTACCCTAAGTGTTGACCTGTTGGGGCGTTTCTAGCAGCCTGACTGGGTGATGACCAGGAAGGTGATGACCAAGAAGGTGTCGACCTTGGCTGAGGATGGTGTCTACATGTGCTGCCCTTCTGACTTTTTCTACTTTGAGTGTGTGCAGACTTGTGCTGTGAATAAGGTCGACCTGCCTGGTTATTTTGAAAGATTTTCTTGGGAGTTCCAGGAGTTATCACTTCAGCTGATTCAACCTTCTCTTTTCCCTTGTTGTTGGATTTTTCTTGGTTTTGAATGGGTTTTGTGTTTGAGGTGGAAGCACTTGTGGAGGATACAAAGGTGACAGTTTTCAAACCAAGTTACTTTTTGTTGGTGGGATTAAAACCCAACACTTCCTTGTTGAAGTTTATTTTTGTACCCAACAATGCATCTAGGCTTTCCCTGCCATCTACAAACGTGTCCAAGGATTGTTGTTTGTTATTAAGTTCTTTCTATAGTTTATTAATGTTTTTAAGAAGTTGAGAATTGAGTTGTTTGACAGCTTCATATTTTTCATTGCATAGTTTGCTATCATTTTCATAACTTTGCATCTTCATTTTTATTTCATCAATTTCATTTCTTAAGTCTTCATTTTCAACTTCTAAGTTAAACATTTCTTTTCTACCATCTTCCAAATCCTCAATCAATTTTTTTAGATCTTCAATTTCAGATTCTAGGGAGACAGTTTTATCACTCATGCTTTGATCATGCACATTTGAGTTAACTTTCTTTTTCAAGGCTTTGTTTTCCTTCTTATACATGTCATACTTATCCATGAGTTCTATGTAGGCTTCTTCCCAGTCACTAGCAGTGAAGTGCTCGAAAGGAGAATGTACCTCAGATTCTTCGTCTCCTTTGGCCATTAGGCAGAAGTCTTCCTTTTCCTTCTCCGTGGAGCTTGTTTCATCATCATCTTCCTCCTCATCACTCCACGTGCATACCATGTCTTTGTTCTTCTTTTTCCCTTTCCATTGGCCAGCTTTCTTCACCCTATCAGGACACTCAGTCTTGACATGTCCTGGTTTGTTGCAAGAGTAACAAATAATCTTGTCATCTTTCTTAAAATTTTCAGAACTAGACCTATAACCTTTCTTTACCTGTGGCTTCCTTTTCATGAAGCCCTTACCTTCTGTTCTCAGAAAACTTCTGAACTTACGTGTGAGCATGGCCACTTGATCTTCATCTTGCTCACTGGTAGAAGTCTCACCTTCCTCAGAGGTAGTTTGGCGACTAGGTCCAGCCTTTAGAGCCAAAGGCTTCTTCTTGGTCGCTTCTATCTCCTTATTCTTCAAGTTAATCTCATAGGTCATGAGTGACCCTATGAGCTCTTCTACCTTAGTGGTTGATAGATCTCTGGACTCTTCAACCACAGTAGCCTTGGTATGCCATGCCGGGGTTAATGATCGGAGAATTTTTCTCACTATGTCCTGCTCTGTATATTTCTTTCCCAGATCAGTTAGACTATTTGTGAGCGTAGTTAAACAAGCATACATATCTTGAATGGACCCTTCAGGCTTCATTCTGAACATTTTATACTCAGAAATCAAGATGTTAGCTTTGGTTTCACGCACCTGAGATGTGTCTTCATATATTGCCTCTAAGCGATTCCACATCTCCTTGGCTGTCGCACATGTTGATACTCTTGAAAACTCTACTAGATGAAGAGAGCACTGCATGATGTGCTTGGCACTCCAGTTGACTGTAGATCTTCTAATCTGCTCCTTAGTCCATACGTCCTCATCTTCTGGAAGCTCGTAGGGGCCGTTGCTAATAACTCGCCAGAGCTCATAGTCTTGGGCGCGGATGAACACCTGCATACGATTTTTCTAATAAGGGTAGTTAGATCCAGTGAAGTAGGGCGGTCTGTTAAAAGAATGTCCTTCAGGCATGAGACCCTTGGACGCCATTCCACCATTTCTCTCAAGGTCGTTGGACCCCATCATGAGAGTATGGCTCTGATACCACGTGTTGTGTGGGAATGGCTAATCTAGAGAGGAGGGGTAAATAGATATGCCCCTCTTTTTCGAGAACTAAAAGTAATCACAGTGGAATAAAGATAACTATTATGAGATGTGGGTAATACACACACACAATGCAAGAGAGTAGATAAATACCTGCCTAGACAAGCATCTAGCGAAAAGCAATCACGCACATGCAAACCACAAGAACAGGGATTTTTAGGTGGTTCAAACTCAAACACGAGTTCTACGTCTACCCCTCACTTAAACCAAGTGAGGCTTCACTAGTGCCACAGCACTAAGCTGCTGTAAACATAGCAAACGGCACAACCGGCCAACCACAGACAAGAGAAACCCTATGTCTGTCTTCCTACAATATCTGGTAGGGATTGAAACACCACAGACTGGAGAACACCTCTGTCTGTCTTCCTACAGCACCGGTAGGGATGGTTCACAGTTTTTGATAAGAACAAACGAAAAGGAATAATGAAAAGTGACAGAAGGAATGAAACACAGTGCTAGATGCAAATATTCTTGTGTGAGATGTGGAGAGCTTGGCTAGCTCTGAGGAGGTTCGTTGCTTCTTTGATGGTAGCTTTATCTTTGCAATGCAACGAGCAAGTGGAAGAGAAGCTCGTGGGTTTGCTTTAGATCTTCACAAATGGCCTTAAGCTCTTCACCTTCTTCTCCTTCTTCTTCTTTCAGTTCTGGATGCAGCTGGCTTCTTGCATTGTTCCTCTCTTCTCCAAGGGGCGTCAGCCACTCTAGTAGTAGCAACTCTCTATTCTCTTTTTTGGCGCCTGCACAACTCCTTATGTACATGGAATAGCGCCGCTTAGATTGCTCAACAGAGGGAGCTTTCCCTCCAAAAAGCAACCAGTCCACTGATTGGTTCACCTTGAGTAAAAAAGGTGTCTTACTTCACACTTGCTTTCTTTTGATTGGCTCAGAGGCAATATATAATAGACTTTCCTTCTGTTCCAAATCTGAGCATTTAATGATCCCTATGGACAGCATCTAGCAGACATCTTCCTTATTGGCTCAGGTCACTTCTATGCTTGGTGTACCTTTCTAGGATCATCTCCCATTGGCTGTCAGCGACAGGTGGTGTGACATTTGCCATGTTTGAACTCTGTCACAGCTGCCACCAAAAAGTCATTTCAGATATGGTCATGATGGTTGAGTCACATGTCTAACCTCGGGAGTTGCTCCAGACCTCAGAATCCGTGTTTTTGGAGATTTTCGGTATGACTTTTCACTCTCTGGATTGACCTTTGTTTTGACAGACAACAGGCTTAAAATGCTTATGGGAGATCCATAGTGTCGACCTCCTGTAATGGAAGTGTCGAGACTTCTTAAGAAAAATGTCAATACAACGGTCTCTGGAAGATGTCTAAGGTCGACCTGCTGTAAATGCAGTGTCGACACTTGCTTGAGGAAATCCGATCTTCAGCTTCTGGAACCACCAAGGTGTCGACCTTCTGTAGGTAAAGTGTCGACACTTCTTTAAAAGATCTGGTCTTCAACGCTTTCAGGAATAGCTGTGGTGTCGACACTTTTTTGTAGAGGAGCGTTTAAAATGCTTTCTGGAAGGGTCTAAGGTCGACCTGCTGGGAACATGGTGTCGACATTGCCCTTGTGACAACTGCTTTTAATGTTGTCTTCAGTCTTGCTTGATTGCTGCTGGATCTGTCTTTGCTTGAAGATGTTTCCTAATCCACCTTGGTTTATTTTCTGTGCATCCAATTTCTTCGATTTCTGTGCACTTGATTTCTTTCTATTCATTTGAGCTTTTTGCTTGAACTACCTTGAGAATATCAAAGTGTCATTAGAAAGTAAATGATTCATGGTGTTAGACAACATCAAAATCTCAGAATGCCAGTGACTCAAGATGTTGGAATAGCATCAAACTTCAGGGACACAACAGGGATTCGCGGGACCCCTACTGAGCCAATGAGATGAGGCTCACCCCCTTTGTTTCTTAGGTGAGCTGCGGCTAACGCATAGTGCTTTCGAGGCTCCTCATGGTGCCGGTGGTCAGGTCTAGCTGCCAGTTTGCCAGAGATAGGGAATGTCCCGTGGTCTTGTACTTTTCTTTTAGTTTAGTTGACTGTACTTGTTATATACTTAGAATTCTAGACTATATAACTATTTAATTATATAGTTGTTAATTTCCTGTATTTATTTAAATTATGCATTGTATATTCCTACAATTATTTTAGATTATTGTACACCCCCACACCAACCTTTAACCTTTCCGAGCGTCGCGGCTTGTAGGTGGCGGGCTAGGATTCGGGATGTTCCGGTCCTTTACCGGTACTCAGATTCTGGGTCGTTACACATATCATGATAGGACCTAGGCGAGGATAGCCTAGTATGTGTAGCGCTTGTAGAGTAGAGGCGATGATAGCCTAGAGCGTATGTGCCTTGGTTAGGGCAAGTGTACATTGTTGTTGGAAGCAAAGGCTCGTATCTTGTGTATGGTAGTAGGACACGGCCATGTTATTGGGTGCAAAGACACAGACCGTAGCCAGTCCCAGTGAGAGGTGTGAGTATGTGTCTCATTGCTCCACTCAAGGACGGGGTGTGGGCCTGCACGTAAGACTTGGGCGCAGTATAAGACGTCATTGGACGCATATGATATGATTATATGAGCAACTGTCGAGCATTCGGCTGGTCGAGGTTGAGTCTCGACAGTGAGGTCGCAGTCCTCTTGGCAATTGAGATAGTGTTTTCCTGACATCGAGGTCATGGTTCACCCAAGGGTGGAGGTAGCATTTCTTGATCAAGTAGTCTTAGTGTGGTTTCCCGGCGTTAAGGACGAGGTCCTCCTGACAGAGGTGTCGCAAGTCCCCGACAACGTAGTAGTGGTCCTTTGCCGGTTAGTTCAGTGGTTTTTCGACTGTGGCGATCAAGCCTTGCCCCTGTTGAGTATAGGAGTAGCTTCGAGTATTACGTTCCACCGCCCATTGTTACTATTGTTGTAATATTATTATTGTTACTATTTATCACCGTTGTATTATGGTGGGGATCCAAATGACCCCTACTGAGCCAATGAGATGAGGCTCACCCTTTTTTTTTTAGAGTTGGCATGCCTCTACGTGGTTCAGAGATTTTGGGTTATGCCAAAAGCGGTTTGTAGTGCCAGCTTGCCAGAGCCGGGATATGTCCCGTGGCTGTGTACGTTACCTTTTCTAATTGATTGCACTCTATGGACTGGACCCTGTAATGCATTTATTTAATTGTAAAAAGTAAATTTATTTTGGTCATTTAATTAATTAATTTTATAGTTGATTCCTACCTTTATTTTAGATGCCATTGCACTCCCACGACGTTAATCTAACCTTTCTGAGCTTTGTGGCACGTGGGTGACGGGTCAAGATTCGGGTCACGCTAGTTCTTTTTCAGTACTCGGATCTTGAATCGTTACAGATGGTATCAGAGTGAGGTTGTAGATGTGCATGGGAATTTGAGATAATTGCAGCGTCTAAGAGTCCAAAGTGTCCAGTACAGTTGGCAGCTGGCTTATGGCATTTTATTTTATTTATCGCATTATTTTCTATGCATGTGCTAGAAGAGGGGAGATGGCGCCGAGAAGGCATATTCGTTCATTGTCGGAGTTGTCAGCCAGGGCTCAGGAGGAGCTGAGTAGAGAGTCATCTCTTTCGGTGATAGCGGCCCCAGGTGTGCCAAGTCAGGCAAAGTTCTTTGTCGACATGTATCGGTTCTTTGTGCAGCATCAGAGTTAGCAGTGCCATGGTTAGGACGCTGGCGAGGGTACTTCATCGCAAGGTTGTTGTGGGTGTGTTCTGAGGGAGTTCTTGCAGTTTCAACCACCCGAGTTTATGGGCCAGTTGGATCCTAATGTGGCGAGGTCATGGATCGACGCTATAGAGCGAGTCTTCCGGTTGATAGAGTGTGCTGATGATGAGAGGGTCTTGCTGGCGAGCTACCAGTTGTAGGGTTTGGCTCTCTCGTGGTGGTCTGCGGAGTGGGAGACAACCTTCGAGTCTCGATCAGTTCAGTAGATTTCATGGCAAGATTTCATAGAGGCATTTGATCGAGCTTTCAACCCTACGTATAGGCGGACAGAGAGGTTGTACTAGTTCATGGTTTTGATTCAAGGCGATATGATGGCGGTTCAGTATTGGGCCCGATTTGTGGAGTTGGGCAGTTATACCCCGCATGTAATGACAGATAAGACATTAAATTTATTCGAGGCTTGAGGGTAGAGCTTTGGTAGGTACTGATCATAGCTCGTGTGACAGATTTGGATGTAGCATATCAGACACCAGTGGATGTGGAGGTAGATATTTTGAGGACCTATGAGTCTATAGCAGGCAGTTCCTAGTCGTGGCCAGCAGAGGACTTTTCAACAGCAAGATGTCACTCAGGAGTCTCCGAGTCAGTCGGGATCGTCATCCTTCTCATCCCCTGGTACAGGTTCTCCTTCATCAGGATTAAGGTTCAGACAGATGGTCAGGTTGTTCAGGAGGAGCAGGTCGAGCATGAGGAGTCAGTTCCGATGGTGAGCGTTCAATAGCCGGTGGTGGGAGTTCCATGATCATTTCGATCACGCGACTACTACGCTTCTTGCACAATTGAAAGCCATCTCCTATAGATACGTGATGTCTTAACTTGGTGGGAAAGCACATGTGAAATGCCCTCCCTCCTACGGCCCCAACCGCAATGGAGGCCACTTGCATTAAACGGCTCAAAGATAGGATGCAAAATAGTTGTTCACATTGGACAAAGCCATGTTCTAGCAATTTTTCCGATCCAAAATATAAGTAGAAGGTAAAATTGGAATGTGAAAATCTTAGAGACATTTTATATGGATGCCTTTGATAAAAAAAATTATTTATGTAGAAAATACTTTTAAAAGCCATCATAACATGAATAGAATAGTCTCTTTGGAAGAAACGTTCACATTCACCGTTTTTACCGATGTCTCTCATGTACTAATCACAGAGCTCACATGTATAAAACCCCCTAGGGTGGGTGATATCAAAACGCGTTATTGTAACATCGTCTTTCACCAAGACACCAATGATTAAAAGAAGAAGTGAAGGTCACATAATCAAAACTTTATCAAGTTAATGTCCACACGAAACCCCCTAGATTTACTACAGAAGGTGGTGATGAAAATAAATAGTCTCTCCACTCTCCGGCCAATGACGCCACTCTTCCTCTTCCTCTTCCTCTTCCTCTTCGATGGGAAAGGAAATAGAGTTCGAAAGAATCGAGTCGGGCGGGCCGACCGGGACGAGAAAAAAAAAAAAAGGTATGCGGGGGTGGGGAAGGAGGGAGTTTCAAATCCGAAAGACTCCAGCCCGGTTGTCGCGACGGACCGGCCGGTTCAACTGGTTCGCACGGGCACAATCTTGTCCTGCGCACCGTCCACCCCCCAGGCCCCAACCCACTGACCCCCCCCCCCCATCTGAAAACCAATCCTTCCTCCCCTGGTCCTCGTAGACAGATAAACCCGAGAGAGGAGAGAGAGAGAGAGAGGGGGAGGGAGGGGGGAGGAAGAGAGAGAAAGAGTAGCCGGGGTGGGGGGGGGGGTGGGGGCGATGGAGAAAATTACAGCTCGCCCTCGCCATCAAAAGGTGGACAGGGAGCGAAGCCCAGACGCCTCCACCGCGCACCCAACCCTAACCCCATGCCGCCTCCTCTTCCTCCTTCCATACCTTAGAGACCTCCGTCCCCCGTGATAAAACGGAGGTCCACCTCTCTCTCTCTCTCTCTCTCTCTCTCTGGGCGGCGCTCCTGGGGTTCCGTCTCTCGCTACTTGGCAGCGAAAGGTGAGGGCTTTCCTCTCGTGTCCCCTTCGGATTCTGCTGTAAGCAGCGGGTTTCGTATGTTTTCTTCCCCGTTTTTGGTCGGTGGAGTTCGGATTTGGCTTCTTTCATCCCCGATTTGTTGTGGTTCGAGAAGGGAATGGGGTGGGGGAGGAGATGGGTGGAGGGGTTTGGATTGAGTGTAGGAAGGAAGGGAAAGGCTGTTTTTTCTTAAGGCAGGACGATCCAACTGTTCACTCTACGGGGAAGGGGGAATAGAGCCTTATAGGGCTTCCGTTGTGGATTAGGCTTGTTCTTTTCCGGCTTAATCGGGGTTTTACCTGCCGATTTGTTGGTGCTTCGTGAGCTAATGATTCGGGTTCTCTTGCAACTCCGCTTCTTATTTGCTTGTCTAAGGATACCTAGGGTTTTCTTTGGGTCTTGTTTGGTGTCTTAATTCCTCTTAACGTTGGTTTTTTGTCTTTACGATGCCTCTATCAGTCATTAAATTTCCGTGAAGTGGTCGTAGATTACGGCACGATTGGAAGGTTTCTACCAGAGCAATAGATTTGTGCCATTCCCTTTATGTCTACTGTTGAGGCAGTCTACTGATTAAAATTGCTGCTTTTTGTTGATTCTTAGGTTGGCGAGGAGGAAAAATTTTGTTGCCGTGTCAAGTTCCTTTTGTGACGATGGGTGATTTTAGGGGTTCAGGGTTCAATTGTGCAAGTGCTGTGACGAAGAAGCGGCGAAGTGCCACGTCAAGGAGGCCTCGACCAGATTCCCAGCTTTTGTTGGATGGTCGTGCTGTTTCACCTCCTTTGTCGACGCCATCTTCGGAAAATTCAAGCAGGCAGTCTCCTGATGGAAGTTCTGGTCATGATTCTAGTTTTCGGAGGAAAGAGGTGAATCTAAACACTCTGATTCCTAAGGCCTCTTCTGTCAACAGAAATGAAGGCTTTACTGCTTCCAAATGTGGTAAGAAGTATGACAAATCACGAGGAGAACACGAAGAATTTTATTATAGTCGTATTTCAAGGCCGGGATCATCTGCGAGTAACTCACACAAGCGAAGCTTGTTAGACTTAAAACAAGGCAGTGAAGATGTACTAGCCCAACCTAATGGGAGGAGCAATTGCAAACACAGAGAGGGTTCATCTCCAGATATTCATATTGGCAGTGGAAGGAACAATGCTGATGTGCAGATTATGGGACACTCAGGAGGTGCTTCCAATGGATCGGCAGAAAACAAGCTCACCAAAGTGAAACTTAAGCTTGGTGGAGTTACACGCACAATACAAGCCAAACCCAATGTAGGGAGTAGCATTGGCAATGGCTCCTCTTCTAAGCTGCCATGCCCTTCCGATGCACCCCAGCATAGGCAGAAGCATATCATTCAGGTGATTAGTTTTGTACTTGCTAAAATGATGATAAGATTCCGATAGTCATGTGGATGTCTTTTGCAACCTCTTTTTCTTTAATATCCAAACATGAACTGGATCCTTTATTTAATGCGTTTTCTAGGATATCCTCCATGGTGACTTTGTGCTGCAGGACAATTCTCATGATCATCAGTTCCTTCAAGAGCAGGTAGATGATTTGAGAGGAGCACCGTGGCAGGATGTCAATGAAGAAGGCTTTCATGCCAAATCATCGGATAAGAGTGTGTCCTGGAAGCGAACAGACAAACTCCAGGGCATGATAGCTTCAGAGCCAGTCCGCAAGAGCAAGAGAGTCCCTAAGAGGCGGGTGTTAGATGGGGCATCTGATGATGAGGATGAAGATGATGAGATCCGATATCTTGAGAAACTTAGAGCATCAAGGGTTAGCTCAGATTACGGTACACAGTACGAATGTGGTGGGTCAGAAGTAACTAAGAAGCAGAAAAGTTCTAGGGTTCACAAGAGAGCTCTGTATGGGGAGGATGTGGACTTCTCTTTGACGCAAGGAACCAAGGAAGGCAGGAAGAAGTCAAGATCAGAGAGGGATTCTGAAGATTTGGACTATCTTGAAGATGAAGAAGCAGACTCGGATGAGGGCAAAGGGAAAAGACAAAGGAAAGAATCAATAGATTCCTTGGCTGATGGCAGGAAGGAAATATATCTTACAACTCGCCAGCGAGCCCTTCACTCTGCTAAAGATGGGAATGGGGGAAGCAACACGAGCTTGATTGAGTTTCCAAATGGCTTGCCCCATGCTCCACCAAGAAGTTAGTACGCTACATTTCTAGGATTTTGTTTTGAGTTGCCCCTTGAAGCAGTTGTATTGATTTTTTTTTTTGCACTTAAATTTTTTATCACAGAACAAAAGGGAAAGCTCTCCGAAGTTGAGCAGCAGCTGAAGAAAGCTGAAGCTGCTCACAGACGCCGAATGCAAGTGGAGAAAGCTGCCAAGGAATCTGAGGTTTGTCTACTGTGTCTCATAGGAAATGTTGTTTGCTTCAGTACTTTAGTTGGTAAGCTATATGCATGATGTTGATACTTGTAGGCTGCGGCAATTCAGAAAATTTTGGGCCAAGATTCCAACAGGAAGAGACGCGAAGAAAAATTGCAAAAGAAACGTGAAGAGTTAGCCCAGGTGTGAAACAGCAGAATGATTCTGATGGCTCCTCTTTTAGCTACTCGAATTCAATTTGCTTAACTGCTTCTGTCCTTGCGCAGGAGAAGGCTGCTAAAGCCTTGGAATTAGCTGCAAACTCGGTGAGGTGGGTCATGGGTCCAACTGGGACAACTGTGACATTCCCGGAGTCTGTAGGCCTCCCAAGTATTTTCAACTCCAGACCATGCAGGTTGGTTCTCTGCCTATCATTCATTTATATCTCATGATTGCTGCCGGTGCTCGTTAAGTGAAGGAAATCTGAGATGGTTGCAATTTACCAGGTTATGCAAAATGGTTTCTGGCCTGGAAAATATATGTATTTTCTTCAACATGCTCAAGTGCATAGAAGTTTCAAATCCATCTCTCTGATATTTATACCTTCATTATGGAATGAATGGAAATCTATATGCTTTAGCTCGTGGTGTCACATGCACAGAAGCTTGCTATTTGTCCACCCTACTTTTTATATTTACTCTGTTCAAATCTCTTTGCCACTATTTGTGTAAAGGGCACATTTTGCAGAACTTTTGATTTGAACCTGCTTTTGGCTTTCACTTTCAGCATCAAAGAATATTGTGTAACAGTGGTCATGATTATTTTGGCAGTTACACGGGTCAGATTTTCCCCAGTTTTAGGAAGCTCCAATTTGGAGCATTTGGTTAAAAGTCAAGAACCACATCAATTCCTTCCAAAGTCCTGTCCTTCCCTAGGCTGAAGCCCATGGAAGGCCGAAAGTTTATTCCAATTCGAATCTGCCACGTACATGCTCTAAGGGGCGAAAATCTGGGATGGTTCCAAATGGATTCTGGCTGTACAAATGGATTCTGGCTTGGAACATCTATAAATTATCTTGCGTCTATTTACTGCAGTTATACTACAGAATTCTCGCCTGGAACATCTATGCATTAATCTTCCACATGTTCACCTTGAATGCATGGAAGTTTTCCTATTTCTCCATCTGATGATGTTCATAGTTACATCATGGAGAGAATGAGCATCTACTTAATTGTTTTTCTTGTTCGCCATAAATGCAAGGAAGTATTCTATTCATCCATCTGAGTTTTATGACTTGCCGCCTTCAAAGCATCTTAATATGGTGTTAATGATTTTGCCTCTTTTTGTTTTACATTTTTGGGTGGATGCAGTTATCCTCCACCCCGGGAGAAGTGTGCTGGCCCTTCGTGCAACAACGCCTACAAGTACCGTGACTCGAAGTCCAATCTCCCACTGTGTAGCTTACAGTGCTACAGGGCAGTTCAACAAAGCGCACAGACGATAAAAACATGCTGATCTATTACATCTGTCCACGGGTTTTCTTCTCTAATTTTTGGTGATTCTTCTTCCCAGGTGATTTTGGGGCCTGGCCGTGTATATAGAACGTCCAACACTGTTATGATAATCCATTAATCATAAGAATTACCCCCCCTTGTCATTATTTTTCGTTACTGAATGCTCAACACCGACGATAATCCATTGATTATATGAATTACCCTACACGGTGAAGATAATTCCTTGGTTGTACTAATTACAATCTGGTTAATCAGAACAATACCATGGGTTCTCATTGGGTGGTATACACCTAGGAAATTATATTCGTGTTCTAAAAGTGTCCAGTTTAATATTTTGTTGAGCATGTAAAATATAAAAGTTTGGAGGAAAAATCAGATAATACGAAAGATTAGTGGCATATATTTTTTTATTTTGATTGATTACGTAATATGAAAGATTATTATAGTGGTAAATTTGTTATTGTTTTAATTCTGTGAGAAAATCAAATTGAGGGTTTTTTTAATCTTAATTTGCTCAAAAGTAAGTTAAACGTAGGAGGTATGCGTGGAAGAGTTGGTGTATAAGGGGGGCATCTGTAGACGGTAATATGAAGAATAGACGTGAAAAGTACAAATAATAAAAAAATCTTAATACGCTTAGCCGAATGCCAACAATTCAGTGTCAGTCACTATGTTAACCGTCGGCATCACTGGAGATGATATATTTCTTTTTGAGAAACATGTAATATATGTCGTATTGACGTCTGCATAACATGTCACTCTGTTGACATCGAAAATTTATAATCAACTGAAATCACATAAAGCTGTCTACTGAAGGACAAATTGAAGATTAGGTTACAATGATGTTTCTCATAGCTCAAACCATGATAGAAGGAAGGTCTACCGCAGTTTATATTTTGTCCGGCCAAAGCCTTTGGCAAAGCTGTTATCCGGTGCGATCGTCATTTCGTACGATCTAACCGATTAAATCAATTATCAAAGTTAATGAAATTCCAGACAGTCGTTCATCTGCTAGGAAGGACCTCCACAACATTATGGGAGAAGCAAGAGGACATGATTGATATCACCGGCCAGCAAAGATTAAATGCATTATAACAAAGGATTGCAAATTGTTGCATTACAAGGGCTTGTTAAGAAAAGGCTGTATCGACTCATAAGACCATGATCTCCATATGGGCTTGAAGGAGGCCCATTAACACCCAAAGCTGCGCCGAGCTCCATGGTCGGACAATGTGCGCGCCGAGATGGCCTGGGAAAGGCGCCCCGGGGAGAAGGCGTGTCGATGACTGAAGCCCATATAAAACCCTTGCTTTAAACAGAGTTCGACAGTTCGAGAGGCGGGGAGACATGGAGTCTGCTAAGAAGAGACAGAGAGCCCGCTGAGAGGGAAAAAGCTAGAGGGAGCAGCAGTAGTAAGGGGCTGTGAGAGATCTGAAGAGAGATCATCTAGAGAGACCATCTCCGCTATCCCGTTGAAGGTGGGTGTGTGCCGCCGTCTAACATTGCCACGGTGGGGCTACATTCTCCCCCCTCCCCCTATTTTATATTTCGGATTCTCCGTTTCTATCCTGTTCTCCTGTCTATGGAAGATGTAATCCTCAAGGCCCTTTTAGAGCCTCGAATTGTATGCACGAATTGCTTTACATTTTCTTCATGAAAGATGTATTCCTCAGTGGCTAATGAAAATAGATGAGTAAAATTGGGTGCAGGCTATATCCGGTTTACGACGTCTGTGATGCGGGACGGACCACGGCGGACTCGACTCCAAGTTGATATGCGACCCTTGGACTCTAGACAAGCTCGCAGTCGTGTTGGGTCCCAAAAGGTGGCAATCAAGAGGGGAGGGGTGAATTGATTGGGAAATAAAAAATATTTTCTGAAGAACTTGTGAGATAAAATTAAAACAATCAAGCGCTCGGCCTTACTCGTGCATGATCACACAAGAATGTATGTGAAAGAAGGTAAGTGTGTGAGGAAGAAGATGGTGAACACTCAACTCACCGTGAAGCCCACTCGACAAAGGATGCAAACGAACAAACCACGAGAGACTCACAAGGTTTTTAGGTGGTTCGGGTACACCGCAATGTCCCCTACGTCCACCCCTCACACATGAGGATTAACAACTTCACTAAGAAGTGAGCCAAGAACACACACGCTGTTATGAACAGCACACACACACACACGGTACCAAATCTAGGCACCCAACCACACACACACACACAAGCTCGTGTCTTTACACGAACAGCACACACATAGCTCAGAATTGAAATATAACAGATGGACAAGTTTAGCACAACAAATCTGAGAATGGAAGATGAAGAGTAAATTATCCTGGCTGATGCTCCCCCTATCAAATTTCCGAATGCACTTGTATGCTTCAGCAGGAGTAGGATCGATCTCGGAAGAACATTGGCTGAGAAGTGGTTGATTTGAAGTTGTTGCTCAAAGACCCTTGCAGCTTCTTGATGTAGATGATTTGTGGCGTGATTTCTCCTTCTTCTCTTTAGTTCCAGCTTCAAATCTATTGGGAAGAAGGTGTGGGAGCTGCAACTTCGACCTGCACTCAAAAATGAAGCATCAAAAAACCCCTACTGCGGATCTCACCTCTCATCCCGTTATATAATCCCAAGAGAGTCTATTTAATTGATTAAAACAATCAAAGACAGCTTGGGAACCAGATCCACGTTTTGCGGAATGTTTTGTGGAAGTAAGACTCGGATTACAAGACTTTTGGCACAAGAAAACGGCGGTCAAAAACCGCGGCTGGAGGTCCAACCGGAAGGGGTCTGTAATGCCCTGGATCCTTGGTAGATCTTTGCTGGATCCTTTGCAGGTCTTGTGGGATCTTTGTTGGATCTTTCGGATCTGTTTTGGATTGGTTTCGTTGAGTTTCGGTTCGCTTTTGTGGCTTCCGAGTTGAGTTTGACGAGCCGTGTGAGTTTTTCTCACGTACTAGTTACGGAACCCTACGGTGAGTTTGTTTGTCAATTCTCGAACTCGTGGATGCTGCAGCGACGATGTACTCTTCGAGCCGGTCGTTTCGACTATTTTTGCGTATTTTTCTGAATTTGTGCATTTTCGGCGCATTTTCGAAATTTTTGGAAATTAGTAAAATTTCCTAATTTCTTTTCTTTTTATTCCTTTTTTTCCTCTCTCTCTCCTCACTCTCGCGATCTCACCCTCTCTCTCCCGTTCTCTCCCCCTTCCGGCTCCGGCTGCAGACGGAGGCGCTCGTGGGTGAGGTGGCGACGAGGTGGAGCTGTCGAGGTGCGCGATGGGGGCGAGGATCGGATCGATTCTGGCGCGATCCCGATCGGTGGATTCAAAGCCGGTGAAATCGGTTCGCGAGTGGATTTCAGCGTGGTTTAGTCCCTTCGGGGCACAGTTTCTTCGGTGGAGGTAGGGTGACTGATCCTTACTTCGTCCTCTTCGTTTTCCCTGCCATTGCACGTCGTTCGGCAAGGAAACGGCCGAGTTTGGGCTTGTTTTGCCTAAACCGTGATTTTCGTGGTTTTTAGGGTCGGCCGGTAAACGGCGACCATTTGCGGCGTAGTTAGTTTCTAACTGACCGCTGGGATGTTAGGATCCCATCCACGTTGATTTCGTGTGATTTGGTGTTCATTCGAGGCCGGTAGAAGCCCGGGAACCTCGGTGACCCACTTAGGGTCGATTTGTCTAAATCGCCCGGATCTTGCGTTTTTGAGCTTGCATGTGGGGTTTGGAGTCCCCTGATGTTGTTATTTGTCGTTTAGGTGTGTTTCCCCTGCGTTTCGGCATGAATGGGGCGTGGAACGGGCTGGTTTGGCCGTTCCTCTGTTTTCCCGCCGTATGGGAAGTAGCGGTCGTTCCAGTGGCCGTTACTTGCTTCTGACGGTCCTACGACAGACCGTTACTTCGTTTGGCATTTTTGAGCTTTCTGGCTTTTGGGTGAGTGACGGCCCTAGGGTGGCGCGTCGCTTCCTTGTAACATGCCTAGGCTAGCGCGTTACTTCGTCTTCGTCGTTTTGTTTCGGGGTTGAGTCGGTTGATCTAACGCGCTTGACCCAGCGCGTTAGATGAATGTGACGCGCCTGGTCCTGGCCGTTACTTGCTGTTTGACCGACATTGACCATTAGAGGCGGTGCCTCTGACGATGGTGCCCCTATCCGTTGTTTGAGTGTAACGCGCCTGCCCCCGGCAGTTATATTCTGTTTGGCCGAGCTTGGGTGGCTGTGCCCGTTGGATATAACGGATATGTCCCCATGCGTCGTTGTGTTATAACGCGCCTGTCTCTGGCCGTCGTTTGTTGTTTTGTGCTGGGTTGAGGGTGGCTGGGCACGTTGATAGTAACGCGCCTTCCCCCGCGCGTCGTTTGGCTCTGACGCGTCTCCCTTGCTGCGTTGTTTGTTTGTAACGCGCCTGGCGTTGCGCGTTACTTCGCTTTGGTTGTGGGTGGCTGTGCACGTTGTGAATAACGCGCCTGCTCCCGTGCGTCGTTTGGCTGTAACGCGCTTAGTCTAGTGCGTTACTTGGCTCGTGCGTGTTTTGAGTCTTAGAGTTGGTTAGGGTGGTGTGAGCGACGGCCTGTCGTCCGACCGTCGTTTGGTGAGTAACGGCCCTGGTCTAGACCGTCACATGCTAGTAGCGGTCTAGGGGTGGCGCGTTACATGCCTTGTGCTCCGTTTTCCGTGATTTCGGTTTTATCTTGTCTTGGCTTGTCCTAGTGGTTTGCCCATTATCCCGTGGATGTTTCTTGACGTCCTATGAGGGCTAAGACTACGTTGTAAGGTGGCCAGGAGTCTTCTTACTTGCGGTAGGATTGTCTATCCTACTTTTTGCTTGTGCGTTGCTGGGTTCAGGTCAACCCGGTGTGACCCAGTGGTTGACGTGTGACCTTGTGTGTGTGTGTCTCGGTGGTTGTGTCCGACTCGAGACACTGCTTCTGGATGCCCTGAGGTGTTGTTCTACCTCGGTTTGTGTGTCCAGACGTGTCTGAGGGTTCTTGGTGTTTCCCTCAGGTTTCTGTGTGTTGTTTGTTTTTGCGGAGTGTCGTTTTCTTGTGT
Organism: Amorphophallus konjac; assembly: GCA_022559845.1. Taxonomy (NCBI): domain Eukaryota; kingdom Viridiplantae; phylum Streptophyta; class Magnoliopsida; order Alismatales; family Araceae; genus Amorphophallus; species Amorphophallus konjac. The sequence goes on along the minus strand of CM040120.1, from coordinate 319,204,565 downwards.
GGCTTAGGATTAGACCGATTGGCGGCTTGTTCCGCTGTTCGTGACGATCTTACCTTTGAGTCGTTCGACTCGGGATCGCTACGTTGTAGGTCTAGTTGCCTGGTCTTGAGTCAGTTGACGGTTGTTTAGCTGCCATGGTGCTTTGTAGTGCACGAGACGGGTCTTTCTTGACTGTCTGTGCTTTAGCACCTGTGTTTCAGAGTCGGTGCCTTGTGAGCCTCCACTAGTTGTAGCCCTAGGCTTTTGCCAACCCACCGGGAGTGGTGGAGGGGTTCTCTTGTTACGTTTGGTACGTACGGTTCTTAAGCTAGTTCCGTAGGCCCCGGCCAGCGGTAGCGTCCTACCGAGGGGAATACTAGCTAGAGGCTTGGCCTAGGTAGTGGTCAGTGTGTGCACACGTGGTCAGGGACTGGGGACTTGCGCCGACGGGCGTGGCCCTGACTAGTTACTCGCACTTGGTGCTGCAGTCCTGTGCTGTGGTACCATGTTTCCTTGGAACTGTTGTTCCTCGGACCTGGTTCTTGGTGTGTCTTGTTCTTGAATGGACATGACACTTGTGGCGCAGTGTAAGTCGTCAGTGGACGCTTCTGGCTGTTCTTCTGGGAGGAGGGTGCTCCTGTCACTCGGTGCTGTGACTCTCGTGTTTTCTTACGCGTTGTGACCTTTGCGAGTTGCCCTCTCGTGGCCGTACTCGAGGTCAGTGTTCTGTCGTTGGCATGACATTCTCGTCATGCGTGGGGCTACGTGCACGACGTCTCCTGTCATGTTTTGTCTGTGTTTTCGGCGTCGGCGTCCGCCTTCGCCTTTGTTTTGGCTGACGGATTGGGTTACCCTACTGTGTGAGTTTGGGGTCGACCGTCTGTTGCCGTTTGGAGTAGCTTAGGGTGCCGAGTTCTCCTCGGTGGCCGTGTTCCCTGTTTTACGGCCTTGCTCTTCTTTGTTGTTGAGCTCCCCTCTCCCGCCTGTTCCCTACTCCTGCTGTACCTGTTCTGTTTACAGCTTTGTAGTGTAGCTTTTTCCTGCTTTGCTGCACCTGCCGTTTTTATTGTTGCTTCCGTTGCTTTGTGTGTTCTCCAGTGGGGATCTGTGTGACCCCTACTGAGTTTCTGTTGAGACTCACCCCTGCTTTTCAGGTGGGTTTCGCCATCTGCCTATGCTGTCCTTGGTGGAGCGCGTTCGCTGTAGCTGCCAGCTGTACCTGCGTCGGTCTTCCCCCGACTTTTGTGTACGTTTCTTTTCTGTCGGACTGTACTGTGATAGACTTGTTGTCTTTCCTTTGGGCTGGACTCTAGTGTATAATTGTAAATTTGAATGTTTAATGAAAATGTAATTTTATTTCGGCTACTTTAGCAACCCAATCTATTGAAATTTAATTGCTTACTGCTATATCTGCTGGCTTCAATGTATTCCACACACTCCTTTTTCCCTTCGGCGCTTTCCCGCACTTGGGAGGCCTCGTGGGTCCCATGTGGTATCACGTGTATTCGGTATTTATACCGGGTGCACCGGGTATCCGGAATCCGGGTCGCTACAGGGTCGACCCTTGGGGTCGACCCTCGTGAGAGGGTTAAGGACCCAAAAGCAATGGGTCGACCCTTGGGGTCGACCCTCGTGAGCAGCCGTGCTGGATTTAAAAGAAGACCCACAGGGGTCGACCCTCGCGTTCCTAGAACCCAAACAGCTGGTTCTGGGTTACATGGGTCGACCCTTCCATGGGTCGACCCCAGGGGTCGACCCTTTCAGGCAGACTACAAGAAATACACGATGTATAGACTTCGTGTATGCAGCGATGTATAGACTTGCTGGCTGTATAGACTTGCTGCTGAAGGATGTACAGACTTGCTGCTGAAGAATGTACAGACTTTGAATGCATGCCATAGGACGATGTACAGACTTGCTAGAGAAGAGTGTACAGACTTTGTATGCATGCAATGGGATGATGTACAGACTTGCTAGTGTGTGGACTTCATGTAGCAGCCAATGTATAGACTTGCTGGTATGCGGATGTATAGACTTTGCATATGCATGAATGCACCATGTATAGACTTGGTGGCATGCAATGTACAGACTTGCCAGCATGCAATATATAGACTTGATGTTGCGAACTGTGCACATGCATGAACAATGTATAGACTTGGTGGCATGCAATGTACAGACTTGCCAGCATGCAATGTATAGACTTGATGTTGCGAACTATGCACATGCATGAACAATGTATAGACTTGGTGGCCTGTAATGTACAGACTTGTTAATGAAGATGCATGGAGAATGTATAGACTTTCTGTATGCCCATCTTAATAGGAATTAGATCACGGCCACGTAAATTAACCCTTTAGGAATCAAAACAAGAATATCAATCCTTGATAATCAAATGATAAAGGGCTTATGAGTTAGGATGGATCTCACCAAATGTCCTTGTATTATTCAATTCATGAACCGCCTTCTTGCCCCTGTCAAAACATTCATTCTGCTTTAGCTTTGGCGATTGCAAACTGAGATTAAACATCTTACCAAGTGAAGTGATTCCTAAACTTCGAGGCTCCTTATTTCATTAATTGAAGGCACTTCCAGAATATGTCATGGTATTCAAGTTAGATTTGGTCATCATCAAAATCCATTACAATAACCACATAGAGGGGGTTCAACAATCTCCCCCTTTTTGATGATGACAAAATTCAGAAATTGAAATACAAATTTCAAGGTCCATACCATGATAACAATGAGTCGAGTCGGAACAATAAGGAAAGGACTTGACTTAACCATCTCAAACTCAGGAATCAATTTAGAAACTTCATTCCATTGGAGAAAAGTGCTATGCGATTGATAAGAAGACATATTCCAACAACCAGCATATCTTACTGGGAAAACAACCACAGTCCACAATCTGATTACAATGTAACAAGGGGAAGTGAAGGGGAAGTGAGGTGCAATGTAACAAGATGCCATGCTATGATTACAAGGATAATGCAACACCCCTAAAACATTAATCAAATATGAAGATGAAAATGCAACACACATGCATGCAAGCATACATCACACATAGATATAATAAGCCGGTAGCCGGGCACACAAGTAGTAGTAGAAGGCAAAACTTCTCCCCCTTTGGCATCATCAAAAAGAGGGGGTGAAACAGGATAAGGAGTGTGCCAATTGTATGAAGTGCAACAACCTAGTCATCATCCAGATTCGGTGGACCTGGAGCACGCCGAACATAATCCATAATTTCGTGGCACATTTCGGTGTGATGAGCCAAGGCATCAGTGAAGGTTTGAGTGCTTTCTTGGTGAGACAGCTTCAGATCATGCAGCTCATTTTGAATTACATCCAAGGTCTCCCCATACTTATCCATCCGGTCATCAATGCGATCCAACCGATCTATGATTAGCCTGGCCGCCTCAGAGGGTATATCTGCAGCAATAGGAGAGAGTGGTTCCTCATCAGACGCGTCTTCATCCTCATGATCATCATCAGAACTAGCAGCAGGGACGACGGTCGTCAGTTGCCGGACTAATTCACCGTCACGCATAACGTAACCCATATTGTGACAAATGGAGTGAATGGTAAAAATGTCGGCTTCCCGCATAGTTTGTGAGGTTTCTGCTGAAAGATTGATGTTCTTGTACTGGAAAATGGCAGTTAACGCAGCAGCATAAGGTAAAGTTCTATTTCGGTGCTTGATGCTTGTGCATATGTGCTCCAAGATGAGTGCGGGAAAATTGATACGGATGCCATCCAAGAGACAGTAAATGAGAAACATATGAATTTCTGTAACTTTGTCTTGTCCTCCCCCTCTCGGAAGCAAGATGGTAGTAATCATTCTATGAAGAATGTGCTGAACAGGAGGGAAACGATTTGCATTCAATCCAGCAAGAGATCGGCCTGCTCGATCTTCAGAAGTCATGTAAAGATAAATGCGATTTTCAGGAATAAGAATATCACCAACGGCATATCCCGCGGGAGGGAGCTAAAATGCTTCGCCTAGCAACTGTGGGGAGAGAATAATCTGAATCCCATTGACTTTAGTAACCGGATTGTCACCGGCCATTGAAAGATTGCTATAGAATTGATGCACTAAATTGGGATACATCCGACGATGGGCAGTCATGAAAACATCCAAGTTGGGTTGACTGCAAATGACATCAACTAAACTGGGAATATGTTTGCTCAAATTATCGAAGTCCACTGCTCGGGGACGAAGAACTTTCCGGTCCAACACTCGGCTAGAATGGCCGTGAAGAGAAGCAACATGTTCAGCTTGCTTGGATCTAATCTCTTGAGCCTTGCTAGACTCAGCGCCTCTGCAAGATGGGCGTCTCCTTGGGGCCATCTAGACAAAGATCGAAAGAGGGCCACACGATGGGGGAAAGATCAATAGGGTTTAACCAGAGATGAAATGTATGGAATATGAATCCATGATCCTCCACAAACACCAGAAGCTTACCTCAAAGGATGGGAGAAGCAAGAGATGATCCTTGAGCTCGTGTGAAGAGGATGCGCGCGGGTAGCCACCCGGAGAACCGCGGCTAGGGTTGGAGGATGTGGGAGCCAAGAAGATGTTTTTAGGGCATGCAAGGGGTGGTGGCTGGCCTTGGAGGGGGTTATGAGTTTCTATATAGGCATGGGAGGGGCTAACTTAGGGTTAGAACCCCATTCGCGAACGGCTCGGACGCGGTGGAACCGCGTCACCGTAATGGGTCGACCCATTGGGTCGACCCCTGTAAACTCAACCCCAAACAGAAGTGATCTTCGCGAGGGTCGACCCTTGGGGTCGACCCATTCAGTGATATTCAGCAAAAGTGAAGAAAAAACATAACCGGAGGGCCAAAAAGAATTAGTCTCTAGTCCCCAATTTAAAATTAAGTTGGAATCAAAGAGGATAAGAGTGTTTTGAAGGTTTTAAGCAATTGAGGAAGTACCACATCAATTTCGAGATCAATATTTGACGTGCTAGTTGTTAGTGTTGGTGTGCTACAGGCCAATTTCGGGTCGGGTAGGCCTAATAGTTGTACGATCTTGTTCATTAATAATAAAGTGGTGTTTGAGCGTAAATATGCGATTGTGTTACTTTACGTTGTCCCTAGGATATGTGGTTGTAAAGTCAACTCGAGATGGGATCTCGATTATGAGACTGACTTTACATGAACACATACCTTAAACTGTTCCTGGTTGGAGGGTAATCACTTGGGGACTTTGATTACCTATTAAACCAGTACACATGATGTGTCAGTGACCAGTCTCATGGTCATTGGTGCGGGGCACCAGCACATATGTGTAGGTGTATGTCCTTGGATGATATACACTGAACTGATCCGCTATTGGATCTTCAGATGGTTGATTATACCTAATGTCAACTGAAGATCCAACGGTCACAATAGCATCGTTGGTCCTTTGACCTGAGACATTGATCGAATCTTACACGAGGACTGGAATGGTTTAATTACTTGGCTAAGTGACTTTAACCATAAGTTATGAGTTGCCGAGTCATTAACCACTCCAGGATACGTGTGAAGATCATCAATGGTCAAGATGGGATCGCTCACTGTCGGGTATATATCAGACAGTTAATAGGTCATGACATTGACGCTCCATTAAATCCCTGGCCAGGGTCGTGTGAGTTCGTTTAGAACGGACGTCATACACTTTAAGGAGGTCATAGTCAAATGGCACGATCATGGGGTTTGACAAAAACCATACCCTCGATCGTACCAGACTCATAGAAGGAGCGAGGGATTATATCGATGCGGTAACTGTGGACTTACAGGTACCAGACAGGCTGGTTTAAACCCGGCGTCCTCTAGGATCACGCGGATTTGCTTGACCCAACGTGATCGTAGGTTCGGAATGAATTAAACTATTATTCGGCTCTTGTAGAAGCGAATAATACGTTTAATTAACTTCTAATTAGGAATTAGAAGTTAATGGGTCTTAAACTAGAGTGACTATGGGCCTAGAGGATCACACACAATGGATTCTTGGGTGACGGATAATTATTATACAAATGTATGTATTATTTCCTTTTAATTCCTTTTGGAAAGGAGTGTAAATGGAGTTTAATACATATGTATAATATGAGATAGGATATATATACAGTTTTGGTCTTTTGGAGCCCTTTTCTAATAAACCCAAACTCTATATATAGCCATCTACGTGAGTTCATTCGAACTTTTGGCTTCTCCTTCCAACCCCCCCTTAATGCTAATCAAGCATTAAGCATTAAGGAGAGGATTAGCCTCCCCCTTTCTCCCCCTTGCTCTCTCTCTCTCCAGAAGGTGTTAGAGCAGGGGAAAGTTGTGCCGGGGAGGTACCGTCGCTGCGCAAGGGTCCGTGTGGATCTGCTCTAGAGGCCGTACAGCTGTGCGGCTTGGTTTCTCTGCATCGGGCTTAGCGGACAGCGTCGTTCCGCGCAAGGTGAAACACGCAACCCGTAATTAGGGTCTTAATTAGAAACACCGATTAGAGCACAGATTAAGCTTTCCATAACACCGGAATCGGGCAAATGAATTTTTTGTTATCCGCTGCGTCGCCCGTAGGTGCTGTGCGAAGCCTTACACTAGTATCCAATTCTCCGGATTTCAGGATTCGGACAGTTTCACTCCATTGATGGCATGAGAGTATATCCAAGGTCATAAATGGCCATAGAATTGACAAAAAAAAGTGAGTGAATATCATATATATAGAAGGAATGCAAGAGCACACATAGATGACTTATCACGCAATTTGTTTTTGTTCGTTTTGAGTTTTCACACAACTTGATGCGCATGTATGAGAAGGAAAATATAAACTAACATATGACTAATGCAAATGGATGCAATGCATTGACTATACACTAAAAAGCACACAAAATCATGATGCAGACTCTTCTATTCTACAAACCCCTAATTCTCTTCTAAAGGTGGTGAACTTCTCTTCACAAAGGGGTTTTGTGAAAATATCGGCAATTTGATGATCTGTATCGATGAAGCTGATTTCTACATCACCCTTGCTCACATGATTTCTAATGAAATGATGTCTAATTTCAATATGCTTGGTGCAAGAATGATGGACAGGGTTCTTGGATAGATTTATGGCTGAAGTGTTATCACAAAGAATTGCGGTGTTTTTGAAGGATTCGCCATAATCAATCATTTGTTGTTGGATCCAGAGCACCTGGGCAACACAACTACTTACAGCCACATACTCGGCTTCGGCGGTTGATAAGGCCACTGAGTTTTATTTCTTGGAGGCCCATGAAACCATGCAACCTCCAAGGAACTGGCAGTACCCGCTGGTGCTTTTCCGATTCACTTTGCAACCCGCATAATCGGCATCGGAGTAAGCAATCAAATCAAGGCTCGAATTACGCGGAAACCATAAACCTAAGTTCACTGAGCCAGCAATATATCTAAAGATCCTTTTCACAGCCGACAAATGTGACTCCTTGGGATTGGACTGAAAACGAGCACACAAACATACAGCAAATTGAATATCGGGCCGACTAGCAGTTAAGTACAACAAGGAACCTATCATGCTTCTGAAAAGTTTTTGGTCCACAGTTTTACCTATTTCATCTTGATCAATTTTTGTTGATGTGGACATAGGTGTTGGTTGTGGTTTGGTAGATGCCAAGTCGAACTTTTTCAGCAGCTCCATTACATATTTTTTATGATGTATGAACATCCCATCGGCCGTCTGTGTGACCTGTAATCCCAAAAAGAATGTCAGCTCTCCCATAAGGCTCATTTCAAATTCACTTTGCATCAATTTTACAAAGTCATTGCTGAGTGTATCCTTGGTTGAGCCAAAAATAATGTCATCAACATAGACTTGAACAATTAAGATTTCCTTACCGCTCAACCTTGTGAAAAGAGTTTGATCCACATTACCTCGTTTGAATCCATTTTGTATAAGGAAATCATTCAACCGTTCATACCATGCTCGGGGTGCTTGTTTAAGACCATAGAGTGCCTTGTCTAACTTGTACACATGGTCTGGATACTTTGTGTCCTCATACCCCGGTGGTTGCTCCACGTATACGTCCTCCTGAATAAAACCATTTAAGAATGCACTTTTCACATCCATCTGAAACAGTTTAATATTATTGCAACATGCAAATGCCAAAAGAATTCTCACTGCCTCGAGTCTTGCTACAGGAGCAAAAGACTCATCAAAATCAATTCCAAGCTCTTGGCTATAACCTTTGGCTACCAGCCTTGCCTTGTTCCTAGTTACCACCCCTTGATCATTTGTTTTGTTTCGAAAGATCCATTTGGTTCCGATCACATAGTGGTTTCTAGGGCGAGGCACAAGGAACCACACTTTGTTCCTTTGGAATTTGTGTAGTTCTTCTTACATAGCCAAGATCTAGGAATCATCTTTTAAGGCATCTTCTATAGAGTGAGGTTCAGATTGAGAGAGTAATGCAATATAATCCAGATTCTCAACTTCCCTGAATGAGGAACGCGTTCTTATTCCTTCTTCTACATTGCCAATGATGACTTCCGGTGGGTGATCTTTTGCAAAAGTCCATTGTCGAGGCAGCTGTAGTTCACTTAGAGTTTGCTGATTTTCGTCATCCTTTTGTTGTTCTTCATCTCCTGATTTGTTTGCTTCCTTTGAGAGCTCTTCGGTGGCTTCCACTTCTGATTCTTCTTCCTGCAAGACATGCTTTTCATTAGTATCCTTGAATGATGATTCATCAACAATAACATGGGGACTTTTCTCAACTACAAGAGTTCTCAACTTATACACTCGATAGGCTCTTGAGTTAAGAGAGTATCCGAGAAATATCCCCTTGTCACTCTTGGGGTCAAACTTTGCCAAATCCACCTTACCGTTATTATGGATATAACAGATGGAGCCAAATGGTTTAAAGTAAGAAATATTTGACTTCTTACCTCGATATAGCTCATAAGGTGTTTTCTTTAACACTGGCCTTTCCATGGCTCGGTTCATTATGTAGCATGCTGTGTTGACGGCTTCAGCCCAGAAATACCTTGGAAGGTTGTTTTCATTTAGCATGGTTCTTGCCATTTCAACAAGTGTCCTGTTCTTCCTCTCTACGACCCCATTTTATTCGGGGGTCCTTGGTGCGGAGAAGTTGTGTATATAACCTTGATCCCTGCAAAAATTACTGAACTCATGGTTATCAAATTCCCTGCCATGATCACTTCTCACGGTCTTGATGGACCATCCTTTTTCATTCTGAACCATCCTGCAAAACGTCTCAAACTCCATTAAAGCATCACTTTTGTTTGAAAGAAAAAACACCCAGCTATATCTAGAAAAATCATCCACAATCACAAATCCATAAAGCTTACCACCCAAGCTATGTGTTCGGCTTGGTCCAAAAAGATATATATGGATCAATTCAAGGGGCTTAGAGGTGGTTACTTCACTTTTACATTTAAAGGATGTTCTTGTTTGTTTGCCCTTGCTGCATGTACCACAGATTCCTTCATTAACCAGCTTCAACTTGGGTAAGCTAACAACCAGATCTTTCCTGAACAACTTCATCATCACATTGAAACTAGCATGCCCAAGATGGCGATGCCACAACCATGCATCATCAGAATTTTTAGCAACTAAGCAAAGATTTTTATGTGAGACATCATCAAGATCAATCATATAAATATTGCTGTGTCTAAGCCCTATGAACTTGATTTCATTGGTGTTTCTATCTACCACAGTGCAGTGAGTAGAATCAAAAGACACATTGCAACCTTTGTCACAAAGTTGACTAATGCTTAAAAGATTGTGATGCAGGCCTTTGACAAGCAAAACATTTTCAATGACTTGAGTTTAGTTCTTACCTATCTTACCTTCTCCAACAATTTTTCCTTTGTCTTTACCTCCAAAAGCTACCACCCCACCATCCTTGTCTTGCAGGTCTGCAAACATTTCCTTGTTTCCCGTCATATGCCTTGAACATCCACTATCCAAGTACCATTTGTTCTTTTGAGCTCCAAGGCAGACCTGCAAATACAAAGAGAGTACTTATGGGGTTTTTGGTACCCAAGCAAGCTTGGGTCCTCGGTGGTTAGACATAAGAGGCCTGTATGATCTATTCATCATTCTAACAAAATTTTCATCATCAAACCTCATGGATCTGCACTCATACATATCATGGCCTAATCTTCCACAATAAAAGTAAGTATTGATTCTTTTATCACGGTTTCTTCTCATGTTCACATTCATATATGAATTATGCATCTGTGTGTTAGAAGATGAGGCAAATATACTTCTTGAAGTCCATGGAGTTATGTATGTTTTGGACTGAAAATTATTTCTTTTCTCAGAAGTGAGTGGAGAACGTCCTTCATCAGGACCCACACATGTGTTCAACACTTGTTTTCCTTTTTCTAATATGGCAGCAACATTTTTCAACTCATCTATTTCAATCATTAAGGTTTCCATTTTCCTTTCAGCTGTTTCCCTCATTTGAATGCAAGCAATTTTTTCAAGCTTTTCTTGTTCTAATTCCATTTGCAAGTCTTCATGCTTTTTAATAAAAGTGAATTGATCATCTCGCATGCATGAACTCTCTTCTTCAAACAATTCTATTTTAGACAAGAGACTTTCATTTTCATGTTTAAGATTCTCATTTTCAGATTTCATGAAATTGCAATTCTCACAAGGATTTTTAGCACTCACAGCTTGTTCCAATTTCTTTTTCAGAAGTTTATTTTCAGATTTCAATTTTTTGCATTTTCTATACAATGATTCATATGCAATCTGCCATTGTTCGTCCCCCCGCCAGTGGCGGGGTGGACACCCCCCTCCCCCCTCCTGCGCAGGTGGCAGGAGGGCACGGCTTCGAGCCGCTTTCCCCTCCCCCAAAAAAATTAAAAAAAAAATCTGCCATTGTTCACAAGTGAGGGATTCAGTTTCAGATTGTACCTCATTGCTGTCGTCATTTGCCATGAAGCATAGATTTTGGACCAGTTCATCTAGTCCATCTTCATTCCCGGAGTCTTCCTCATCTTCATCGCTCCAAGAGGCCACCATGGCCTTAGGCTTTTTGAATTTTCCATTTTTGAATCTCTTAGCTAAGTCCGGGCATTCTCCCCGCATGTGACTGGGTTTCTTGCATTCATAGCAAATTATTTCTTCCTTCTTGCTGCTTTCACTTTTCTTAGGACCTTGCCTTCTTAGTCCTTTCTTGAACTGACCACCAAATTTCCTTGTGTTCTTGACAAATCTTCTAGCTCTTCTTGTGAACATAGCTACAAGCTCCTCATCTTCAGTGTTGGCCGAGGAATCTCCCTCGCTTTCTTCCGACTCTTGAGGGTTTACTTTCAATGCCAAAGTTGTGGCAACTTTCTTCTTCTTGTTGTCGCCCTCACTCCTTTTGATGTTGATCTCATATGTCATCAGGGAGCCGACTAACTCGTCCAGAGTCAGAGTGCTGAGATCTTTTGAGTCTTCGATCACCTTGGCTTTTGTGTGCCACTGTGGTGATAGAGATCTCAGTACCTTCCTCACAAGATCACGGTTTGAATACTCCTTGCCAAGAGCCTTCAAACCATTTGTGATTTCCATTAATCTCGCGAACATTTCAAAAATGGTTTCATCTGGCTTCATCATAAACAGTTCATAATCCCGGACCAATAGATTTGCTTTGGTCTCCTTGACTTAAGAAGTTCCTTCATAGATCAAGCATAGTTTGTCCCACATTTCCTGTGTAGAGGAACACATAGATATGCGTGAGTATTCATTCGGATGGATGGCACACTGAATTATATTCATGGCCTTAAAGTTAGCTGAGCACTTATTGATATGGTCGTCATCCCAATCATCTTCATTGTCAGGCAACTATAAGGACCTTTGTTGATAACATTCTACACTTTATAATCTTGAGCACGCAAGAAAACATACATTATGTTTTTCCAATATGTATAGTTTGTTCCATCAAAAAACGGAGGCCTGTGTACATAATGCCCTTCGGGCATCATCCCTCTGTTTGCCATAGAAAGGGATCTACTCTTCGACCGTGAGGTCGGGCTAAACAGAGACCAAAGCTCTGATACCAATTGTTGGGTCCCAAAAGGTGGCAATCAAGAGGGGAGGGGTGAATTGATTGGGAAATAAAAAATATTTTCTGAAGAACTTGTGAGATAAAATTAAAACAATCAAGCGCTCGGCCTTACTTGTGCATGATCACACAAGAATGTATGTGAAAGAAGGTGAGTGTGTGAGGAAGAAGATGGTGAACACTCAACTCACCGTGAAGCCCACTCGACAAAGGATGCAAACGAACAAACCACGAGAGACACACAGGGTTTTTAGGTGGTTCGGGTACACCGCAATGTCCCCTACATCCACCCCTCACACATGAGGATTAACGACTTCACTAAGAAGTGAGCCAAGAACACACACGCTATTATGAACATCACACACACACACACGGTACCAAATCTAGGCACCCAACCACACACACACACACGGTACCAAATCTAGGCACCCAACCACACACACACACACACAAGCTCGTGTCTTTACACGAACAGCACACACATAGCTCAGAATTGAAATATAACAGATGGACAAGTTTAGCACAACAAATCTGAGAATGGAAGATGAAGAGTAAATTATCCTGGCTGATGCTCCCCCTATCAAATTTTTGAATGCACTTGTATGCTTCAGCAGGAGTAGGATCGATCTTGGAAGAACATTGGCTGAGAAGTGGTTGATTTAAAGTTGTTGCTCAAAGACCCTTGCAGCTTCTTGATGTAGATGATTTGTGGCGTGATTTCTCCTTCTTCTCTTTCAGTTCCAACTTCAGATCTATTGGGAAGAAGGTGTGGGAGCTGCAACTTCTTCCTGCACTCAAAAATGAAGCATCAAAAAACCCCTACTGCGGATCTCACCTCTCATCCCGTTATATAATCCCAAGAGAGTCTATTTAATTGATTAAAACAGTCAAAGACAGCTTGGGAACCAGATCCACGTTTTGCGGAATGTTTTGTGGAAGTAAGACTCGGATTACAAGACTTTTGGCACAAGAAAACGGCGGTCAAAAACCGCGGCTGGAGGTCCAACCGGAAGTGGTCGACCCTTGGGGTCGACCCTCGTGAGAGGGTTAAGGACCCAAAAGCAATGGGTCGACCCTTGGGGTCGACCCTCGTGAGCAGTCGTGCTGGATTTAAAAGAAGACCCATAGGGGTCGACCCTCGCGTTCCCAGAACCCAAACAGCTGGTTCTGGGTTACATGGGTCGACCCTTGGGGTCGACCCTTCCATGGGTCGACCCTAGGGGTCAACCCTTTCAGGCAGACTACAAGAAATACACGATGTATAGACTTCGTGTATGCAGCGATGTATAGACTTGCTGGCTGTATAGACTTGCTGATGTATAGACTTGCTGCTGAAGGATGTACAGACTTGTTGCTGAAGAATGTACATACTTTGAATGCATGCCATAGGACGATGTACAGACTTGCTAGAGAAGAGTGTACAGACTTTGTATGCATGCAATGGGATGATGTACAGACTTGCTAGTGTGTGGACTTCATGTAGCAGCCAATGTATAGACTTGTTGGTATGCTGATGTATAGACTTTGCATATGCATGAATGCACCATGTATAGACTTGGTGGCATGCAATGTACAGACTTGCCAGCATGCAATGTATAGACTTGATGTTGCGAACTGTGAACATGCATGAACAATGTATAGACTTGGTGGCATGCAATGTACAGACTTGCCAGCATGCAATGTATAGACTTGATGTTACGAACTATACACATGCATGAACAATGTATAGACTTGGTGGCCTGCAATGTACAGACTTGTTAATGAAGATGCATGGAGAATGTATAGACTTTCTGTATGCATGAAAGAGTAAAACCCATCTTAATAGGAATTAGATCACGACCACGTAAATTAACCCTTTAGGAATCAAAACAAGAATATCAATCCTTGATAATCAAATGATAAAGAGCTTATGAGTTAGGATGGATCTCACCAAATGTCCTTGTATTATTCAATTCATGAACCGCCTTCTTGCCCCTGTCAAAACATACATTCTGCATTAGCTTTGGTGATTACAAACTGAGATTAAACATCTTACCAAGTGAAGTGATTCCTGAACTTCGAGGCTCCTTATTTCATTAATTGAAGACACTTCCAGAATATGTCATGGTATTCAAGTTAGATTTGGTCATCATCAAAATCCATTACAATAACCACATAGAGGGGGTTCAACAAGTCGTCCCTAATGAGGAAATCGTATGATCGTGCGCGGTTGAGAAACCAGCAAGAGCTAGGGTGGTCAGTTCTCACTCGTGCCCGGATCGGGTCACGAGACGGTTTTGCTCTCTCTCGTAGCGGTGAATTAATTATATCGAGCTAATGGCCCTAACACATGCTCTCTAGCAGCGGCATATAAAAGTATATACAAGAATAGCAAATGCCTACGAGGAGGGAGGCGAGTTTACCTCCACGCTCCTGGCGTGGGGAAGACGATCCCGGCCAGTTACGGTAACTCTCGATAAAACAGTTATTCAATAGTTACAACAGTGAATTCTTGCCTATTCCACGCAGGGAGGTAAAGGGCTACAAGTGGGGCCTGGGAGGATCGACCCTAGGTTGACGGGCAGCAAATTGGGAGGGTTCTCGGGACGAACTCTGCCTGCTGATCCGACTCGGTCCTGACTCGCTGGACAGCAAGCGAAGACTTCCAAAGGAACGTCGCCCTCCTGAGGTCTTCTGGAGGCGCCGCTTTGCTGGGAAGATGGCAGGACGTCCCTGAATGACTCCCTGAAGTGACGGCTCCTGAAGTTGACCTTTGATATTTATTTGTGAATTTTTCCCGGACTGTAATTTCATACCTGCACAGGGAACAGATTTGCACGCCTCGGCAACAAGAATTAATTCTCACAGATCCAGAATCAGATCGAGGCGATACCGGTGGAGTTAAAAAGAGGACTCCCAAATCTACAACATATATTTTGTTCAGCTCGATCCAAAGAAAGGATGAGAATTGGGAGGCTCTGCAACACTGTGTTTTTTATCTGGCTCAGGTTATAGATGATCAGGACAGACATGGATCTGCCTGAAGATGATTTTTGACCGGGGACTAAATGATTTTTTTGGGATCTGGAAAAATTATGGGAGGCATGGGGGGATGTTAGGAACACTGAGAAATTTTTGTGATGTTTTTCAAAAATTTTAAGGGGGTGGGAAAAATGCAATAAGGTGACTCTATCCCGTGGATCTGCAAAATGGCATAATACAGGGGGGAGAATAATACATATGAGAAAAATACTAAACGAAGACCAAATGACACGAAAGTTAAACTGGAGGTTAAGGGAGATAGGGATAACGAACCCTCAGAGTTTGGGCGCGATCTGACAATAAGAGAAAAAACTAAAATTCTGGAGGTAAGGTTCTGTCCTGATTTGGACAGCACCTCGTCGGGGTGGCGGTGGCGGCACGATGGTGGCGGCGGCGGCAGCGCTGAGCTTCACACTCAGGAAGGGGGTTGGAAGGGAGGCATCTCACCTTAGAAGAAGGCAGAAATCCATCTGCAAGGGGGGAGAGGAGAGGTGCCCCTTGTTGTGACTCCTCTGTGTTGATGATGTTGACATATGCTTTACTTCATTGGCAACACCTTGTTTTGATTGATTGGCAACTGTTTATGCTTTGATGAAATTGTTCTTATCAGATTGTATGTGTGTTCTATGCACTTCACAGGTTTACACACTGCACACACACTCAAAGTCTACACATTGCACGTAGAGTCTATACACCGCATGGCGAGCCCAAAGTCTATACATTGCATTGGCTAAAGTCTGCACAACGTTCGTCTCATTTAGAGTCTAAGGCAATGTCTATACACTGGACTTGAAGTGTGTACATTGAGCGTCTCATGAAAGTCTATACAGTGGTTCAGGCTAAGTGTGTAAATCGTCCGTCTTGTTTGAAGTCCATACATTGCACTGCATTGGCTAAGTGTGTACATCGTCTGTCTTAGTTGAAGTCCATACATTGCATTGTGAAGAGGCGAAATCTCGCGCTGGTTCCTGAGCTGGCTGGTAATCACCAAGATGATGAATTGCAAGACAGGGAAACGGGTCAGAGGGCCCAGGGGGATTCCCTAGGGTAAAACCCTCCGACGCTCAAGTCAGTAGAGCAATGGTGGGAGCAGCGATAGGGAGGGGGAGATGAGGGCGCGAGATCCCTCTCCACCGATGGGGTGAAGTGGTCCTTGCTCAGGAGTTTGGGGGTGGAATCATACCCTTCTTGACTTGCCTTTCGCCGGAGGGTATCCCAGGTTTTTATAGTGCGCCGCCTTCTGGAGTCCTGCAAGCTGAGAGGTCTCCGGTGGAGGTTACGTCCTCGTTGTGGGCTTTGATGGCCTCATCATGGGGGCGTTATCCTCGCGGGGAAATCGGAGCTCCTGGACTTCTTAGCGTTTGGCCCGCTGTGGACTCTAACGGCTGCAATGATTTCATCGGTCGTCCCGAGCTTAAGGGGGCCGGCCCTATCGGGCGATAGGCCTAGCTCGGTGAGGAGATGGGTCGGATAGATCGGCCGGCGCTTCCCCCCTTCGGGCGGAGGGGTAGCTCGTGCGCGGGTCTTCCTGTGACCTGACCGAGGCTCGGGCTCTCCGAGCCTTGGGGCCGCCTAGGAGAGTTGTTTCCTCGAGCATTGTTTTATTGGGCTTTTTCCGAGTGGGCCCTGTGGGCTGTCACTTGGGCGAGCTTGCCTCGTTGGGCCTTGTTGGGCCTAGTTGGGTCTGCTCTTTGAGTGGGCTGCAGGAATCCCCCTCTCCACTTGTCCCCCTCCTACTCCCGAGCCAAGGAGGCTCGGTTGAGTAGTCTTTTTGAGGCTTTGGACCGGCGTGGCTCGGGTGGGTGGAATCCTGTTGGCGTGATGGTGCCATGTGTAGTGGTCGCCTGGGCCCATAGTCATAATGATCCTGACGGAATTTGAAATGAAGGGGCCCCCTTTTTCTCGGAGGTTGAAACGGCGCGCCGCCTCCCGCGAGGGTTTATAGGCGTAGGGCGCTGCTCGTTCCTCCCAGTCTTTTCAGGGTTATCGGCCTTTCCTCCATTTCTCTGCTTCTGGGGCTCCTTGATGCGCCGTGAAGATACAGCGGGGGAGCAAGCCCTTGCGGCGGCATTTGAGGAGTTGGCGCGCGTAACCGCGGAGGCGATCCGGCGGCTTCCTCCTCCTCCGGAGTCTTCGGGCTCTAGCGAAGGTTCTTCTTCTAGCTCGATGGCGGGTCTGCGCTCGAAAATCGAGCAGGTGAGGCGGGAGCCCGTCCCCAATCGCAGCGAGTTGGGGGAGGCTGACGTGAAGAAACTGGAGCATCGGTTTCGCCTACCTCTCCGGTATAGCTTCGTAGCCGCTGCCCCGTATGAGAGGAGCTTGGACAGCCGCACGGGCCATATTTGTACTTTTCTCCTGGCGTGGAAGAGCGTATTCTGCCTCCCCTTCGAGCCTTTCGTCTTGAAGCTCCTCAATTTTTTCGTGTTGGCGCCTGTTCAGCTGGTGGCCAACTCGTATCTCCTGCTTTCTGCCTTTCGGATCCTCTACCGCCTGCAGAGGGTTCCCCCGTCGCTGGATCTCTTTCATTATTTCTTCGAGTTGAAGGCACATCCGTCGGCGAGGAAAGGCTTCTATTTTATCCAGACGCGCAAGAATCGAAGTTGTATTCCACTGACGGCGAAGGATTCTTCGCACAAAGGGTGGAAGAGGCAATTTTTCTGGGTGAACGCGGAAGTGGTGGACGAGTCCTGGAGGTGCCAGGTTATGCCCAACTTCCATCCGAATCTCCCCCCGCAGCAGGGGGAGTTCCCCGCCGATGTGGAGGAGTACGCCGCTCGCTTGTTGACAAATCGCCGGTCGACTGAGGAGCTGGTGACGCTGGAGAACGTGGAGCGGTATCTGCTTACACAGCTCAGGCCATCAGGTGCCATTCTTCGGATTCTGCTGCGGGGTCGGAGGGTCGACTTTTCGTTTCCTAACCGAATCCTCTTCTTCATTGCAGACATTCGGCGGGAGCCCTTGGAAGAGGTCACTGATGTCGTCGATCTTGGGGATGATTCGGCGGCCGATGAACCTGTTGCTCCCGCGGGTCGTTCCCAAGCCCGGGATAAGGGCAAGGGGGCGGCCTCCGAGGGATCTTCGCGGTCAAGCGGGGCGAAAAGCAAGGACCCCCTAGAAGGGAGATTGCGGGAAGCCGCGAAGGCCAAGAAACGGGCCAAGAAAACCGGCCATCCTACCGCCGCCGGGGGTGATTCAGGCTCTGCGGCGCTCCCCTCTCGGGGGCAAGATGGGGTCGACCCTTCAGGGCCGGCTCCCCCACCTACCAGGAGAGAGGGGGCCGAGGAGACCAGGGGCCCCTCAGAGGGCGGAGATAGGTCGGTACTCCCCCCCCCCCGGGTGGATGGAGGGGACCGGTGCCGAAGTGGCCGTCGCCGAGACCAGGAGACCGGTCGATGTCGGCGATGTCTCGGGCGGCGAGGCGCAGGCTGAGACGGCTAGGGATGGGGGTTCGCCCGCGAGGGCGTCGCAGCCCCAAGTGCTTGAAGTTCCTGGTGCGGATGATCCTGCGGCGTCGGTCGAGGTTGGGGGTTCGCCCGGAGAGGCGTCGCAACCCCAACCGACCGCGGCGTGCGGGGCGGTCGGCCCCGTTGTTCGACCCGAACCTTCTGGCGGGGCGTCCGGTGGGGAGCGGATCTCCATGTCGGAGGCCTTGGAGAGGCTCGGCGTTTCGGGCGACCTGTATCGGGTTTGCCGAGATGTTGCCGCGAAGACGAGGGGGGGGGGGACAAGCGCTACTCCCCCGTCGGAATCCTCAACGTCCTCATGGAGGGCGGCCTAGTCATAGCTCGGACGGCGGCCTTGATGGCGGAGACTGTAGCAACCCTGGAGAAAAAAATATAAAAGGAAATAAAAAAACTCAAATTAATCAAATTTGATAAAGTATTAAATAAATGAATGAGAAACATCAAAAGGAATAAATAAAATGACAGAATGGAAATAACGCCTTTGGTCAAGGCGCTACTTCATTAAGAAACACCTCTAGATAAGGCGCTAATTAAAAGGGGATGCCCAAACAATAAGGCGTCAATTATCAAACGGCCAAAATAATAAAAAAAAGGGAAGTAAATGTAACGCCCTCCACCTGGGCGTGTTTTTCACAAGAAACGACATTGTCAAAGGCGTCAATTTAAATTCAACGCCCTTACTAAAGACGTCAATTCTGTTCGAGTTTCGATCGACCCAGGAGACTATCCAGAGCAAGTTCTGGATAACTACGTCGAGGATAGAATATAGTAAGGACTCTATCAAGGGAATACTACCCTTAATCAAATTCTAACTCTATTAGGATTCCCAAAACCTTATAAATAACCCTCTCTGTCGAACCCTAGCGAGCTGTTGGCCGAAGGAAGCTCTGCTGCTGCGTACGTGAAGAACAGGTAATGTTCTTCTTCCCCTGTCTACGGTTTTAGTTATGAAGAATATTAATTGTTCTTCATCTTATTCTCCTGTAGGTTGCCTGCATCTAGAAGGAACGCCCATATAGTGGAAGGACGTGAAGTTCTTCATCATCATCTTCTTCTTCTTCCTCCGGTAATCAGAAGACTCTGTTGCTAACAGAGAGTCCTTTTCTCTTCACAAATCTTAACCGAGTCTTCACACAGATCATCAGGTAGGTTTTCTCAAGATCGTAGCCCAAAGTAGCTTAAGATCTTAATAATATCATCGGTCGTGCATGCATGTAGTTTTATTGTGGTTTCAGATGGTTTCTATGTAATTTCAAAAAGAAACGCCCTTGACAAGGGCGCTAATTTAAAGAAGCGACCCACACTAGGGCGCTAATTATTGTTTTGATGCCCTGCCCAGAAGTCGTCAATTGCATGTAATTAATAAATACCCACGTTTAAAATTTAATATCTATGTAACAATGAATCTAATATATTGCATGAGTATACCTGTGAAATCCTGCTATTTTTCCTGTCATGATCATGTACCCTTTTTCCTGAAACTTTATTATCTGAAAATTGGTAAATTCTTGAATTCATGACCTTGTCTAGGTCGTCTCCTACTGAACTGACGCCCTAGACCAGGGCGCTAATTGAGAGGTAACGCCCCTGTCCAGGGCACGTTTTGGTTAAAAATTCTGAAATATTGAAATTCTGTAAAAATTGAAATATAGTTTGGACGACTGCCTCACGAGTCGTCAAAAGCTCAAGAAACGCCCTTATGTAAGGCATTAATTACGTGATTAATGACTTAACTAAAGTCATTATTTTCCTGTAAAACTATTTTTCACTATTTCTGTTATCCGAGGGTTTCATACTTATGTATATATATATTGGCACTATATTTCCACTCCGTGAATATAGTCTCACGTTTCATGATGTTTTAACATTACCCCCTTAACTCTCAGTGACATACAAGCTCTCCATTGGACATTCCGTTCCTTTGGACTAGCGAGTTAGTCATAAAGACCTCCGTAAGACTCCTCGAGCCTTGGATTCCCTCAAGGCCGACTGAGCTGGTTGTACCATAAAAACCCATTACATAATCTTTGCCATGTCACTCTGTAGAAACATGGTATACCGGCCCTCATGTCATGCCATGTGTATGATATGAGAATTATCTTAATGAACGGGGTAAAGCATGACATTGTTATGATGTTCTTGTAAACCCCAATTCTATAACAACATTGTTATGATGTTCTTGTAGACCCCAATTCTATATTAAACTTGATGTTCTTGTGGACCTCAATTCTATATAAAGAATGTCCATACTTGTTTGTCATGGTACCCAAGTTAGGGAACCAATTCCACCTAGTTTTATCGATAATCGTGATTGTACCGTTATTATCGCCTAACTATGTCAAGTGTCATATTTTTGGACTCTATTCTTTCAAAGTCTATCCTACATGTCTACAAGCTTTATCCTTGAAATTCCATATTGGCTATATACAAAAGTGGATGTTAAAATACATGATTAATGCCTGTGCATATAGGGCCCGATCTGGTCCTGGGAGGAGCACCCGAAAGTACTTGTGCCCATGGGAGTTGATTGATCACGGTATTGGCATTATACCGAAGTGCATGACTAGCTTGATTGAACATTCCATAAATCTTGTACTTGTACTTGACTTGATATTACATGACTTGCGTGACCCGAAAAAGGGTAATTGCATACTTGCGTGCTTGAACCATGATAGTCAAATTCCAACATAACATGATGTGTCTACTTGCTTGAATATCTTGATATCTTTTGATATAAGTTCTTGAAAGTTCATCGCTATCTTATTGTTATACACTCTCTCTATCTTATCATTTTGCGAGCATGCATAGCTATAGTGCATTCATGAAAGATGTAATTACTTAAACCCATTGCTAGTTCTTGAGATATAATTTCCTACTGAGCGTTCGCTCACTCAGTGTTTCCATATTTTTCAGGTAAGTCCGACGATGAGGGAACGCAATCTGAAGAGGATGGTCAAGAGTGAAAGAGTTAGAGCTACTCAAGCGTCAATTAGTCCTGTCTTTTCTCTATTTTTCTTGAGTCAAGCGTTGTATTTTTATTTTATTGAGTCTAGTATTTGCAAGGGTTTGTAATAGACATATTATTATTAAAGGATATAATGGATTGGGTTATCTTTATATTTACGCACTCTGTCTTTGTGTCGAATACACTACTACTCTGATTGACATGATTGATATAAACTCGTCGCGCATCTCCGGGTACCTTCCGCGCTCGGGGCGTGACAGAGACGTACGCTCGCGCGGAGGCGGAGCGGTCGAATCTCGCCTGGACCCTCGGGGGGTGCGAGAGGAAAGTGGCCCGCCTCAGCGAGGAACATGAGGGGATCCGACGAGAATTCTCCGCCTTCAGGGACTCGGCACGGGCGAGCCGGCTAGAAGCCAAGGCGCTGACTGAGCAGTTGGCTAAGGCCCGGGGGTCGCTCGAGAGGAAAAGCAAACTCTTGGAAGAGGAGCGTCTGCGTCACCTCGAGCTGGATGGCCGCTTGGAGCTCGAACAGGCCGAGTTATTGGACCGAGCGGAGGTAGCGGAGCGCCTTCGTTCCATGGCCGAGGCGGACCGAGTCTGGGCGGAGAGGAGGTCGAGCGAGGCCGAACGAAGGATGGTTGCGGCAGAGGAACGCCTGGGAGCAGAGGAGCGTGCGGCCGAGGCGGAGCGGGCTCGAATCGAGCTCGTTGGAAGGACGGAGCAGATCGAGGCGGAGGCGGTCGAGCGATACAGAAGCTCGGACGCTTACTCAGCTGACCTGGAGAGAGCCGCTGTGACGACCCGGATTCCGGATACCAGATATACCCGATAGGACTATCGAATACACCTGATACCACTTGGAACCCGCGAGGCCTCCCAAGAGCGGTAAAGCTCCGAAGGGAAAAATGATTGTCGTGTAGTACATTGAACTGACAGATATAACAGCAAGCAATTAAATTCCATTAGATCGGTTTGCTAAAGTAGCAGAAATAAAAGTACATTTTAATTAACAGATTTTAAACAATTCTATACCAGAGTCAAGTCCAAAGCTAAAGACAGCAGTCTAACAGTACAGTTGACAGAAAGAAAAGATGTACCGAGAAGTCGGGGGAAGCCCGACGGAGGTACCAGCTGGCAGCTACTACTCGAACTCCAGGACCCGTGGAAGCAGAACGAACACGTCACCCCACCTGAAAAGCAGGGGTGAGCCTCGTGTCATTGGCTTAGTAGGGGTCACGCGGATCCCCACTGGAAGCAACGCAGTAACACGCAACACGAAAACAGTAGTAGTAGCAAAGCAGGAAAACTACTACTAGAAAGCTGTAAAAGAAAGCCGTCAACGGAAAGAGCAGCTATTGCTAAAAGAAGATAAAAGCCGCATTCACCAGAATACAGCCGCCGACAAACCACGGCGCTCAAAGCCACTCGAACCACGACACAGAGAGACTCGGGCGCACGCACGCCCCAATTGCCGTGTACGCTCACCAAAGCACAGCCACGTACACGACCGGAGCGTCGTGTACCACACCAAGCTGGTCCAGGCCCAGCCCAGAACAGACCAACTCAGAAGGGAAACACAGACTCCGAGAAAACACGAGAGTCACGCGTCATGTGACGGAAGCACCTCCTCATTAGAAGAACAGCCAGCTGCGTCCACTGACGCCCTATGCTGCGCCGACAAGTGTCTCGTCTACACTGTCGTCACAACGGCCCGACAGAGACTACGACCACCTCACAAGTAGAACGGCCAACTGCGTCCGCGACGTCTTATGCTGCGCCGACAAGTGTCTCGTCTACACTGTCGTCACAACGGCCCGACAGAGACTACGACACAACCACATCACCAGAACAGGAGCTACAGTAACAAGTGACTAGTCAGGGTCACGCCCGTCGGCGCATGTCCTCAGCCCCTGACCACGTGTGCACACACTGGCTCTTGCCTGAGCCAGGCCCTCTAGCTAGTTTTTCCCCCTCCGTAGGACGCTACGGCCAAGCCGGGGGCCCACGGAACAGCTTAGGAACCGTTAATCGGGATACCCTACCACCTCTCCCTGGTGGGTCGACCGCGTCGTAGGGCTACAACCAGTGGAGGCTCACAAGACACGGAGACTCTGAAACACGAGTGCTGGAGTACTGATAGGCCAGGCCGCGCTGTCGCCCGTACTACAAAGCACAAAGGCAGAACACCAACTGCCAACAGACTCAAGATAAGACAACTAGACCTGCAAACACCACGATCCTTGAGTTACGCAACTCAGGGTCAAGATCGTCGTGCAAAGCGGTAACACACCGCCAATCGAGCTAATCCTAAGCCGGGAAACGACTCACACGGAGGAAACAACTCACGAAAATCTGAGGGAACACCAAGACCCTCAGCACACCTGGACACGCGGACCGAGGTGAGACGATACCTCGAGTCATCCAGAACAACCGTCTCGAGCTGGACAGAACCGTCGAGACACACACACCGGGTCACATGTCAACCACTGGGTCGCACCGGGTTGACCCGAACCGGCCAACGACACACCAAACGACTCAACAGGATGGGCGGTCGCACGGGAACCACACAACGGGATAAATGGTCTAAAACTGACCACACAAGGGGATGAACGGTCTCAAAAGGACCACACAACGAAACACAATCCCTAGAGGTTAAAAACACCACATGCATGCGCCGGATCGCGAGATCAGGGCGATTTCCTCAAATCGACCCAAAACGAGTCACCGAGGTTCCCGGACTCCTACCGGCCCCGAATGACGACCAATCGACACGAAACCTACGTGAATGGGATCCAAACATCTCATCGGTCATTTTAACACTAACTAGACCGAGAATGGTTGCCGTTCTCCGGCGAACCCTGAAAACCCCAAAAACATCAGTTTTTCCCAAACCGGCCCGATCTAACCCGTTCTAGCGCCAAACCACGCACAGAAACAGGGAAAACGTAGAGGACGAAGTGGTGATCCATCTCCCTACCTCCACCGAAGAAACCGCGCCCCAAGGGGACTAAACCACGCCGAAAAACGCCAAGAACACGAACGGCGCCTTCTCGGAATCCACCGAGGGATCGCGCCCGCCACGCTCAAACCGCCGCCCCATCCCGCGTCCCGATCACTCCATCGCATCCTCGTCTCGGCCAACTCCGCAACGGTGTGCACCCCGTGCCGAGAGACCCTGAAACGAGAGAGAACGAAGAGAAATGGTGAACGATTGAAAATGAGGCATCCGAAAAACCTAATAAATATCCAATAGAGATCCAGGGCATTACATCCTCCCCTCCTTTAAGAAATTTCGTCCTCGAAATTAAGGACTACAAGAAGGAAGAAGCAGGGAAGAACAACCCGACAACCTAACTGCGAAACGACACAAAACACGAGAAACAAAGCCCAGAGGAACATCGTCAGACCATTATCACGAGTACACGCTCGGGAGTGAGCGCGACACAAGGGAACAGACGTCCGACAGCTCTGAAGCGCGGCAACATCGCTTACGTCTCACAGGGAAAAGAGACACGATTGCCAGAACAACAGATACCGAGAAACAAAACGACAAACACATCAGGGAGCAGCTTAAACAAGGAAACACAGTCCTCTCAGCTGACCGCCTGACAACATCATCGGCTCCAGTGCCAAAGGCGACAGGGAACACCTAGCACAGGGGACACCAGTGACAAATTCACGGAGAAACGACAGCACAACAACATCACCGGACCACGAGACACCTGATCGAGTCGCAAGCTAACTCTACCAGGGAAGAGAGTATAGCAAAGCGAACCGACATGAGTTGGTCCACAAATTACTAATGATAGACAAACAAAATCATAAAGAAACAGCGCTTATAAAAACAACAGCAGCAGCACTTGCAGGATTCCGGCTCCGCACAGGACACAGAACCACGGAACACAACTGCAAGCTGGGTCACCTCAAGGCATGACAGTAGCTGGACACACGACTACAGAGGAACGAGTCATGCATCGAGCAGCTTACCAAGAAAAGACCCACAACGACAAGAAACGGAAATCACGAAACCTAACGCCAGCTGAAGACTGTACTAGACTTTTACGACTCTGGAAACTGTATATCTGAGATTCCCATGTACTTCACACAACAACGCTCTGATACCAACTGTGACGACCCGGATTCCGGATACCAGATATACCCGATAGGACTATCGAATACACCTGATACCACTTGGAACCCGCGAGGCCTCCCAAGAGCGGTAAAGCTCCGAAGGGAAAAATGATTGTCGTGTAGTACATTGAACTGACAGATATAACAGCAAGCAATTAAATTCCATTAGATCGGTTTGCTAAAGTAGCAGAAATAAAAGTACATTTTAATTAACAGATTTTAAATAATTCTATACCAGAGTCAAGTCCAAAGCTAAAGACAGCAGTCTAACAGTACAGTTGACAGAAAGAAAAGATGTACCGAGAAGTCGGGGGAAGCCCGACGGAGGTACCAGCTGGCAGCTACTACTCGAACTCCAGGACCCGTGGAAGCAGAACGAACACGTCACCCCACCTGAAAAGCAGGGGTGAGCCTCGTGTCATTGGCTCAGTAGGGGTCACGCGGATCCCCACTGGAAGCAACGCAGTAACACGCAACACGAAAACAGCAGTAGTAGCAAAGCAGGAAAACTACTACTAGAAAGCTGTAAAAGAAAGCCGTCAACGGAAAGAGCAGCTATTGCTAAAAGAAGATAAAAGCCGCATTCACCAGAATACAGCCGCCGACAAACCACGGCGCTCAAAGCCACTCGAACCACGACACAGAGAGACTCGGGCGCACGCACGCCCCAATTGCCGTGTACGCTCACCAAAGCACAGCCACGTACACGACCGGAGCGTCGTGTACCACACCAAGCTGGTCCAGGCCCAGCCCAGAACAGACCAACTCAGAAGGGAAACACAGACTCCGAGAAAACACGAGAGTCACGCGTCATGTGACGGAAGCACCTCCTCATTAGAAGAACAGCCAGCTGCGTCCACTGACGCCTTATGCTGCGCCGACAAGTGTCTCGTCTACACTGTCGTCACAACGGCCCGACAGAGACTACGACCACCTCACAAGTAGAACGGCCAACTGCGTCCGCGACGTCTTATGCTGCGCCGACAAGTGTCTCGTCTACACTGTCGTCACAACGGCCCGACAGAGACTACGACACAACCACATCACCAGAACAGGAGCTACAGTAACAAGTGACTAGTCAGGGTCACGCCCGTCGGCGCATGTCCTCAGCCCCTGACCACGTGTGCACACACTGGCTCTTGCCTGAGCCAGGCCCTCTAGCTAGTTTTTCCCCCTCCGTAGGACGCTACGGCCAAGCCGGGGGCCCACGGAACAGCTTAGGAACCGTTAATCGGGATACCCTACCACCTCTCCCTGGTGGGTCGACCGCGTCGTAGGGCTACAACCAGTGGAGGCTCACAAGACACGGAGACTCTGAAACACGAGTGCTGGAGTACTGATAGGCCAGGCCGCGCTGTCGCCCGTACTACAAAGCACAAAGGCAGAACACCAACTGCCAACAGACTCAAGATAAGACAACTAGACCTGCAAACACCACGATCCTTGAGTTACGCAACTCAGGGTCAAGATCGTCGTGCAAAGCGGTAACACACCGCCAATCGAGCTAATCCTAAGCCGGGAAACGACTCACACGGAGGAAACAACTCACGAAAATCTGAGGGAACACCAAGACCCTCAGCACACCTGGACACGCGGACCGAGGTGAGACGATACCTCGAGTCATCCAGAACAACCGTCTCGAGCTGGACAGAACCGTCGAGACACACACACCGGGTCACATGTCAACCACTGGGTCGCACCGGGTTGACCCGAACCGGCCAACGACACACCAAACGACTCAACAGGATGGGCGGTCGCACGGGAACCACACAACGGGATAAATGGTCTAAAACTGACCACACAAGGGGATGAACGGTCTCAAAAGGACCACACAACGAAACACAATCCCTAGAGGCTAAAAACACCACATGCATGCGCCGGATCGCGAGATCAGGGCGATTTCCTCAAATCGACCCAAAACGAGTCACCGAGGTTCCCGGACTCCTACCGGCCCCGAATGACGACCAATCGACACGAAACCTACGTGAATGGGATCCAAACATCTCATCGGTCATTTTAACACTAACTAGACCGAGAATGGTTGCCGTTCTCCGGCGAACCCTGAAAACCCCAAAAACATCAGTTTTTCCCAAACCGGCCCGATCTAACCCGTTCTAGCGCCAAACCACGCACAGAAACAGGGAAAACGTAGAGGACGAAGTGGTGATCCATCTCCCTACCTCCACCGAAGAAACCGCGCCCCAAGGGGACTAAACCACGCCGAAAAATGCCAAGAACACGAACGGCGCCTTCTCGGAATCCACCGAGGGATCGCGCCCGCCACGCTCAAACCGCCGCCCCATCCCGCGTCCCGATCACTCCATCGCATCCTCGTCTCGGCCAACTCCGCAACGGTGTGCACCCCGTGCCGAGAGACCCTGAAACGAGAGAGAACGAAGAGAAATGGTGAACGATTGAAAATGAGGCATCCGAAAAACCTAATAAATATCCAATAGAGATCCAGGGCATTACAGCCGCCCTACCATATTACGAGGTAGCGCTTCGCCGTGGCGCCCGAAAGGGGTTTAAGCAAGGTTATCACCGGGCGGTGGACTACGCCTTCGATCGAGACTCCGGGATCGAGTTCCCTTTGGGCCAGGCTTATGACTCGGATGAGTCAGTTTCTAGTTCCTCTGGGTCGAGAGGGGAGGATCGAGGGGGGTCTCCCTCGGCGGGGTCACCAACTCCGGACGCCTCGAGAGGGCTCGCGACCTAGACAGTTCTCGCACAGGCGAGGTCAGTGCCCGGGTCGGCCGTCATCGAAGGTGCTGGGGGTAACACGCCTACTTCCGTTGTTTCCGAGCGTCAAAGTGGGCCCGAGGCCTGATGTATTTTGCCTTATTTTGCCCCTTTCTCTTGTTTGTCTCTCTTTCCTCCTTTAGGGAGTTTCCTCTTTATGAGATAATAAATGGCTTACTTGTTTGATCGCCATCCTTGCCGTGATTTGGTTGGCGTATCTGAAGTAGTTGGAAAGTGCCGATATGTCATGCGTGGTTTTCGCATGCTGTTTTGGTAGGCTTCTGACGGGGCGTCCTTCCGTCCCCTCATGCTTTGAATGTCAGGCCGCTTCGTGAATCCCGCTAGGGCGGGAAACGAGGAGTTGGAGGTGACTATTCAGGGGAGAAATCCTTTGGCGTGTTTCTGAGGGGGGGGGTCATTTAAGGCGTGTAGCCTCCTTTGGCCTATAAGAAGGACCGAAAGGCGCCCTTTCCTCTTTACTGCTTGGGATTTTCTCTAACAGTCTTTCCTCACTCCTTCCTCTTCACTCTGCGTTGTGCCGTTGCATTCGGAGCATGGAGGATCCTTCGGAGAGCGACGCCGCCGACGACGGGGAGCAGAGGGCTCTTGCCGTCCCAGCTTGTTGGATGGGTCCCACGGTCGCCGCGCGGGTTTGAGACGGGTCCGACGGTCACCGCGCGGATCTGGAGAGGGCTTCGACGTGTGAGGGCACGTCTCTTTCCCTTTCTCAGTTCCGGCGTGGCTTCCGGGCGGGCGCCGAGGCGGAGGACAGATGGGGGTATCAGGGAAGCCTGCCGCCACTCCCCCTCTGCATGGGGGGGGAGGCGCATCAAGTTCCCTCCTCACTGAAGCCTTCCTCCGTCTGCAGCCTCATTTTCCCTCTTCTGCTCTTCATTTCTTTCACTCTTTGGAGGCTGCTTGCTCTCTGTTCCCTTCCAAGGAGTTGGCGGGTTGAAAAAGAAGGGCTTCATGGTGCTCCTTCTCCCTAGCCTCCATCAACTTGGAAGGTAGCCTTCTACGACTTTAGAAGGTGGCTATCTTCTCTGCAGTCCCTCTGTCACCTTTGTCAGGGGTCATCTGAGCCAACTAGATCGGCCCTCTCTTGTCCGAGCCAGTTTCTACGCGAGGCAGAGTCAGTGGCTGGACGTGAGGAGATCGAGATCGAGTCAACTGAGCGATGACCCCCTGCAGCGGTGTTAGATGGATTTTCTTGCTTTTTGTCATGCAATGTACTGGCCTTTGCCTTTCTGATGTATCAATAGTTTGGAATGAAAAGAAAAGGGATTTATTCCGTCCATCTTGCTGTACAATTTCAAAAATAGAATTTGCGTAGTGCGGCTGCGTTCCATGTCCGAGGAATGGGTTCCCCTTCCATTGTTGCTAACCTGTACGCACCTTTCCCAAGCGTCTCGACCACTCGGTAGGGGCCTTCCCAGTTAGGGGACAGCTTGCCCGCCGCCTCTAGTGGTCGAGAGGCTTCAGCTTTCCTGAGGACGAAGTCTCCCGGTCGGAAGTGCCTGCTTCGGACTCTGGCGTTGTAGTATCGAGTGAGGCGTCGCTGGTATTCCGTCGCTCGGATGCTGGCAATGTCCCGGAGTTCATCTGCTAGGTCGAGGTTCTCGAGTAACTTTTGGTTGTTTTCCTCGGTCGAGTAGCGGATGACTCAGAGAGACGGGCTGGCGATCTCCAATGGAATGACGGCCTCGGTACCGTACACCAACTGAAAAGGGCTTTCACCGGTTGCCGTCCTAAGAGTCGTTCGATGTGACCACAGTACGCTAGGCAATTCCTCGAGCCAACTTCCCTTGGCTTTGCCGAGTCTGGTCTTTATGCCTTTCAAGATAGTCTTGTTGGCATTTTCGACCAGCCCGTTGGCCTGAGGGTGGGCGACCGAAGTGAAGTGGTTGCGGATGTCTAGGTCGGCCCATCTGTCTCGGAAATATCGAGAATCAAATTGCCGACCATTGTCGCTCACTATCACTCGGGGGATGCCGAAGCGACAAATGATCGATTTCCAAACGAAACTCCAGACTACTATCTCGGTGATCCTTGCAGTGGCTTCAGCCTCGATCCATTTAGTGAAGTAGTCGATGGCGACTATGATGAACTTTTTCTGGGACTGAGCCGTGGGGAATGGTCCTAGAATGTCGATCCCCCACCGAGCGAAGGGATAAGGCTCGGTGAGGGTGACGAGTTCTGTGGCCGGCCGATGGACCAAGTGGTCGAACCGCTGGCATCGGTCGCACTGTTGAGCATGGGCCGAGCAGTAGCGCTACAGGGTGGGCCACCAGTACCCCTGTCGTAACAGGATTCTGGCCAGTGACCTTGCCCCTGAGTGCGCTCCGCACAGGCCTTCATGAACCTCTCGAATGGCTCGGCTGGCGTCGTCGGGGCCGAGGCACTTCAGGAGAGGGCCGGCGAAGGACCTTCGGTAGAGTGTATCGTCCAGGACGACGAAGCGCCAGGCTTGGTACTTCATTCGGCGTGCTTCCTGAGGGTCGGAGGGCTCTTGGGAGTCTCGAAGTCAAGACAGGTAGGGGGTGCGCCAGTCGTTCGGGACGGCCGAGTCAACAGCGAGGAGCTCCGAGTCGATGCTCGGGCGCTCTAGCTCTTCGAGGAGGACCGATCGGGTACCTTCTGGGTCTAAGGAGGAGGCCAATCGAGAGAGGGCGTCCGCTCGGGAGTTTTCTTCCCGGGCTATTCGGACTACCTCGAATCCCTTGAATCGTTGGGCCAAGCTCCTGACCAGCTGGAGGTATTTGATCATGGGTGC
This sequence comes from Amorphophallus konjac, assembly GCA_022559845.1. Taxonomy (NCBI): domain Eukaryota; kingdom Viridiplantae; phylum Streptophyta; class Magnoliopsida; order Alismatales; family Araceae; genus Amorphophallus; species Amorphophallus konjac. Next base: position 319,173,462 of record CM040120.1, on the reverse strand, counting down.
CTCTCGAGCTTCGTACTCGCCGTTGACCTGGCTCGCGACCAGCTGAGAGTCGGTGTGGATCCTGACTCGCTCAGCCCCCAGCCGCCGGGCCATACGTGCTCCTGATATAAGGGCCTCGTACTCGAAAGCGTTGTTGGACGCCTAGAAGTTGAATTTCTAGGCGTACTGCAGCTCCACTCCTTCGGGGGATCTTAGGAGGATCCCAGCACCGCTACCGACCGAGTTGGAAGAACCGTCGACGTAGAGTTCCCAGGTTGGCCCAGGCATGGTCGGTAACCTCCCTTCGGCCGGGATAGTGCTCTCGGCGATGAAATCAGCGAGCGCTTGACCTTTTATAGCTGCGCGCGGGCGATACGAGATGTCGTAGGCCCCGAGCATAAGGGCCCACTTGACGAGTCGACCCGAGGCCTCGGGGTGGGCCAAGATCTTCTTCAACGGCTCGTCGGTTAGCACGGTGATGGGGTGCCCCTGGAAGTAGGGTCGGAGGCATTTCGCGGAGGTAACCAGCGCTAGCACGAGCTTCTCGGTTGCGGGGTACCTCCTCTCGTCCTCGCTAAGCACTTTGCTGGTATAGTAGACTGGCCTTTCGATTTTCGAGTCATTTCTGACCAGGACCGAGCTGACCGTTGATGACGTCGCCGAGAGATAGAGTAGCAAAGCTTCGCCCGGCACGGGCTTGGAGAGCACCGGGGGCGAAGCCAGGAACTCCTTAAGCTCAGCGAACGCTTTCTGGCATTCCTCATCCCATGCGAACGTAGCAGATGCCCACTTGGGCCCCTTCAATAGTTTAAAAAAGGGCAAGCATTGTTCGGCCGCACGGGATAGGAAACGGCTGAGAGCGGCGATACGCCCTGTCAGACGCTGGACGTCCTTGATGCAGGCGGGCGGGCGCATGTCTCGGATGGCCTGGACCTTGTCAGGGTTAGCTTCGATCCCACGCTGAGTGACCAGGAAACCCAGGAACTTTCCGGATCTTACTCCAAAGGTGCACTTAGCAGGATTGAGCTTCATATTATACTTCAAGAGGACGCCGAAGGCTTCGGCGAGGTCGGTGAAGTGGTCCTGGGCCTTGGGGGTCTTTACGAGCATGTCGTCAATGTAGGCCTCGACGTTCCGACCTAGCTGTTCCTCAAACATGTGGTTGACCAGTTCTTGGTATGTGGCTCCGGCATTCTTCAACCCGAAAGGCATCCGGGTATAGCAATACACGTCGTAGTCGGTGATGAAGGCGGTCTTCTCGATGTCTCCAGGGTTCATCCTGATCTGATGGTAACCCGAATAGGCATCCAGGAAGCTGAGCATCTCGTTGCCCGATGTCGAGTCGACCAGTTGGTCGATGCTGGGCAAGGGACAGTAGTCTTTAGGGGTGGCCTTATTCAAGTCGGTGAAGTCCACGCACATCCGCCACTCGCTGGAAGCCTTTGGTACCAGGACGACATTGGCTAGCCACGTCGGGTACAGACCGGTCTAAAAAGACCAGTCTCTTGCCCCTTGGTGACCTGCGCCTTGATGATCGTCTGTTTCTCTGGTGCGTGCTTCCTTCGGCGCTGCTGCACGGGCTTCACGGTGGGGTTGAGGTTGAGTCGGTGTAGCACGGTCTCCTCAGGTATCCCAGGGAGCTGATCGTCGGACCAAGCGAATACTCGGATGTACTCAGAAAGAAAATTCTTATATTGTTGCTGTTCCTCGAATGGTAGGTCGGCTCCGATCCTTACTCCTAGGGTCGGGTCGTCGTTTAGGAAGATCGTCAGCAACTCGCCTCCTGGCTTAGTAGCTGCGGACTTCTCCTCGACTTCCCGGGGGTCCTTATTATTCCCGTCCGGCCGCGTGGCCTCCACCGAGATATTGTAGCACCTTCGGGCCGTGGCCTGGTTACCTCGGATTTCCCCTACCCCGTTTTTGGTGGGGAACTTCATTTTCTGGTGATAGGTAGATGGTACTGCCTTGATCTGGCTGAGGATTCCCTGGCCGAAAATGGCGTTGTATGCTATCATCCCTTTGATCACCATGAAGTCTACCATGACCGTAACGGTTTTGGGTGGGGTGCCGAGGGTAACCGGCAGGCTCAGGGCTCCCTCGGGGAGAGTGGCCAGGCCATTGAACCCACAGAGGGGCGTCCGGATCGGGCGGAGTTTGGATGGACTCTCTCCCATTTTGAGGAAACAGTCAGAAGACAACACATCAGGGGCACTTCCATTGTCCACAAGAATCTGATCTACGTTACAATGGTTTATAGTGGCCGAGATTACGATGGCGTCATCGTGCGGGGTGCTCAGCCCTTCCAGGTCTTGATCGGAGAAGACTATGACCTGGGGCGGGGCCTCAGGTGGCCCTGGGGCTCGGCTCGCCCGCTCGGCATGACGCTTCCTTCCACGGCTGCTGTCGCCTCCTGATGCTGTTCCTCCAGAGATGACGTTGATGTGGACCCCTCGGGGGGCGTTGTCAATCTCCTCTGTGGCGCCTTGATCTTCTCTGTGCTCGGCAGTGAACCGAGCCAGATGCCCCAGGCGGACGAGGCGCTCGATCTCGTCTTGGAGCTGGTGGCAATCACCGGTGTGGTGCCCGTGATCGCCGTGGAATAGACAATGTCTGTCTCGCTTGCGATTCTTCGACCTCATCGGCTCGGGGCGACGGAGAAGTCCCGAGTCTTTGACGTCTTCATAGATTTCATAGACCGGGGTGGTTAATGGGGTGTACCGCTCGTACTTCCGCTTGCGCTCTTCATCTCGATCCTGCTTCTTTCCTGAGCCAGGATTTGGCTCGGGGCCCCGCTTCTTGTCCCCCTCCCGGCCTGAGCCGGTTGCGTCTCGGCAAGCGCTGAGCACTTCCTCGCACTCGGCGTGGCACAGAGCCAGAGTCACTAGCTCGGCAAGGGTCGAGGGAGGGTGGAGGACGAGTTCGCGGCGGAGATTCTCATCCCGGGTACCCCCGGTCAGTGCGGTTGTGGCCGAGGCCACATCTAGGTGGGGGATTCAGAGGGCTTCCGATTTAAACCGGTGGACGTAAGCCCGGAGCCTTTCCCCTTGCACCTGTTTGAGGGCCAAGAGCCCCGCCACCGACCTTGGGGGGGCACTTCCGGCGAAGCTCTCCTTGAAGACTCGCCCGAACTGCTTGAAGTCTCGGATGGATCCGGGGGCGAGGGCCCGGAACCATGCTTGAGCGTCCTGGACCAGAGTGGTCACGAAGGCTCGGCACTTGATGGGGTCCGACGCTCCGTGTAGAGTCATCAGGGCGTCGAAGCTATCGTAATGATCGGCCGGGTCGCCTTGGCCGTCGTAGAGCTTGAAGGTTGGTATGGGGGCTCTGGGAGATACCTCCGCCTTCAAGATATACTCGGAGAACGGGGATTTCTCCTCGTCTTCCCGGGAAGAGGCCTTCTGCAGGGCGCGAAGGGCGCGCTCCTGCTCAGCGAAGCACCTTTCGAAGTCTCGCAGCCGGAGGGATAGCTTCGGTTGCTGTCGTGCCACGAGGCTAGGGGGGTGCCTTGGCGGTCTCCGGGGGCGCTGGCCTCCGGATCGGGCCGTTGCGTCCCCTGCCTTCCTTTCCTTGGGGTGGAGGAGGCCTCTTACTCCGGAGGCGGAGCTTGCAAGGGTCCTCCGACCCTGTTACGGATGAGCTGCTGGCCGCGAAGGGTGAAGCGGCCCCCAGCTGTATGCTGGGATGTACTCCTGCGGGGGGGGCAATCTGACGGGGCGTGGGACCTTGCATCCCTGGCCGCCTGGGTCTTCATGAGATCCACGAGGACATCCAGTTTGGCGTTGAGGGACTGGAAGGCTTCCGTGCCACCGTAGGGGGGTAGCTCCGTTGTCGCGTGGGGGGGGGTGGTGGTGGTCCGTCAGCGGGGATGCTGGCGTTGGAGGGAGGGTTCTGTGAGGCCCTGGAAGGGCCATCCCCTGCCGCTACCACGGCCTTACCCCTCTCGCCGGCGGACCTCCTCCCTGAGCTCCTCCTCACCATGTTGGCTCTTCGTGCGTTTCCCACAGACGGCACCAGATGAAGAGGCGAAATCTCGCGCTGGTTCCTGAGCTGGCTGGTAATCACCAAGATGATGAACTACAAGACAGGGAAACGGGTCAGAGGGCCCAGGGGGATTCCCTAGGGCAAAATCCTCCGACTCTCAAGTCAGTAGAGCAATGGTGGGAGCAGCGATAGGGAGGTGGAGATGAGGGCGCGAGATCCCTCTCCACCGATGGGGTGAAGTGGTCCTTGCTCAGGAGTTTGGGGGTGGAATCATACCCTTCTTGACTTGCCTTTCGCCGGAGGGTATCCCTGGTTTTTATAGTGCACCGCCTTCTGGAGTCCTTCAAGCTGAGAGGTCTCCGGTGGAGGTTACGTCCTCGTCGTGGGCTTTGATGGCCTCATCATGGGGGCGTTATCCTCGCGGGGAAACCGGAGCTCCTGGACTTCTTAGCGTTTGGCCCGCTGTGGACTCTAACGGCTGCAATGATTTCATCGGTCGTCCCGAGCTTAAGGGGGCCGGACCTATCGGGCGATAAGCCTAGCTCGGTGAGGAGATGGGTCGGATAGACCGGCTGTCGCTTCCCCCCTTCGGGCGGAGGGGTAGCTCGTGCGCGGGTCTTCCTGTGACCTGACCGAGGCTCGGGTTCTCCGAGCCTTGGGGCCGCCTAGGAGAGTTGTTTCCTCGAGCATTGTTTTATTGGGCTTTTTCCGAGTGGGCCCTGTGGGCTGTCACTTGGGCGAGCTTTCCTCGTTGGGCCTAGTTGGGTCTGCTCTTTGAGTGGGCTGCAGGAATCCCCCTCTCCACATTGCATTGGCTAAGTGTGTACATCGTCCGTCTTGTTTGAAGTCCATACATTACACCGCATTGGCTAAGTGTGTACATCGTCCGTCTCACTGGAAGTCTATACATTGGAAGTATGTACAACGGACTGTTCATGCATCAACATTCAAAGTCCATAAATTGGACTGTAGCATGCACGAAGCTAAGTCCATACATTGGACTGTAGCATGCATCAGTGAAGTCTGTACAGCGTCATGCATTGTTCTTCAAGTCCATACACTGCACTGTAGATTGTTTGAGGTGAAGTCTATACATCCATCAGTGATCTTGCAAGTCTATACATCGGTAGCTTTACCGACGTTGCACTCGAAGTCTATACACTGATAGCTTTACCGTCGTTTCCCTTGGCAAGTCTATACATCGCAGTTGAGTGGAAGTCTGTACAGCCCAAGTCTGTACATTGCATCATGTGCTTCATGCAAGTCTATACATTCGTTTGTCTTGCATCGTTCATCAAGTCTGTACAGCCTTATCTTTGGCAAGTCTGCACATCGTGAAGTCTATACATTCAGATGAACTTGGAATTTGACGACCACCAGAAGTGGCGTCACTTTTGAATCAAACATCTAGGAAGAAGGTGTCTTTTACGTTGTGCATACTTTGATGCCATAGCCAAGTATATTTACTAGCTAGTGTGCATATGCATAGTTTGTACATTGCCCTCATGCATACACAAGCATCCAAGTCTGTACAGAGTCATTTGCATTCCTACATATCCAAGTCTATACAGCCAGTGCCTACGTTGCATTGCATGCATCATGTTTGAAGTCTACACTTTCAGCTGAAGGATGCCTAAGTCTATACGTTGGCTACTGAATGTTCTGCAGAGTCTGTACATTGCATTCGACGAGTTCACAAAGTCCATACAGTGAAGTCCATACATCGTCAGTTGTCTATCCAAGGCTTTGCATTGCCTAAGTCTGTACAGCCGTTGCCTTCTTATATGAAGTCTACACATTAGGCAGAGTCTGTACATTGCATTCCCATTCACGAAGTCTATACATTGCATTCGAGTTCACAAAGTCCATACAGTGAAGCATATACAATGCATTGCATCTCACAAAGTCTGTACAGGGTTCTAAACTTACAACTGATAATCCGATACTCTATCTGACAGGGATTCTTTACAGAGATTGGTGACTTGGCTCGTGATCCAAGGAGGATGAGGTGCTGTGATGGTGACACGTGGAAGCAGCCCATCCCAGGATGCTGCCATGTGGATGAAATGTCCTCGGTTCTGGCGAATTGATGCGGGACGGACACGGGGACCGACTCTATGTGGTATGGACCTCGGACTCTAGATGCGGACATGACCAGGAACACATGATAGGAGAGACACTAAGCCCGACACGGAGAGCTCCTATGGGCTATACGTCGCTAACAGAAACGCAAGCTCACTTGTCGTCCCAAGCGAGGGAAACGCGGATCGTGCGCGGTTGAAGAACCGGCAGAGTTCAAGGTAGTCAGACTCACTTCCGGACTCAGATCGAGTCGCGGGACGGGTCACTCTCACACTCACAGCGGTGACATGAACACACGGGCTAGTACCTATCGCTCTCGACAGCGGCAAAGACCATATACTAGCTAAGCAAATGAACGCCAAGAAGTTCGGACCATTACCTCCACGCACCCGGCGTGGCGAAGACAACCCCGGCCGAATCACGGACTCCCGGTTAACAATTATTACAGCAATACACTAAGTCGACCCACTCCACGCAGGGAGGTAAAAGGTCACATGTGGGGTCCGGGAATCACGCAACTCGGGTTGACGGACAGCATCTTGATGTCGCCCGGCGGTGCCGAACTCTGTGTTTTCGTGCTTTCCAAACGGCGGCTTCTACGGGCCCGTGGGGCCCACAGATGGCGATGTCCTCCGGATCTGCGGGGTGTTGCATCCCTATGGTTTTGATGATGTCTCACACTATAAATCAATCTTCTATCTCTAGATTAATGCTGTTTCATCATGTGAGTGAGTACAGTTCATTTGGTTGTCAGATAAGCATGCTATCATGATTCTATCTACACTCTGCCTAGTTAGTATAGACAGCAGTGGGTCGACCCACCCTCCCTGATGCGTCGACTCATCTGTACATTGTTTGTCTGGGTACCAAAGTCTATACACCAGCTTGGTCTATTGAGTCTGTACATTGGCATAACTTCTTCAAGTCTGTACATCGGGCACCTTCTAACTGAAGTCTACACACTGGTATTAAAATTCTAAGTCTGTACACTGCCCGACCAACTAAGTCTGCACATTGCCAAAGTCAGTTCAGCTCAACCCTATACATCCCTCCAAGCTTCAACTCTATACATTGGATTGTCAAATTTCATGTCTATACACTGGCTGCTGCATTCTCATGAAGTCTACACATCCGATAGTGTAAGTCTATACAGTGCCCATCGTCTGCTTGCATAGTCTGTATAACGCCTGCTTCACACACTCAAGTCTACACATTGCATGTCAGCAGGCTCGCACAAACTAAAGTTCATACATTGCACAATGTCTGAACATTGGTTCAGAGATAGCTTCAGCCAAGTCTATACATCGACTGGCAGTCTTCATGCTAAGTATATACACTCCTTGAGTCCAAGTCTGTACAGCGTCCATTGTCTAGAATCCTTGAAGTCTGTACATCGGACTGCTTCTCTTGAAGTCTATACATTGGCTCGTTCACTTCTGTAAAGCATGTACATCAGACTGTGGCAAAGTCTATACATTCGGTTCCTTGGGCAAAGTCTATACATCGCTTAGTCTGCACATTGTCTTCAGCCCAAGTGTTCAAAGCCAAGTCTATACAACGCCAAGTCTGTACACTCCTCATCTGTTCCTATGCTTGGCCAAGTCCATACACAACATTTCCCTACGCTTTCCTGGCCAAGTCTGTACATCACTAAGTGTGTACATTGCATGCTGCTCAAACGTTCAAAGTCTTCAAAGTCTGTACAGCGTCCGTCTCAGCCAGCGTCTCATGCTGCGTCTTAGGCAAGTCTGTACATCGGCTTCATTCGCTCAAGTCCACACATCCACAGTGGTTCATCAAGTCTATACATTCACTTGAGCTTCACCAAGTCTGTACAACGTTGAAGCCTTCACAAGTCCATACACTGCTTGAGCTTCACCAAGTCTATACAACGCTGAAGTCTTCACAAGTCTGTACAGTGCTTGAGCTTCATCTAGTCTGTACATCGCTTCAAGCGATTCAAGTCTATACAGACTGCCTTCACATCCAAAGTCTGTACATCGGTTCAACAGCCGATCGTCTCATACAGAACTTTCCAAGTCTGTACTGCCGAGTGTCTAATGCATCGTCTCACTCTGGCATAGTCTATACATTGGCTAAAGCTTGTCGAAGTCTATACATCTTCGTTGAGCATCAAGTCTACACACTGCTCACAGTCTTATCAAGAGTCTCACACAGGTTCCAAGTCTGTACACTGTTTAGACTTCGTGAAGTCTACACAGTGGCTGAAGCTTTGTTAAGTTTACACAATGGTAAGGCTCGTATGCATTGATTCATCACATGTCTATACACTGCCTTCATATGCATTGTTCATAAGTCTATACACTATTCGTTTGCATTGTTCACATGTCTATACACTGCCATTCATGCGCACTGTTCATATGTCTATACACTACCTTCACATGCGTTTTATTCAGTAAGTCTGTACACTCTCTCACACTGTACACACTTACTCAGTTGTGTTTCTGAAGTATATACATTCTAGTTAATAGCTTGAACTGACTAAGTATATACATCACTTCTATCTGTCTGCAGGCAATTCAGGCTGATGATTGGGCACGTGAACTGAGGTTGGCACCTGGCACGTGATCCAAGACAATAGGCACATGACACGTGGATGGCAACCTAGTCAGGATGCTGCCATGTGGTCAAAATTCAAATGATCTGGCAAAAAGTGCATGGGCGGGAACCTGGCAGCCACACGCCAATATCTGCTATAAATATAGAGCTTCATCCTTCAGTAGAAGCCTGATCGTGAAAAGAAAAAGCAGAAGCCATTGGTGAGAGTTTGCACGATCCAGAAAAGAAAAAGAGCAGAGAGTTCCAGATCTGAGAGGAGTTTGTTCGAGAGAGAGAGCAGTGTGTGTGGATTGATGAATTGCTTCATTTGATGCTACATTTGTATTGGTTTCAGAACCGACTGCATCTTCATTGGTTTTTGTTTCTACTTTGTTTTCGTTTCATTTTGTTCATCCTTCTGATTTGAATTGGTTTCCCTCCGGTGTGTGGAGGAAGGGAGTATTACTCCAGTTTCCCTCTGAGTTGCAGAGGAAGAGAGATCGGTGATCTCTGGTGGTGTTAGTGACTGGTTGTCATTAACAGTTTCCCTCCGGTGTGTGGAGGAAGGGAGAGCATTCTCTGGTTGTGTTCTAGCTGGGAGCTAGAACAGGTTTCAAGTTCTGTGGGTAGCAGAGCTTGGTTGAGGGATTTGTTTCCCTTGGGTGTTCAAGCTGTGTGGCAGCATGTTGTTCGCAGACTGAGTCTGCATTGATCTAGCATTGTCTAGTGGAATCCTCATTCTAGTTGGAGTGAGGGGTGGATGTAGATTGCGGACTGCAATCGAACCACCTAAAAACCGAGTGCCTCCTCTGTGGTTTGCTATTGTTATCTGCGCTCTTCATCTGCTTGTCTCTTTGTTTCCATGTGATCAGTTCTTCATTCTCATTTACATTTCTCTGTGTACGGGTTAAGGAGGTGCGTTAGCAGTAGAATTTATTTTTCGCCTAAGTTTCTAAAAATTGGGAGTGATCTATTCATCCCCCCCCCTTCTATATTACTCTTGCTGCGCTAACACTTGGTATCAGAGCAGGTTTACGCCATGTGGACGAACGGTCAAGGAAATGCTAGTGGTCCTAGAACCTTCATGGCCGAAGGTCAATCCATTAGTCGCCCTCCTTATTTCGATGGTAGTAACTATCTGTTTTGGAAGAACAGGATGGAAGTGTTCATCAAGGCTCAGAGTCATAAACTGTGGAGAGTAATCACGGTGGGGCCATATGATCTGCCACCAAACGAGGACGCTTGGACAGATGACCATGTCAAGCTCTCCTCACTCAACTGGACGGCACTGAACATCATCCAGTGTGCTATTCATCCAGAGGAATATGCCCGTATATCTGCATACAGAACTGCCAAGCGAATGTGGGATGAGCTGCAATTGATCTATGAAGATACAGCTCAAGTGAAAGCCTCGAAGGTAAACCTCTACACTTCTAAGTATGAAATGTTCAAGATGAATGCAGATGAGAATATAACTGAAATGTATGCCAGGTTGTCCTTGATCACAAACACACTTAAAGGGCTAGGGAAGGATCTTGCTGAGGCAGATATAGTCAGGAAAATCCTTAGATCTTTATCCCCGGCATGACACACTAAGGCCATTGTGATTGAGGAGTCAAAAGATCTGACTATCTTGACTGTGAATGAACTCATAGGATCTCTTATGACATATGAGATGAATTTCAAAGGAGGTGGAGAAGAAAGTGAGAGGAAGGGTAAGAATGTGGCTCTAAGAGCATCCCGCAATAAGGGTAGCAACAGCGGGAGCAGCAGCAGTAGCCCCGAGTCTGAGTCCGAGCTTGAAGGTTTGTCAAATCTCGACCAGGAGGAGCAGGCAATGCTCACTAGACAGTTCAGAAAATTTTTGAAGAAAAAGGGAAAGACCTTTAGGAAGAAGAAGCCACACTCTTTCAACAAGAGTGCTGAATTTACTAGTTACAGGGATAGAAATCCTAAGAGGCTGACTTGTTTTAATTGTAACAAACAGGGACATATGAAAGGCGAATGCCCAGACCTCCAGAAGAAGGGTCCCTATCTTCAGAAGAAAAATATAAAGGTGCAGAAGAAGAAGAAGCCACAGGCGATGGTCTGCACATGGAGCGAGGAAGAAGAAGACCCCGAAGACGCTTCCTCAGAAGAATATGAAGATGGAATTTACCTCATGGCAAACAGTGAAGAGGAGTTAATAAACGTTTTTGAAAATTTCTCAATTGATGACTGGGAGGATGCTTATGGTGACTTGCTAGATAAATTTAATTCTCTTAGCAAAGAGCACAGAGTTCTGAAAAGAAAATTTAACACAAATGTTAAAGAACAAACTCTGGTCTGTGAGGAAAATGAGAAGCTAAAAGAACAACTAGAAGAAATGACCTCACTAAGGAAAGAAAATGATAAGCTCAAGGAAGAAACTCAAGAAAGTCAAAAATAGCTCAATGAATTCAAAACTAAAATTGAAGAAAGCATGAATGAAATTAGAGTGAATTCAGAGAAATATGAAGCTGTGAAGAAAGTAAATGTTGAACTCCTAAAAAATTCTGAGTCCCTTCAAAAGGAGCTGGAAGACAAACAGAAAGTCTTAGAAAAGTTTGTCCAAGGAAAGACTAGCTTAGATGCTATACTAGGGACTAGGGTCAATTTCAATAAGGAAGGTCTAGGCTATGACCCAACCAACAAGAGACCCTTGCAATTCAAGACCATCACCTTCTGCCCAGAGAAGGGAAAAGAAAAGCTGGACACACCATCCAGCTCAAACAGCTCTAAGGAAATTTAAAGTTCTAAAGAAAACACAAAAACCAGTACTGGACAACCATTTAAGATGGGAATGAATTTTATGAAGAATAACACTAAGCCCACTCACCAGAACACAAATGGTAGATGGACCAAGAAAGTAAATCAGAATAAGAGCTGGAATTACAACAATCAGATGGGTCCAAATAGGACCTACTGGAGAAATAACTTTCATGGTCAAAGATATGCTAATCAACAAGCCTACAGGAAATTTCCTAGGAATAGGAAGACTAATGAATGGAATAGAACTCACTTCTCCAGTTCAGCTGGATTCAACTTTAATAAACCAGAAAGGAAGGTGCCAGAGAAAACCATGCTGAAACAAATCTGGATACCTAAACACTTGATCAGAGATTTGAACAATGTCATTGGACCCAGCTCATCTTGGGTTCCAAATCACTCTGCTTGATGTATCTGTGTAGGTCGGCCTGGCACCTGAAGACAACAAGTGGTACCTCGACAGTGGCTGCTCCAGGCATATGACAGGAGACCGATCCAAGTTTAGCAAGATAGAGATGAAGCCAGGGGGTCTGGTCAAGTTTGGAGGAAAGAACAAAGGTAAAATAATTGGAGTTGGAACAATAGGTAAGTCTTCCACAAACTCCATTGAAAAAGTCTTACTTGTGGAAGGGCTTCAACACAACCTGATTAGCATTAGTCAATTATGTGACAGGGGTCACAGGGTTGTATTTGATGATAGTTCATGCAAAATCCTTGAAACAAATTCTGACATGGTTAAATTTGTAGCCAACAGGATTAATAATGTCTATATTGTAGACTTAGATGAGAAATCTGAATCTACTATTTGCTTATCTGCCAATTCTGAAAATGATGCCTTTGAATGGCATAGACGTCTAGGTCATGCTATCTTTTCAACTTTAAATAAATTGGTCAAGCATGATTTAGTTAGAGACATGCCTAGAATTAAATTCAACTCAATATCAAAAGCATGTGATGCCTGTGCTCTAGGCAAACAGACCAGAAATTCTTTTAAATTAAGATCTGAGCCATTGTCTTCTAGACCAATGGAACTTCTTCATATGGACCTTTTCGGTCCCACTAGAACTCAGAGTCTTAATGGAAACAGGTTTGGCTATGTCATCATAGATGACTTCTCTAGATATTCATGGATATTTTTCTTAGCAAATAAGAGTGATGCATTTCAAAAGTTTAATCTGTTTTTCAATAAGGTCAAACAAGAAGGGAAATACAAGGTCTGTTCTATTCAATCTGACCATGGAGGTGAGTTTGAAAACTCCATGTTTACTGATCTTTGTGAAAAAGAGGGACTAACTCACATGTTTTCTTCTCCCATGACACCTGAACAGAATGGGATTGTGGAGAGAAGAAATAGAACTGTGGTGGAGATGGCCCGAACCATGTTGATTGAAAGTAAATTACCTAGAAGGTTTTGGGCAGAAGCGGCCAATACAGCAACCTACATAATCAACAGGGCCATGGTAAGACCCATACACAAGAAAACACCCTATGAGCTTCTAAAAGGTAAGAAACCAAACTTGTTTCATTTCAGAATTTTTGGAGTAAAATGTTTTATTCATAACAATGATAAGAAAGATTTAGACAAGTTTGAAGCCAAGAGTTCACCTGGAATATTCTTGGGTTACTCTGAAGTGTCAAGGGCATATAGGGTATTTAACATATCAGATCAGAAAGTGGAAGAGTCTCCACACATCCTTTTTAGTGAAAAGAAAGATGTTTCTAATGTTGAAAATCTTGACAGGGATTCCAATCATGGTGGAGATTTTCTAGAAGACCAACAGGAAGAAGAGAAGACTCAGCCAAGTGGAGAAACAAATTCCCCCAATCAAGAAGGGCCAAGAGAAACAGGTGAGTCTTCAACAAATATCAGATTTCTTAAAGACCATCCTTTAGATAAAGTCATAGGCAATCCTGAAGATCCTCTTCGGACTAGGTCTCATTTTAGAAATGTGAATAATGATGACTTAATTGCATTAGTCTCACAAATTGAACCCAAAACAGTAGAAGAGGCCTTAGCTGATCAAGCTTGGGTCAATGCTATGAGTGAGGAATTAGGTCAGTTTGAAAGGAATAATGTCTGAGAGCTTGTCCCAAGACCAGATGGTATAAATATCATAGGAACCAAGTGGGTGTTCAAAAATAAGATGAATGAAGATGGAATCATCTCGAGGAATAAGGCCAGATTAGTAGCCAAAGGCTACTGTCAGGAATTTGGTGTAGACTTTGATGAATCCTATGCACCTGTTGCTAGGATGGAAGCTATAAGATTGTTGCTTGCCTTTGCATGCTCAAAGAATATAAAACTCCAACAAATGGATGTTAAAAGTGCCTTTTGAAATGGAGTCATTAAAGAAGAAGTTTTTGTTGAACAACCTCCTGGATTTCAATATTCTCCTCAACCTAACCAAGTGTTCAGGTTAAACAAAGCCTTGTATGGTCTAAAGCAGGCTCCAAGAGCATGGTATGAAAGGCTGTCTGAATTTCTGATCAGCAAGGGCTACAAAAAAGGTAAAGTTGATCGAACTTTATTCACCAAAGGCATAAACAGAGATCTCATCATAGTTCAGGTATATGTAGATGACATTGTATTTGGATCAACTAAGCATGAACTATGTGATGAATTTTCAACCATGATGTCTGCTGAATTTGAGATGAGCTTGGTTGGTGAACTAAAATATTTTCTTGGATTGCAGGTACAGCAGCTAGAAGATGGGTCCTTCATCAACCAAACCAAATACACAATGGAACTGTTCAAAAGGTTTGGCATGGAAAACTTAAAGCACATTACTACACCCATGGGCACCAATACTTCATTGGATGCAGATGAGACAGGTAAAGAAGTAAATGCCAAACTTTATCGAGGTATGATTGGATCACTTCTTTACTTGACAGCCTCTAGACCAGATATACAATTCAGTGTAGGAATGTGTGCAAGGTATCAGTCTAGACCTACTGAATTACACTTAGCTGCAGTTAAAAGAATCTTCAGATATTTGTCAGCTACTCATTCTCTTGGATTATGGTTTCCTGCATCTCACACACTTAACTTAGTAGCATACACAGATGCTGATTATGCAGGCTGTAAACTAGACAGGAAAAGCACTAGTGGCCATTGTGAATTTTTGGGTGGGTGTTTAGTGTCTTGGGGCTCCAAGAAATAACATTCTGTGGCCCTCTCTACTGCAGAAGCTGAATATGTGGCTGCAGGGAGTTGTGGAACACAAGTAATATGGATTAAACACCAGCTTCAGGACTATCAAGTAGACCTAGGGTGTACACCAATTTACTGTGATAATACTAGTGCCATCAATATTGCTAAAAATCATGTTCTGCATTCACGAACCAAACACATAGAGATAAGACATCATTTTATAAGAGATGAGGTGTCTAAGAATAATTTTGAACTGATTCATGTAGGCACAGATAATCAGATTGCTGACATATTCACAAAACCTCTGGATAATGAAAAATTCACCACATTGAGAAGAGAATTAGGCTTATACAAATTGTCTTAATTATGAAGCCTGTTCTTTTTGTGAGGGGGAGTTGTATTTGTCAGATGTTTAGCCTTCTTTCTTGCTGGTTTAAGGGGGAGTTCAGAATGCTTACTGGTTAGCTTTCAGGAATACTCTGAGTAAGGGGAAGCCTTGAGTTTATGCTGGAATGTTTTATTGAGGAATGCTATTTCTTAGGGGGAGCTGAGTTGTAATGTGAGAAGAGAAGTTCTTTGACAGATTCAAAAGGGGCTGTCCAGATGTGTAACTTTGCTGGTCTTGCATGACTGATCTAGATTGGTTCTCTCAGACAGTAGAGTGTCACTTATCTCTTAAGTCTATAAGTCAGTGACTCTAATCTCCAGATTAGAATCTTTTCTTTAGTACTTCTTCAGAGATCTGGACTAATTGCATAAAGTATATCTTCCTACATTGTCATTGATTTTGGTTCAGGCCAAAAACTTGTATGTCTTGTTATCTGACCCAATCAACTTGAAATCTAGACTTCAAGACTCAATTCAAGAAATAGTCCTTTTTGGTATTGTTTTCAATCATTCTATCTCTTTAACTCAAGGGCTTAACTGAACAAAAATGTTCTGTTTTGATCACTGAGAAACTGAGAGCTTCATCAATGAAATGAATATTTCTCCCATGTCATGAGGTGTCAAACGCTTAAAATGAATGAAAAGACATGACAGAGCAATGGTGGCTTGCTGGTGAGTAACTGGGGACTCTGGCCTCTAATCAAGGTGTTTCCTCATGTCAAAAGCCACAGTTACTATCTCTGTTCCCTAATAAAAAAAAGGGGGAAGTAATGAGGTACTCACTCTGAGTAACTGGAGATTCAGGCCTCTAATCCAGGTGTCTCTCTAATGTCAAAGGATTGAACTACCAACTTACTCATTGATCTTCTTGAAAATCATCTCCAACAAAAATTCCTTGTTGTTATGCAACTAATGGAGTGCTTGTCTTCAATACCTTGAGAACACCTCTCTGATTTCGTCTCTTGATGTCTTGTGGGATAGTTGAATGATCAGCTATATCTGACCATACTTGTGAACTCCTGCTCTAAATCATCCACTATGTATGCTGATAAACTTGTCAATCATTCTACGTCTCTATTATGTACTGCAATTTAAAGAATCTTCTCTTGAGATTAGAAACTCACTTATTCTCTTAAGACCTATTCGTGACTTTCTGCACTAAGAACTTACTGCCCTTAGTCCTCATGTTTCCAGCACTGTCATACATTCTGTAGTTCTTTTTGCTGATGTCAAAGGGGGAGAGAAGTTTGCAATATCAGTGAGAAGTTCTACAATATCAGTGAGTCTTGGATTTGTCTTGAGCTTTGGGGGAGTATGTTGCTTCGGAGAAGATTTGGTTATGAGTTGTGGGGGAGATGAGAGTGTGTTGTAGGGAATGTTTGATTCATCTGCATGAGCATGCCTTGAATTTAATATGTTTGTTGCAGCTGATATAAATTTCTAGTTGAACCTTGATATTGCTTGATTCATAGTGTTGTCATCATCAAAAAGGGGGAGATTGTTGCATCCCTATGGTTTTGATGATGTCTCACACTATAAATCAATCTTCTATCTCTAGATTAATGATGTTTCATCATGTGAGTGAGTACAGTTCATTTGGTTGTCAGATAAGCATGCTATCATGATTCTATCTACACTCTGCCTAGTTAGTATAGACAGCAGTGGGTCGACCCACCCTCGCCGATGCGTCGACTCATCTGTACATTGTTTGTCTGGGTACCAAAGTCTATACACCAGCTTGGTCTATTAAGTCTGTACATTGGCATAACTTCTTCAAGTCTGTACATCGGGCACCTTCTAACTGAAGTCTACACACTGGTATTAAAATTCTAAGTCTGTACACTGCCCGACCAACTAAGTCTGCACATTGCCAAAGTCAGTTCAGCTCAACCCTATACATCCCTCCAAGCTTCAACTCTATACATTGGATTGTCAAATTTCATGTCTATACACTGGCTGCTGCATTCTCATGAAGCCTACACATCCGATAGTGTAAGTCTATACAGTGCCCAACGTCTGCTTGCATAGTCTGTACAACGCCTGCTTCACACACTCAAGTCTACACATTGCATGTCAGCAGGCTCGCACAAACTAAAGTTCATACATTGCACAATGTCTGAACATTGGTTCAGAGATAGCTTCAGCCAAGTCTATACATCGACTGGCAGTCTTCATGCTAAGTATATACACTCCTTGAGTCCAAGTCTCTACAGCGTCCATTGTCTAGAATCCTTGAAGTCTGTACATCGGACTGCTTCTCTTGAAGTCTATACATTGGCTCGTTCACTTCTGCAAAGCATGTACATCAGACTGTGGCAAAGTCTATACATTCGGTTCCTTGGGCAAAGTCTATACATCGCTTAGTCTGCACATTGCCTTCAGCCCAAGCGTTCAAAGCCAAGTCTATACAACGCCAAGTCTGTACACTCATCATCTGTTCCTACGCTTGGCCAAGTCCATACACTCAACATTTCCGTACGCTTTCCTGGCCAAGTCTGTACATCACTAAGTGTGTACATTGCATGCTGCTCAAACGTTCAAAGTCTTCAAAGTCTGTACAGCGTCCGTCTCAGCCAGCGTCTCATGCTGCGTCTTAGGCAAGTCTGTACATCAGCTTCATTCGCTCAAGTCCACACATCCACAGTGGTTCATCAAGTCTATACATTCACTTGAGCTTCACCAAGTCTGTACAACGTTGAAGCCTTCACAAGTCCATACTGTCACGCCCCGAGCGCGGAAGGTACCCGGAGATGCGCGATGAGTTTATATCAATCATGTCAATCAGAGTATTAGTGTATTCGACACCAAAAAACAGAGATGCGCGAAAGTAAAGATAACCCAGTCCTTTATTCCTTCATAAGAATATGTCTATTACAAACTTTTGAAATACTAACTAAAATAAAGGAAAAATACAAGGTTGACTCAAGAAAATATGAAAAAGACTAGATAACACAGAAGAAGCTCTATCTCTTTCACTCTTGATTTTCCCCATCCGTTTAAGTTCCCTCTTCGTCGGGCTTACCTGAAAAGTAGGGAAACACTAAGTGAGCGAACGCTTAGTAGGAAATTATATCTCAAGATCTAGCATGGGGTTTAAGTGATTACATCTTTCATGAATGCTCTATAACTATGTATGCTCGCATAAAATGACAAGATAGAGAGAGTGTATAACAATAAGATAGCGACGAGAACTAGTCATGAACTTTCAAGAACTTATATCAAAAGATATCAAGATATTCAAGCAAGTGTATTCATCATGTCATGTTGGAATTTGGCTATCACGTTCAAGCACGCAAGTATGAAATTACCCTTTTTCGGGTCACGCAAGTCATGTAATATCAAGTCAAGTACAAGTACAAGATTTATGGAATGTTCAATCAAGCTAGTCATGCACTTCGGTATAATGCCAATACCGTGATCAATCAACTCCCATGGACACAAGTACTTTCGGGTGCTCCTCCCAGGACCAGATCGGGCCCTATATGCGCAGGCATTAATCATGTATTTTAACATCCACTTTGGTGTATAGCCAATATGGAATTTCAAGGATAAAGCTTGTAGACACGTAGGATAGACTTTGATAGAATAGAGTCTAAAAATATGACACTTGACATGGAATGACGATAATAACGGTATAAACATGATTATCGATAAAACTAGGTGGAATTGGTTCCCTAGCTTGGGTACCATGACCAACAAGTATGGACACTCTTTATATAGAATTGAGGTCCATATGAACAGCACATCAATGACAAGACGTCCTCATTCTTAATATAGAATTGAGGTCCACAAAAATATCATGTTAAATATAGAATTGGGGTTTTCAAGAACATCATGACAATGTTGATATAGAATTGGGGTTTTCAAGAACATCATGACAATGTTGATATAGAATTGGGGTTTACAAGAACAGCATCAAAGGGCATGATAACCTCATCCCATTAAGAGAATTCTCATGATACACACTTTGCATAACATGAGGGCCGGTATACCATGTTTCTTTAGAGTGACATGGCAATCGAATAATGTAATGGATTTTTATGGTACAACCAGCTCAGTCGGCCTTGAGGGAATCCAAGGCTGCGAGGAGACTTACGGAGGTCTCTATGACTAACTCGCTAGTCCAAAGGAACGGAATGTCTAAAGGAGAGCTTGTATGTCAATGAGAATTGAGAGGGTAATGCGATAAATCGTCGTAGAAACGTGGGACTATACTCACGGACTGGAATATAGTACCGATATATATATATATATATATATATATATATATATATATATATATATATATATATATATATAATGAAACTCTCGGTTAACAGTAATCAGTGAAATAGTAATGCAGAAAAATAGCGACTTTGGTAAAGCCGTTTTTCATGAAATTAACGCCTTAATCAGGGGCGTTTATATTACATTTGATGACGTACATAGAAGTCGTCCTTTCAATATTTCTAATTTACAGAATATTAATAATCTGGAATTTTTAACAGAAACGCGCCCTGGACAGGGGCGTGACTCTTCAATATGCGCCCTGGTCTGGGGCGTCAGTTAAACATGAGACGACCTGGACAAGTTCGTGAATTCAAGAAATTATCAATTTTCAAATGATTAAATTTCAGGAGAGAGAGGGACAGGAAAAATAACAAGATTCCACATGTATACTCATGCAATATATTTTATTCATGGTTACATCGATTATTAAACATGGGTATTTATTAATTATGTGACTTTGACGACTCCTGTGAAGGGCGTCAAACAATAATTAGCGCCCTAGTGTGGGTCGCTTCTTCAAACTAGCGCCCTGGCCAAGGGCGTTTCTTTTTTTTTGAAATTACATAGAAAACATCTTGAAACCACAAAAGAACTATATGCATGCACGACCGATGATATTATTAAGATATTAAGCTAGTTTTTGGGCTACGATCTTGAGAAAACCTACCTTTATGAAGATTTTGACCGACGAACGGATGAAGGTTCAATAATAACGATGCTCTGATCTTCCGGAAGCAGAGGAAGATGATAAGGAAAAACTCCTCCGACAATTCGGTATTTTGAAGAAGATGTAGACGATGATGAAGACCCTTCGTTCTTCAGCACGTCAACCTACAGAACACATGAAGAATATTAGTATCCTTCATGACTAAGAATTATGGACAG
Organism: Amorphophallus konjac; assembly: GCA_022559845.1. Lineage (NCBI taxonomy): Eukaryota > Viridiplantae > Streptophyta > Magnoliopsida > Alismatales > Araceae > Amorphophallus > Amorphophallus konjac. The sequence continues at coordinate 319,153,382 of CM040120.1, read as the reverse complement.
AGGAAGAAAACGGTACGAAGAACCACCTGTTCTTCACGCAGCAGTAACAGCTTTAGGGTTTGATCGGACAGGGTTATTTATAGGATTTTGGGCATCCTAATAGAGTTAGAATTGATTAAGGGTAATGTTCCCTTGATAGAGTCCTTACTATATTCTTCCCTCGACGTAGTTATCCATAACTTGCTCTGGATAGACTCCTGGGTCGAACGAAACTCGAACTGAATTAACGTCTTAAGCGAAGGCGTCGAATTTAAATTGACGCCTTGTGAAGCGTCGTTACTTATGTAAACGCGCCCATGTAGAGGGCGTTTCATTTCCTTTCCTTAATTTTATTTTTTTATCGTTTGAAATTTGACGCCCTATTGTCTAGGCGTCCCTTTTAAATTAACGCCTTATTCAAAGGCGTTTCCTTTTGAATTAGCGCCTTGATAAAAGGCGTTATTTTCCTCTTGATCAATGATTTACCCTTTTAGGCTCTTTGTCATCTATTTACTTATCTTTTATTTTTAATTTGATATATTTAAAAATCTTACTTTTATCAGGGTCGCTACACATACACTGCTTGAGCTTCACCAAGTCTGTACAACGCTGAAGTCTTCACAAGTCTGTACAGTGCTTGAGCTTCATCTAGTCTGTACATCGCTTCAAGTGATTCAAGTCTATACAGACTGCCTTTACATCCAAAGTCTGTACATCGGTTCAACAGCCGATCGTCTCATATAGAACTTTCCAAGTCCGTACTGCCGAGTGTCTAATGCATCGTCTCACTCTGGCATAGTCTATACGTTGGCTAAAGCTTGTCGAAGTCTATACATCTCCGTTGAGCATCAAGTCTACACACTGCTCACAGTCTTATTAAGAGTCTCACACAGGTTCCAAGTCTGTACACTGTTTAGACTTCGTGAAGTCTACACAGTGGCTGAAGCTTTGTTAAGTTTACACAATGGTAAGGCTCGTATGCATTGATTCATCACATGTCTATACACTGCCTTCATATGCATTGTTCATAAGTCTATACACTGCCATTCGTTTGCATTGTTCACATGTCTATACACTGCCATTCATGCGCACTGTTCATATGTCTATACACTGCCTTCACATGCGTTTTATTCAGTAAGTCTGTACACTCTCTCACGCTGTACACACTTACTCAGTTGTGTTTCTGAAGTATATGCATTCTAGTTAATAGCCTGAACTGACTAAGTATATACATCACTTCTGTCTGTCTGCAGGTGATTCAGGCTGATGATTGGGCACGTGAACCGAGGTTGGCACCTGGCACGTGATCCAAGACAACAGGCGCATGACACGTGGATGGCAACCTAGTCAGGATGCTGCCATGTGGTCGAAATTCAAATGATCTGGCAAAAAGTGCATGGGCGGGAACCTGGCAGCCACACGCCAATATCTACTATAAATATAGAGCTTCATCCTTCAGTAGAAGCCTGATCGTGAAAAGAAAAAGCAGAAGCCATTGGTGAGAGTTTGCACGATCCAGAAAAGAAAAAGAGCAGAGAGTTCCAGATCTGAGAGGAGTTTGTTCGAGAGAGAGAGCAGTGTGTGTGGATTGATGAATTGCTTCATTTGAAGCTACATTTGTATTGGTTTCAGAACCGACTGCATCTTCATTGGTTTTTGTTTCTACTTTGTTTTCGTTTCATTTTGTTCATCCTTCTGATTTGAATTGGTTTCCCTCCGGTGTGTGGAGGAAGGGAGTATTACTCCAGTTTCCCTCTGAGTTGCAGAGAAAGAGAGATCGGTGATCTCTGGTGGTGTTAGTGACTGGTTGTCATTAATAGTTTCCCTCCGGTGTGTGGAGGAAGGGAGAGGATTCTCCGGTTGTGTTCTAGCTGGGAGCTAGAACAGGTTTCAAGTTCTGTGGGTAGCAGAGCTTGGTTGAGGGATTTGTTTCCCTTGGGTATTCAAGCTGTGTGGCAGCATGTTGTTCGCAGACTGAGTCTGCATTGATCTAGCATTGTCTAGTGGAATCCTCATTCTAGTTGGAGTGAGGGGTGGATGTAGATTGCGGACTGCAATCGAACCACCTAAAAACCGAGTGCCTCCTCTGTGGTTTGCTATTGTTATCTGCGCTCTTCATCTGCTTGTCTCTTTGCTTCCATGTGATCAGTTCTTCATTCTCATTTACATTTCTCTGTGTACGGGTTAAGGAGGTGCGTTAGCAGAAGAATTTATTTTCCGCCTAAGTTTCTACAAATTGGGAGTGATCTATTCATCCCCCCCTTCTATATCACTCTTGCTGCGCTAACACGGGGGTGGGACCCACTGTGATGGGGACCCCTGGTGGCGCGCCTCCACGGACGGCGGTCGGCCGGGAACACCGATCGGGGGTCGATCGGCCCCGATTCCCAATTCTTGAACTAACTTCCCACGGATTTTGATTTTTGTTTTCCGGCGCGCGCTCCGACGAAAACGACCGCTGCGATCAATCCCGACGTCGGATCGGGACGCATGAGCTATCGTTGGAAAGCTCTCTTCAAATTCTTAAATCTAGACTCAGAGAGATCTACTGGATCTGGTCGTATTAGAACTTTATTGAATTTATAAGTTCCTGTTGTACAGTAACCGAAATCTCAGATCTGCAGGGCACTTGTCTGAGAACTACCGTTGACCGCCTAGTAAACCTCCGATTCAGCTCTTGAGCTCTTCATCAAAGTTATGGTATTTTGAACAAGGAAGACGGGGATATTTTTTGTGGACTGATTGGAGATGGCTGTGATTTGTTATGAGTTGTTTACTGGAGGGTGGTTGGATCTGGGAACAGGTGGTCAACACTGTAGCTATCTCTGAGATCGATTTTTAAAAAAATATGGGATGGCCTCACAAAAATTCAAGAAAATTTGGGGACAGTGGGGTTGATGGACAGAACTCCCAGTAAAATTGGGAGATCTAACAAAAATCAGAAATAGGTCCAAACACTTGAACACAGGGCGGGTGGAAGTTGAAATAGCAAGCAGACAGATCTAGAAATTAAGGTTGGACGAAAATAAAAAAATATCAAATGGGATCTTTATGACCAACCAAAATTCTTGGGACGTGCTTGACACCTCTGGAACATCCCCTAAAATCCCCAGGTTGATCTGAGCTCGTGGATGACACAGAGAATTCGTGGAAGCTGCTGTGGTCGGATGAAGGCAGAACTCCGGCGATCTCGGCGGTGATGCGATGGCGGCTCGTGGCGGCGGCGGCGGCGACCGGAATGATAAGGGGAGGAGTCACACCTCCAGAGGGAAGCCTTCACAGCTTCAAGGGGGAGAGGGAGGAGAGAGGAGGGGGCGCACCAGCCCTTGCTCTTGGAATTTGTTTGATTCAAATGGCATTAATTCATCAAAATGGGAAATTACAAGTATTTATGTGTTACATCTCACATCCATTGTCCACCGTTGGATCTAGGGGATGGGAATGGGTGGCCTGGATTTAGTGTGACACACACACAAAATACATTAAATATTTAAGGGGGGGCGGCCCTTGGACCAAGGGGAGTGGGCTTGACTTGGTAGGTGGGGTGGGTGGCCAAAATGTGGACTTTCCAAGCCACTTGTCCCCCACTTGGCCCACCCTTCTAGAAGCCTCCATGTGGAAGGTTGACTGACTCCACATGGGACCCTAGGCTGAGGTGGCTCAATGGGATGGGGCCTGGGGGCCCCGTGGGGCCCACGGGGTCCAAATTGCACATAAGCCCCTCTTACAATCAAAATAGCAAACCGAATACAACGAAATAAACACAAATTACGCACATAAAGTCTAACTAAATATGATAAATGGGGAGGCTCAAGGCGGAGTCTCCAGGCTGTCTCCGAGCCAGATGGACGCTGAGGTGGCTCGAGTCGTGCTCCGTGTGCGGTACCGGTGGCTCAGCGTATCACGCCGCTCAACTGCTCGGGTGTCCGCACCAATTCTCCCCGGGTGGGAGAAACTCGACCCTGTCGAGTAAGGGTCTGCATCGCTTCTGTATCGCTCCAGAAGGTCCGGATCAATCTGCTGCAACTCGCCATGTGTGATCCATGTGTCCTCGGTAGCGGGCCATCCTCTCCATCGCACTAGGTAGCGCGGGTAGGATCCACTGCTGGTAACTGTCACCTGCTCATCCAGTATATGATCTATATGCTCACGCTGCCGTAACAACGGGGCTGGAGGTGGACACTCAGGTGTGGGATCACTCTCAAGGGGAGGAGATGGCTCAAAAGGCTCACTAGGGATCACCGCTGGGTCCCTATATGCAACTAGATCCGATACATTAAAAGTAGAGCTAATACCATATTCCTCGGGCAAGTCCGCAATGTACGCATTGGATCCAACGCGTTTCAACACTCTGAATGGACCGGCTCCGCGAGCTTGCAACTTCTTAACGGTTCCAGAGGGAAACCGTTCAGGTCTTACCCTGATCATGACATATTCGCCCTCTTGGAACTCTCGGTGGTGTCGGTGGGCATCGGCTAACTCCTTGTAACGTGCATTGCTGGCCTCAATGTGACGACGGATGTCGTCATGCAAACTCCTAACATGCCTAGCAAACGACTCGGCCGACTCCGACACTCTAGCATGGATAGGCATGGGGACAAGGTCAACGGGTTCCCTTGGGAGATGCTTTGCCACTTGTCTATGAGACGTTGGCGATATGAGGCGGGAAGGTACTTCTCCCTCAACTTGGTTTTCATATCATCCCAAGTACCGATCTGGGGTTGACGTCGCTGGTTGAGCAGGCTCTCCACATTGATCCAATAAGTTTGAGCCTGCCCTTGCAGCTTCATCTTCACGTATCGGACTCTTCGGTGGTCCGTCATCTCAAACCACTCGAAGTACCGGTCCATGCCGGCCTCCCAATCTAAATACACCCGAGGGTCCAAGGACCCGCTAAAAGTGGGAGGGTCCGCACGCACGCCCCTAAGAATGCGGTCGTTCTCCTCGTCATCACGATTCCGTCGTTGATGACGACGACCGTTACCCCCTTGATCATTATCAGATGCATAATCATCCACCACATGCACCTGTTGAACCCCAACATTCTCCGCCTGAGCTCTTGGTACAGCAGGTTACTGAACCGGCTCCTGTTGGCCGTTAGTTGGCGCGGGTTGCGCCGCTACTGGGCCCCTCTCGAGGACGGCAATCCTCCCAACTAATCCCTGGATGGACTGATCCGAACTCTCGGCCCGATCCTCGAGGGCTTTCATCCGCCCTTCTAGACGCGTTCCTATGCCATCCATACGCGTACTAAGGCCATCCATACGCGTTTCAAGACGTTCCATAATGGCTCGGAACATCTCGGCCGTCGAGGACTCATCGGAGCTACGGGCCCGGGAGTCCGCCATAAGTGGTGGTGGCGAGTATTGGGTACCTCGACGGGTGGGCATGCAACTGACACACGACCTAGAAGACACCAACTAATGCAAACACTCACTAATGCAACAAAGATGCACTTAGACCTAACCAATATCCGGTACATGGCGGAGATAAGCGATCCGAAGATCACTCGCGCAAGTGTGCGATCTTCCCGATAGGCATAACCTAACGTTCGGACAACACCTTTTGATATACCGGGTAAAGGGTGCAAATGTAATTTAAAACACACCTTTTTGTTGGTTTTGAAAATAATGATGATGCTAGACTTGACTTAGACCATGATCCATGTAAGACATATGTAATGACTACCCTAGACTCGACTGCTCTGATACCAAACTGATACGGGACGGACACGGGGACCGACTCTACATGGTATAGACCTCGGACTCTAGATGCGGACACGACCAGCAACACATGATAGGAGAGACACTAAGCCCGACACGGAGAGATCCTATGGGCTATACGTCGCTAACAGAAACGCAAGCTCACTCGTCGTCCCAAGCGAGGGAAACGCGGATCGTGCGCGGTTGAAGAACCGGCAGAGTTCAAGGTAGTCAGACTCACTTCCGGACTCGGATCGAGTCGCAGGACGGGTCACACTCACAGCGGTGACATGAACACACGGGCTAGTACCTATCGCTCTCGACAGCGGCAAAGACCATATACTAGCTAAGCAAATGAACGCCAAGAAGTTTGGACCATTATCTCCACGCACCCGGCGTGGCGAAGACAACCCCGGCCGAATCACAGACTCCCGGTTAACAATTATTACAGCAATACACTAAGTCGACCCACTCCACGCAGGGAGGTAAAAGGTCACATGTGGGGTCCGGGAATCACGCAACTCGGGTTGACGGGCAGCATCTTGATGTCGCCCGGCGGTGCCGAACTCTGCGTTTTCGTGCTTTCCAAACGGCGGCTTCTACGGGCCCGTGGGGCCCACAGACGGCGATGTCCTCCGGATCTGCGGGGTGTTGCATCCCTATGGTTTTGATGATGTCTCACACTATAAATCAATCTTCTATCTCTAGATTAATGCTGTTTCATCATGTGAGTGAGTACAGTTCATTTGGTTGTCAGATAAGCATGCTATCATGATTCTATCTACACTCTGCCTAGTTAGTATAGACAGCAGTGGGTCGACCCACCCTCCCTGATGCGTCGACTCATCTGTACATTGTTTGTCTGGGTACCAAAGTCTATACACCAGCTTGGTCTATTGAGTCTGTACATTGGCATAACTTCTTCAAGTCTGTACATCGGGCACCTTCTAACTGAAGTCTACACACTGGTATTAAAATTCTAAGTCTGTACACTGCCCGACCAACTAAGTCTGCACATTGCCAAAGTCAGTTCAGCTCAACCCTATACATCCCTCCAAGCTTCAACTCTATACATTGGATTGTCAAATTTCATGTCTATACACTGGCTGCTGCATTCTCATGAAGTCTACACATCCGATAGTGTAAGTCTATACAGTGCCCATCGTCTGCTTGCATAGTCTGTATAACGCCTGCTTCACACACTCAAGTCTACACATTGCATGTCAGCAGGCTCGCACAAACTAAAGTTCATACATTGCACAATGTCTGAACATTGGTTCAGAGATAGCTTCAGCCAAGTCTATACATCGACTGACAGTCTTCATGCTAAGTATATACACTCCTTGAGTCCAAGTCTGTACAGCGTCCATTGTCTAGAATCCTTGAAGTCTGTACATCGGACTGCTTCTCTTGAAGTCTATACATTGGCTCGTTCACTTCTGTAAATCATGTACATCAGACTGTGGCAAAGTCTATACATTCGGTTCCTTGGGCAAAGTCTATACATCGCTTAGTCTGCACATTGTCTTCAGCCCAAGTGTTCAAAGCCAAGTCTATACAACGCCAAGTCTGTACACTCCTCATCTGTTCCTACGCTTGGCCAAGTCCATACACAACATTCCCCTACGCTTTCCTGGCCAAGTCTGTACATCACTAAGTGTGTACATTGCATGCTGCTCAAACGTTCAAAGTCTTCAAAGTCTGTACAGCGTCCGTCTCAGCCAGCGTCTCATGCTGCGTCTTAGGCAAGTCTGTACATCGGCTTCATTCGCTCAAGTCCACACATCCACAGTGGTTCATCAAGTCTATACATTCACTTGAGCTTCACCAAGTCTGTACAACGTTGAAGCCTTCACAAGTCCATACACTGCTTGAGCTTCACCAAGTCTGTACAACGCTGAAGTCTTCACAAGTCTGTACAGTGCTTGAGCTTCATCTAGTCTGTACATCGCTTCAAGCGATTCAAGTCTATACAGACTGCCTTCACATCCAAAGTCTGTACATCGGTTCAACAGCCGATCGTCTCATACAGAACTTTCCAAGTCTGTACTGCCGAGTGTCTAATGCATCGTCTCACTCTGGCATAGTCTATACATTGGCTAAAGCTTGTCGAAGTCTATACATCTTCGTTGAGCATCAAGTCTACACACTGCTCACAGTCTTATTAAGAGTCTCACATAGGTTCCAAGTCTGTACACTGTTTAGACTTCGTGAAGTCTACACAGTGGCTGAAGCTTTGTTAAGTTTACACAATGGTAAGGCTCGTATGCATTGATTCATCACATGTCTATACACTGCCTTCATATGCATTGTTCATAAGTCTATACACTGCCATTCGTTTGCATTGTTCACATGTCTATACACTGCCATTCATGCGCACTGTTCATATGTCTATACACTGCCTTCACATGCGTTTTATTCAGTAAGTCTGTACACTCTCTCACACTGTACACACTTACTCAGTTGTGTTTCTGAAGTATATACATTCTAGTTAATAGCCTGAACTGACTAAGTATATACATCACTTCTGTCTGTCTGCAGGCGATTCAGGCTGATGATTGGGCACGTGAACCGAGGTTGGCACCTGGCACGCGATCCAAGACAACAGGCACATGACACGTGGATGGCAACCTAGTCAGGATGCTGCCATGTGGTCAAAATTCAAATGATCTGGCAAAAAGTGCATGGGCGGGAACCTGACAGCCACATGCCAATATCTGCTATAAATATAGAGCTTCATCCTTCAGTAGAAGCCTGATCGTGAAAAGAAAAAGCAGAAGCCATTGGTGAGAGTTTGCACGATCCAGAAAAGAAAAAGAGCAGAGAGTTCCAGATCTGAGAGGAGTTTGTTCGAGAGAGAGAGCAGTGTGTGTGGATTGATGAATTGCTTCATTTGATGCTACATTTGTATTGGTTTCAGAACCGACTGCATCTTCATTGGTTTTTGTTTCTACTTTGTTTTCGTTTCATTTTGTTCATCCTTCTAATTTGAATTGGTTTCCCTCCGGTGTGTGGAGGAAGGGAGTATTACTCCAGTTTCCCTCTGAGTTGCAGAGGAAGAGAGATCGGTGATCTCTGGTGGTGTTAGTGACTGGTTGTCATTAACAGTTTCCCTCCGGTGTGTGGAGGAAGGAAGAGCATTCTCCGGTTGTGTTCTAGCTGGGAGCTAGAACAGGTTTCAAGTTCTGTGGGTAGCAGAGCTTGGTTGAGGGATTTGTTTCCCTTGGGTGTTCAAGCTGTGTGGCAGCATGTTGTTCGCAGACTGGGTCTGCATTGATCTAGCATTGTCTAGTGGAATCCTCATTCTAGTTGGAGTGAGGGGTGGATGTAGATTGCGGACTGCAATCGAACCACCTAAAAACCGAGTGCCTCCTCTGTGGTTTGCTATTGTTATCTGCGCTCTTCATCTGCTTGTCTCTTTGTTTCCATGTGATCAGTTCTTCATTCTCATTTACATTTCTCTGTGTACGGGTTAAGGAGGTGCGTTAGCAGTAGAATTTATTTTCCGCCTAAGTTTCTACAAATTGGGAGTGATCTATTCATCCCCCCCCTTCTATATTACTCTTGCTGCGCTAACACTTGGTATCAGAGCAAGTTTACGCCATGTGGACGAACGGTCAAGGAAATGCTAGTGGTCCTAGAACCTTCATGGCCGAAGGTCAATCCATTAGTCGCCCTCCTTATTTCGATGGTAGTAACTATCTGTTTTGGAAGAACAGGATGGAAGTGTTCATCAAGGCTCAGAGTCATAAACTGTGGAGAGTATTCACGGTGGGGCCATATGATCTGCCACCAAACGAGGACGCTTGGACAGATGACCATGTCAAGCTCTCCTCACTCAACTGGACGGCACTGAACATCATCCAGTGTGCTATTCATCCAGAGGAATATGCCCGTATATCTGCATACAGAACTGCCAAGCGAATGTGGGATGAGCTGCAATTGATCTATGAAGATACAGCTCAAGTGAAAGCCTCGAAGGTAAACCTCTACACTTCTAAGTATGAAATGTTCAAGATGAATGCAGATGAGAATATAACTGAAATGTATGCCAGGTTGTCCTTGATCACAAACACACTTAAAGGGCTAGGGAAGGATCTTGCTAAGGCAGATATAGTCAGGAAAATCCTTAGATCTTTATCCCCGGCATGACACACTAAGGCCATTGTGATTGAGGAGTCAAAAGATCTGACTATCTCTGCGATCTGACTATCCGACGAAAACGACCGCTGCGATCAATCCCGACGTCGGATCGGGACGCATGAGCTATCGTTGGAAAGCTCTCTTCAAATTCTTTAATCTAGACTCAGAGAGATCTGTTGGATCTGGTCGGATCAGAACTTTATTGAATTTATAAGTCCCTGTTGTACAGTAACCAAAATCTCAGATCTGCAGGGCACTTGTCTGAGAACGACCATTGACCGCCTAGTAAACCTCCGATTCAGCTCTTGAGCTCTTCATAAAAGTTATGGTATTTTGAACAAGGAAGACGGGGATATTTTTTGTGGACTGATTGGAGATGGCTGTGATTTGTTATGATTAGTTTACTGGAGGGTGGTCGGATCTGGGAACAGGTGGTCAGCACTGTAGCTATCTCTGAGATCGATTTTTAAAAAAATATGGGATGGCCTCACAAAAATGCAAGAAAATTTGGAGACGGTGGGGTTGATGGACATAACTCCCAGTAAAATTGGGAGATCTAACAAAAATCAGAAATAGGTCAAAACACTTGAACACAGGGCGGGTGGAAGTTGAAACAGCAAGCAGACAGATCTAGAAATTAAGGTTGGACGAAAATAAAAAAATATCAAATGGGATCTTTATGACCAACCAAAATTCTTGGAATGTGCTTGACACCTCTGGAACATCCCCTAAAATCCCCAGGTCGATCTGAGCTCGTGGCTGACACAGAGAATTCGTGGAAGCTGATGTGGTCGGATGAAGGTAGAACTCCAGCGATCTCGGCGGTGATGCGATGGCGGCTCGTGGCGGCGGCGGCGGCGACCGGAATGATAAGGGGAGGAGTCACACCTCCATAGGGAAGCCTTCACAGCTTCAAGGGGGAGAGGGAGGAGAGAGGAGGGGGGCGCACCAGCCCTTGCTCTTGGAATTTGTTTGATTCAAATGGCATTAATTCATCAAAATGGGAAATTACAAGTATTTATGTGTTACATCTCACATCCATTGTCCACCGTTGGATCTAGGGGATGGGAATGGGTGGCCTAGATTTAGTGTGACACACACACACAAAATACATTAAATATTTAGGGGGGGGTGGCCCTTGGACCAAGGGGAGTGGGCTTGACTTGGTAGGTGGGGTGGGTGGCCTAAATGTGGACTTTCCAAGCCACTTGTCCCCCACTTGGCCCACCCTTCTAGAAGCCTCCATGTGGAAGGTTGACTGACCCCACATGGGACCCTAGGCTGAGGTGGCTCAATGGGATGGGGCCTGGGGGGCCCGTGGGGCCCACGGGGTCCAAATTGCACATAACCCGCTCTTACAATCAAAATAGCAAACCGAATACAACGAAATAAACACAAATTACACACATAAAGTCTAACTAAATATGATAAACGGGGAGGCTCAAGGCGGAGTCTCCAGGCTGTCTCCGAGCCAGATGGACGCTGAGGTGGCTTGAGTCGTGCTCCGTGTGTGGTACCGGTGGCTCGGCGTATCACGCCGCTCAACTGCTCGGGTGTCCGCACCACGAATTCTATGGGCGGGAAATGTGGAAGCCACGCGCCCTTATCCAGTCTGCTGCTGATATAAAAGAGTGTCTTCATCTTCAGATGAAGGTTGATCGATCAAGTGGCAAAGTATATGCAGTAAGGCTGAAAGACTGAAGCAGCAGAGAGCCACCGATCCACAGTGAGAAGAAAAACAGAGAAGAAGAAAAGGAGAGAAGAGAAGATCGAGAGAGATGAGTTGAGAGAGCTTGATTGAGAGAGTGAGATTGTGAGAGTTTTGTTTGAAAGGTTGTATCTCAGTCTCTTGGTTCAGAAACCAGAGCTGAGCTTTGCTCATTCGAGCTACATTCCCATTTGGGCTTTCCATTTTAGTTTTACTTCTGTCTTTAAATTTCTGAACACTTGTTTCTTCGAGCTGTGAGTCAGCTGTTAGCAGAGGTGCTGCCTCTGGACGGGTAAGCTGTAAACCCCAGCAGTTGATGTGGAAGATTCCACTGGACAGGTGAAGCTGTAATCCTCAGTAGGCGAGACTTGTCTCAGACAGCAAGCTGTGTTGCTCAGCAGTTTGTAGGCCAAGCTGTAGTGCCCAGCAGACGCAAGCTGTACTGCGCAGCAGTAAGCCATACTCGGTTGAGTGTGGGGTGGACGTAGGTCTTTGACCGAACCACCTAAAAATCTTGGGTGCCTTGTGTTTGTGTGTTTGTCTATGAACTGTGTGCAATTGGATTTCTTACTCAGCTTCATAGTTTGATTCACTTTTGTTCAAATCTAATATTCGGGTTAGTGATTCAGTAGTTCTGCCTATATTCCGCATTAGAATCTCTTACTGGTTTTTAATTAGGCAGTAGATCTATTCACCCCCCTCTAGATCCACACTTCGTGGAGATAGACTGTGTCCATCTAACATAACACTTGGTATCAGAGCCATACTCTTCTACAGGGACTCATCGCCCGAAGAGGAAAGGCAAGATGGATGCTCGAGGGATGATAGCTGAAGGTCACTCAACCACAAAGCCCCATTCTTCGATGGATCTAACTACGCATACTGGAAGAACCGTATGCAAGTGTTTTTGAGGGCTAAGGATTACGAGATCTGGAAGGTTGTCAGCAAGGGACCTTATTTGCTGTCCCCTAATGAGGAAGTCTGGACCAAGGAGGAGATAAGGAGGTCTACACTGAATTGGAGTGCAATAAACGCCATCCAGTGCTCTCTGCACCCTACAGAATTCTCCCGCGTATCAGCCTGCAAATCAGCTAAGGAGATGTGGGATGCACTAGAAGTCATTCATGAAGGGACCTCTCAGGTTAGAGAGCAGAAGGCTAATCTCCTTGTGTCAGAATACGAAGCATTCAAGATGAAGCCGAACGAGACCATTAGTGAAATGTATGCTCGATTGACAATCATTACCAATGGTCTCAGAGGTCTCGGGAAACCTCAGATAGAATATGATGTAGTGAGGAAGATACTGCGCTCCCTGACTCATGCTTGGCATACGAAAGCTACAGTGATGGATGAGTCAAGGGACTTGCGAAATACAAGAGCTGATGAGCTAGTTGGCTCGCTGATGGCATATGAGATTAATATGCCAAGAATAGAAGAAGCTGAAAGGAAGAAGAAGCCGATAGCGTTGAAGGCTGGTTCCGGCAAATCCGGCAAATCTAGCTCCAGCAGTTCATCATCAGAGGAGACCCTGAATGAAGAAGACATAACTCGTTCTGAGATGGTCATGATGACCAGAGAGTTCAGGAGATTCCTCAGGAAAGGAGCAGGACGATTCAGCCAAAAGAAGTATGGTGGCGGCCGAAGGGACAAAAGGTATAAACACAACCCTGCAAAGAAAACTGAAACTAATACTTGTTATCAATGCAGGAAACCAGGCCATATGAAAGCTGAATGTCCAGAGAATCAGAAATACAAGGACAATTCAAAGAAGAAGAACACGAAAGGGAGAGCTATGGTTAGCACCTGGAGTGATGAAGATGAAGGCTCTTTCAGTAGCAGCTCAGACAGTGAAGCCGAATCTGAGAAGCCCATTTGCCTTATGGCAACAAGCTCCGAAGACAGAGAGGAGGACTCAGATGAGGTAATCACTAGATTTAAAAATTTCACTATTGCTGATTGGGAAGATGCCTACCATGACATAGCTGATAGAGCTGATGATATTAGAAAGGAAAACATGCATCTTAGAAGAAAGATTAACTCCATGCAAAAAGATACAACTCTAACTGATAAAATTGCATGCTTAGAATCTGAGAATAGTAAGCTGAAACTCACATGTTCTAAAATTGAAGAAATCAAGCAAGAGCTGAAAATTTCTAAGGAAGAAAATGTGAGGTTAGACAATGAAATTGATGCATGGAAACTGAAAATTCAAAAATATGAAAGTGAGATAAAAATTATTTTTGAAAAATATGAAGTTGTCCTCAATGTAAATAATGAATTGAAAAAGTCTATTGATGAAATTCAGAAAGACAATGAGGATAAGTTGAGAACCATTGAGAAAATGACCCAAGGATCTGAAAACTTAAATGCTTTATTGGGGTCGAAGGTTAATTTCAGGAGAGAGGGCCTAGGATTTAACTCTAGTGCAACTAAGAGCTTTGGAATGAAAACTATTTCCTTTGTTGCACAAAAGGAGAGAGGACCTCTGATTAACGTGAATTCTAATAATGCTGTGAACACAAATGTGAATCTGAAACAGCCCACTGCAGAGGAGAAGGGCAAACAGAAAATTGGTGAGGCTAGTAGAATTGGCACTTCCAAACCTAACTCTAGTGCTCAACCCAAGGTTAGGGGTCAGCCTGCTCAGACAAACAAACCCCATGTCAATGCCAAAAAGTCCTCACCACCACCATCATAGAAAAAGACCCAACAAAAACCTGTGAACATGTCAGCAGGGTCAAGGGTGCAGGGAAGACAAAATGCTTTCAGGAGTCAGCCCAACAAATTTAATCCACCTAGAGTTCAGTCCTACTACCCCACACAGTCAACCTATCCTAATGGGTTTGGGTGGACTAGAACTCAAGGGATGCATACAGGGTATGTTCATCAACCTATTTTTATAGACCCTATGTCAGAAATTGGGATAATGGGTATGGTAGTCGGATACCTAGGAATTTCCAATCTTTCAGCCAGCCCAAATATCACTTTGACCAAAAACTTATGAATGCAACCTGGCCGAAGCAGTGGCATAACAACAACAATTTTGTGAATAACTCTGTTGGTGCTAATAAGAAGAAAAACAACAAAAATAAGAGGAAGAATAACAGAATGAAAACTGTAAAATCCACTGAACAAAGTTCTTTTAAACAAATGTGGATTCTGAAAAGTCTACTTTCTTGCTTTGCTTCTATTTCATCTGTTCTGGAGCCCAATCAGTCTTGGGTTCCAAACCTCTCTACCTAATTGTGTATGCAGGTATGCCTGGCAGCCAAGAACAACTTGTGGTACTTGGATAGCGGCTGCTCTAGGCATATGACAGTAGATAAGGCCAAGTTCTGCATGCTGACTGAGAAACTAGGAGGCCTTGTCACCTTTGGAAGCAACACAAAGGGTAGGATTATTGGATCAGGTAAGGTAGGTAAGTGTTCTACCTGCTGCATTGATGATGTTATGTTGGTTGAAGGGTTAGCTTATAATTTACTTAGTATCAGCCAGTTGTGTGATAAAGGATATAAAGTTTTATTTGATTCTCAATACTGCAAGGTTTTTGAACCTGATTCTGAAATTGTCAAATTTTTTGGAAAAAGAATAAATAATACATACATGATAGATTTAGATGATATTCAACATTCTAACCTATGCCTTCCTGCTAGTAGAGAAGACTTAGCATTTTTATAGCATCGTAGGTTAGGTCATGCTAGTTATACTGTTTTGCATAAACTGAATAAGCATGGCATGGTTAGAGGACTTCCTGAAGTTTCCTTCAAGAAAGAAAATAAAATCTGTGATGCATGCACTCAGTCAAAGATAACTAGAAAGTCATTTAAGTCTAGAACAGAAAATCTATCTTCTAAACCCTATGAGCTGATACACATGGACCTTTTTGGGCCAACCAGATCTGTCAGCTTATCAGGGAGGAAGTATGGGTTTGTCATGGTAGATGACTTTTCTAAGTATACTTGGGTTTATTTTTTATCTCATAAGAGTGATGCATTCTCAGAATTTCAGGAGTTCTATGTTAAAATAAATCAGAAAATTGAAAATATTTTGACTGATCATGGAGGTGAGTTTGAAAACTCACAGTTTGATGAATTCTGCAGGTCAAATGGAATTAATCACAGGTACTCCTCACCAAGGATACCTGAGCAGAATGGAATTGTGGAGAGAAGAAACAGAACCCTAGTGGAGATGGGTCGTACACTCTTGGTTAAAGGTGGTCTACCAAGGAAGTTTTGGGCTGAAGCAGTAAATACTGCCTGTTATGTAATTAACAGAGCCATGGTAAGACCTTCTACCCAGAAAACAGCTTATGAGATCTTAAAGGGTAAGAAACCTTCTATTGCTCATTTCAAGGTTTTTGGTTGTAAATGTTTCATTCATATAAATGATAAAAGAGACCTTGACAAATTTGAACCTAAAGGTGAACCAGGAATCTTTCTTGGTTATTCTGAAAATACCCGAGCATATAGAGTGTATAATCTGAATTCCAAAACTGTTGAAGAATCTCCACATATAGTTTTTGATGAATCCTTGGTAAATTCTAATGTTGGTCAATGCAGGAATGAAGAAAATTATGATATTCTGAAGGAAGGAAATCCTGCAGACCAATCCGAAAATGAGGAAGGAAATGAAGAGCCTAATGAAGAAGAGCCTACAGCTCAGGGGGAGGTAAATGAAACTCATGGTGATGAAATTGTTAACATTAGATATCTTAAAGATCATCATGTAGATAATGTAATTGGAAATCTGCATGATCCCCCTAGGACTAGAGGCCACTTGAGAATTCAAAATGAATTGAATGCTTATGCTTTTGTTTCAAATGTTGAACCCAAGTCCATTGACTGTGCTCTCAAAGATGTGCATTGGATTAATGCCATGCATGAAGAGCTTAATCAATTTAACAGGAATAAGGTGTGGCATTTGGTTCCACCTCCTGATCATGAAACAGTCATAGGGACTAAATGGGTGTTCAGAAATAAAACTGATGAATCAGGGAATGTCATTAAAAATAAAGCTAGACTTGTAGCTCAGGGGTATAATCAGGAATTTGGTATAGACTTTGAAGAGTCTTTTGCCCCTGTAGCTGGGTTAGAAGCTATCAGAATATTATTGACTTATGCATGTTCCCTAGGAATTAATTAATCTTCAGCAGATGGATGTGAAATCTGCTTTTCTAAATGGGGAAATTAGTGAGGATGTCTATGTGAGGCAGCCTCCTGGGTTTGAATGCTTAGACTTCCCCAATCATGTTTATAAACTCAAAAAGGCTCTTTGTGGTTTAAAGCAAGCTCCTAGAGCTTGGTATGACAGGTTGAGCAAATTCCTCACTGACAAGAACTTCGCAAGAGGTGTAGTTGATCAAACATTGTTTACCAAGGTGAGTCATTCAGATATTCTTATCATTCAAATTTATGTGGATGACATTGTGTTTGGGTCAACTAACCCCAAATTGTGTGAGGAATTCTCTCAGATAATGACTAATGAGTTTGAAATGAGCTCAATGGGCGAGCTCAAATTATTTCTTGGACTGTAGGTTATACAAACAAAGGATGGAACTTTCATCTCTCAGTCCAAGTACATAAAGAATTTATTGAAGAAGTACAAAATGGACAACCTCAAAGAAATAGCTGCTCCAATGGGTACCTCAACCAGCTTGGATGAAGATCCTAAAGGTAAACCAGTGGATCAAAGGTTATATAGAGGTATGATCGGATCCCTTCTATATCTTACAGCATCTAGGCCTGATATTCAATTTTCAGAGTGTTTATGCTCTAGATTTCAGGCTAGTCCTAAAGATTCACATCTTAAATCAGTGAAAAGGATTTTTAGGTATTTACTAGGCACCCAAGAGTTAGGTCTGTGGTATCCTGCCAAGTGTGAGTTAGAACTTCTAGCTTACACTGATGCAGACTATGCTGGGTGTCGAGTATATAGAAAAAGCACTAGTGGCTATTGTCAATTCTTAGGTGGCTGTCTAGTATCTTGGGCATCTAAGAAGCAACACACTGTAGCCTTGTCTACAGCTGAAGTTGAATATGTTGCTGCAGGTAATTGTGCTGCCCAAGTACTATGGATCAAGCACCAACTGGATGATTATCAGATAAAATTGGGATGTATTCCAATGTTATGTGATAATACTAGTGCTATATGCCTGGCTAAAAATCATGTTCATCATTCTAAGACTAAGCATATAGAGATAAAACACCATTTTCTGAGAGATGTTGTAAATAAAAATGAAATTGAAATGAACTTCATTAAAACTGAAAAATAAATTGCTGATATTTTTACTAAGCCTCTTGGGAATGAAAGATTCAAATTTCTTAGAAGAGAACTTGGCTTGTGTAAATTTCAGCATGATGAATAATTTTTTCAGCTGCTTTGAATAAAATTTCTGATTTGGACTTGCATCTGGTAGCTTGAATAAAACTCTGTGATTGTTGAATGTTAGACTAGACCATGCATGCATGACATATTATTTCATGACATATTTTTCATGACATATTTTTCATGACATATTATTCATTGCATATCATAACAGTTGGTATCTAATTATTGCCATTCATTTGCAAAACTGCATGCATATAGACAGGGGGAGTATTATTAGAAATTCAGAGTGGTCATCAACTTTCTTGAATTCATTCATTCTTTGGCCCTGAATGAGTTGAATCTGACATATGGCAATCTGTTAGTCAGTTCTGATTCCTAAGCAATAGAAAACGGACTTCTTCAGTTATAAGAATTTCAATTGCTTAAAGACTGACTTAATAGTTTAAATTTTATAATTTTTGGAGTTTAAAGATTACAATCAGTAAATAAGAAAGCTGAAAATTGATAAAACTCTCAACCCTTTTCTTATTTCATGTCAGACAAAGCTACTTATATCTGAAATCTGAAAACTCATCTGAAATCATGTTAGAGAAGCTAAGTATGTGTATTGTTCTTAAACAAGTCATTCTGAAACAAATAAAGGGCAGCTAAGAAAGATATTGAAAAATATTGAAAATCAATTGAAAAGTAACATTGGCAGAGCAATGACTGGTTAATCACTGAGAAACTGAGTGATCCATCAAAGAAGTGGACAACACTTATGTCATGAGGTGTATCAGCTATCTCTGTATAAAATGATCAAAATAGTAGGTTGGTTTCACTGAGTACATGGGGGTAACTGGCGTCTGATAAATGTGTACCCTCACTCAAAAAGGTGTAAATCAATTTTATTGTGTTTGATCATAGGCAGAATGGTCCATGATGTTGAGTATCTAGGGGTATTGGCGTCTGATAAACGTATACCCTTACGTAAAAAGGCAAATGGTACATGAATGCCCTAAATGAACTCATATTGAAAATGCTGTTCCTTCATAAGAAATTTCTTGGATGTCAATTTATTTATTTTCAATACATGATCTGGTATCTCTTAATCATCTTTTTCATGAGTCTATGAAAGTAAGATATTTTGAAACTGAATCTCTCATGCAAATGTGATTCTGGTTTATTGTTTTATCATGCACAGAAAACTTATCCATTGATTGTAGTGCATGAACTCAAAATTTTATAGTCTTTAAACCAGAATTCTATCTGAAAGTAGTTTATAACTTCATATGACTGAAGACTCTGTGCTTTAGAATGCTTATTCCTGAACTACTTGTTCAGAATGCCAGTCAGATGATATCTCTTGTTCCGTCCCTTGTACTCACTTTCCCTCCTCTTTGTTGATGGCAAAGGGGGAGAAATATTGTATGAATTCTGAATTCAGTCCAGGGGAAGTGTATGCATTATGTTATGACAAAGGGGGAGATTTTGTTAGCAGGGAGCTGCTTACATTTCGTAGCATGCATGCATAGCATCTGCATAACAATCTGAATAAAAAATCATGTCTTTCATCATCTGTATGACAGGTAATTGCTATTCTATATAATAGGGGGTTGCCATCATCAAAAAGGGGGAGATTGTTGTGACTCCTCTGTGTTGATGATGTTGACATATGCGTTACTTCATTGGCAACACCTTGTTTTGATTGATTGGTAACTGTTTATACTTTGATGAAATTATTCTTATCAGATTGTATGTGTGTTCTATGCACTTCACAGGTTTACACATTGCACACACACTCAAAGTCTACACATTGCACGTAAAGTCTATACACTGCATGGCGAGCCCAAAGTCTATACATTGCATTGGCTAAAGTCTGTACAACGTCCGTCTCATTTAGAGTCTAAGGCAATGTCTATACACTGGACTTGAAGTGTGTACATTGAGCGTCTCATTGAGCTTCTCATGAAAGTCTATACAGTGGTTCAGGCTAAGTGTGTAAATCATCCGTCTTGTTTGAAGTCCATACATTGCACTGCATTGGCTAAGTGTGTACATCGTCCGTCTTAGTTGAAGTCCATACATTGCATTGCATTGGCTAAGTGTGTACATCGTCCGTCTTGTTTGAAGTCCATACATTGCACTGCATTGGCTAAGTGTGTACATCGTCCATCTCACTGGAAGTCTATACATTGGAAGTGTGTACACCGGACTGTTCATGCATCAACATTCAAAGTCCATACATTGGACTGTAGCATGCACGAAGCTAAGTCCATACATTGGACTGTAGCATGCATCAGTGAAGTCTGTACAACGTCATGCATTGTTCTTCAAGTCCATACACTGCACTGTAGATTGCTCAAGGTGAAGTCTGTACATCCATCAGTGATCTTGCAAGTCTATACATCGGTAGCTTTACCGATGTTGCACTCGAAGTCTATACACTGATAGCTTTACCGTCGTTTCCCTTGGCAAGTCTATACATCGCAGTTGAGTGGAAGTCTGTACAGCCCAAGTCTGTACATTGCATCATGTGCTTCATGCAAGTCTATACATTCGTTTGTCTTGCATCGTTCATCAAGTCTGTATAGCCTTGTCTTTGGCAAGTCTGCACATCGTGAAGTCCATACATTCAGATGAACTTGGAATTTGACGACCACCAGAAGTGGCGTCACTTTTGAATCAAACGTCTAGAAAGAAGGCGTCTTTTACGTTGTGCATACTTTGATGCCATAGCCAAGTCTATTCACTCGCTAGTGTGCATATGCATAGTCTGTACATTGCCCTCATGCATACACAAGCATCCAAGTCTGTACAGAGTCATTTGCATTCCTACATATCCAAGTCTATACAGCCAGTGTCTGCGTTGCATTGCATGCATCATGTTTGAAGTCTATACTTTGAGCTGAAGGATGCCTAAGTCTATACGTTGGCTACTGAATGTTCTGCAGAGTCTATACATTGCATTCGACGAGTTCACAAAGTCCATACAGTGAAGTCCATACATCGTCAGTTGTCTGTCCAAGGCTTTACATTGCCTAAGTCTGTACAGCCGTTACCTTCTTATATGAAGTCTACACATTGGGCAGAGTCTGTACATTACATTCCCATTCACGAAGTCTATACAATGCATTCGAGTTCACAAAGTCCATACAGTGAAGCATATACAATGCATTGCATCTCACAAAGTCTGTACAGGGTTCTAAACTTACAACTGATAATCCGATACTCTGTCTGACAGGGATTCTTTACAGAGATTGGTGACTTGGCTCGTGATCCAAGGAGGACGAGGTGCTGTGATGGTGACACTTGGAAGCAGCCCATCCCAGGATGCTGCCATGTGGATGAAATGTCCTCAGTTCTGGCAAATTCTATGGGCGGGGAATGTGGAAGCCACGCGCCCTTATCCAGTCTGCTGCTGATATAAAAGAGTGTCTTCATCTTCAGATGAAGGTTGATCGATCAAGTGGCAAAGTATATACAGTCAGGCTGAAAGACTGAAGCAGCAGAGAGCCAACGATCCACGGTGAGAAGAAAAATAGAGAAGAAGAAAAAGAGAGAAGAGAAGATCGAGAGAGATGAGTTGAGAGAGCTTGATTGAGAGAGTGAGATTGTGAGAGTTTTATTTGAAAGGTTGTATCTCAGTCTCTTGGTTCAGAAACCAGAGCTGAGCTTTGCTCATTCGAGCTACATTCCCATTTGGGCTTTCCATTTTCGTTTTGCTTCTGTCTTTAAATTTTCGAACACTTGTTTCTTCAAGCTGTGAGTCAACTGTTAGCAGAGGTGCTGCCTCTGGACGGGTAAGCTGTAAACCCCAGTAGTTGCAGTGGAGGATTCCACTGGACATGTGAAGCTGTATTCCTCAGCAGGCGAGACTTGTCTCGAACAGCAAGCTGTGTTGCTCAGCGGTTTGTAGGCCAAGCTATAGTGCCCAGCAGACGCAAGCTATACTGCGCAGCAGTAAGCCATACTCGGTTGAGTGTGGGGTGGACGTAAGTCTTTGACCGAACCACCTAAAAATCTTGGGTGCCTTGTGTTTGTGTGTTTGTCTATGAACTGTGTGCAATTGGATTTCTTACTCAGCTTCATAGTTTGATTCACTTTTGTTCAAATATAATACTCGGGTTAGTGATTCAGTAGTTCTGCCTATATTCTGCATTAGAATCTCTTACTGGTTTTTAATTAGGCAGTAGATCTATTCACCCCCCTCTAGATCCACACTTCGTGGAGATAGACTGCGTCCATCTAACATAACACCCTTAAGGCAATGGTGGACAAATTATGATTTTCCCTTCGATAATTCATCAACTCTTTAAATGACACTATTCATGGGTTTATATAAAGGGAGAGAAAGGGGGAGGGGTTGGAATCTTCCATGGGGAGGGGAAGAGAGAGAGGGGGCGCCCTTGGGGTGGCAAGATGCCATTTTACCTCATTTTCCCATTTTTTTTCAACCCTTGCACCTACCTTCACCTACCTTGTCTCCTTAACCAAGATAGAAAAACCCAATTTTTCTTCTTTCATCTTCTTGGTCCAAGAGAAAGGAATCTTTCTAGAAGTCCACCTTGGACCTTGGACCTTGGACCTTGGACCCACCCACATGGACCCCTAGGCTTAGGTGGACTAATGGGGAAGGATTGGGGGCCCCCTTGCTGGACCTACTGAACTTTTATACAAAAACCCAACGATCCTTCAGGAATTACAAATTGACTTATAAAGCTTTACAATTGCAAACCTACTTTCCCAAGGATATAAAAACAAACTAAAAGGACACAATTGTAAATAAGATTGTTAGTGTCCAGTGTCGATTCCCATCAATTCTCCCCGAGTGGGAAGAACTTGACCCCGTCGAGTAAGGGGTAGCTGCTCGTGTGTCACTCCGGCAGATCCGTCACCGCACCAGGAAGCGCGGAGTACGCTCCACTCCTAGTGATCAGCACATGCTCATCCCGTATACATCTTATATTCTACGCTGCGGGGAATGAGACTAGTGGTGGACACTCCGGGGTGAGGTCACTCTCAAAGAAAGGGAGACGGCTCAATGACTCACTAGGAATCACCGTTGTGTCTCTTTGGTGACTAGATCCGATACACTAAGAAGAGCTGAACCCATATCTCTCTAGCAAGTCTACAACTTACGCATAAGATCCGACTTGCCTCGTACTCGAGAGGGACAAACATTGCGGGCTTACGACAGACTCGACCGACTCGATGATGTATGTAGACTCTTGACAACTGGACAAACAAAGAAAAACACAGACTCTGACATGACCCTAAACCTACAGTTAGTCCAACCCGTACATATGTAGTGGCGGACCAGGATACCCGAATGTGTGCCATGCATGCATTTGACGTAACCGGAGGTTGACGTCATGGGGGACTCCTAGGCATCCAAGTGTGAACCAATCCGGCAGTGGCTTCCCGTTGGGCTTGGGCGTGGGAGGGCTAGGAGACCCAAAACTACCTTCTTCCGTAGCCCAATGAATGGACTCCATGTGGAGTGTAAGTGGACTGATCTGTGGGGTAGGTGTGGGATAGTGAACTCCTCGGGAGAAGTGAAGTGAATATGAAGGATCGAGAGGTTCACTAGTTAATGTGTCGAAGGGATCAAAGAAAGTATGACCCCTGGAACTGGGTTCCCGCATGACTTGGTCCCAAGTGTAAAATCCTTGAAGGTGTAAACAATCACCCTCATGCATTGTGGTCGGTGGGATGACGGTCATGTGTAGAGGGTATGGTTCCTCCCTCGGGTTAGGTGGGATGAAGTGAGACTCGGTCGGTAGGGGAAGGAACAAAAGAACCTCCGTGGTGACTTGACCCACGGTGTACATGGAGGTAATGGACCCTAAGGCGGGGTGGGTGAAGCTACAACTCGTGAGTTGGTCAAAGCCTCGAGCCAATAAGTGCATCAACTTTAACTGCCAGTCCAACCCCTTAAGAAGGTCATCCAAGGTATCGACATGGTGACTAGACCGGAAAGTTGTGTGAAATGAGTTGACGGGCACTAATGGTAGTGCATGGTCCATGGGTGGGTAGCAAGATGGGGTAGGGACCAAACCTATTCTAAGCCAACTAAAGAGTGGCTCGGCTGTGAGTAGCTTTCCCGCTAGAAACACGGGTAGCTGTGGCTGAGATGTCTCCGAATGAAGATCGGAAGGTGAAGCTTTTTCAACCCTTTTGTCCCCTAGGGATAGTGACGTCCGAGTGGGACACCGTTCGGCAAAGTGGCCGAACCCCTGGCAGCGATAACACTGATGTCGTGACCCACTAGGCTCCTCGATAAGTGGGTCCTTACCCTTATCCTCCCGATGGACATGGGGTGTAGGCAACAGGGGAGGAGGAGCTCGCATGGGTGGGGGAAGAGGATCCTCCATGATGGGGGGAGGACCATGGGATGGTACCACAAATGGCACCGGGTTGGGACTACCAGCTACTAGCTCTTTAGGCTCGTGCTTGGTTTCATCCTATCTAGGAGGTGGGCAAGGGGAAACCAGAGACTCGATGTAAGCACACCTCCTATCCACCCTATCCAACAACATTGGCAAGAGTTCGGCAGTGGTGGGGCTTGGAGTAGGAGCAACGTGTTGGACTCGCCCATATGAACTTGGCTTGGTCGTGGACCTAGACCCTTCTACATGCGGGGCGCTTTGCCTCCGACTATGGCCCACTTGATTGGAGGTGTTTGGGTGGGATTGGTTGGAGGTGGCTGGGCTGGGTAGATAGACCTTCCTAAGCTTGCCCTTCATTTGGCACCATGACTCGATGGGCCATTGCCTCCTAATCTCTCTCATGCGCCCGATGCTCTCCCACTTCCAGGTGGCTTTGTGGACAAGCCGCTGTTGGGCAAAGCTGACTTGCATGGCATCGAACATGGTGTAACATTCAAAATATGTATCCATGGTGGCCTCCCACTTGAGATAGTCACCTGGGTCATTGAAGCCATAAAAGTCCGAGGCTTCGGGCCTACGGAAGTGGAGAGGATGGTTGCCCTACCCATGGGTGTCATGCAGCCAGTTATATGAGCCCATTGGACACTTGGGAACTACACTTTGGACATACCGACACAAACAGACAAGACAAACTGACTCAAATACCAACCTAGACTTAGCCCAATTTCCAGTACGTGGCGGAGGCACTAACCCGAAGGTCCGACTCGACGCGAGGGGTTACCTTCCGGATAGGCGTAACCTAACCTTCCGAGTAACGTCTTTTGATATACTGGAGTATTGGGATGCAAACTAAAACACTTTTTTTGTTTTCTTTATTTTAAAACAATGACGTTCCTAGATTTAAGACACTTTCCCCCCCTTTGTATGCAATGACAACCCTAGACTCAACCTTTCTCTCTGATACCAATTTGATATGGGACGGACCACGGCGGACTCGACTCCAAGTTGATATGCGACCCTTGGACTCTAGACAAGCTCGCAGTCGTCCCTAATGAGGAAAGCGTATGATCGTGCGCAGCTGAGAAACCGGCAAGAGCTAGGGTGGTCAGTTCTCACTCGTGCCCGGATCGGGTCACGGGACGATTTCGCTCTCTCTCGCAGCGGTGAATTAATTATATCGAGCTAATGGCCCTAACACATGCTCTCTAGCAGCGGCATATAAAAGCATATCAACTTGGAGGAGGGTGGCGAGTTTACCTCCACGCTCTTGGCGTGGGGAAGACGATCCCGGCCAGTTACGGTAACTCCCGGTAAAATAGTTATTCAATAGTTACAACAGTGAATTCTTGCCCACTCCACGCAGGGAAATAAAGGGCTACAAGTGGGGCCCGGGAGGATCGACCCTGGGTTGACGGGCAGCAAATTGGGAGGGTTCTCGGGGCGAACTCGACCTGCTGATCCGACTCAGTCCTGCGCCGACTCGGTCCTGACTTGCTGGGCAGCAAGCGAAGACTTCCAAAGGAACGTCGCCCTCCTGAGATCTTCTGGAGGCGTCGCGGATGATGAGAAAGCAACCGAGTGCTTATAAAGAAGGTCTTCACCTCTTAACCCAAGAGGGCCCTTTTACAAGGACAAAACCCTAGCCGCCCTCCGGCGTGGCGGGGACAATACCTCTTGGGGGCACCAAAAAGGTTCATCTCGCATCTACAAAGTGGCGCCGTCTGTGGGAAACAAGCAAAGAGTCATCATGGTGCGAAGAAATTCGGGTAGGAGAACCACCGGCGATAAGGGAAAAACCGTGGTGGCAGATGGAGGACATGTACCTCTCCACCCCATGGAAAACCTCCCCTCCAACGACAACAATCAAGTTGATGAGTCGCCTCTACCGCCCGCGGAGGTGCAATCCCCCAATAGGAATTCTGACGCTCTCGAAACCCTCAACGTAAAACTGGACATCCTCGTTGAATTGATGAGGACCCAGGCAGCGAGGGAAGAGAAGTCATGACTTCCTGGGGAGAGCCCCCCCCCCTCCCCCCGCGGTGGAGCTTCCCAACAAACCGCCGGAGGCCACTTCACCCTCCGAGGGCGACGGCTTATACGTAATCGGTCGAGAGGACCTTCGCACACCCCGCCTCCAGAACAAGAAGCCTCCTCCACCCCGAGGAGAGAAGGAACTGGGACACGACGGTAGTTCTTAGAAACTGATCCCCCAAAGGAACGACGTGGTATCCCGCAGGGAAGCCCCCACAGCCCCTCAGTTCAGCGGCAACCGGAGTTATCCCTCCAGTTGTCGGACTTCGAGCGGCAATTTGCGGAACAAGAGCGTGCCCTCCGCGCCCTACAGAAAACTTTCACCAAGAAAGATGAGGAGCAATCCCCATTCTCCGACCATATCTTGAAGGCCGAGATCTCCCCCAGAATCTCGCTGCCGACCTTCAAGTCATACGACGGCCAGGGAGACCCGACCGACCACTACGACAGCTTCGACGCCCTGATGACCTTGCACAGGGCCTCCGACTCTGTCAAGTGCCGAGCGTTCGTGACCACCTTGATCCAAGGCGCTCAGGCCTGGTTCTGGGCACTCGCCCCTAGCAGCATTCACGACTTCTGGCAATTCGGGCGAGTATTCAAGGAAAGCTTCACCGGCAGCGGCCCTCCAAGGTCAATAGCGGGTTGTTGGCACTAAAGCAGGCACAAGGGGAAAAGCTTCGGGCTTATATTAATCGATTCAAACCGGAGGCCCTACGCATCCCTCGCTTGATCGTTGCCTCAGCCATCACCGCGCTGACCGGAGGCACCCGCGATGAGAACCTCCGGTGAGAACTGGTCCTCCATCCCCCCGCCTCCCTTGTCGATCTGGTGACCCTAGCCCTGCGCCACGCAGAGTGCAAGGAAGTCCTCAGCGCTTTTCGCGGCCCGATGGGCTCGGGTCAGGAGGGGGACAAGAAGCGACCATCCGAGCAAGGCTCGGGCCAAAGAAAGCGACGGAACCAGGATGGGGAGCGGAGGGAGCCCCCTTGAAAATATGAGTGGTACACTCCCCTATCCACCCCCGTCTATGAGATATACGAATACATTAAGGGCTCGGGCCTTCTCCGCAAACCCGAGCCTATGAAGGCTAAATGCCGCAACCGCCGAAAATATTGCTAGTTCCACAGCGACCACGGGCACCATACCGAAGAGTGTCACCAGCTCAAGGACGAGATCGAGCGTCTCGTCTGCCACGAAGACTTATCTCGGTACGTGTCCGAGCACCAGAAGGAGGACCGTGGCATTCCAGAAGAAATTGACAATCGCCCCCATGGGGTCCACATCAACATCATTTCTGGCGGCGCGGCATCAGGAGGAGACAGTAGCCGAGGAAGGAAGCGTCACACTGAGCGGGCAAGCAGGGCCTCCGAGCCCCCCAAAGCCCCGCCAGCAAGCGAACAACAGGCCTTTGTGTTCTCCGACCAAGACCTGGAAGGATTATCCACCCCGCACAATGACGCTCTTATAGTATCGGCTACTATAAACCATTGTAACGTAGACAGAATATTGGTCGATAATGGTAGCGCCCCTGATGTACTCTCGTACGAGTGTTTTCTTAAGATGGGTGAGAACCCATCCAAGCTCTGCCCAATTCGAACCCCCCTCTGTGGGTTCAATGGCCAGGCAACCTATCCGAGGGAGCCCTCAGCCTGCCAGTTACCATCAGCACCCCTCCTAAGACCGTTACGATTATGGTGGATTTCACAGTGATTAAGGGGATGTCAGCTTATAATGCCATCTTTGGCCAAGGTATCCTCAGCCAAACAAAGGCAGTGCCCTCCACCTATCACCAAAAAATGAAATTTCCCACCAAAAATGGCATCGGGGAAGTTCGGGGTAACCAGGCAATAGCTAGGAGGTGTTACATAATCTCGGTTGAAGCCGTAAAGCCAGAAGGGAAAAAGAAAGGGGCAGAGGGAACCGAGGATGGACCGGCAACATCCGAGCCTGGTGGCGAATTGCTGACATTCTTCCTCAGAGATGACCCGACCCTAGGAGTAAGGATTGGGCCTGACTTACCACTCGATGTACGAGTGCAATATAAAAATTTCCTTTCGGAGTACATTCAAGTATTCGCATGGTCTGACGAGCACCTTCTCGGGATTCCTGGAGAGATGGTGGTACGCAAGCTTAACCTCGACCCATCGGTAAAGCCTGTCCAACAACGCAGAAGAAAGCATGCCCCAAAAAGGCAGGCGATCATCAAAGAATAGATTATCTAGGGAAAGAAAACCGGCCTATTTCGACCAGTCCTTTACCCGACATGGCTCGCCAATGTCGTCTTGGTACCAAAAGCCTCGGGCAAATGGCGAATGTGCGTGGACTTCACTGACCTCAACAAAGCCACTCTGAAATAGTGTTACCCGTTACCGAGCATCGACAAGCTAGTCGACTCAACCTCTGGTAATGAATTACTCAGCTTCCTGGACGCCTACTCCGGATATCATCATATCCAAAAGGATCCTGAAGACATCGGGAAGACAGCCTTTATCACCAACTTCGGTGTCTACTGCTACACCCGAATGCCCTTCGGACTAAAGAACGTTGGAGTAACGTACCAGCGACTGATCAACCTTATCTTCGAAGAACAAATCAATCGGAACGTCGAAGCCTACATCAATGACATGCTAGTCAAGGCACCCAAGGTCGAGGACCACTTCATCGACCTAGCAGAAACATTCGACACCCTCCTGAGATATAACATGAAGCTCAACCAAGCTAAATGCGCCTTCGGGGTTCGATCCGAAAAATTCATGGGTTTCCTAGTCACTCAGCGCGGGATCGAGGCCAAGCCCGACAAAGTTCAGGCCATCCTGAACATGTGGCCACCCACCTGCGTTAAGGCTTCTAACTAGACGAATCGTTGCGCTCAACCGTTTCTTGTTCCGAGCGGCCGAATGATGTCTGCCCTTCTTCAAATTATTGAGAGGGCCTAAAATGGCATCCGCCACGTTCGCCTGGGACGAAGAATGTCAGAAGGCTTTCGCAGAACTGAAGGAGTTTCTGGCTTCACCCCCAGTGCTATCAAAACTGGTTCCGGGTGAACCATTGCACCTCTACCTCTCGTCGACCCCTTCCACAGTGAGCTCTCTCCTGGTTCGAGACGACGCAGGAGTGCAGAGGCCGATGTATTACACCAGCAAGGTGCTCAACGAGACCGAACGGCGTTACCCCGCAACCGAGAAACTCGTGCTAGCTTTGGTAACCTCGGCCAAGCGCCTCCGGCCCTACTTCCAAGGGCACTCCATCATCGTATTGACCAATGAGCCCCTGAAGAGGATCCTTGCTCACCCTGAAGCTTCGGGTCGCTTGGTCAAGTGGGCTATAATGCTTGGGGCTTACAATATCTCCTATCACCCCCGCTCGGCCATCAAAGGGCAGGCACTCGTGGACTTCATCGCGCAGAGCACTGTCCCGACCGAGAAAGTCCATCCGCTGACGCCCGGGCCCACCTGGGATCTTTTCATCGACGGATCCTCAAACTCGGCCGGCAACGGCGCCGGCGTTCTTCTCCGATCCCCAGAAGGAGCAGAACTGCAATATGCCCTGAAGTTCAAATTCCCGGCATCCAATAATATCTCCGAGTATGAGGCTCTCATCTCGGGAGCCAGGATGGCACGACGATTGGGAGCCGAACGAGTCAGGATCCACACTGACTCCCAACTAGTCGCTAGCCAGGTTAGCGGTGATTATGAAGCTCGGGAGGCACCGATGATCAAGTACCTTCAACTGGTAAGGGAGATAGCCCCACTATTCGAGAGTTTTCAGGTCATCCGGATAGCTCGGGAAGAAAACTCCCGGGCAGACGCCCTCTCTCGGTTGGCCTCCTCTATAAGCCCAGAAGGTACCCGATCGGTCCTCCTCGAAGAGCTAGAGCGACCGAGTATAGAAGTAGTTTTCATGACCATTGATCAGGCACCCTTAAGCGACTGGCAGACCCCATATACCTTTTGGCTCTGTGATTCTCAAGAGCCCCCCGACCCTCGAGAAGCTCAGAGACTGAAGTATCAAGCTCGGCGCTTCGTCATCTGGGATGAAGCCTTGTACCGAAGGTCTTTTTCTGGCCCCCTCCTCAAATGCCTCAATACCAATGAGGCTCGCCAAGCAATTCAAGAGGTCCACGAAGGTGTCTGCGGCGCGCACCAAGGGGGAAGATCGCTAGCCAGGATCTTGCTACGGCAAGGCTACTGGTGGCCCACTCTCCAGCGCGACTACTCGACCTACGTACAAAA
Source organism: Amorphophallus konjac (assembly GCA_022559845.1). Classification (NCBI taxonomy): domain Eukaryota; kingdom Viridiplantae; phylum Streptophyta; class Magnoliopsida; order Alismatales; family Araceae; genus Amorphophallus; species Amorphophallus konjac. Next base: position 319,122,889 of record CM040120.1, on the reverse strand, counting down.
GTACGACCGATGCCAGTGCTTTGACCATCTGGTCCATCAGCCCGCCTCGAAACTCGTCACGCTTACCGAGCTGTACCCCTTCGCTCGGTGGGGGATCGACATCTTGGCACAATTCCCAACGGCCCAGGCCCAGAAAAAGTTCATTATAGCCGTCATCGACTATTTTACCAAGTGGATCGAAGCTGAAGCTACCGCCCGGATCGCCGAGTCGGTCATATGGAGCTTCGTTTGGAAGTCGATCATCTGTCGCTTCGGTATCGCCCGAGTGATTGTGAGCGATAACGGTCGATAATTTTACTCTCATTACTTTCGAGATAGATGTGTTGACCTACACATTCGCAATCACTTCACTTTGGTAGCCCACCCTCAGGCCAATGGGCTGGTCGAAAATGCCAACAAAACCATTCTAAAAGGCATTATGACTAGGCTTGGAAAGGCCAAGGGCAGCTGGCTCGAGGAATTATCAAGCGTATTATGGCCGCACCGAACCACTCCAAGAACGGCCACCGGTGAGACCCCCTTCCAGCTGGTATATGGCACTGACGTCATGATTCCATTGGAGCTCGACAGCCCATCCCTCCGAGTCATCCATTTCTCGCCCGAGGCGAACGAGCAAAAGCTGCTTGAGAACCTCAATTTGACAAGCGAAACCCGAGAGATAGCAAGCATCTGAGCCACGGAATATCAGCGGTGTCTCACTCGCTATTACAACTCCAAAGTCCGAGATAGACATTTCCACGTAGGAGACTTCATCTTGAGAAAAGCCGAAGCCTCTCGACCACTAGAGGTGGTGGGAAAGCTGGCCCCTAACTGGGAAGGCCCCTACCGAGTGGTCGAGACGCTCGGGAAAGGGGCGTACCGGCTGTCCACCATGGAAGAAGCACCCATCCCTCGGACGTGGAACATGACAACATTACGAAAGTTCTATTTTTGAGCTTTTTTCCCAACATATGAGCAACATATGGCAATAACAACTTTCCTTTTCATTTCATTAATTCTTCGTACATCATATGGGCCACAGCCAATACAATGCATATTAAAAATCAAGATAGCACATCCACTGGTACCATGATGCAAAGATGATCACTCGGCGCAGGCACGGTAAGCCTCCCTAAGCCGAGCCACTGACTCTATGATGTGAGACGGTAAGCATCAGGGTCCGAAAATTTCTTATCTTTTCTTTTTTTTCTCCCATTTTTTTCAAGTTCAGACAACCATCAAGATTTGGCAAACTATGATAACTCTTCATGTAAGACCCCAGAATTGTTATAAAGTATTTTTGGAATATTTAGATATTTTTCTAAAAATTATAAAGGCTTAAATAAATTAATGAAGGGGTTATTGGATTAATAACTCATTATAAGGATCGATTAGGTTAAATAGTTAACCTAGCATGTCTAATTATTATCCAAAAGGTTTAAGGACCAAGCCCATTAAGTTTGACCCATATTCTAGAAGGTTATTTAGCCTATTAACGTATTTTAAGGATAAATACTATTTATATAAGATAATTAGGTGATAAAAGAATAAAAGAGTTTTATTGAATTGAAACTCTATACACGTAGAATGTAACGGTCTATCGGGCGACCGCCACAGCCATGTAACGCACCTATTGACGACCGTTACATCCTGCAGATTCCGTAAGGTGAGGAAATTGTAAAAAGATTGGAACTTTAAACTTCTATCTACAAGAGATCGACTTGGGATAGCTTATAACATTGCTAAGGACTCTTAGGGATTAGGTTCTGACCGATTAAGGACTCTAGAATCAATCTAATCTTCAAACCCAAGTCAAAACCCTATAAATAGGACCTAGTTCTGAACTGAGCGACCCTTACTTTTGACTCGTAAAGAATCAAGGTAAGGAGTCATAATTTCGGGTAATTTCTTTAGAAGCTTTTGTTTAGTACACTTTAGACTAATGGTTCTCCAAATTTCGTGCTTGGAGATCCAGCAACCAAGGAGATTGAAGCTTCCAAAGTTGCTGATTCAACCTTAGCAACCCAAGAATCTGAATGAAAGTCCCTTGAAGATCCAGAGATTAGGACCTCTAAACGAGGTAATTAGAGTTCTATCCTTTAAAACTTTTGTTCCCAATAGTTTCATCTTCTTACCCTCAAAATTTCACATCCTTAGGTCAAGAGGCTGAGGAAATAGAGCATATTGAAGTTGCTGACTTATCACAAGAAGTACAAAGGACCAAGGATAGCATCTAGCATCAAATTCGAAGTTTAAAGGTTTTAGAAGAGGTAGGTTATCTCATGATTGGCAAAAACAGCTTGTTAGGGATAAAAGCCCTCTGATTGTGCTTGATTTCATGTATTGTAGACTAAGAATTTCATGATTTAATAGTTCTATACATGCACATATCTCTTAGCCCTAAAGGGAAATTAAAAGATATTATCCTATCTATTCACTAAACCCATGCATATAGTTGGCCTATACTTCGTTATTATGTCTAAGACAGTGGTAGTATTTTGATTTCCAGGCATGTTATGTTTTCATAAACTTTTACTTAGTTTACTGCCAGCAGATTCTCTGACGCACTAGAGTAAGACCGTCACATGAATGTAACGGCTTTACGATAGACCGTCACATAATCTATTGTGTTCAAACTATTCTGTTGGTTCTGACGCATCTCCACAGAAGCGTTACATTACTGTAACGGCCCCTCGATAGACCGTCACAATCCTGTGACGCACCCATTATCGACCGTCAGAATGATCGTAGATAGAATTGAAAATTGGCCACGTTTACTTATAGATAAGCTTAGATATCTAAGTTAGGACCTATCATCCTGATTTCAAGGTTAGTTACTGATTTATAATCAAATTGCATGATTAATGTATCTTAGGTTATTTTAAGTTATGCTAATTTCATTGGCTAAAACTCTATAGCTTTGTATTCTAAATCATGATTTTCCAAAGTTGTATTGACAGAGTTTTATCTTGGTTTCACATTGTTACAAATTCCTTTCTATCTATAGAGTCATTTCTTTAAGTATATGGCACATATTCCGGTATGTTGTCCATTAGTTCACTTTGTACTATAGGAACATTATTCTTGGACATGAGGACCTCTCTATTGGATATTCCTTCCAATGGATTAGGAAATCTTGTTTCAAGGCCTCTGTAATTCTCCGTGAGCCTGGGATTTCCACTAGGACGCCGAGTTGGTTGTACCATTAAAGCCCAATAATTAGATTACACTATCAATATTTTCTGGTTCTATCTATGTAACGGACCTATACTGGACCGTCAGAAGCACCTAACGGCCCACTATACGACCGTCACACTTCACTGAGTCTATTTTATTGATTCTAGATTCAGACCAATGTAACGGCCCAACACTAGACCGTCACATCATGTAACGGCCTAGTACATGACCGTCACACTGCTTGAGTATTTTAACCCAAGGTGGACCAAGGGTTGATATTTCAAGGTTTAGATGAACTCTTGATGATCTGGAACTTTTCACATTAATCAAGAAACGTAATATAATGAATGAAAGATAAAGAACGTATTGTTATGCTGCCGATTATTCCATAGGCATAACATAGTATAAGTCATTCTTGATCTCTCATACTCTAAATTGAAGCATTCATTCATTGATTGTTATTATCATGAGTTTATTGAACTTATTGCATTCTTGGCCATACCTTATTGTTACATGAGTGGAAAAAGCTTGATTTATACTTGAAGGTGCGATCGAGCACTAATTGTGTTCAAGGGCTCTATGCTAGTCCCCTCGGCTGATTGTCGGAAACATACTATTATAAACCATGGGGTATGATGCTACTGGCGTCGCATTGCGCTGGGAGTACTTTCTTTATAAATAAGTGAAAATCCATAGCACAATACAGCATGACATGACATTCTTGTACATGACTTTCTTGCTTGATATTCCATAGAAATTCACGAGGTACTTGCTCATAAGCAATAGATACTGGAGTGATTATTATGTGGCTTGCTAGTACATTCTCGATACATTCTTGTTCATAAGCAATTGCATCGTGTGTATGATTGTATGGCGCTCTGATTATTCTTGCTTGCAAGAGGCTTACTATGACGGCTGTTCGCGCTCCCCGAGTTAGTCTTCCGCTGTAATAAAGGCTCGGGGCGTGACACTTCACATGCATGCATGAGAGGTCAGAGAGTGCAAAGTTTTGAACAAAATCTTGGCATCCATAATATAGCTCCCAGGGTAGATAGGAAGATGATTGAATCCCGCAGCAAAGTACCCAGGAGCAAAATGAGTAGACGACTATCTTCCATTCACTGGTAGTCCTTGAGCGGGTCTGCCATCTTCCCAGATCGGGCATCAGTCCATGCTTTGGCAATGGTCCGTTTCATCTCATCATCCCCATCTTCGTTCATGTTCTTCATCAGATCCATGATCCCAGCCATTGGGCCTTTGTCCTTGCCCAAATTTGGCTTCAGCTTATCTTCTTTGAAATGTAAATCTAGCTAGCCACTTCCCTTTTGAAGCTTTATGTAACGTTATGATTACCTTGGGTGGTTTAACTACCACCTTGGATTTTTCTGGTACAATCTCTTTGTTTAACTTTGGAATGGCACACCGATAATTTTTGCCTTGCACATCATGAAACTTGATCTCAACAGACATCGGTTTGAACACAGCATCCACCTTCTCTTATTCGACACCCTCAAGAGAGACATAAATCTTGAGGTTGTCGCTGTCCTAGTCCCAACTGAACGAACCCAAGGTGGTGTAGTTGAGGACGGAGGCCGCGGCGGATGACGGGGCAGCCACAGCGATGCGCGTGGGAACAGGTGCTGCCGGCGCTACCAAAGGGGCCTGCTGCGCCGCGGCTGGGGTGGCCCTCGAGAGCTGGTCTTCGACGGAACGGATGTCGGAGGTGAGGAGGGAGATGACACGGGCAGGTTTGCGTGTTGGTGGGGACTCCTCGCCATTGCCGGGGAAGACGACGTGGTTGCATGCACGGCGATAGTAGCGGCAGGAAGGTGACACGGCGACCGGCGACGTTGTAGGCATGGCCACGGCAGGAGACGAGGGAGGTGGATTCGGCAATGTTGCATGCAGACTGTGGCCGATGGAGGGTGAGACTGTGGCCGACGGAGGGTGAGGTGATGGTTATAGAGAGGGTGGGGTTGGGACAGTAGCAGCGGACAGGAGATGGGCAGAGCTTAGAGAGAGAAGTTAGAGAGAGAGAGTAGAGAGAATGAGAGAGAAGGTGGGGGATGGGCGCCTGTCCAACGTAGTGGGTGTACAGACAATAGCAAGGGAGGGAGAGATGAGTAGGGGGGAAGAGAGAGTGAGGGAATGAGGATAAAAGACTTGGGGGGTGGTTTACGTAAGTGGGGCTTGTGAGGAGAAGCAAAGGAGAGGGGGGTGGCAGCTTTGTAGCAAGGAGGTGTTAGCAGGGGGAGGAGTGCAGGTTACGTGGCGATGGGGTTGAGTGCATGGGGCTGTTGACTGGCGTGTGGGAGGGGGAGCGTGGGCTGCCTGGAATCTACTGTAGCGGTGGTGGCGATCAACTGATCCCTCCCACAATGATGGGACAGCATAGCGAAACGGCACTCGTTTTGGTTGCTGCTCTATGGAAGTCCGAGGGGCTTCAAAGAGTGAGGGGGGTTTAGGGGTTCCAATGGGTGGGAAAAATGTGTGGAAGAGTGGGAATGATTTAGGAATAGATTGAAGTTTCAAATGACAGGATAGTGGAGGGACGTGGGTGTACGGTGGGGAAGAACAGTGATGTTCTATTTTTAGATTTTCTGAGTTTGGGTTTTCTGATTGTGGCAACCATGGGGCAGAGAAGAGAGATGGGATGAGAGACAGAGGGGGAGGTCGAGTAGCAGGCCGAGTTGGAGCTGGGCTCGGTGGAAAGGAGGGAGGGGTGCACGGCTCCGTCGGCTAGCGAGGGGAAATAGCAGGCCAAGGAAATCAAGAAGAAAGGGAAGGAGGGAGGGGCGTGTCTGCATGGAGGTGCTAGAGTTGGTAGAGGGTGATGGCTAGAGGTGAACAGTAGAGGTGGTGGGAAGCGGCAGAGGTGTGGGAGGTCGTGGTTGGGGCTTCTCACCCGTCTCTCACACAGAGACGATGCAACCATGAGCTTATCACCCGAGGCCATTGCGGAAGTGGCTGTGGGAAAGAGAAAGGGGAAGGTGCAGGTGCAGGGAGTGTGTAGAGGGAGAAAGGGAGTGAGAGGTGAGAGACCGAGGGAGAGAGGGTAAGATAGAGAGAGGGCTTGAGGGAGACGAGAGAGAGAGAATTGGGAGAATCCACTCCTAGAAGAGGTGGAGGGGGGTATGGGCCTCACGTTGGAGGTAGTTTTTCCAAAAATTTTGATTCAACTATATTGTATTCTAAAGAAGAGTTACATGACCTTTTATAGACTCTTCAGGGAAAACCAAAAGACAGCTCATTAACACCTAATACCTACTCATCATAACTCTCTTGGGAAGACTAAAAGACACAAAATTAAAAAAAGACTCTTACATGATTATTGTAGACATAATTACTATAAACATAAAACATGACCCATTAGGCTCATACCTATGGCCCAATTAACATGAGACAACTAAAACATAAATAGCTATTTTATAGTTTTGTTGAAGCCGCTTGCCAATCCCATCAAACCCCTCCGCTTGGAGGAGGTTCAACCTCGAACCTCGTAGCTCAGGATCCCGGTTGGTTAGACCCCAACCCCTCCCCCTTCCCCATTAAACCCCTCCCCCTTCCCCATACCTCCCATTTAATTCCCCTCCAACCTCTAGGTGGAATTCCCCTCTCCTAGACACCCATTCACTCCTCATCACACCCCTTCACCATCCCCAAGTGACTCTTCAATCTCCCAAGCACCCCTTCCTTTCCCCAACTCATCCCTTCTCCTTCCCAAGGCCACCATTGATCACCCCCCCATTAAGGGAAATTCAAATTCACATTCCCTCCACCCACTTGTGCCCCCTCACCTTCCCCCTCTCCCTCCCAGCCCCCAAATTCGCAGCCTCACTCCCACCCACAGCAAACTCCATCACCCAACCCCATTTTCCCCCTCTCCTAGCCTAGTTCGACCCCCCATTGACCCCCTATCAGTCAGGGGACGCCCCATCCCCTTCCCACTCCATTTCTCCCTCCTCATCTCCCCACTATCATCCCCTTTCACCACCATACCCTGTTCAGTTCGCAGGCAGCAGACTTGCTGCTGGTTGCAGAGCAAGCCACGATGTTAGCACGTAGATTCAGGCTGCACATCTTACACTTCTGGAAAGCTCTTCAAAGTGGCTTCGCAGGCGAGGTGGTCTCGCATCCGTCCAAGCTCCGAGCTGCCTGGGAGAGCCATTCTCCCACGACTGTGCAAAACTGCTCCACCAGGGAACCAGAAGCCAAGGACAGAAGCGACCACGGCTGCTCCAGGGTGAATTTGGACGTGAATTCTTGGCTGAAGTCTTCTCCTCCAAGTCCCCTAGCATCTTCAAGAAGCGGGGCATCGTTTGAAGCCCGAAGCACAAAGTTCTAAATTTCTTACCCCGAGTGCGCAGGTCAGTCTGACTGTAGACAGATTCGACCCCCTTCTACTCTTCTGGTTTTCGCGGTCAGCTCCCACATCCGACGGTGGCCCCGTTGATCCCGGCTCGAAGGGGACTCGACCACGGACATAGTGGTTCTGGTCTCGCATCATTTGGACACTGGGACCGTTCGTGGCACCTTCATCCTCCAGCAGCAGCAACCTGGGAGCAACCAGAACCAGCGTAGGCCAGCCCTGCTCCAGGCTCTGTGACGGGATCATCACGGGATCGACAAGCGATAGCGGACGATCGGCGAGGCGGCACCGGCAACATCAAACTATATTAGATATATCTAAGTGTTTTATGTTAATGGGTCACATGAAATTATAAATGGGCCTAATATGTGTGCTTTTATTTTATTAGGAAATTAGGTGTATATATATATATATATCCACCTCCTTAATGTGATGACTTCCCACGGTAGGAACCCATGACCCATGGGATTCCAAAGTGTCCTTTCCCTTCCCCATGTCCCATGGGTTCTCAAGGTGTCTCTTCCCCTTCCCAACCCTTTCCTTATTTAAACACCATGTAACTCACGTTGGAATAGAAGACAATGAGAAATATGATGTTTTAGCTATGGCTACTTGGTTTCTCCAATTTTTGGAACTCATGGGTGAGAAGCCCGAATCCACGTCCACCTTCGCCATGGAGGAAGACCGGCAGCTCCGAGTGCACCGTTCCTGAGATGGGAGCGAGCGAGAAGCCCCATCCGAAGCCTCGGTCGACCTCCCTCGCCGTCCACCGCCGCTGTCATCCTCCACCGCCGTCTATGATCTTCTTCTGAACCTGCCTTGTCTCTCTCTTCACTTCTCTACACTCACCATCTCTCTCTTCCCCTTTCTCTCTCAATCCCGTTCTCTCTCTCTCTCGTGAAGTTCTTTCAAAAAAAAAATCACAGATCTGAGAAAAGAAAAACCCTGAGCCGTGGCGATGTTTGCCGACGTCGACATTTTCATGGCGTGAAGCCTCCTTCTTTGGCGTGAAGCCAACTCTCATTTCTCCCTATCATTTACCTTGTGTTTATTTATTCCTGTTTCTATCCCTGCTTCAACGACAGCACCATCTCTCTTATTCCCTTTTGTCTTATAGCTACTTTGTCTATTCTTCTTTTTCCCCCATCCCCCATTCTTCCTTCTCACTTCATGCGGCACCTACGTACCAGCAAGTTCTCAACAAAGAAGCAAGGAGATGCCCAAGTGATCATCCACGGTGGGTTTATTTGGCAGCGCTCGTCTGCATGCCCGTGCCCGTCAGACGCCCATCCACATCAACTTTGAAGAAGCATCAACAATCAGGCACCGACTCAATCTCATGTTAAAATCTCGGACTCGGAAGCTCGTCTCACGTCAAATGGTATCAGAGCTTAGGGAACCGGACTGTTCCATTAGACCGGGATCCTGAGCTACAAGGTTCGAGGTCGAACCTCCTCCAAGCGGAGGAGTTTGACGGAATCATCACGGGATCGACAAGCGATAGCGGACGATCGGCGAGACGGCACCGGCAACATCAAACTATATTAGCTATATCTAAGTGTTTTATGTTAATGGGTCACATGAAATTATAAATGGGCCTAATATGTGTGCTTTTATTTTATTAGGAAATTAGGTGTATATATATATATATATATATATATATATATATCCACCTCCTTAATGTGATGATTTCCCACGGTAGGAACCCATGACCCATGGGATTCCAAAGTGTCCTTTCCCTTCCCCATGTCCCATGGGTTCTCAAGGTGTCTCTTCCTCTTCTCAACCCTTTCCTGATTTAAACACCATGTAACTCACGTTGGAATAGAAGACAATGAGAAATATGATGTTTTAGCTATGGCTACTTGGTTTCTCCAATTTTTGGAACTCATGGGTGAGAAGCCCGAATCCACGTCCACCTCCGCCATGGAGGAAGACTGGCAGCTCTGAGTGCTCCGTTCCTGAGATGGGAGCGGGCGAGAAGCCCCATCCGAAGCCTCGGTCGACCTCCCTCGCCGTCCACCGCCGCTGTCATCCTCCACCGCCGTCTATGATCTTCTTCTGAACCGACCTTGTCTCTCTCTTCACTTCTCTACACTCACCATCTCTCTCTTCCCCTTTCTCTCTCAATCCCGTTCTCTCTCTCTCTCGTGAAGTTCTTTCAAAAAAAAATCACAGATCTGAGAAAAGAAAAACCCCGAGCCGTGGCGATGTTTGCCGACGTCGACATTTTCATGGCGTGAAGCCTCCTTCTTTGGCGTGAAGCCAACTCTCATTTCTCCCTATTATTTATCTTGTGTTTATTTATTCCTATTTCTATCCCTGCATCAACGATAGCACCATCTCTCTTATTCCCTTTTGTCTTGTAGCTACTTTGTCTATTCTTCTTTTTCCCCCATCCCCCATTCTTCCTTCTCACTTCATGCGGCACCTACGTACCAGCAAGTTCTCAACAAAGAAGCAAGGAGACGCCCAAGCGATCATCCATGGTGGGTTTATTTAGCAGCGCTCGTCTGCATGCCCGTGCCCGTCAGACGCCCATCCACATCAACTTTGAAGAAGCATCAACAATTAGGCACCGACTCAATCTCATGTTAAAATCTCGGACTCGGAAGCTCGTCTCACGTCACTCTACCTAATGTAGGAACTGGCTCGGATAACGGGACGGCTGGCCCTATTCGCTCAGGAAAATCAGAAAAAGGTATCGGAAGGGAAGAGGAAGAAGAGGAAGGAATGCCCGGATGTCGAGAAAATAGGAGAAGGCCTCCTCCGCCAACTCTTTGGAAGTAAGTAAGGCCGGATGCCGAAGAGACAACAAGCACCCTCGCGCGGTGCTAGCAAAGATGAAGACTCTGGCATCCTCAAAAGAGTGAAAAAAAAAGAAGAGAATTGGTTGAAGAGCAAAAGAGGGAGAAAGACCGAACACCCCCTCGAAGAGATGAGAAGGGTGACGGTGATGGAAGAGGAGGTAGAAGCGGGCAAAGGTGAGGAAGGAGCAGGACGAGGCCGCCGTGTCGAAGACCCTATTTCCTCGAGCCTCCTTCCACTTCTACCTTCCTCGTAAGATAATGGCCGCGCTGCTACGCGGTGTCCCTTCTTGCACACCGCCCTCCCATCACTGTCCCTTTTTCCACGCCAAAGTAGCAGGAATGCCTCGGCGGCCGCCAGGGTCGTCGTCTTCCAAGTCGCCCTCCATGCCTCGCTGACAACTTCCCAGCGCGAAAGGCAGACGCTATGCAAGAAGGGAGAAAGAGGAGAGACTGCAAGAGAAGCCTTAAGTAGTGCTAAGAGATGGGGACGCCCTCCGGAACCCTTTTTATAGGCCGGAGGGGGGAACACTCGCCTTAATTGATCCTCCCCTCAAAAACACGCGAAAGGTGGCAACCCTTCCCTAAGGGGCAGTTACTCCGTTTCCCTCCAATCGCCCCTCCCATAGGGACGCACAAAATGGATAAATCAGTCAAAGCATGGAAAGCAGAAACGCGGAAAGGCGCTAGCGCCACGTCAGCTATCTGACCAATCAGCATGCAAGAGGTCTGCGAAACGTATCAAATCTCCATTCTTCTGGCAACCGTAGATATGGTAATCAAGTCATGCTAAAGGCGGTAAGATATTGACAACCCAGATGAAAGAAACCACTACAATCATACACAGAAAGAGAAGTTTTTATATGGCAACACGAAACAAAAACACATGTATGTACATCCAGCTCATGCCCCTCCTAGTCTATGGAGATTAGGGGACTTTGAGAAGCCCACGACCTTTCTTAAGGTTCGGCGACGTGGAGCTCAGCAAGTGAAGAACCCTCTACGTTTGGAGATCTGCCCCCGGCATCCTCGGTGGCGGCCGACCCAGACACTGACCCCACTTGTGTGGGAACTTCCTCGGTCGTGTTGTCCCCCGAGGTAATCGGAGTCGGTGATTCCTCTGTTGAAGCAGTAGCCTCCCGGCTCCCCCCTTCACTTGACGTCTGAAAGGAAGAATCCGTGACGTCCTCATCCGAATCATAACGCCGCCCAGAAGGAAATTCGAGCCCTTCGAGCACCTGCTCTTGGACCACGGTGACCACTCGATCGAAGCCTTGGGTGAACCCCTTCCGCAGCCCCCGTCGATAACCTGGCTCGTAATATGAGAAGGTGGCCTTCTGGAGAGCTACGTGGTAGCCCTCTGAGTTCATGTATCGATTGACCGCCTCCGCCCTGGCTTGCTCTGCACCCCACTCGAGCTCGGCCACCTTCTGCTTGGACACGGCCAGCCTCTGCTCGGCCTCAGACAGCTTCACCTCGGGCTCGGCCCGCGCGACCTCAGCCTCGACCCGGAATACTTCGGCCTCCCCGCGCGCTCGCTCGGCCTCTCAGGCCTGGCAATTGAGCTCCTCCCGCTCTGCCTCCCATTTCTCGGAACACTCGACCTGAGCCTGGTGCTCTTCCTTTAGGAGCCTGCTCTTTAGGTCGGCCGTATGACGAGCTCGGGCCAGCTGCTCAGCCAGCGTCCGAGCCTCCTCCTGGCTTCACTCAGCTTGGGCCCGAAGCGAGGCAGCCTCCCGCCGACAGACTTCGAGCTTGATAGTCAATTGGCTGATCTTTCGATCGGATTCAGCGCGAACCCTAGAGAGAGAGATCTCCTCAGCTCTTATCTGTGCGAAGAAATCGACTAGTTCGGCCCCCAACTGGGCCATATTGCATGAGGGTGCTCCTTTGACTCAAAAAAGGAGTGAAAGAGGTCCAATGAAGGGCTAAGCCCACACGCACGACAGAGAAAAATGAAGGAGAAGATGAAGGTATATGAGTTGGAAACCAACTAGGTAGGAGTCAGTTGGTAAGATTGAAGCAACATGATGACAAAGTGGTGGAGAGGCAAACGGAACCCGCACTTCCAAGCCAAGAGAAAGGTGCAGAACAGACCTGAGCGAGTATCCAGACTGGACTCGTGAGGTTGAGACGGGGAAAAATAGTACTGCCTCGGCAACCCAAAGCGCCCCTCCATCGCCTTCACTTCGTCCTCACCCAACTCGCTGCGCATCAGATGTTCGGGTCGCGGCCCTAGAATCCCCATGCTTTGGCCAACTTCCTACTCCTCAGCAGCGAAATACTGCTCCGCCATTATCGAACAAGAAGAGCAGGGGGAAGAGGGAGAAGACACCGGCTCGGGTGACTCGGGGGGAGATGGAAGCTAGCGAACCGCCACCGCCGCAGCCTCTATCACCTCCGCAAAACCCTTCGCGATTCTCTGCTCCTCCTGACCCCCCTCGCAGCACATGAGCTTTTTAGAGTACAAGACGATAGGGAGGCAAAACCCTAAATAAAGGAGGCCAGGGACGTAAACCTGCGCGATATTTATACTCCAGCGGTGCAGCAGGAGGCGGCGCGACGTTCCACACTCCGAGAAGGGACTCCTCGCATCGACTCGATAGAGTCATCATCATGGGTGTACTCCCAGGACAGCCACATTAAATGGCCCCTGCTGGAGGGAAAACCCCCACCCAATTTGAGCCACCAATACCGCCCCAAAAAATGGTACTCGTCCGAGCCCAATTTTTGGCTCGGGAGTAGGGGGGACAAGTGGAGAGGGGAAAAATCTACCGCCCAAGAGCACGGCCCAACTAGATCTAATTTGACCCAACCAGGCCTAGCTCCCCAAAGTGACGGCCCCATTCTAGGCCCACTTACTCCGAGCCCAAAAACACTCTCGGATCAGCACTTCCGAGGCGACCACTGGGTCTGAAAGTTCGAGTGACAGGTCGACCAGGAAAGCCCCTACAAGGGTCCAGTGCACCCTGTCCGAGCTATGCCTCCCTCACCCGGAAGGACTCTCAGCAGGCGCCCCGAGCTTGAACCGACCATCGGAAGCACATGTAAGCATCCGTTACGCATCCTCCAGGAGCAGGGAACTCTAAGGGATAAGGGAGAGCAGGAGTCCTCGTGCTATTAAAAGCCCACGACGAGGACATAACCTCCCCGGAATCCCCTCGGCTCCCTGGACTTTTACGCTAAAACAGACTGCTATATAAATCCCAGGAAAACCCTCCAGAAAGGTAAGAAGAAGCATCCTGAGAGAAAACCAACGCACCTCTTGGTGGAGAATAATCTCGCGCCCTTTCTTTCTCCTGCCATCTCTCTTCGCATCCATGCTCTATCGTACTTGCTGACTTAGGCATCGGAGGGTTTTCCCCAGGGTTCCATCTCTGGGCACCTCTGACCTATTTCCCCTCTTGCAGATTATACACGCGTGGTGACCGTGACCAAAGATTCCTCCGCGATCTCATGGCTCAGGAGCAGCGCGAGATTTCCCCTCTTCAGTTGCCAAAGGCGATCGGTACCGCCAAGTAGCCCACCCGCGCATGGGTGGCGATGACAATGGGACCGTAGGTAACGACCGCCATGGTTGCTGGAGTGCTGGATCGACGATCGTTGACGGCCGCCAAGCGCGGTCCGGCGGTCGGAACGTGAGCTGGGAGCTGCAGGGAAATGCACGCGAGTACCCTCCTCTGCCTCTCCTGCAAGGACAGGAAAAGGGTACTAGGGCTTCAGGGCTGGCACAGGCTTCTCTTCAGCAAAAAGAAGGAAGGCGGGAGATGTCCCACTAGGCATGCCATCCTTTTTTGTGCGCCACGCTCGGGTGTCACATCGCCATTTTTTTTTATGCCGGTGATCGGGATGAGGGAAGGAACATGGTAGGAAAGGAAAATACAGGAGTTTGATGTATCTCAGATATCCTCCTTCATGATTGTAGGCCTCTCACGGCGGTACTGGGCACTCTCCTTTTACGGAAAGTCGAGAGGGACTTGAGTGGCACGGGAGGTTTCCAGGACTTGGGGAAACGAAGCTGGGATGCGGGTGTGCCAGTTGATTTCTCGACAATCACCTATGAAACCAAGGTTTGACTGGGGAGTGTCGCCAAGACGCGGCACGTGGGTTCGGGAAATAGGCGACACGTGGAGAGAGGGAAGGTTCCATAGGTGCGAGTGCATAGGCGATTGCGGGGAGTCGTGTACTGGACGTATTTCCCCACCGATAGCAAGCGGTCGGTGTTTATTTACATCGGATTAAATCTGAACACCTTCGTTCCATGCTGAAGAGAAGTCTGTATATATATCTGAAGCCATGGGTGGAGGGTGTTAGGGTGCTTGGCCCGGATACAGAGGGGGGGTGAATGAATCCTTCTACGAATAATGGCCAAATATAAAAATCGGATGCTAGATAAAGAAACAGAATGGAACCAATTCTATTCAACTCAAATACAATCACATTGAGCGCACCTATTCAAGCATCTAGCGGAAGCAAACCAGACAATCAAGCCACTGCTGAATAGATTTTTAGGTGGTTCGGTCCTTCAGACCTACATCCACCCCTCACTCCCAACCGGAGTGAGGCTTCACTAGCGAACGCTAGAACCAAGCAGACTCAGTCTGCAAACAGTTGCTGCCACACAGCTTGACCAGGGGAACAACCTCCCCTCTTCCTCCCAACCGGAGGGAACCCACAAGTAGCTCCCAGCTACTTGCAACTGGAGATCAGATCTCCCTTCCTCCAAACCGGAGGGAACACGACCTCAGACCAGAGGATCGGAAAGCACAGCAAACCAGAAAACAAAGGAAAAACAATAAACGAAAATAACTTCAGCAAACAGAAGCTGAAACACGAAATGCACAATTTGGCTCCTAACAGAGCTGACTGGCCTGGATCTGATCCACGGTCCAGTGAAGACAGATCTTCAGGTAAGCTTCTTTCTTCTTCTCCACGAGTTCTCTCGCTCACTCTCTATCTCTCTTTTCTTTCTCTTAAACTCTCTTCCTCTTTCACACGAGCACTATTTCTCTCTCTCTCAATTTTTCTTCTTCTGCTGGATCGAGCTCTCTGTAGCACTGCCTTTTCTTTCTTGGCTCTCATCCCCGTTCATCGGTGGGCGAAGGTTTCTATTTATAGTGGCAGCAGATGGATAGGGCACTAAACGCGTGTGCCTCCCACGCTCGATCCAGAACCTTCCTGCCACGTGCCCTTTTTTGTATTTGTTCCTTCAGTATCGGATCATGTGCACCCAGACACTGATGAATGTTCTTCCTCGGACCTGCAACAAGATAAGAACCATTAATATTGAGTGCCATAAGAACTAGAACTGCATGAGGTTAGTGGACACGACAAAAAAAGTAAACAAAAAAACAACGCGAAGACACGAAGACAAGAACAGAAACCAACACTAAGTATGGTTTCAACACAAGAGAGACACGAGGACTAGGAAGAGTAAAAACGACACGAAGAAGCAACAAGACAAATGATACGAAAGTGAAACAGGAAGCAACACGAGGTGCTGCGATGTCCTGTACGCACTAGAACAAACCCGACACGAAGAGACGAAAACAACACGAGGTGAAGACACAAGGAGACAACGACGCGAGGTGTAGAAAACACGACACGAAGTTATGAGAGGAGAAGCGACACGGAGTGTGGTCAATGTGATAAAGACACGAAGTCAAAAAAATGAAAGATCAACACGAAGACAGAACAGTGATTTGACACGAAGTCAAAATGACAAGAAGTAAAAACGACACGAAGTTGAGAACAGAAATCAGCACGAGGTGTGATTTCAACATAAGAGAGACACGGACTGATAACGACACGAAGTCGAAACAGTAATTGACACGGGGTAACACGACACGAGGTAAAAATGACACGAAGATGAAATTGACACATACTGAAAATAACACGAAGTCGAAACAGTAATCGACACGGGTTGAAAACAACACGAAGTCGAAACAGTGATCGACACGGGTTGAAAATAACACGAAGTCGAAACAGTAACCGACACGAGTTGAAAAACAACACCAAGATGAAGTACAAGAATTGACATGGAGTTGAAAACAACACGAAGATGAAATACAAGAATTGACACGGAGTTGTAAACAAGCAAGACACGAGGTGTACGTAAAGCAACAAAGAAGTGTGGTCAAAGCGAGAACGACACGAGGTCTAATGAGAAAGACCAACATGAAGACGGTGAAAATAGTACGAAGTAAAGATCAATGACACGACGTGTCACTGAATCAAAACACTACAGAGAAAAACGACACGCAATGTAGTGAAAACAACACGGACGCACGACCTGAAGGACAGTAAATATAAACAACACGCGGTAAGAGAAGACGACACGGCGTATTGGAAATACAAACAGTACTAAAATTAAAACGACACGAAGACAAACAGTTCAACACGAGGTGTTATACACAAACATGACGAAGTGCCAACTAACACGAAGACAGTCCTTAAAAATACCTGAAGTGAAATGAAAGTTTATTCTTCACAGAAAAATATTTGTGTTAATTTTCCACAGAGACATATTTTTGAACACCACTAAGACTTATAGTGTTGTCATCATCAAAACATGTAAAGATTCAACAATACTCAACAATCTCCCCCTTTTTGATGGATGGCAACACTATGAGTCTTGAGTCTTTGCAGAGAAAGAGAAAACACTAAATAGCCATTCTCAATGAAAAACACATATTAAACATTCTCAACGAGCGAGCTAGCCTGATTTCTCCCCCTTTGACACCATCAAAAAAATGAAACAAAAAGAATGCAAATGATATGAGTTTTAATTAATAAGTCCAAGAGTGTGAAAGAGAAAGCCTCAAAATGGGCAACAAGATACAGAGCATAGACTTTTCAAGAAAAGTATCTGGCTTGTCTGCTAGAGGGGCCACGCGGCCTGCCATGAGGGGGTCTCCCCCTTGGAGAAGCAGAAGAATGTTCTTGAGGTGGAGTTCTGCTGGAAGAAGCGTGACCAGGTGCTGAACCCAAGGTAGACTGAAATTCCTTTAGGTCATTTGACAGTTCAGCTAGCCAATATACCACAGAGCTTCTGACCTGTGCCACTTCAGAAATGATGTCTTCTTGGCGAACATTGACAGTTTCATATCTGTCAGTCAGAAGTGTCATTTCTGTTAAGAAGGCGGCCAATTTATCATAGACCTACTGAATACCTGGACCTAGGACACTGGATGACTTCTTCAAAAGTTCTAAAGATGTTCTGATCTCATAGCAGTGATCTATAATGGTGGAAGACATTTTGAAGGAGGAGATTTGAACATCTTGCAACTCACTCAGTGCTTTAGCTATCTTTGAACACACCTCCTGCAACCCTTGCATCAGGGATCTGTTGGCATCATCTGAAGCCTTTTTGTTGAGAAGGAATCGTTTCCATTCAGTGAGGAGGGATATCTCGAGCTTCAGTAGTCTGGAATGTACCTGATTTATGTTGAGGGTGACATATGTGAGCAGGTCATCTAATTTCTTATCTTGCTTGTGCATCTGCTGAGTCAGGTTTATGAGAAGCTCTTCAATGTTGGGCGCCCGAGCAGATTCAATGTTGGGCGCCTGTGCAGATTCAATGTTGGGCGCCTGTGCAGATAAGAGTCTAGGTGGACCTAGAGGTGTACCAAAAAATTCACTGCCAGGTGTAGTTCTCTCAGCTGCTTCCTCTTGTACTGGCATTTGACTGCTCTCAGCTGGGACCTGAACTTCATCTTCAGCTTGAGTTTCTTTCTGAGGGAATACATCTTCAGGTTCCTCTTCTTCACTTGAAGATTCTGTATCTAGTTCTATGACAGGAACCTTTTCTCTATCTTCCATGAGTTCCTGATCTGCAGGGCTGCCAACAAAGGCCTGCTCAAGACTTTCAGATACGACCAAGTTGGTAGCCTCTTCCAAGCTTCGCTCAACAGTTTCTCTTAAAATTTCATTAACAAAAACAGTAAGATCTTGATCAGTACTGTCTTGCTCTTTAGCTGGCTGTTCTTCAGGCACTATTACCTCTTCAGATGTCTTCCCAAAAGAATCAAATAGCTCAGCAATAGTTGCATCTAGATCTGTCTGAATGCTTTCGTCAGACAATCTGATGTCCTCAGATGCAGCCTCAACTAGCCTCTGAAAGGAGAAGGATACTTCGGTGGGTGCAGCTGGCAAGGTGAACTCTGGTTGTTCAGCTGGTGTTTCCTGATGATCAATCTCAGAAACTAATTGCTCACCAGTTGGGGCTAAGACTTGAAATTCTTCCAAATGCTCCCCCTGAGTTTGTGATTCCCTGGCCTTTTGGACCTTAACTTGCCCTACCATAGAAGAGTCCTCTAAGCCCAAAAACACTGAAACAAAATTCATATTAAAAATGTTTTGGGCCTTAACTTCTGATGCGACCTCTCCATCCAAGCAAATCTCAGAATGCTTGAAGATGTCTGTCATATGGGCGGTATAGGGAAGATGTCTCTTGGATCCAATGCATCCTTTCATGACATTAAAAATGATCTCTGGCAGACATATCTTCACATTTTGAATCAGACAAAACAGTAGAAATCTCTGCGTGTCTGTAATTCTTCCTCTAGCCCCAGTCTGTGGGGTGATAATGGAAGCAATGACGTTCTGAAGGAGCTTGTGAAGAGGAGGAAATGACGATGTCTGATAAGCTTTTAGCTTCAACTGCCCCTTATCATGAATGTTACAGGGTTTACCAGTAATGACAGAGAAAGCTTCATGGAGACTGTATCGAAAGCTTCCCTCTACCTCCCCTTTATCTGGAATACCGAGAGCTTTGTGAAGGGAGTCACATGTAACAGTTATCTCGACCCCTTTAACAGATGATAACAAGGTAGACTTGTCTGGGCTCAAGGACAAGTTATTGTAAAATTCCATTACCGGCCTAGGGTAATAGACACGGTGATTTTCTAAGAAATTTCTCCACTCCTGAAACTCAAAGATTTTCAACAATTCTGGAAACTTCGAGACCAAGGTTTCATCTCTGAAATCTATTATTCTAGGAGGAATGATTTTCCCACTTTCTAAGAACACGGTAGACTGAGAAAACCTGGTACCTTGTTCTGAAGAGACTTCCGCAGCAGGTTCTGGCTCAAGACATCTATGTTGCTTAGATGAAGGCACTTCAACTATTTCTTTTCCCTTCCTCTTTCTTTCACCCGGAGCTGCTGACCTTTGCTGATCCATCTGCCGGAACTTCCAGAGTATCAACTCTCTCTTGCAGGCTGCTATTGGAAGTGAAGCTAGACTTAAGAAAGGAATAGACCTCTGTGGGAGAAGAAAGTGAGCGGGAAGAGATGGAGATGGGTTTGAAGAAGACGCTCAAGGTAGAGCAGCACGAGGATGAATAGGAAGCGGCAAGGGGAAATAAGGGTTTGAGGTGGAAGGCGTGAGAAACAAGAAGGGTTTTGTCGGGTAGCTTTTTACTCATATCAACTTTTTCTGTAAATACCCAAAATACCCTTAGTCCTGATGTAACGCAGCTACAGCATGTTAAAGTTAGCCCTTCAATATGTGGACGGGTTATATTCTTCCAAAAACCAAGGTCAGTTAACTCAAGATATTAAATCAGCATAATCACAAAATTAGCTATTAAAGTTGCTTAACCTAGAGAGAGACACGATTAAATTGCTCCTTATGTTTGTCAAGCAACGAAATAACACATCAAAGTCAAGCAGATTTCATTTCTTCATTTAATGGACGAGAAGGCATACAGGGTCAACCAATTTGTTGAACACAAGGTAGAATAGTCCCTTTTTACACAAGGAGACATGTTTATTAGACACCAGAAACCCTGGTTACTCAGGACGGACTACCTTTATGCCAATGATATATTTTTTTTTTCTTTTGAGGACTTTCCCCCTTTTTTTTATTTTAACATTTCTATACAGAGATAGCTAGTTGTATCATGACAGAAACTCTGGACTTCTTTGATCAAGAGTGTCTATTTCTCCACAAAAGCCATTGCTCTGCCACAAAGAATGGCGTATTCCCTGGAGGCACTTCTCATGATTTTAGATAAAAACAGAAATCTTACTTAACACAATTTTATCTCAGAGCTCTCTTTACATAAGTTTCAGTTAAGTCGAGATCCTCAATAAGTTTTTCTCATTTAACAGAAAGTTTTATAATATGTTGACCAACACTTGAGAAGATAACTTAGAAGGATCAAGGACCAAATATAACCCCCAAACATTGAAGTTCTTTATTAACAGGTGTAAATTGTTACACTAGATATTGGGTGGTTTAAGGTATACAGATCATATCTGATAAGAGCAAGAAGACTGCACCCACAATTTCTTCGAGAGAGAATCTGAACCAAGAGTGATAGGTGAGAGATAAGGAGGTGGCTGATCGAATAGAGAGAGATGAGATGAGATGAGCAGCACTCCTATCAGCAAGCCAACAAGTGACAGATCACTCAAGACATTAGGCACTAAGGACATATCCAAATATAGTATTTTTTGAAGTAGTTCTGTCTCACATCCAGAGAAACTCTTGGGCAACAGACTGCAACCTCTTGAGATGACTGATCTTAAAACCACATTAACTGCATCGGCTGACAAAAATCTTCAGAAACCAAATAGCCTGACAAGCTCCTCTTCAGCCCACTCAAGGACAACTCACACACGACTCTTGGAAGTGTTAATTATTTAATGAATGCAGTGTTTGCCACGAAAATTAAACAAGTGTGTTTATGAGTTATGCATAAACAGACTCCCCTGATCAGCAGAATGACTTATGGTACTAGGCGGAGCATTTGGTCTAAGAGACCACCTCACACATAGTAAGAACCTCCTGACAGATTTCTCTGTCTTTTGGTAGCTTACCATTTGATATACCAAAGAGGTCATGGATAACAGGGTAACCTCAACAGTCCTATAAGCAATTCAGATTTTCAAAGAATTATGCAACATACAGTTTTCAACCAGCATTCGCTTTCAGTTAAAAATTTCAGAAATTTCAGAGTGCATGTTTTAGAAAATAATGCAACTTGCAGATGATGAATGAATATGCAAGACCAGATTCAATATGCATGCACTAGATGAAACTAATAGCAAGATATGCAAGAATGCATCAAACCAGATATGCAGTAAGTTTCAAAATGGGACATGTAGAGAGATTACCTGAAAATTGTGAGAATGGGGTTTTCATTCTTGAGTGCCTTGGATCATTTCCCCTTTTATTCCAGTCCCAAGGCACACCTGCAAAACAAAGTTTATTTTGCACAAACAGGTACCCAGGAAGTCTTGGGTCCTGTCATGACATTATCACTCCTAGCAGGTTTTCTTAGCACATTTTTAACTTGATAGCAAGGAGCAGTAGTTTTCAGATCTGGGTTATGCACATTATTATGAGCATGAATTATATGTGCATTAGCATGGAAATTTCTGTTATTTGCATTACCAAACTGTTTTCCATAATCAACACATTCAAAGTTTTTCTTTTTGAAAACCACTTTGTTCTTTCTAAGAGCATTTGTACTAGCAGGAAATCTATACTTTCCAGAACTGAAATTTTTCCTTTGAGCATGCCAACAATCAATGGCCATGTGGCCATACTTTCCACATTCAAAGCATGAGATAGAATTTCTTTTAAAAGAACCTGACCAGCATTCAGAGACCTTGTGACCAATTTTGTTGCAATTAAAACATATAATGTGCTGGTTCTTGTTAAAGACATGCTGATTTGCAAAGTGTTTTGTATGATATGAGCATGATTTTTCCTTACTACTTGCAAACCAACAATGAGCAGTAGTGTGTCCTACTTTATCACAATTAGAACATTTGACATTCCTTTTCTGACCAGACACAGATTTTCTAGCATGCTTGTTGTCATCTTTTTCCATCACAAAACAGTTACTCATAAGATGTCCATACTTACCACAATAATGACATGAGCCACTTGATTTCTTTAAAACATGGCATTTATCTGATGAGTTCTTAGCATGCAGATTGTTCCTTTGAATTTTTGATGTTTTATGATTTTTATTTTATTTTTCTGTTTTCTTAGCCTTGTACTGAGGTGGAGATGAGATAGAAGGCTTTTCCTGTTCAGAGGATTTGACAAAGACAGTTTTCAGGTTGGCTCCATCAACCTTCCTCATGACTGGACTGTAACCCAGTCCTTCCTTGTTAAAGTTAATCTTTGTTCCCAGTATTTTCTGAACAATGGGCTGTTTGTCTTTTGATGTAGTGGCTACATTTGAAGTATTTACAAAGGATGTCATTACTTTGTTCTGCACGGCCTTCTTATTGAGATTATTGTAGCCCAACCCTTCCTTTTTGACATTGACTTTTACACCTAGCAGCTTGTCTAGATTTTTCTGCCCATCAACAAATTTAGACAAGGAAGCTTTCAAATCCTGAATTTCATTTTCAAGAGATGCAATGTGTATTTCATAACTAGTGATCTCTTGTTCACTACAATTGACAGCTTCATTCAAAACCTTGTTAGCTGTTTTGTATTCTTCAATTTCCTTTCTTAGCTCATCTACCTCTTCAGTCTCGTTTGTACAGATAGCTTTTCCTTTTTCCAATGTGAGAAGTCTTTCAGACATGGCACTGTTTAACAGTTTTAATTTTTCAACTTCTTCTTTAAGCTTATCATTTTGAACTAGCTCATTTATTAGAAGCTGATCTTCTGAGTTAACCATGCTTTCTCTCCTAGCTTCAAACTCCCTCAATTCCTTTTGTTGTTTTTCATAATCTTTCTGTAATTCTATGTTTACAGATTTTATGGCGTTAAATTTTTCAATCAGCAACTCATTCTCTCGTTTAAGTTTCTTTAGTTGTTCATCATTTTCTTTAGAGAGCTTTCTGAGGAAGTCATCTTCAGATTTTAAATTGTTCAGCTCAGAGTGAACACATTCAAGTTCCTTCTTCAGTTCTGCATTCTGGTTTTTATACATATGATTATCAGACAGACATGCATCATGAGATTTCTTCGTACTTGAACAATTTTTACATGGAGAGCTAGAACTATCTACCCGAATACTCTTTTTCAACTTTTTATACTATTTTTTTAACAGTTCATGAGATTCAAATAATTCAGCATATGCATGCTCCCAATCTTCTAGAGAGAAATTCTCGAAGATATTTACCTCATCATCATCATCTTCTTTAGTTTGATTGCTGCCTTGATCGCTGGCACTTTGATTTCTTCTGTTGGCCATCATGCATCTGTCCACATCTATCTCCTGAGTTCGCTTCAGTGCATCCAAAATATCTTTAGCGGAACTGGATTCAAAGAAACATGAATGAAAAGCTCTATCAGTAGCTGCCTTCATTAAATTTATTGCTATCTGATTTTCTTCATGCATGGATTTGTGACTGTCAGTCCATTTGGACTTTTTCCTAGGTAGTTCATGAGGACCATGTGAAATTACTTTCCACAGGTCTGGATTCACAGATTTAACATAATTCTTCAAAACAGCGAACCATGCATCAAAATGCGTACCACTGAAGATCGGTGGATGGGCCATGAGAACACACAGATTAACGCACAAGAATATTGATGCACTAAAAGGAAATAAGCACCTAAGATTGCAAGATCGATCTGCAGGTCGCTGGACCTTGTAAGCAGACACCTGCTCTGATACCAACTGTTAGGGTGCTTGGCCCGGATACAGAGGGGGGGTGAATGAATCCTTCTACGAATAATGGCCAAATATAAAAACCGGATGCTAGATAAAGAAACAGAATGGAACCAATTCTATTCAACTCAAATACAATCACATTGAGCGCACCTATTCAAGCATCTAGCGGAAGCAAACCAGACAATCAAGCCACTGCTCAATAGATTTTTAGGTGGTTCGGTCCTTCAGACCTACATCCACCCCTCACTCCCAACCGGAGTGAGGCTTCACTAGCGGACGCTAGAACCAAGCAGACTCAGTCTGCAAACAGTTGCTGCCACACAGCTTGACCAGGGGAACAACCTCCCCTCTTCCTCCCAACCGGAGGGAACCCACAAGTAGCTCCCAGCTACTTGCAACTGGAGATCAGATCTCCCTTCCTCCAAACCGGAGGGAACACGACCTCAGACCGGAGGATCGGAAAGCACAGCAAACCAGAAAACAAAGGAAAAACAATAAACGAAAATAACTTCAGCAAACAGAAGCTGAAACACGAAATGCACAATTTGGCTCCTAACAGAGCTGACTGGCCTGGATCTGATCCACGGTCCAGTGAAGACAGATCTTCAGGTAAGCTTCTTTCTTCTTCTCCACGAGTTCTCTCGCTCACTCTCTATCTCTCTTTTCTTTCTCTTAAACTCTCTTCCTCTTTCACACGAGCACTATTTCTCTCTCTCTCAATTTTTCTTCTTCTGCTGGATCGAGCTCTCTGTAGCACTGCCTTTTCTTTCTTGGCTCTCATCCCCGTTCATCGGTGGGCGAAGGTTTCTATTTATAGTGGCAGCAGATGGATAGGGCACTAAACGCGTGTGCCTCCCACGCTCGATCCAGAACCTTCCTGCCACGTGCCCTTTTTTGTATTTGTTCCTTCAGTATCGGATCATGTGCACCCAGACACTGATGAATGTTCTTCCTCGGACCTGCAACAAGATAAGAACCATTAATATTGAGTGCCATAAGAACTAGAACTGCATGAGGTTAGTGGACACGACAAAAAAAGTAAACAGAAAAATAACGCGAAGACACGAAGACAAGAACAGAAACCAACACTAAGTATGGTTTCAACACAAGAGAGACACGAGGACTAGAAAGAGTAAAAACGACACGAAGAAGCAACAAGACAAATGATACGAAAGTGAAACAGGAAGCAACACGAGGTGCTGCGATGTCCTGTACGCACTAGAACAAACCCGACACGAAGAGACGAAAACAACACGAGGTGAAGACACAAGGAGACAACGACACGAGGTGTAGAAAACACGACACGAAGTTATGAGAGGAGAAGCGACACGGAGTGTGGTCAATGTGATAAAGACACGAAGTCAAAAAAATGAAAGATCAACACGAAGACAGAACAGTGATTTGACACGAAGTCAAAATGACAAGAAGTAAAAACGACACGAAGTTGAGAACAGAAATCAGCACGAGGTGTGATTTCAACATAAGAGAGACACGGACTGATAACGACACGAAGTCGAAACAGTAATTGACACAGGGTAACACGACACGAGGTAAAAATGACACGAAGATGAAATTGACACATACTGAAAACAACACGAAGTCGAAACAGTAATCGACACGGGTTGAAAACAACACGAAGTCGAAACAGTGATCGACACGGGTTGAAAATAACACGAAGTCGAAACAGTAACCGACACGAGTTGAAAAACAACACAAAGATGAAGTACAAGAATTGACATGGAGTTGAAAACAACACGAAGATGAAATACAAGAATTGACACGGAGTTGTAAACAAGTAAGACACGAGGTGTACGTAAAGCAACAAAGAAGTGTGGTCAAAGCGAGAACGACACGAGGTCTAATGAGAAAGACCAACATGAAGACGGTGAAAACAGTACGAAGTAAAGATCAATGACACGACGTGTCACTGAATCAAAACACTACAGAGAAAAACGACACGCAATGTAGTGAAAACAACACGGACGCACGACCTGAAGGACAGTAAATATAAACAACACGCGGTAAGAGAAGACGACACGGCGTATTGGAAATACAAACAGTACTAAAATTAAAACGACACGAAGACAAACAGTTCAACACGAGGTGTTATACACAAACATGACGAAGTGCCAACTAACACGAAGACAGTCCTTAAAAATACCTGAAGTGAAATGAAAGTTTATTCTTCACAGAAAAATATTTGTGTTAATTTTCCACAGAGACATATTTTTGAACACCACTAAGACTTATAGTGTTGTCATCATCAAAACATGTAAAGATTCAACAATACTCAACAGAGGGCAGGGAGCATTCTGCAGCTATGGACTCGCGTTTGTCTGGGGAGGTGTTTGCTGGGGTCAGGGATACAGGACACACATGCCGAGTGGTGCGGGCGAGGCTGGGACTCGAATAGGGATGCAGAGACATGTATTCAGGTGATAACATATTTTATGAGAGCCGCGTGGGCTTTACAGGCAGGCCGTAGCAGCCAAAGTACAACTGGCGCAAGCCACGGGACAATCCCGACATGTGGGTCGATCCCTGGGTCAATGCGTGCTGAGGCGGATACCCGCGTGTTTTACAGAGGTTCTCCTCGAGGCAAGGGCCATGTCCGATTCATCGAGGGAGGACTGGACTGGGTGGCCGGAGAGGGTATCGACCAGTAACTGGGCGAAGGCCGGGCGCGGCTCGGATTGAGCAGTCGGACACGACCCCGTGACGGAGGGAGATGCGGCATCATGGCGTATGTATGGCCATCATAGGTTGGCATACGTGCGTAGTCCCGGGAGGCGGGTGTATTTGCCGTGGTCATAATGTCTTGTGCGTAGCGGGAGTGGACTTGTGTGACATTGCTAGACGCCATGTAAGGGGAGTACGAGCGATATACCCTCGACGTGTATAAGTCATTTTACAAGTCAACCGTGTACCTAAGCTCCTTGCGTCCGTCCTTGCTTGTTGGAGGCCAGTATGCCTACGTCCGGGTGATCTTGTACGTGCTGGATTGCATGCATCACATTGCCCTACCCCTTGAGCTTCTAAGGGGCTTTTATAGGGGAAGATGAAAGGTCAGGGAAGGGCTTAGGCAGACCAAGTTAAGGGTTAAACTTGGTCCGGGTAAATCCTTGAAAAAATGATTTTTTTTTTTTTTACGGAGTGGGGGAGGGAGGGTTTAGGCGGACTAGACCAGAGGGCTGGTCTGGTCCGCCTAAACCCCTCCCAGGAGGGGTTTATGCGGACTGGAGGCTGGGTTTTTTGTTAAAAAATATATTTTTTTTTATTTTGGGCATGAGTTTAGGCGGACCAGACTGGGCCTCCAGTCTGGTCCGCCTAAACCCTTAAGGGTTGGCGTACGGACCCGACTGGGGCTGGGTTTTTTTGTAAGAAAACTTTTTTTGTTTAATGGTCCGCCTATCGAATCAAAGGGGGAGAGAGAGGGGGGCGGTCCCCACTCTATAAAAATCGATTTTTTCCTTTTTTTTGTTTTACGTTGACCAAGAGTAAGAGGACAAAAGGATACGTGCTTGGAGGATACTGGGATTGATATTGCCTGCGCGTGTGGACCTGACGTGTGACTCCGTGTGACTTTGCGTGGCTCGTCGTCGTCATCGAATCCCTTCACACACAGTACACCGGTCAACCTCACACGAACCGCACGAACTTGGAGCATGAACTGGGAGCAATTGGGACTGGGAGATGGCCGTGGGGCCACTCGGTTGGGAGGAGGGCGCGCTCCCCAAGGGGGTTCGCCCTCCTCGGGGCGCGGCCACGCCCGGGGCGAACTCCCCCCCGGCTGAGCCGCGGCTCCGAGGGATGGCCCTCGGGGGTCTCCTTTTGTCGTTCGGGGGTGTCCTTTAAAGGACAAAGGGCTCTGGGATGCTGGGATTAGTCCGTGCGGGCTGTTGTTGTTGCGTCATAGTTGTCGCTCGCAAGGTGTTCGGGTAAATTTTTGACACATCTCGGGTTGTCGAACGGTCTGAGTAACTGGCTGAGGGGCCTTAAAATTGGCCCGGGGCTTAGGGTAGGAGCTCGTGGGAGCTAGGAAGAGGCACTTTGGGTACGTGGGCCCAGCCTCGTGGTGTGTGCCACATTGCACGGCAGGTTGGCAGGGTAGCCCCGGGTTGGCCCGCGAGCTAAGGATAAGCGGCTTATCGCCACGTGTCTGAGGGTCGGGGGTGGCCCTGACTTGCTGGAGGGTTGTTGTAGAACCCTGCTAGTATGTTGGAGCCGCAGGTCGACCCGCGGTTTGCTGTAGAAGGGCTGGGATCCATGCGCTGTGAGAGACGTCACGCGGTTCGGGGAAGAGCGGAGAAGACGCGAAGCGCGCGGGCTCCTCTTTTTTTTGGTGTTTGTTTGCTGCAACACAGAAATAAGAGAAGAGAGAGAAGGGGCCACCACGGGAGATTACTCCGGCGGGGCGAGCGGGACAAGTGTGATATAGCAAGATATGGGGGTTAAACGGCCATAGCGGGAAGTGACTCGCCGCGGCCTCGGGGGGACGGGAATGGTGCAGAAATTAAATAACAAAAATTGAAACGGCCATTGGGGAAGTGACTCGCCGCGGCCTCGAGAATATGAGCAGATAATAAGATGACAGAATATAAAGAGAATACAAAGAGCGGGAATTTAAACGGCCATTGGGGAAGTGACTCGCCGCGGCCTCGAGAACATAAACAGATAAGAATATAACGTATAACAACGTGATTTTAAACGGCCATTGGGGAAGTGACTCGCCGCGGCCTCGAGAATATGAGCAGAATATAACAGAATATAAAGAGAATATAAGAACGGAAATTTAAACGACCATTGGGGAAGTGACTCGCCGCGGCCTCGAAAACAAGATGTGATCGCCAGGGGCGGAAAGACCCCAAAATAAGAAAGTGATCGCGCCTACCTCAAGAGCGGGAGATGGCGGGTTGCTTCTTCCTCTCCCTCCGGCCGGCCGACGGAGAGGGCTTTCCTCGGCTACCCTTGCAGAATAACGACAAACAAATGACAAGTGGATTAGAAAGATGGAGGTGTAATATTCAAATCCTTGCGATAAAAATAACGAAATGATGGCAAGACACACACCTGGTTAGTGTTATCTTTTAAACCCCTCTCGGACTCGAGTAGGAGGAAAATGAGATGATGGATGTAAGAAGTGTATAAGAAAAGGCACCCTTATGAAGGGGGATAGGGGATGCAAGATGATGAATGCAAAAGAACTATGAAGAAAAGGAAAGAACTGGCTTATTGGATGTGCCGATGGTGAAATCCGGCGGAGCTCCGGCAGCATGGGGACGACGTGGAAGCGCGGTAGATGAAGACGACCTTCCTCTCGCGAGCGTGAGCACCCGAGAAGCCGGCAGAACCTCCACCTACAAAAGAACCCACGGGTTAGAAAATGACTCCGTAGCCTCTGGACTCCGGCAGCCTATCGGATCACTTCGAAGCTCCTCCAGAACTGAGGGGGTGGGCCTCTATTTATAGGCTCCGGAGGGTGGAGGCGTCCAGGACCCTGGACACCTCCATCAGGGCCGAACTAATATTTTATTCTATTTTTATTAATTTTTTTAGAATATTTTTATGGAGGCGTCCAGGGCCCCGGACGCCTCCAACAGGTCCACCGAAAACCGACGGCGGCCGCACGCGATTTGGCACAACGCGTGGTTTTGTGAGCGGCGCCTCGTGATTCAGAAATGGGCGCGTCCAGGTGGCTGGACGTCTCTATAATTTGGATTTTTTCACACACGACAAACCGTCGTTCGGTGAGCGGCGCCCGTGAGGGAGTTGATGGAGGCGTCCAGGGGCCTGGACGCCTCCAAAATATATTATTTTTATTTTTGTTTTGTCTTTTTCTGCTAGGGCTGGCATTTTGATTTTTTTATATTTGTTTTTATGGAGGCGTCCAGGGGCCTGGACGCCTCCATTAATATATATTATATTTTTATTTATTTATTTGTTTTTTTATGCCAACTGGCATTTTACACATATTTTTTTATTTTTGTTTTTATGGAGGCGTCCAGGGGCCTGGACGCCTCCATTAATATATATATTTTTTATTTGGTTTTGGGCCCTGAAAAAATAAAATAAATTAAATTAAAAACATGGGGGCGTCCAGGGGCCTGGACACCCCCATTAAGACCCACCCGGGTCCTCAGATCAGGCGTCAGCGGCCGCCCGGCAGACACCCTTCTTGATTCCGGAACCTCTTGGTGCGTCTGACTGGTGTTGATGCCGTCCGAATGCCGTGACGAGACGATTACGGATGCCGAAAAAGGCAGAAGAAGACCCAAGAAAAGGAAGTACTCAAGTGATTCGAAATGCGTAAGCCGTCGCGGGGCGTCGTATAGTAATATGAGACTTTCTCAGGAGACGTCAAGAATGGCGTGTCTACAGCTGCCCCGCCTTGGCGTCTGCTTTGCAAGGGAGCGACACGTAGTGGAATGGTATCGAAGTGGAGTGAAATGAAGTGGGAGCAGACTGATAAGTTGATGCCAAGGTGTGATGAGACACGCTTTTGACGTTACTGTTTGGAATCTTTCCTGAAGTTTCAATGAGGCGACCTTGAAGAAGGTCTTTCAAATATTGACGATTGCTTGGACGGAGATCAAATAAGGGAGAGTGAGATGTGCGCTCAGGCACGAAAAGGAGATCAACTTCTCGGTGTGAAAGTACCTGGGTCATAAACTGGAGGTTTCACCTTTGGGGAGCGGTTACCAGCCAATGTGGAAGTGCTGCGGCCAAGGTGGGTCAAACAATGTCAAAAGCAAAGGAATATCTGAGGGTCTGTCCAAACAAGGGTCTCCTTTGGAAGAGCAACGTAGGGCCGTTTCAAGGAAACTCAGTATTTTATTCGGAGTGGAATATCTCATATTTGTAGGAATTGAAGCACAACGGCCTTCGCAATCGAATCACTTGAATGATTTTCCGCAATAAATCAAAATCCTATATGAATGCATGCTGGGTTTAAAGAAAAATTTAAAACAAACTAAAATAGAAAATAGCCATGGATAATATTGTCAACTTGTTAAGAACGGGTCAGAATATCGATTCGGTGAGCCGCCACTAGGCTGGCGCCCGTTTATCCGCGCACCAACTCACTGAATGGAACCGTCGTCCCCATGCTACCACAAATTAACGGCCTATCCGTACAACCCAAATTCTCCCGGGATCATCATCGTTTTTGTTGAAGGGGAACTCAAATCCCAGATTCGTTCGGGCCGCAAGGTCCTTGACATGTTCTAGTAGCGTAGGTATCATATACTACGATGCATGACATGGTGGGACCAACCATTGAAAGGTGGTACAGGAGATAGGACAAAGATGTCCGTTAGTAAAACCTGCACAGGCCAGCATGGATTAATAACATCAGAAAGTAGCAGAATCATAGCAGAATCACACCACAATGGGAAAGAGATCTAGCCAAAATCCCGACATTGATCGCTGATGTGACATGTTCTGTCCTGTAGCGATCTTCCATTCCTATAAGAACTCCCCTTAGGCTAGTTCATTCAGATGCACTAAGGTGGGTTTTGAAAGCTCAGGAGAGGAAGGAGAGGAGAATCTAGAGATTTCAGGATGGAAGGAGAGTCTTCCCGCGTTATGAAGAGGAGCAGGCCTAGCAGCGAGATCAGGCGACTCTCTGACCTCGAGGGTCATCTGAGTGGGACGATCATGTCGCATATGGTAAGCTGATTCATTTCAAATTTCCCATGTGAACCTTCTTCTTACTTCCTTCATTTCTTCTTTCTTTCCTCTTCCAGCCATATCCACTCTTCCCAGGCCCGAGGAAGTTTTCCAAACTGCCATGGCTTTCAAAGCTAACTTCCAACATCTCCATTGGCATGAGGGCCATACTCTCGAAGTGGCATCTACAGGGGCTCCTTATTCACGCCAAATATTACGAGAAGATTCGTATGGACTGGGCGGCTATGGGCGCACTAGTGGAGATCTGGCATCCCCAGACCCACACTTTTATCTTTCCGACCTTCGAGGTGACCATCCTCCTCGAAGAGGTGGAACTTCTGCTCGGTTTGAAGAAATTCAAGAGTGACGGGAAGGTGAAGGCTATGCGGATGCTGACACGGGGGACTTCTGAAAGTGTCCTTGGAAGCTTCATGCCGCCCGACGCAGCCCGAAAGGTCCGTACTCAAAAGGGGATCGATCTCCAAAAGCTCGCGGAGTGGGTCATGGACGCCCTGAGAGGGTCACCAGACGATGACTATTTGGAGGGAATCATGAAGGGGTTCACTATCTGTCTGGCGGGTGCTCTCTTGTTTCCTCATACCGACAACATAGTGGAGGAGGATCAACTAAGTGCCATTCGCGGGATCTGGAGTGGAAAGAGGGTGGGACCCGCCGTCCTTGCCTATCTTTACAGCGGCCTTACTGCCTCGAGCATGGGTAAGCCTCCTTTTGGTTGCGCACTTGTCTTGAATTGCTGGCTTGATTTGCACTTCAAATTCGACCACCGCGAGGGAATGCCAACTGCTTCGAAGCTCTTCCAACAAAGCCCGCTTCACCACATAGCCGACGTGTTAGGCTTCGGTGGTACTGTAGTGAACCGCGTTCCGTGGCTGAAGAAACGTGAAGACTGGCGGTCTCACTTCCGCACCGTGACACAAGGCTTCTTTACTTGCGCACCGGCATGTTTGCTTTCGCTAGATCTCCTCATGAGGCCTTCTCCCGAAGTTGATCTTCAACTGATCGGCGCGACCGAGTTCGTCCTTTATAATGCGCATCGGTGCTGCCTCCAGATTGGCATCCCACGCCATTCGTTCCCGCCACCGACTGGCATCGTTCCTTTGAAGAAAAGGGAGTTGGGCACTGAAGCGGACGCGAAGGAAGCGAAGGCCATTAAAGCTCCCTGGAAGACAAGTGTTGCGGGAAAGGCCTTAGCGCACGTGGTGGAAGAATGTGAGCCGTGGAGGGCTTATGTAACCGAACTGGGAAGTTAAGGCCTAAGGCGCCTAAACCCCTGATGTAGCTCATTCTGCTTTCTGATGGAATAAAATCTGGCATTTGGCAGTTTTGGACCAGTTCCCTTAATTATTATTGTCTTTTTTGTGGTTTTTCTTTTTCTTTGTGTTTTTTTTTCTTTGTTTGGATTATATACATACTCTTATTTTTTTACTTTAATTATATATATATACTTTTTTTTGAAAATTTTTTATTATGGGGGCGTCCAGGGGACTGGACGCCCCTAATTTTATATTTTTGATTTTTCAAGTTTTTTTGTCTTGGGGGCGTCGAGGGGCCTGGACGCCCCTAATTTTTTATTTTTGATTTTTTTAAATTTTTTGATTTGGGGGCGTCCAGGGTTCTGGACGCCCCAACTTTTTATTTATTGTTTTTTTTTGTTTTTTTTTGTTTTGGGGGCGTCCAGGCGCCTGGACGCCCCTAAATTTTTGAATTTTGAAAAAAAAATAAAAAAGGTGGGGGCGTCCAGGCGCCTGGACGCCCCAATAACAGTGGATCTTATATATATTGGGGGGGCCTCACCCCCTGCTCATTTGTATTGTTCATTCTGACGACCCAGTCACCCCAGACGACCCATTCTTAGTCCCAATGGAGCGAGGAGGATCAAGCCAGGGTCCAGAGAAGCGGAAACGACGGGCTCGTCGTCCGAGGAGGCTAAGGGATGATGCCGAGGAGGCTGCTGCGGCGGAGGAGATTGCCGCGGGTGAGGAGGCTCTTCCTTTGGCCTTGGAGGCTGCAGTGGACGCTGGCGACGCGGCAGAGGACGAGCACGATCCGGTAAGCCCCTTAGACCTCCATTCTATTAAAAGGGCGGACGAGAGGCTGTGTGAAGAACGCCGGGTGTGAGGGAAGGAGGCGTCCAGGGGCCTGGACGCCTCCACATTTTCTTTTTTGTTCCTTTTTTTTAATTTATTTATTTTTTGTAAATAATAAAAAAAGAATTAAAAAAAGGAGGCGTCCAGGCCATGGGACGCCTCCATGATAATATATATATATTTTTTATTTGTTTTTATTTTTGTTTTTTGGGTTTTTCTAAAATTAAAAAAAAAGAAAATGAAATGGAGGCGTCCAATGTGTTGGACGCCTCCAAAAAAAACATAAATATTTTTTAAAAAAAAATAAAATAAGATGAATAAGTAGTATATACAGTGTTATTGTTTAATATTATTCATGATGCTGATGTATTTTTTATTGGTTTTGTGATGTGCAGGGTGTGATGAAAGGACGGATCAGCTGGTCCCTAGTGGTGGCAGCATACCGTGGGTTGCCGGACTTCCAGAGGGCGCGTGTGGACGCCATGGGCTTTGGAGCTTTCCTTAGGATCGAGCCCTTCCGGCTCGACCTTCCTCTTATCCAGGCATTGAGGGAGCGGTGGCACGCGCCGAGCCGGGCGTTTCTGATGCCCTGGGGGCACATGGTGCCGACACTCGAGGACGTGGCTCGGATCACCGGGCTACGGGTTGACGGAGAGGCGGTGAGCGGGGTCACCTACCCCGACTACCGAGAGAGTGCCCTGGACCTGCTGTGGTTAGAGACGAGCGTGACTGATAGAGACAACAGGGTAGTTGGCCGAGTGGAGATCATGGAGGCGCTCGGATTCGTCGACCCGCGCCAGCGGGTCAGCGAGACTGGAGCGGAGTTTCTGGCACGACTGGAGGGAGATGCCCGTGCAGCTTTCACCCAGGATCCGAGCGAGAGGGAGCTGGTGGATCTAGACCTTCGGAGGTTTCTTTTCTTCTTCCTGGGCCGCCTTCTGCTGGGGACGAAGGGGGACGGCATCCGCTGCCGCTTCCTCGGGATTCTGGCAGATCTTGACAGAGTGGGGCACTACGCGTGGGGAGCGGCTCTGCTTGCCCATTTGATTGCTGATCTCTCCCAGACTTCGGAGAAGGAGACGACAGTCAGTGGCTTCGCACCTTTTCTCCAGGTAAACATTTTATTTATGCATTCCCACAGTTAAATATGCAATTATTGTACTAATGATGTATGATGGATGCAGGTGTGGAGCTATTACTATTTTCCGATGGGGAGGGCTAGGCATGGGAACAGGAGGGCCGTGCCTCTGGCGCGGCGGTGGAGGCCGGTCGTGGTTGCAGCACCCCACGGCTACCAGCTGGCGTCGCTTCGTCGGGAGCTGAGCGAGTATCCCGAGGCCATGGTATGATGCGTATGATTTTTTTGTGTTTATGCATGTGACTGAATGGTAACTAACATGATGTATGTATGGTGATGCAGGTGGTGTGGAGACCCTACCTGGGCATGGGCGACGCTGGCCAGCCTTGGGTTGTAGCGGGTCTTCCTCGTTTCAGGCGGGACGTGTGGGTCCATTGCCTGAACGAGATCGAGCTGCTTCGGCTGAGGCTGGTTATGAGGACGTTGGGGCTAGCCCAGGAGTGGGTTGATGTAGAAGAGCCGGCCCGCATTGGGCGGAAGACCAAGAGGAAGGCGAAGGTTGTGGACTGGCGTACGCGCTTCCCAGCACAGTACCAGGACTGGCAGCAGGGCGGGGTCCCAGTGGTGTCCCATGTACAGGACAGTACTGATTACCTGAGACGGTACCGGGCTACGTATAGGGACCGCCTCTTCCTTGGTGGTATGGCAGGGGTAAGTGAAATGAGAATGCTTCACTCTTTTATATGTATATGCATGTAACACTAACTTATGTACAATGTAGGATGCTCGTGATAACATGATCGCCGACCTGCGGGCCCGGTTGGCGGACGCTAGGCGGCAGTTGGTGGCCATCCGACAGGAGTTGGAGATCCTGGTGAGTTTATGCGATGCATTTTTTTGTGACCTGGATTTTTTTGATACTTGGCCTCTAACTGTCGTTCGCTCTGTGTTTCAGCGGGCCCACCAGACAGCGGCAGCCGGGATGGCTGGTGGAGCGGGTTCCAGTTCGCGGGGCCCTCCTCCGGAGGTTTCTGCCCTCCAGGAGCAGCTGGCGTATGCGGTGGCTCGGGCTGAGGAGGCCGAGCGTGACCGCGAGCCTCGAGTGAGCGTTTGCCTGACCTCGACTCTCCTTCTGGCTGCCCTCCTTCTATCACTGTTCTCTTACAGTGTACGCGTGCTTTGACAGGTGGCCGAGATCCGAGAGGCCCTGGCGCGTGCTGTTCGTGCCGAGCAGGAGCGCGACGCTCGGGTGGCGGAGCGTGACGCCCGGATTGCGGAGCTGGAGGAGGAGCGTCGATGGGAGGCTGAGGAGCTCCCTCGTGACGTGCTGGATCTGCGGATCGCCCTCGAGCTGTCAAGGAGGGAGGCGATGAGGGAGAGAGAGGAGAGGGAGAGGGAGAGGGATAGGGAGACCGTGGAGAGAGAGAGGGAGAGGGATAGGGAGGAGCGACAGCAGGATCAGACCGAGAGGAGGGCTTTGGAGACCCAACTGCTGGAGCTCCGATTGAGTCTTGGCACGGCGGAGGGGAGGCTTCGGGAGAGCGAGGAGCGGTACCAGAGGGCGAAGGAACGCGGGGCGCGACTTCGTCAGTCTGATTCTTTTTCCATGGGCAGCTATCTGGTTTCTTCGGCCGAGGAGCATCGTCGCGCCTTCGAGGCTGGAGTGCCACCGCAGGGCGAGGCGAGCACGGGTTCGCAGAGGCCCCCTAGGGATCCCCGGCAGAGGAGGGAGGAGAGAGATGACCAGGAGGGTGATGGTGAGAGTTAGAGAGTTGCTTGTACAGGTCACCCTTCTCACTGTATGATGTACTTTCGGTTATTATATGAAATGAAAATGGCTTTCTTGTGTTGTGTGTACTTTTCTCTCTCCCACACTTTCTTCTTTGCACTGAGTTGTCCTTCGAGGCACGCTCCACGAGACCTTGCCCTGAACAGCGGGGAACTACGCTTTGCACGGGGGGATTCTGTTTCCTTTCTCCCCCTTTTGGGCGCGTCCAGGCGCGAGGACGCGTCTTAATCCTTGAATTCAAATTTAAAGCGTCGGGTGGCCTTTCTTCTCCGGTGCCTTACCTGCAAACGAGCCCGCCTTCCGCCGAAACTCGCTTGCCCCTTTTTCGTCTTCCTCCTCTTTTGATTGATGGAGTTCGGTGGGCCCGATCATGGTGAAGGTGGAGAGGGACGAGGAACTCCTCGCCCGAGGAGGGACGCGCCAGAGCACGGAACGGCGTCTATGGAGGAGGAAGGGCCGCTTCGGGCCCCCGAGGGACCCGAGGGGCCCGATGTCGCGGAGGGAGGTGAACACGGTCTGGTAGGTGCTTGGTTTTCCCTCTCTTTGATGCATTTTGAGTTTTGAAGTAAGCCGTGCGAGGGGGGAAAGGGTTCGGCGAGTGTTGCACTTAAATGATGGATGCGTCCTAGACAGGGGACGCGTTCTTTTTGACTGATGTGGGACCCTTTTCTTGGTGCAGGACATGGCGAGGACCCTGGGCCTGGCCAATGAGTGGGCGAGTGCGGACGAGCCGAGCCGCGTCAGGAGGGAGAGTCGCGGCAAGGCGAGGCTCGAGGACTGGCACGTACGTCTCCCTGGACAGCAAGGGAGTGTATTGGTGCAGGACAGCGCCGACTTCCTGCGGCGGCAGAGAGAGAGTTATGCGGGGCTTCCCCAAGCTGGGGACACGCGTGGGGTCGGCGGCTCGCGCGCCCAACTATCAGAGGCTAGGCGGCAGCTGGCCGTCGCTCAGCATGAGCTGTCGCTTCTGGTAAGTTACGTGCCGTACTTTTATCTTCAGATTTTGGAGTTTCACGGACGGCCGTTGTTTATTTTGTTCCAGCGTGCCCAGCAGACAGCGACGGCGGGGATGATTGGTGGCGCATCTTCCAGCTCCTCAGCCCCTTTTCTGGAGATTGCCTCCCTCCGGGAGTAACTTGCCGGTGCGGTGGCTCGGGCGACCCGGGCGGAAGAGGAGCGTGATGCCTGGGTGGCGACTGTAACGGAGCTGCGGCATCGTGGTGAGGAGAGACCTTCTCCAGACATCCTGGAGTTAAGGGTTCTTCTGCAGATGATGAGGAGAGAGGCAGAGAGAGAGAAAGCCGAGAGAATGTCCGAGCAACAGCGGGATCAGACCGAGAGGAGGGCCTTGGAGGCCCAAGTGAGGGAGCTCCAGCTGGGCCTTCAGGCCGTCGTACAGAGGCTAGGAGGGATGGAGACGCGCTACGAGAGAGCGCGAGAGTTCGGGGAGCGACTCCGTCAGTCCGGTCGCTTTGCCGCTAGTGGCTTCTTCGCCACGCCAGGGGAGGAGCAGCGAGTCACTGCTGCGGAGCAGGCGCCAAGAGGCGAGGCAGGTGCTGCTGCACGAGGATCCCGGAGACTTCTGAGGGACCCTCACCTCGGGGGAGAGGAGAGGGACGCC
This sequence comes from Amorphophallus konjac, assembly GCA_022559845.1. Taxonomy (NCBI): domain Eukaryota; kingdom Viridiplantae; phylum Streptophyta; class Magnoliopsida; order Alismatales; family Araceae; genus Amorphophallus; species Amorphophallus konjac. The sequence goes on along the minus strand of CM040120.1, from coordinate 319,084,699 downwards.
TAGAGGGACGAGCATGGAAATAATGGCAAGAGCTGACGAGCTAGTGGACCCGCCACCTCTCTATGATTGTAGTGTTTGTGACAGCTTATGTAGAATTATGAATGGAATGATTTGATTTTCTGCTGCTTGTTTGTTCTCTTGTGCGTTCCTTCTTCCCTACACTTCTTCTCCTTTGCACTGTTCCCATGTGATGGGTCTGCCGAGACTCCGCCCCGAGCGGAGAATCGCATCTTGTTACGACCATTTCCACAGGAATCTGTCGTCGGAGTTAATAATGACGGCCCTAGTCCCTTTTCCCGGAAGTTGTGTCAAATTTTGCGGACGTCCTCCAAATCATGATAGGGTATCCCTAGACAACATAGGGGGCTATTCGTCGTATTCTTCATCCAGTCAATCACCCTGTGCGAGAGGTGAAGTGACACACGGGACCGCATGGTAGGTGCCTCATCGCGAGGGCTACCATTAACAGGTGATGGAGGAAATCTTGGCCCGCACTCCTTCCACTTCTATAAATTCTTATCCATTTTATCCTCCCAGGTATATCGAGAGCTAACTTGAGGAGCACAAGTTCTCACGGGAGAGGAGGAGTTCAAAATTCCGAGAGTTGGATGGAGGGCGAATCTTCCCACTCCTCAAAGAGAAGCAGGTCCAGTGGTAATAGTTCCCGGAGGCTTTCAGACCTCGAAGGGCACTTCAGCGAAAGGGCCCAATCACAACTCGTAAACCAAGTTTTCTTGCCCTTTTTTCCATTCTTTTTTCTTCCTTTCTTTCTGACCAAACCTTTCTCCATTCCCTGCATGCGTAGTGTGTGATGAAATCACAGATCTCATGGGAGTTGGTAGTGGCAGCATACCGAGGTCTCCCAGATTTTCAGAAGGTCAGGCTAGACGTGATGGGTTTTGGCACCTTTCTTCGGATCGAGCTGATCCAGCTCTGTTAGCGCAGCGAGAGTGATATAGAAGGGGGGGATGAATAGATCACTCCCAGTTTGCACAATTTAGGTGAGAAAATAAATCTACCGCTTATGCCCCTTCTAAACTAGCACACAAAGAATTGCAAATGCAGGTACCAATCAAGATCGAATAAGAAAATGATGATACGAGCTGAACACACAACTAGTCGAAGAGACAAGCAGATAGAGAGCGCTGATAAAGATCGCAAACCACAGAGAAGACAACCGGTTTTTAGGTGGTTTGACTGCAGTCCGCAATCTACATCCACCCCTCACTCCAACTAGAGTGAAGATTCCACTAGCCACTGCTAGAGCACAGCAGACTCAGTCTGCGAACAACTTGCTGCCAAACAGCTTGAAAACCCAAGGGAGACAAATCCCTCAACCAAGCTTTGCTACCCACAGAGCTTGTAACCTGTTCTAGCACCCAGCATGAACAGAACCGGAGAGTGCCTCTCCCTTCCTCCACACATCGGAGGGAACCTGCTAATGACAACCCGTCACTAGCAAACACCAGAGATCAGCGATCTCTCTTCCTCTGCAACCCAGAGGGAAACCGGAGATAGACTCCCTTCCTCCACACACCGGAGGGGAACAGATCAGAAATAGACGAAGAACACATAAAGAAAATCAGAAAAGGAACTAAAGACTGATCGAGAAAACATTCGATACTGAGAGTTAATACAAATGTAGCTTCCTGGGAAGCAATTTCAGAAACGCGATACTGCAAACTCTCTTTCTCTCTTCACTGCTATCTCTCTCTTTTTCTTTCTCTTTACTGGTGGATCGAGCTCTCTGCAATACTGCCTTTTCTTTCTTGGCTCTGATCACCTTCATCGGTGGACGAAGGTTTCTATTTATAGCGGCAGTAGGTGGATAGGGCACAAAATGCGTGTGCCTCCCACGCTCGATCCAGAACCTTCCTGCCACGTGACCTTATTGAATTGGTTCCTTTTGTCTTGGATCACGTGCACCCTTTATTAGGGAATAATCTTCCTCGTACCTGTAAGAAGATAAGAACCATTAACACGCAGTATGGCCACTAAAACTAAAGCTGCATGAGGTATATGATAACAGCACGACGTGACCAGTACACGAGATAGGAAAAGAACGACACGAGGTACACTGTAACAGAACAGACACAAGGTGGCACAGAAAGCAACACGAGGTGCTGCGATGTTCTGCACGCAGTGGAACAAAAATGACACGAAGACACAGAAACAATAGTAACTGACACGAAGTGTGGTTACTAAACAGGAACGACACGAAGACATGATACGGAATGACACGGAGTGTGGTCAAGGCGAGAAGGACACGAAGTCTAAAGAGTAAAACAACACGAAGATGAAACACAAGAATTGACACGAGGTGAAGTCACAAAGCGACAAAGAGAAACGACACGAAGACAGAGACCACAAGGATAAAACAACACGAAGTATTACCTCATACGAGTTTTCCTGTCAAGCATGAAAATCAACACGGAGTGTTGTACGCTCAGACGACACGAAATCATTTCGTGTTGGTGAGGGAAAGCAACACGAAGACAAATGATGCTACAGTGCAATGTCTAGACATGAAGTTCAGTTGAGTGTACAGACTTCACCAATGAATCACTCACTGTACAGACTTTGATGAACAGTCCAATGTATGGACATTGAAATCGAAGACCAATGTGTAGACTTGACAGTGAAGACTAGTGTGCAGACTTCAAGTTTAACTGTGGATGTATAGACTTGACGAATAAGCCAGTGTATAGACTTGAAGATTGAAAGCGATGAACAGATTTTGATGACCAAACCAATGTATAGACTTAGGAGCATAATGACACGGCTGTACAGACTTCGCCTAAGACGCTGTACACACTTAGCCTAAGACAATGCATAGGCTTGAACGAGAGTCCAATGTATAGACTGCATGATGCACAATTACAGAGTCCAGTGTATAGACTTTGCTACCCAGACATGATATATGCAGAGACATGATATCTGACAGAATGCAATGCACATATATAAAGAGAAAATGCCATCAATGCTAGACATCATCATTCATGTTGCTATCAGTGTGCAGAATGCTCAAGAATAATACTGCATAGAAATGCACTTATAGTGTGAGACATCATCAAAATCATAGGGACACAACAATCTCCCCCTTTTTGATGATGGCAACACTATGAAACAGGCAATATCAAGGTTTAACAAGATTTAACATGAAATCAATGCCAGCTACAACAACAGATTAACTTCAAGGCATGCTCATGCAAATGAATTAGACAAACCCTACAACTCACTCTCATTAACTCACTTTCATTTCCCCCACAACTCATAATCAGGAACTTCCCTTAGGCGACTAGCCACAACCAACTGATTAAATCATTGATATAGCAGAACCTCTCTCCCCCTTTGACATCAGCAAAAAGAAATGCAGAAGACATAACAATGCTGGAGACATGAAGAAGAAGTGCAGTAACGATCTTAGTGCAGAAAGTCACGAATAGGTCTTAAGAAAATAAGTGATGTTCTAACATCAAGAGAAGATTCTTTAAGCTTCAGTACTCAATGGAGAGATAGAATTATGAAGAGTATATCAGCATACATAGTGTATGACGTAGAGCAGGAGTTGACAAGTATGGCCAAATGGAGCTGATCATTCAACTATTCCACAAGACAGCAAGAGTCAACATCAGAGAGGTGTTCTCAAGGTATTGAGGACAAGCAATCCATTAGTTGCATAACAACAAGGAGTGTTAGTTGGAGATGATTTCCAAGTAGATCCATGAGTAAGTTGGTAGATCACTTCTTTTGACATTAGGGAGACACCTTGATCAGAGGCCTGAATCCCCAGTTACTCAGAGTGAGTTCCTCATTACTTCCCCCCCCCCCTTTTTTTTAAAGGAACAGAGTTAGTAACTGTGGCTTTTGACATGAGGAGACACCTTGATTAGAGGCCAGAGTCCCCAGTTACTCACCAGCAAGCCACCATTGCTCTGTCATGACTTTTCATTTGTTTTAAGTATCTGACACCTCATGACTTGGGAGAAATATTCATTTCATTGATGAAGCTCCCAGTTTCTCAGTGATCAAAAACAGAACATGTTTGTTCAGTTAAGCCCTTGAGTTAAAGAGATAGAATGATTGAAGACAATACCAAAAGAGAAGGACTTTTCTTGTATTGAGTCTTGAAGTCTAGATTTCAAGTTGATTGGGTCAGATATCAAGCCATACGTGTTTTTGGCCTGAACCATAATCAATGACAATGTAGGAAGATATACTTTATGCAATTAGTCCAGGTCTCTGTGTGAGTGCCAAAGAAAAGATTCTAATTGGATTTTAGAGACACTGACTTATTGACTTAAGAGATAAGTGACACTCTACTGTCTGAGAGAACTACACTAGATTAGTCATGAAAAACCAGCAGATATACACATCTGGACACTCCTTTTGAATTTGTCAAAGAACTTCTCTTCTCACATTACAACTTAGCTCCCCCTAAGACATAGCATACCTCAATAAAATATTTCAGCAAAAACTCAAGGCATCCCTCAAATTAGAGCATTCCTGAAAGCTAACCAGTGAACATTCCGAACTCCCCCTTAAACCAGCAAGCAAGAAGGCTAACCAACAGATAGACAAACCTCCCCCTCACAACAGGAACAGGCTTCATAATTAAGACACTTTGTATAAGCCTAACTCTCTTCTTAATGTAGTGAACTTTTCATTATCCAGAGGTTTTGTGAAAATATCAGCAATCTGATTATCTGTTCCGACATGAATTAGTTCAAAGTTATTCTTAGACACCTCATCTCTTATAAAATGATGTCTTATCTCTATATGTTTTGTTCGAGAATGCAAAACATGATTTTTAGCAAGATTGATGGCACTTGTATTATCATAGTAAATAGGTGCGCACCCCAGGTCTACTTGGTAGTCCTGAAGTTGGTGTTTAATCCATATTACTTGTGTTCCACAACTCCCTGCAGCCACATATTCAGCTTCTGCAGTGGAGAGGGCCACAGAATGTTGTTTCTTGGAGCCCCGAGATACTAAACACCCACCCAAGAATTCACAATGGCCACTTGTGCTTTTCCTGTCTAGTTTACAGCCTGCATAGTCAGCATCTGTGTATGCTACTAGATTCAATGTGCGAGAAGCAGGAAACCATAAACCAAGGGAGTGACTAGCTGACAAATATCTGAAGATTCTTTTAACTGCAGCTAAGTGTAGTTCAGTGGGTCTAGACTGATATCTTGCACACATTCCTACACTGAATTGTATATCAGGTCTAGAGGCTGTTAAGTAAAGAAGTGATCCAATCATACCTCTATAAAGTTTGGCATTTACTTCTTTACCTGTCTCATCTGCATCCAATGATGTATTGGTGCCCATGGGTGTAGTAATGTGCTTTAAGTTTTCCATGCCAAACCTTTTGAACAATTCCATTGTGTATTTGGTTTGGTTGATGAAGCACCCATCTTCTAGCTGCTGTACCTGCAATCCAAGAAAATATTTTAGTTCACCAACCAAGCTCATCTCAAATTCAGCAGACATCATGGTAGAAAATTCATCACATAGTTCATGGCTAGTTGATCCAAATACAATGTCATCTACATATACCTGAACTATGATGAGATCTTTACTCATGCCCTTGGTGAATAAAGTCTGATCAACTTTACCTCTTTTGTAGCCCTTGCTGATCAGAAATTCAGATAATCTTTCATACCAAGCTCTTGGAGCCTGCTTTAGACCATACAAGGCTTTGTTTAACCTGAGAACTTGGTTAGGTTGAGGAGAAAATTGAAATCCAGGAGGTTGTTCAACAAAGACTTCTTCTTTAATAACTCCATTTAAAAAGGCACTTTTAACGTCCATTTGTTGGAGTTTAATGTTCTTTGAGCATGCAAAGGCAAGCAACAATCTTATGGCTTCCATCCTAGCAACTGGTGCATAAGATTCATCAAAGTCTACACCGAATTCCTGATAGTAGCCTTTGGCTACTAGTCTGGCCTTGTTCCTCGAGATGATTCCATCTTCATTTATCTTATTTTTGAACACCCACTTGGTTCCTATGACATTAATACCATCTGGTCTTGGGACAAGCTCCCAGACATTATTCCTTTCAAACTGACCTAATTCCTCACTCATAGCATTTACCCAACCTTGATCAGCTAAGGCCTCTTCTACTGTTTTGGGTTCAATTTGTGAGACTAAAGCAATTAGGTCGTCATTATTCACATTTCTAAAATGAGATCTAGTCCTTAGAGGTTCTTCAGGATTGCCTATGACATTATCTAACGGATGGTCTTTAAGGAATCTAATATTTGTTGAAGACTCACATGTTTCTCTTTGACCTTCCTGATTTTGGGAATTTGTTTCTCCATTCTGCTGAATCTTCTCTTCTTCTTGTTGGTTTTCCAAAAAATCTCCACCATGAATGGAGTCCCTGTCAAGAGTTTCAATATTAGAAACATCTTTCTTTTCACTAAAAAAAATGTGTGGAGATTCTTCCACTTTCTGATCTGAAACATTAAATACCCTATATGCCCTTGACACTTCTGAGTAACCCAAGAATATTCCAGGTGAACTCTTGGCTTCAAACTTGTCTAAATCTTTCTTATCATTGTTATGAATAAAACATTTTGCTCCAAAAATTCTGAAATGAAACAAGTTTGGTTTCTTACCTTTTAGAAGCTCATAGGGTGTTTTCTTGTGTATGGGTCTTACCATGGCCCTGTTGATTATGTAGGTTGCTGTATTGGCCGCTTCTGCCCAAAACCGTCTAGGTAACTTACTTTCAATCAACATGGTTCGGGCCATCTCCACCACTGTTCTATTTCTTCTCTCCACGATCCCATTCTGTTCAGGTGTCCTGGGAGAGGAAAACCTGTGAGTTAGTCCTTCTTTGTCACAAAGTTCAGTAAACATAGAATTTTTAAACTCACCTCCATGATCAGATTGAATAAAACTAACCTTGAACTTTCCTTCTTGTTTGACCTTATTGAAAAATAGATTAAACTTTTGAAATGCATCTGTAAGACCCCGAGTTTCTGTACAAATATTAAATTTCGTAAATAGTAAATGTTGAATAGTGACTGAGGTAAATAGTAAATAGTAAATGTTTTTGACTATCGTGTAAATATTCTGAAAAATGATAGTTAATTAATAAACACCATGATAAACACTTTGGTCTCTTGTATCTGACCCTAATAAAATCATTTACATGGCTTAATCAGTGATTTAAGCCTGACTTAAAAACGCGGAAAACACTATTCACCCGAAAATATAACTACCTTGGAAAAATCTGCAAAAATCACATCTGATAGAGAGTATTTTTCTTAGCAACTTTGTCTTCTGGAGTTTCATCGGTAAAAATCAAAAACTCTCTCTATCGACTAAACCGTTGAACATTGGGTTAAATTATTATTTTAATCTTAAGATTGGGAGATTAACATTAAACCTCGTGATAAAATTCCATAAAAATCATAATCTGAAAGATCACGTCTTGATTAGCAATTTTGTCTTCTGGGTCAATTTCATTAAAAATCGTTTAGTGACATTAAATGAAGGTTTTAGTTAACAATGGCTTAATCTATGGGATTAGACTTAGATTAAGGGTAACCTTACCTTGTGGAACACGTGAAACCGTGTTTGGGTTGGCATAAACACGTCTTCAACACTGCCAAGGGAATTGCGGCTCTGACCAGCCCGCGTGAGAAGTTTAAACACTTCTCTACAAACCTATAAATAGAGGAAGCATTCCTAAGCATTCCTCTTAAGCAACTTAAGGATTTCTTGCTGCTGTGAAGCTTTGCAAGACCACTATTCATCTTCTTCCCCAAGCTTTCTCTTATTTTCATCGGTTAAGGTAGGTAACCATGGCACAAACTTGAATTCAATAAAAGGAATGATAGGGCATCATGTTAGCTTGCATATTTCATGATTTTCCATGCTTAAACCCATGAATTGAAGCCCTCATTGCCGGATTATACTTCTGTTTTCGCTGTTCCCGTGTTACAAAGAAAGACGGTTCCAACCGGACCGCTTATCTCTTAGACGGCTTAGAACTGACCGCCTTAATTGCTTTAAGCGGCCCAATTTTAACCATTTCACATGAATAACGGTCAACCAGAGACCGCTTTAGAATGAAATTAGTAGTATTATCATTTTATCGTATTTTATATACACGGTTAGAAAACGACCGCTTTACATGATACACGGCCCCACTATAACCGTAGTATCCTTTTACCCTTAAAACGGCCCATAGATAACCGTTTTACAGCCAGTAGGTTTAACGGCCCACTGTCATCCGTTTAACTTCCAGAAAACCTGATTTTTACTATTTTGACCTATTAAAAATGTTAATTAGTAAAATTTGACAATCCATATAAATAACAGATAATGACATGAGTAAATTTCTGTTATTTGCAATATCTATTTTGATAAATTGTTTAAAGTGGAAACTATTGTAATTCACTTGTAACTTTGGATAAATTGGTTAATTACCATAGGTAATTTCTGTAAATTACTGTAAATCAAAATATTACTGGCCGACTTATGGCAAGTCTTTGGCCAATTAACCGGACACTCTATCCGGTAAACTTCACATTTTTTTACCGTGAGACATTTTTACCGTGGTAAATTACGGTTACATCATAACTATCGTTTTAACTTGATAAATTGACCGATTACCCTTGGATAACCTTCGGTCATATTTGAGCCCGGAATTGACCAATGGACATTAAACTGAAATTAGTTGGTTTAATTGTTATTGGCAACCCGGTAACTACTTTGCATAAATTATCTTATAATTAGATATTATCGTTATACTTAATACGGATTCTCTTGAACCGTATTTCTTAAAAATACGACCCGAGTGGTTCGTATATTCGTTCTTCAGAACTTACTTCTCTCTCTCGAACGGCTTACTGTCAACCGTTCATTCTTGACCCCGTGACTCGTTACTCATGAGAGTACGGCCCGGTGTTCGCCGTACGACTACCTTGTTTTAGGTTTTCGTCGTGTTTATACTCTTGAATCAGAGGAGACAAGTGTCGTCCTTTACATCTTATACCCGACAGAAATTCATCTGATTATATTGGCCATAATTGACTATGTCTAGACGGGGGATCGGTGATCCAATTGAAATGAAATGCCGACGCATCATAAGGGCCCAGTCTGGTCCTGGGGAGAGCGCCTGAAAAGATATTGAGCCCATTGGGATGTTTATGACAAGGGTGAGGCATTGCACCCGAATACTTGACTTGACTTGTTACGTCTATGACAAACTCTTGATACTCGACTCGTGTGTATTTACTTGGTTACATGTGTAACATATTGCTGGCCAAATTCTCTATTGTACTTTACTTGTTCACTACTTGATAAATTGCTATATTTCTTGACCTTGCAAGATATTCTATCGTCATTCTTTATTTACTGCATTTCATATAAATTGGAAATCAATAGTTAATTACTTAAACCTGTTTGTGGTTATCTACTGAGCGTGTTTAGCTCACTCCTACTGTTTCCCCTCTTTCCAGGTGACGAACTTGTCGGGGATGGACTGGAGTGATATCGAGAGATAGTTTTAGTTTATTGAGTCAGTTTGTACCCTTAGCATTAGTGAGAGATTGTTCTAGCATTTTACTTATTATTTGGTTGTAGTCGTTCTACCCAGTGTACTCAACCTTATTTCAATAAAACTCTGATTATTACTTTTCCAACCTTTAGTGCAATGGATTGCAATGGTTCGGAATTATATATTGCTCGCTTGCCTCTAACCGTACGTCCCGAGATTCCGCATCGGGGCGTGACAGCATCACTCTTATTTGCTAAGAAAAATATCCATGAGTATCTAGAGAAGTCATCTATGATGACATAGCCAAACATGTTACCATTAAGACTCTGAGTTCTGGTTGGACCGAAGAGATCCATATGAAGAAGTTCCATTGGTCTAGAAGACAATGGCTCAGATCTTAATTTGAAAGAGTTTCTGGTCTGTTTGCCTAGAGCACAGGCATCACATGATTTTGAAATGGAATTAAATTTAATTTTAGGCATGCCTTTAACTAAATCAAGTTTGACCAGTTTATTTAAAGTAGAAAAGCTAGCATGACCTAGACGTCTATGCCATTCAAAAGCATCAATTTCAGAGTTAGCAGACAAACAAATAGTAGAGTCAGATTTCTCATTTAAGTCTACAATGTAGACATTATTAATCCGGTTGGCTACAAATTTAACCTCATCAGAATTTATTTCAAAGATTTTGCATGAAGTATCATCAAAAACAACCTTGTGACCCTTGTCACATAACTGACTGATGCTGATCAGATTATGTTGTAGCCCTTCCACAAGTAAGACTTTTTCAATGGAGTTTGTGGAAGACTTACCTACTGTGCCAACTCCAATTATTTTACCTTTGTTCTTTCCTCCAAACTTGACCAGACCTCCTGGCGTCATCTCTATCTTACTGAACTTGGATCGGTCTCCTGTCATATGCCTGGAGCAGCCACTGTCGAGGTACCACTTGTTGTCTTCAGCTGCCAGGCCGACCTACACAAGTATATCAAGCAGAGTGATTTGAAACCCAAGATGAGTTGGGTCCAAGTACATTGTTTAAATCTCTGATCAAGTGTTTGGGTACCCAGATTTGTTTCAGCATGGTTTTCTCTGGCACCCTCCTTTCAGGTTTATTAAAGTTCAATCCAGCTAAATTGGAGAAATGAGTTCTATTCCTTTCATCGGTCTTCCTATTCCTAGGAAATTTCCTGTAGGCTTGTTGATTGGTATATCTTTGATCATGAAAGTTGTTCCTCCAGTAGGTCTTGTTTGGACCCATCTGATTGTTATAATTCCAGCTTTTATTCTGATTTGTTTTCTTGGTCCAGCTACCATTTGTGTTCTGGTGAATGGACTTAATGTTATTCTTCATAAAGTTCATTCCAATCTTGAATGGTCGTCCAGTACTGGTTGTTGTGTTCTCTTTAGGACATTGAGTTTTCTTAGAGCTGTTTGAGCTGGATGGTGTGTCCAGCTTTTCTTTTCCCTTCTCTGGACAGAAGGTAATAGTCTTGAATTGCAAGGGTCTCTTGTTGGTTGGGTCATAGCCTAGACCTTCCTTATTGAAATTGACCCTAGTTCCTAGTATAGCATCTAGGCTAGTCTTTCCTTGGACAAACTTCTCTAAGACTTTCTGTTTATCTTCCAGCTCCTTTTGAAGAAACTCTGAATTCTTTAGGAGTTCAGCATTTACTTTCTTCACAGCTTCATATTTCTCTGAATTCATTCTGATTTCACTCGTGCTTTCTTCAATTTTAATTTTGAATTCATTGAGATGTTTTTTACTTTCTTGGATTTCTCCCCTAAGCTTATCATTCTCTTTCCTTTGTGAGGTCATTTCTTCTAGTTGTTCTTTTAGCTTTGCATTTTCCTCACAGACCAGAGTTTGTTCTTCAACATTTGTGTTAAATTTTCTTTTCAGAACTCTGTGCTCTTTGCTAAGTGAATTAAATTTATCAAGCAAGTCACCATAAGCATCCTCCCAGTCATCAATTGAGAAATTTTCAAAAACGTTTATTACCTCCTCTTCACTGTTTGCCATAAGACAAATTCCTTCTTCATATTCCTCCGAGGAAGTGTCTTCGGGATTTTCTTCTTCCTCGCTCCATGTGCAGACCATCGCCTGTGGCTTTTTCTTCTTCTGCACCTTTGTGAACTTCTTCTGAAGATAGGGACCTTTCTTCTGGAGTTCTGGGTATTCGCCTTTCATGTGTCCCTGTTTGTTACAGTTAAAACAAGTCAGTTTCTTAGGATTTCTATCCCTGTAATTGGTAAACTCAGCTTTCTTGTTAAAAGAGTGTGGGTTCTTCTTCCTGAAGGTCTTCCCCTTCGTCCTCAGAAACTTTCTGAACTGACGAGAGAGCATAGCCTGCTCCCCCTGGTCGAGATCTGAAAGACCTTCAAGCTCGGACTCAGACTCGGGGCTACTGCTACTGCTCCCACTTTTACTACCCTTGTTGCGGGAAGCTCTTAGAGCTACATTTTTGCCCTTCCTCTCACTACCTTCTCCACCTCCTTGGAAGTTCATCTCATAGGTCATCAAGGATCCTATGAGTTCATTCACAGTTAAGACAGTCAAATCTTTTGACTCCTCAATCACAATGGCCTTAGTGTGCCATGCCGGGGATAAAGATCTAAGGATTTTCCTGACTATATCTGCCTCAGCAAGATCCTTCCCTAGCCCTTTAAGAGTGTTAGTGATCAAGGATAACCTGGCATACATTTCGGTTATATTCTCATCTGCATTCATCTTAAACATTTCATACTTGGAGGTGTAGAGATTTACCTTCGAGGCTTTCACTTGAGCTGTACCTTCATAAATTAATTGCAGCTCATCCCATATTCTCTTGGCAGTTCTGTATGCAGATATTCGAGCATATTCCTCTGGATGAACAGCACACTGGATTATGTTCAGCGCCGTCCAGTTGAGTGACGAGAGCTTCACATGATCATCTGTCCAAGCATCCTCGTTTGGTGGCAGCTCATATGGCCCCACCGTGATTACTCTCCACAATTTATGACTCTGAGCTCTGATGAACACTTCCATCCTGTTCTTCCAAAACAGATAGTTACTACCATCGAAATAAGGAGGGCGACTAATGGATTGACCTTCGGCCATGAAGGTTCTAGGACCACCACCATTTCCTTGACCGTTCGTCCACATGGCGTAAACCTGCTCTGATACCAAATGTTAGCGCAGCGAGAGTGATATAGAAGGGGGGGATGAATAGATCACTCCCAGTTTGCACAATTTAGGCGAGAAAATAAATCTACCGCTTATGCCCCTTCTAAACTAGCACACAAAGAATTGCAAATGCAGGTACCAATCAAGATCGAATAAGAAAATGATGATACGAGCTGAACACACAACTAGTCGAAGAGACAAGCTGATAGAGAGCGCTGATAAAGATCGCAAACCACAGAGAAGACAACCGGTTTTTAACGAAGGCAAGGGAAAGAAGTGGTGATGATAAATGTGACAGGCAAGCACACGAATGCAAGTGGTATTAAAGTGAGATGCTGCACGCAAATATAACCATGCAAAATTGATTTGTTTTCTTTTTTTATATTTAGCATTTTTTTTATAAAAAAAGATTTTTTACTTGCAAATATGTATATTTTCTCTTTTCCATTTTTTGTTGTTTTATCATCTCACTTTTTTTTTATTGCTAACGCCCGGCAAGCACCCAAATGGCACCTAACCTTCGTGAGAACAGGGGTTTCTTACTAACCTCCCAGGTATCCTAAGTGCACATCTAGGTTGATTTGGGCCTCTAGACCCCTCGAATGATGATCCCGCCGGCTAAGACTTACCCTGATGACAATACCGTCATGTCATGCTTAGGCTCCCAGTCGCTTCCGACCATAGGGATTCACCCAAAAGGTGTTTGAGGTAAAAGATTTGCCCGACCCGGGTTTATTTCCTCACAACTCTAGATGGTATATGATGGAACACCCTGGAACCCTAACGACCAACCGCGCGACGCTGACCCGGAATCAGACGCCATCGCACCCATAGGTGACGCGCTTGCATTGGCCTAAGCCCGAGGTTAAACAAGAAGACATCAAGGTGGTAAACAGGGGTCTTGACCAGCCAGAAACACAGAGACTCCTTCGCATCGATAGCTTTTACTTTTCAAAGTAGGCAACCAAATGTGTATATTAAAATAAGGTCGCAGACCCTAGGCAGTTTTCATCCTTCAGAAACTCCATCGAACCTTCATCTTCAGAGGAAGAAGGAAGAGCGTAGGGGATAAACCTCCTGAGAGGACCGGCAAAGCCGTTAACCCGGCGAGCGAATAAGGGCCCATTAACTCTTTCCGTTCGGACAACTTCGGACCAAATCTCGAGCATTTACATTCCACGGCCCCTTTTGTGGATTCAGACTTTTGCTTTGAGGGGTTCCGTTTATCGCAACAGGCACGGTCACGACCAGGCTTTTCTCTTGATTTTGATTTTGTATTTCTTTTTGCGAGGGAGATATAGTCGTTTGACGTTTGTGGGTTCCCTTTTCGTATGCCTGCGGGGACACTGCCCTCTTCTCGTGCTCTGATCGATACTCGAGGAAATGGATCCTACTCTTGCCTTTGGGGTTTGAGTTTCGGTTTCTCATGCTCAGCATTTTAAGGGCGCCGACTGTCTCATTTGGTCGAAGAGAAAAGAATAAAGATTAGAGCTTCCGGAGATCTTCTAGGTGACGCTCCACCGTAGGTGATGCTACCGACCTTTTTTGAATAAAATACATAAGTGAGCACATGTTGGCTTCCTACGAGCGAGCATAGGCCGACGTGGCCGGACAGGGATCTCCACGGTTCTGGCAAACCAAGACCCGGTGCCTACCAAGCCTTAATGGGCCCTATCCTAACATGAAGGTTAAATGCAGGGACTTAACTATATGGTGACTGTCGGGCATCGGCATTTTGAATTTTCCATATTTTTAGTGGTTTTCAATATTCCTTTGTTTTTGATGTTTTTGTCTTTTCATCATTTTTTTTTGTTTGTTGTGCTAAGGGTAGTATTTCTTAAGATAAAGCCCATTCCAAGGGTGGGATAACTCGGTCCCTTCAGCGTTGACTAGCTTGTAGGCGTTGCCAAGGTACACGGCTTGAATTACAAATGGTCCTTCCCAATTGGGTTGGAGCTTAGAACGCGGACCTCCAGGTTTGACAAATTTTCTTTTTACGACCATCTCACCGACTTTGAATTTTCTCTCAACGACTTTCTTTTGGTAAAAGCGAGCGAGTCTATTTTGATACACACGCGCGTGTTCGGCAGCGGCCAGCCGTTTCTCATCCAAGAGTTCCAACTGGGCGAGGAGTGAATTACGACGATCGTCGAGGGGAAATTCCTCGTCCAATTATACCCTGAGAGAAGGGATCAGAGTCTTGTATGGGACTACCGCTTCCATACCATAAGTAAGGGCAAATGGAGTCTGCCCGGTGGGGGTACGGATTGAAGTGCGATAGGCCCATAGAGCTTCGATAAGCTTTTCTGGCCAGTCTGAAAACTTACTAGACTCGCAGGTTTTTTTGATGATTTTGGGCAATGTTTTATTGGTGGCCTCCGCTTGGCCGTTACCTTGTGGGTAATAAGGCGATGAATGATGCAATGCAATTGCGTAC
The DNA here is from genome assembly GCA_022559845.1 of Amorphophallus konjac. Taxonomy (NCBI): domain Eukaryota; kingdom Viridiplantae; phylum Streptophyta; class Magnoliopsida; order Alismatales; family Araceae; genus Amorphophallus; species Amorphophallus konjac. The sequence continues at coordinate 319,069,577 of CM040120.1, read as the reverse complement.
CTTTTGCAGAGGTCCTGTAGGTCCTAAGAAATGAATTGTGGCCCATTGTCGGTGACGATTGTGCTTGGGACGCCGAATCTGGCGAGGATGTTCTTCATGATGAACTTGCAGACTGTTGACGCCTTGATTTCCTCGTAAGCTTCAGCTTCGGCCCATTTGGTGAAGTATTCCGTCGCAGTAAGGATGAAAGATTTCTGCTTGATGAGGGAATTGGGATCACCTAGGGGACCAATGATGTCGAATGCCCACATGGAGAAAGGCCACGGGGAGGATATTGGATGAAGTGAGGAAGATGGTGAATGGATTTTATCGGCGTGAAGTTGACACTTGACACACCTACGGACATAGATGGCACAATCTTCTTCCATAGTGGGCCAATAAAAGCCTTGACGAATGATCTTCTTGGCGAGCATCTGACTATTCACGTGGCCACCGCACACACCCGAGTGTGTCTCCTCTACACATTTCCAAACCTCATCGTCACCAAGACATCTTAACAGAATACCAGTAAGGCTCCTCCTATAGAGTAGACCTCCAACCAATGTATATTTCTGAGCCACCCTTCTTATGGCTTTCTTGTCCTCTGTGGTGGCCCCTTCAGGATAAGACTGATCTTGGCAGTATTTGGCGATTTCATAGAACCATGGTTTCTCTTCATCAGCCAGTTCTTGTTCGACCTCTGCCAACATGATCTCCCTCTTCTCAAGGATATCTTCCTGCAGGATCTTCCTTGCTATCCTGTCTTTGATGTTTACGTAGGAAGCATCATCGATTGCAGGGGCGTGAAGTTTGTAGATGGAAATGGACTTAAACCATCTTCCTAGAGGGAACCTTAAGGATGATGCCAATGAGGCGAGGGCATCGGCGAGAATATTCTGATGACGAGGGACATGAACAAAGATCAGTTTGGTGAATAGTTTGGCAAAGGCAGCAGTGAGTTCTTGGTATGGCTTGAGTTTGGGATCGCGAGTGCGATACTTAGTGAGCACCTGGCGAAGGATGAGTTGACTATCACCTACGACTCGCAACTCAATGATACAAAAAGAATGAGCGAGTTCTAGGCCAGCTAGAAGGGCTTCATATTCAGCTATATTGTTGGTGACTGAAAATTTGAGCTGATATGCCAACGGGAATGTGAGACCTTCAGGCGACAGGAGGGCGACGCCGATTCCTCTCCCTTGAGAATTCAGAGCTCCATCAAAATATAGTGTCCACATTGGCTCATCCGATTGGTTGACGGACATTAGTTCCTCATCTGGAAACTCTGATTGGACGGGATCGAACTTGGGAAGAGGATGGTGAGCGAGATGCTCGGCTATGGCATAACCTTTAATCGCCTTTTGCTGGATGTAGGTGATGTCGAACTGAGAGAGAAAACTTTGCCAGCGTGCTAGTCTATCCGTAAGGACGGCTTTCTCCAGAAGGAATTTGATATGATTCATTCGAGCAATCAAGTGGACCTCATGAGCCAAGAAGTAGTGTTTCAATTTCTGCACTACCCAAACGAGGGCAGCACAGGTTTTCTCCATGACGGTGCACTTCTGCTCACAGGGATTGAGAAGTTTAGACAAGTAATAGGTTATCCGTTCCTTGCCTTCTTCATCAGCTTGTGCAAGGACGGCTCCCACGGAGTCATCCAAGACTGAGACGTAAAGGATCAGAGGTTTTTCTGGTTTGGGTGGAATGAGAACGGGTGGACTAGCCAGATATTCCTTCAACCCTTCAAAAGCTTTCTGACATTTAGAATTCCAGTGGAATTCTACTCCTGGCTTGGTCAACTCGTAGAGAGGTCTACACATTTGTGAATGTTGGGACACAAACCGACGAATAAACTGTAACCTCCCGATTAAACCTCGGACTTCCCTCAAATTCTTGGGAGGCGGCATATCCCTGATAGCCTTGGTTTTGTCGGGATCTATCTCGATCCCTCTTTTACTCACGATGAACCCCAGCAATTTACCTGATGACACACCAAACACACACTTCTTCAGGTTCATTTTCAATTGAAACTCTCTTGACCTTTGCAAGACCTTAGCCAAAACTTCTGGATGTTCCATCCTGGTCCTTGATTTCACCAATAAGTCATCCACATACACTTCCAGATATATGTGCATCATGTCATGAAATATGGCCATCATCGCTCTTTGGTAAGTAGCTCCAGCATTCTTTAATCCGAACGGCATGACCACGTAACAATATGTTCCCCAAGGGGTAGTGAATGACGTCTTTTCCTGATCATCTTCTGCCAAACGAATTTGATTGTATCCTGAAAATCCATCCATGAAAGAGAGGGTTTCGTAGCCTGCCGTGTTATCAATCAGCACATCAATGTGAGGTAAGGGAAAATCATCCTTTGGACACGCGCGGTTAAGGTCCCGGAAGATAATGCAAATCCTGACTTTCCCATCTTTCTTCATGACCGGGACAATGTTCGCCACCCATTGAGGATAAAGAACGACTCTAATGAACCTGGCTTTGTGGAGCTTATCGACCTCTTCTTTCATTTTCAAAGCCATCTGAGGGTGGAAACGCCTTAACCTTTGTTTTACCGAGATGGACCCTGGTTTTAGGGTTAAACGGTGTTCGACCAAGGTTGAATCCAGACCCGGCATATCCTCGTAGCTCCATGCAAACGTGTCCTTATATTCCTTGAGAACCTCAATTAGTGCCTCTTCTTCAGAGGGTGGTAGGTTGTCACTTATGAGGATGATCCTAGGGTCTTTCTCAGTTCCCAAGTTGACTTCTTTGGTGGATTCTTCTACGGCGGTTGACGGCTCGTCGAATCTTCTCATTCCACTAGCGTATGCGCCCGCCGCATCCTCATATTCTTCACCCTCATCTTCAGTGGGGCATTCTTCATCCGTGATCTCGTAGACTCCATACCCTTCATCAGATGCACAGTCGCCCTCGCATTCTTTTTCGGGTAGCTGGATGGGATTTTCTAACAACTGGGGGATGGCAAGAAGGGCCTGACACCTGTCGGCCAAATCCAGAAGGAATCGACGAGGGATCTGCCTACCCTTGGATTTCTTCCTAGGTACTACCCTTGGCCTATCATTCCTAGATTGACTGACAATATTTACAGAAGAAGAGGAAGACGAAGAGGATGGTGTAGAATGTACAGGAGAAGACCCCTCAGAGGAGGGGTAGAAAAGGTCGCTCATCGGACCTTGGACGGGTGGTCCGCAAGGCGGTACGCACCCGTGGGAGATGTAGGAGGTTTCCTCAACGAAGATGTGTTGTTGGGGAGTTTGAAAATTGACGTTTTTTTTTCGTTTTCATTTTTAATGACAAAGCAGTGAAAAGAGATTGGAGGAGAGAGGAAAGTGGTTATGGCTAGAGGATTGTGAGGCTCATAGAGCAGATCATGGTTGAAGACCTGGCGCGGGTTGAAAAGCCCGCGTGGGTATGTAAGCAAAGAAGGGGACCTGGGAAGATCATCAGACAATTGTCTGGCCTAGGAAGAAGATATCAGCAAAGGCTGAGACGAGTGGATGGAGAAGATGGCGGCTAATGAGCCGTCGACGGCAATGTTGAGGACGGATGAAGATCCGTCGATGACAGGGTCCTTCTGGCGAGGACGAGGATAGTTTGGAACCTTGGCAAGAGTGGTAATATTCTCTGGTATTTCGGAGATCAATGGTGGTCCTTCAAGCTGCGGAGACGAGAACATCCTTTCCAGTGCAACGGAAATGTCCCGTATGTCGAACCATTTGTCCCACTCGCATTCCGGATCTTTGATCTTGCCTCTTTTGGTGATCCTCGGATATTTTTCAGCCAAATATACAGCATGTGATCCCCCATATGCTTCTCGTGGGTGATCTCCCATCTGAACAACGGGCCCTCTGTTGAAGTGGTTTGATAGAGTCCACGTGAGGGGCTTCCAATCTGCCTTGAACGGTCCTTTGAAGCCTAGGTCAAACCTGCGGTTCGGCCTAATTTCCTTTGGCGGTTTGAGCATACCCTGTAACTGTGCGCCCAGACCTTTTCCTTGTTGATAGCCGATGTTCCTCATAATCTCCCAACCTTTGGAGTGAAAAGGGAGACATGATGTTGTGGTTGCCCTGACCGGCTCCTTTGGTGCTAGTGGAACATGAGATGGATCACGTACGTCCAGCAGTGACAATATAGGCCGATGAGACGGCCAAACAGAAGGCAGAGAGGTGTTGATAGCATCCACTGTGTGAAGGACAGGTGTACTGACCACTTTAATAATTCTCCCATTGTAAGGAAACTTCAGACACTGATGGTTGGTGGAAGGCACAGCGTCCATGGCTTCGATGTAAGGGCGACCCAGTATAGCCTTGAATGTGGGGTCCATGTCGAGGACATGGAATTCCGTGGGAATTGACATGGGGCCTAGTTCTGCCTTCAGAATAATCATCCCCTGCGGCGGCCTTTTGCTATTGTCATAAGCCGTGACCGTGATCGAGGAAGGTCTTATTTGTTCCTCGTTGACCCCACACAACTGAAGAGTGCTCATGGAGATCACATTTATGGATGCACCCGTGTCCACAAGACACGGGTTTATGGATACCCCATTAATTTTTATTGAAATGCACAATGCATATTTCCGAGCTTCCTTGGGAGCGAGCTCGTAGTTGTGAAACATGATGGCTGGTTGTGTGTCTGTTGGGGTCAGGACGGTCGAAATCTTCTCCACGGGGAGGTCTTCATTAACCATGACCTTTTGAAGATATTCCATCAAGGCCGCCTGGTGGGATGTGGATCTTTGAAGTAGCTCCAGGATGGAGATCCGGGCAGGTGTCTTGTCCAAGTGTTTCAATAGATCATACTGTGTTCCAGGGATAGCTCTTTCTGGTTGTTCTGCATCATCCTTCTCTGGCTGAGATTGCTCGGGATTCTGACTGTTGTGGGGGAAAATCCTGTGGAAAATCCTTCCACTCCGGAGCACCATTGCCTGCGGCTTTTGTACCTCTGTGGGGGTAGCAGTGGGTTTTAACAGGGGTTTGAGGGGTAGTAGTGGAGGAATGGTTGATGAAGCAGGGGTGAAGACGGGAGCAGGGATTCTGATGAGGGGTTTGTTAGGTGGCTGCATGGTGGAGGTAGAGGGGATATTGCGCGGATTATGAAGGATAAGGGGTCTAGAAGGTGGCGGTGGAGACGAAGTAGGAGTGGGTAGGGCTTGAAGTGGGCAATGATTTTGAGGTGGGTGATGGTTAATGAGTGGTTTTGAAGGCATTAGTGGTGATACGGTGGAGAAAGACGGGGTTATGTATGGTTGACAGATGATAAGGGGTTTAGAAGGTGTAGGTGTAAATGTGGTAGAGGTGGATGGTAAAGTGGGGGAGTGAGAGAAGATGAGAGGGTGTGAAGGCGTAGTGGAGAGTGTCGGTTGATAGGAGGTCGGGGTGCGGATGAGAGGGCGTAATGGTAATGGAAATGGTGATGGTGATACTGACGCGGGTTGATGAGAGAGAGGTGCTACCTGGGCAAGGTGAGGGGGTTGCATGACGATAGGGTTGGAGGTAGAAAGAATGGAGGTACTTTCCTGGTGCCACACCTGCTCTCTCCCGACTTCCGGGAAGGAGGAGATGGGGTTAACCTGATGATTGGGCTGTTGGTGCTCCGGTAATGGATTCTGGATTATGCCCATGTCGGGCTGTTGTTGTGGGGCCTGCTGAGCCTGCTGTTGCTGTTGCTGTTGTAACTGCTGTTGTGGCCTATAAGGAGGTCTCCTAGCCTTGAGAGCCGCGACGTATCATCTCATCTCATCCCAATCTATTTGATGTTCATCATTCATATTATGGATGTAATCTTTGAAATGGAAGCAGTAATCTACTGTGTGTCCCGGCTGCCTGTGGTAGACACAGTATTTGGAGGTATCAACATTGGGGGGCCACGCGGGTCTTTCTCTGGGTAGGGCGAGTTGGTTTGATGCCATGAGGGCATTAAAAATGTCTGCTAAGGTTTTCGGCAATGGTAGATAGTAGGCTCTCTTGGGACCGAGCGGCCTCCTTTGTTGCTGTTGGGGACCATAGTTCCCCGGGGGTGGAACTTGGTTGTACTGAAGCGGTGGTTGTTGTTGCTGAGGTTGTGGTTGTTGTTGCTGGGGTTGGCGTAATGGAGGCATATTATCCTGGGGTGGATTATTTTGGGGTGGAGGACGAAGAGGGAAAGGACCTGGTTGAAGGGGAAGTCGGGGCATTTGTGGAGGCCTTGGGTTGACTGCATAGTTGGCATTGTTGACCGCACTGACTTTCTCATTTGTCACGACCCCTTCTGTGGCTCCGCCCGGGACACCAGCGCCTGTCTTTCTGACCACTTTGGGCTTCGGTGACTCAAACATGTTCATGATGGGGGAGTCTTTTAGCTGGGTTTGGATGTACCGGGCCCTTTCATAGAGTTCCTCCATTGTAGTAAGTTTATTCATGGCCAGGACATGTCTGAACTGTGGGGTTGCATTAGACACAATCATCTTCACTTGTTCGGGCTCGGAGAGGGTATCCCTTATTCTTTCCGCCAGAGACCTCCATCTATCAGCATATCTGACAAAATCCTCGTCGGGTTTCATCTTTTCGGCCACTAGGTCGGTAATGGAGAGTGAGGGACCAACCATATCCCTATATTTCTGCAAGAACATTCTCTGGACTATTTCAAAATTTTCGGCCTCGCGGGGCTCCAGAGAATAGAACCACTCAAGCGCAGGACCATCCAATGATCTCCGAAAGAGGTATGCCAGGGACCTTTGATCATTTTGCCAATAGGAGGACTCATACATGAAGTCCTTGAGGTGAATGAAGGGGTTGCCGGTACCATTGTATCTGCGGTACGTGGGCATTTCGGAGGGAGGAAGATGAATGACGGGAAGGATTGGCAAAGCAACCTCCGGGGTGACTTTCACGTCCACCATTCTTCTTAGATTTTGAAACTGCTCGTCCATGCGATTGAACCTATTGAGGAGCGATTGGGCGAGCTCCTCTGGAGGTGAAGGTGGCACTTGCCACTGGGGGAGAAATTGTCTCCCAGAGACTTGAGGGGGAAACCCCGAATGAGAGGGAGCTGTCGGACCACCGACAGTTGGCCCTGGCTGAAGCGGTGTGTGGGGAACAACGGGAGTTTGAGATTGTGACGGGAATTGGAATGAGGGTGGTTGTTGGCTCGCTTGACCTTGAAGCGAGGGAGACTGGATGGCTTGCGCCAATGAAGGAGATGGAATGGCCTGCACGGACTCTTGGAGAGGTGCGATGGCCGGAGTTGATTCCTGAGGCGTGGGGGAAACAGATTTCCCCTTTAGAATGGCCTGGAAGGCCCGGAGCTGTTCAGAGGTAAGCTCTGTGTTGGCGATGACGCCCAGTAAGGAAGTGATATCCTGTGGTGGGGACGTGTCCCCGGCGGTAACATGCACCTCATGCGAGGGCTCATGAGAGGGACCCGAGTCCATAGCATAGACTCGCGGGTCGGCTGACAAACCACGACTAGGGTGGTTCTCCTCAAAAGACTCGTGAGCCATGCTCACAGTTTTCCCAGAACGTAAAAACATACACTAGCAAGCAAGTAGCAGAGATTATCAAACAAGTGGATGCCTTTACGCCTTTTTTTTATGTTTTGATTTTGATGATTTTTTTATATTTTTAACGAGATCCGAAGTTCACACAAAATGGGGACCCTAGTTTATTTTTGTTTCACCGCCGTGTCAGCTAGGGTCTCTCGTCTCACCACGAATGAAATGACTAACTCCGGGGAACTTCAATGGTACAACCAGCCCAGTGAACGAAGAGGAGATTCTTCGATGTCGGGGACTTACGGAGGTCCCAGTGTAGGAGATTCTAGTCCGTTGAGAGGAATTCCCAAACGGAGAGTCCTTCCTTCACCGGGAAAGGGTGATCCTCAAAAAATGAAAAAGGATAGAAAAGAGGAATGGATGTATGCAATGGAATGCTGACATATATATAGAGTAAGAAAATAACAGAAATAACAGACATATAATAAACAAACAACCAATCACAACTGATAGTGCTGCCGTGAGCACAACGGGGGCGCGCGCGGGCGCCAAGGTGGAGAGGCACGGATGGTGCCGAACTTGCAAGGGTAGCCGAAAGGAAGCAGTAGAGTCCCACCGTGATCGCCAATCTGTGAGCGACGTCACGCGGTTCGGGGAAGAGCGGAGAAGACGCGGAGCGCGCGGGCTCCTCTTTTTTTTGGTGTTTGTTTGCTGCAACACAAAAATAAGAGAAGAGAGAGAAGGGGCCACCACGGGAGATTGCTCCGGCGGGGCGAGCGAGATAAGTGTGATATAGCAAGATATGGGGGTTAAACGGCCATAGCGGGAAGTGACTCGCCGCGGTCTCGGGGGGACAGGAATGGTGCAGAAATTAAATAACAAGAATTGAAACGGCCATTGGGAAAGTGACTCGCCGCGGCCTCGAGAATATGAGCAGATAATAAGATGACAGAATACAAAGAGAATACAAAGAGCAGGAATTTAAACGGTCATTGGGGAAGTGACTCGCCGCGGCCTCGAGAACATAAACAGATAAGAATATAATGTATAAGAACGTGAATTTAAACGGCCATTGGGGAAGTGACTCGCCGCGGCCTCGAGAATATGAGCAGAATATAACTGAATATAAAGAGAATATAAGAACGAAAATTTAAACGGCCATTGGGGAAGTGACTCGCCGCGGCCTCGAAAACAAGATGTGATCGCCAGGGGCCGAAAGACCACAAAATAAGAAAGTGATCACGCCTACCTCAAGAGCGGGAGATGGCGGGTTGCTTCTTCCTCTCCCTCCGGCCGGCCGACGGAGAGGGCTTTCCTCGGCTACCCTTGCAGAACAACGACAAACAAATGACAAATGGATTAGAAAGATGGAGGTGTAGTATTCAAATCCTTGCGATAAAAATAACGAAATGATGGCAAGACACACACATGGTTGGTGTTATCTTTTAAACCCCTCTCGGACTCGAGTAGGAGGAAAATGAGATGATGGATGTAAGAAGTGTATAAGAAAAGGCGCCCTTATGAAGGGGGATAGGGGATGCAAGATGATGAATGTAAAAGAACTACGAAGAAAAGGAAAGAATTGGCTTATTGGATGTGCCGATGGTGAAATCCGACGGAGCTCCGGCAGCGTGGGGACGACGTGGAAGCGCGGTGGATGAAGACGACCTTCCTCTCGCGAGCGTGAGCACCCGAGAAGCCTGCAGAACCTCCACCTACAAAAGAACCCACGGGTTAGAAAATGACTCCGTAGCCTCTGGGCTCCGGCAGCCTATCGATCACTTCGAAGCTCCTCCAGAACTGAGGGGGTGGGCCTCTATTTATAGGGCTCCGGAGGGTGGAGGCGTCCAGGACCCTGGACACCTCCATCAGGGCCGAACTAATATTTTATTCTATTTTTATTAATTTTTTTAGAATATTTTTGTGGAGGCGTCCAGGGCCCCGGACGCCTCCAACAGGTCCACCGAAAATCGACGGCGGCCGCACGCGGTTTGGCACAACGCGTGGTTTTGTGAGCGGCGCCTCGTGATTCAGAAATGGGCGCGTCCAGGTGGCTGGACGTCTCTATAATTTGGATTTTTTCACACACGACAAATCGTCGTTCGGTGAGCGGCGCCCGTGAGGGAGTTGATGGAGGCGTCCAGGGGCCTGGACGCCTCCAAAATATAGTATTTTTATTTTTGTTTTGTCTTTTTATGCTAGGGCTAGCATTTTGATTTTTTTATATTTGTTTTTATGGAGGCGTCCAGGGGCCTGGACGCCTCCATTAATATATATTATATTTTTATTTATTTGTTTGTTTTTTATGTCAACTGGCATTTTACACATATTTTTTTGTTTTTGTTTTTATGGAGGCGTCCAGGGGCCTGGATGCCTCCATTAATATATATATTTTTTATTTGGTTTTGGGCCCTGAAAAAATAAAATAAAATAAATTAAAAACATGGGGGCGTCCAGGGGCCTGGACGCCCCCATTAAGACCCACCCGGGTCCTCAGATCAGGCGTCGGCGGCCGCCCGGCAGACACCCTTCTTGATTCCGGAACCTCTTGGTGCGTCTGACTGGTGTTGATGCCGTCCGAATGCCATGACGAGACGATTACGGATGCCGAAAAAGGCAGAAGAAGACCCAAGAAAAGGAAGTACTCAAGTGATTCGAAATGCGTAAGCCGTCGCGGGGCGTCGTATAGTAATATGAGACTTTCTCAGGAGACGTCAAGAATGGCGTGTCTACATGCGCCTGCAAGGTGTTCAGGAAAATACCCGACACGTGTGTGAGCCATATATACGCGCTGCGAGCCTCCAAAGCCTATGGTTGACTTAGTTCGATCTCCCTTTGACCTTGGAGGACTGGAAGAAGGTGTCTTGGGGTAGGCCCCAGCCTTGTTGCTGGGTGCCACGTGGCACAGCTTGAAGTCGGGGCGCCCCTGGGTTTGCCTGGGTGGCCGTGTAGAGTGCGGGAAAAACCCGCCACTGAGCGATAGGGAGTAATCCCAATCAATTGTTGATGTCGCCGTATGTCACGGCTAGCTGGTTGGGCTGGGCAAGCTGTAGGAGGGGCTGGGTAGTCCATGCCTTAAAAGTGTTCGGGGAAATTTTTGAACCCTTATTCTTTAATATTTTGCTGGGAAACTGCCTGGGTACAACAAACGCTTAACCCTTGGCTCTACCCACTCTCACTGGTAAGATACAACATACCAACGTAAGTTATGGGTTCTAATAACTAAGACATTCTAACATAGGGTTTCAATGAAAACTTAGGTTCTGATACCACAAAATTGTCACACCCTGATAACTCAGAGCGCGGAAGTTATAATCATTCAACCAGAGCAATAATCTAAAAATTTCAAGAAACAAGATACCTTAAACGCAACTCACAATCCAAACAAAACTTTGTTGATATTCAGAAAAATATCAATGTTACATTTAATCAAGATCCAACACACCAAGACTCGAATACAATAATTCCTTCAATAACATAATACTGCAAGTTCCATTACAACTCGAAACTCAAAAAAAACTCATGACACCTATAATATGACAACTCTAATTCATTAGACTCGAGGGACACAACTCTTCCATGATGTCGCTCTTTGATGTGGGACGGACACGCCACCTGGGACTCTAGCTCGCGATCGTCCCTAAGCGAGGGAAGACGTGGGACCGTGCGCTGTTGAGAAACCGGCAGTGAGTCTCGGGTATCGGCCTTTCCGCGTTAACTCGGGTCGAGTCACGGGACAGTCACTAACTCTCGCTCTCGCAGCGGTGATAAAAATATATCAAGCTAGGAACCTACACTCGCAGCGGCATATACGAATGAATACGAACTAAGCAAAATGCGATAAAGAGTGGGAGCGAGTTTACCTCCACGCTCCGGGCGTGGGGAAGACGATCCCGGCCAAGACAGTAACTCTCGGTTAAACAATTATTACAATAATTATAGAAATGGTTTCTACAGCCCACTCCACGCAGGGAAATAACGGGCTACAAATGGGGATCGGGAGGACCGAACTTGGGTTGACGGGCAGCATTTTGATGTAGGTTCAGCGGCACGTGTATTCACGAACGTGGGGCCCCGTGCTCATCGGCGGGTCCGAGTGGGCCCGGAGTGGTACCGCTGTGACGTTGGCTCCTGGAGAGGCGCTCCCTGGGATGACGGTAGGCTGGTTCGCCTCGTGGGAGGCGAGTCGGCTCCGGTCTCACTTGTTGACCATGCTGCCCACGTATCTGAAGTTGTTGTTTCACAGCGCGCGACCCAGCGAGATCTTCTGCTGTGATCACTCCCGACGTCGGATCGATGCACAATAGGTATCGTTGGAAAGCTATTTCAAAATGCTTTGATCTAGGGCCAAAGAAATAATTTTGAATTTCTCAGATCTGGCCTTGACCGATTTTACAAGCTGCTGTTGGACAGGACCCGAAATCTCAAGATGATTTTTCCTGAGAACTGACGTTGACCGTGTCTCAAACCTCAGATCTGGAACTTGGACTCTTCACAAAAGTTGTAGAGGATGGAACAAGAAAGACATGGATAATTTTTATGAAAGGTTTGGTGGAGGTTTCGATGTTTTGGGGATTTTATACTGACTTGGGGTCGGATCTGAACTGCACAGGACAGAACAGATTTGGGAGAAGACAACAATTTTTAAAAATACAAAAACGACTTTAAAAATTACAAGAAAATTCGTGGATGATGGGGGTGGTGGAAAGAACTCCCAATAAAATTGGTGACTCAAGAAGAAAAGAGAAAGGGGGTCGAAACCTAGAAACACAGGGTTGCTGTGATAGGATCTGAACAGAAGACAGAACTAGAAGGTGAAAATATACGAAAATGGAAAAATAGCAAACAAAAGGTAAATGACTGGATTTTTTTTGTGGAGGCTGGAATGGACGTGGATGACTCACCCTCCAAGTTTGGTTGCGATCTGAGCTTCTGATGGAGAGCTAAAAATCACGGAGTAGGGATCTATCCTGATGTAGATAGAACTCCGGCGAAGCGGCGGTGGCGGCACGAACGGAAGGCGGTGGCCGGATGTCGCATCCAGCGGAGGTGGAGATCTTGGAGTCACACCAAGAGGACGGTTTCACACCCTAGAATGATAGAAATCTATCTGCAAGAGGGGGGAGAGATAGAAGGGGTGCCCTTGGACTTGCTCTTGGTAAAAATACTTAATTCTTCATTAATTTCTCTAATGACACTATACATAGGCTTATATAGAGAATGGCAAGGGGTGGGGGGCTGGGAATTTCATGGGAGAGAGGGGATTTTCTTCCCCCTGTGGTCAAATGACCAAATTAAATAAAAAAAATTCAACATAGGATAAACTATATTATAAGGGGGAAACATCTTGGACTTTAAGGGTTGGAATATTATACTTATTAATCTAATTGTCCCCTTGAATGGTCAAGCCATCTAGAAGCCCACCTTGGACCTTTGACTGGCCCCACATGGGCCCTAAGGCTTAGGTGGACTAATAGGAAAGGAGATGGGGGCCCATTGCTGGTCCTACTGGACTTTTGCACAAAAACCCAAAGATCCTTAGGGAATGACACATTGGCTTATAAAGCCTTACAATTACATACATATTTTCCTAAGGATATAAATACAAATAAAAGGACTCAAATGTAAAATAAAAAGTTAGTGGTCTTGCTCTGATGTCCCCATCACTCTTGATCACTCTAGTCCTAACCCATTCGATTGAGATTCCTCTTCATCCGAACTACCTAAAAACATTGAGAACACTAAGTGAGCTGACGCTCAGTCGGAATTACTTCTCTTGTACCTAGGAGAGTTTAAGTAATTAATGTATTCAACGTGAACATGAAGTCACTAATATGCAGTAATGAAAGAACAATAGGAACATGGAACAATTTCCAAGGACATGTTGTAAATAAAGACTATCAACCATAAGGCATGGCAATTTCAATGAATAAGACAATCATGAATTGGCATAATCATTTTAGTGGACAATATTCGATGATCAAGGGTAAAGTAACTATCTCAATGAACCATGATAAGGATAACAAGAATTTGGTTGCAAACATTCAATGAATATTATTCATTCCAATAAGATGGACATTATCAATAGGCATCATTCAATGCAATAAGATTTGCCATACATTCATTAGATCAACAACAATAACGATCATTCATTCAATATTGAATTATCCAGATCAATCTTGTATTATATTCCGGTGCAATGTCACACCACAAGTCAATACTCCCGCGGTTGAATGAGTAATTCAGGTGCTCCTCCCAGAACCAGACCGTGCCTTATACGCATGGGCATTGGGGTTGCTGGACTGAAGTCCCATTCAATAGTTTTCCAGATAATTCAATCATTCGATGATGGCCAAATGAAATGCCAATGACAAGCTCATGTAGTTAAGGAAATCAAGAGTTGGCAACAGGAATTTCCAAATATTTCCAATAATTCAAGCTCTTAAGATCAAAGTAGTAAGTCATCAAAGAAATGACATTGGAATGGAAGTCAAAGTATATAGACTCGTCAATGAGGAGCATAACCTCACGGAAAGGGTTGAAGATGTTAAGGAATAATAGTCATGAAAGGCGGGAATCAGTATTTTACACATCACAATCGTAGAAATGAACATTTCAGGAAACTGGGTTGAACGCAGTTGGTTCCAAGGCCACGTTTATACAGACGAAGTCGGTCGCGAGGCCGCATTTAACAGAGATGATCAGGCGTTGACGAAGATGATCAGCCAGCCCAAGATGAAACAGAGTTGGCCAGAACGGGGTTGGCATACTCACCGCGATCATCGTGAATGCGGTTAGTGACATAGCCGCGTTCCAATCGGGGATTTGATGAGAATGCGATCTCTGGGTCATATGCCTTCTCCAAACAGAACCTGAACGCAGTTTCTATATAGGCCGCATTCAGAATAGACACAACAAATTGTGAACAGAACCTCGTTCTATCATTCCAAAGGCCGGTTGAACCCTATCCTACACAGTAGGATGAGGATTCCAGTGGTTTGCAAGATTTTTGTCGTACAACCTACTCGGCGTCCTAGTGGGAATCCCAGGCTTGCGGAGTATTACGGAGGCCTTGGTGAAGAAGTTCCAGTCTGACTGAAGGAGTATCCGGCGGAGGGTCCTAACTTCATCAAGAATTGGGTGTAAGAAATCAATCAGAAAAGAATAGTAGTGCGGTAGATCAAATGCCACCAGAGTGCCACGACCCTCAAACAGAAACACTATGCCATCTACTCTGTAGCAACCCTGATAAAATAAAAAGGAATAAATAAATCAAAATAGATTAAAAGATTTAATAAAATAAACGAAAGAGCTTGGAAGAAAAAGAATTAAACCCTGATGAAAATAACGCCTCATATAAAGGCGCTACCTTACAAGAAACGCCCTCACCTAAGGCGTGAATTAAAGAAAGGACGCCCAAATAATAAGGCGTCAAATTTCAAACGACCAAAATAAAATAAAAAGGGCAAGATAGCGTAACGCCCTTTGAGTGGACGCGTTTCAACAAGTAACGACGCTTGACAAGGCGTCAATTTAAATTCGACGCCCTTACTTAGGATGCTAATTCAGTTTGAGTTCCGTTCGACCCAGGAGTCTATCCAGGGTAAGTTGATAACTATGAGAAAGAGTTCGAATGTAGTAATAATTCTATCTTGGAAGTATTACTTCCAATCAAACACTACCTTTGTTAGGATTTCCAAAGTCCCTATAAGTAACCCCCGTCGAACCCTAAAGATCTATTTGGACGACCTACTGCTGTTACGGTATGTGAAGAACAGTGAGTTCTTCTTGTATCTTTCCCTCTGGTTTCATGAAGGATATTAATCTTTCATCTTCTTCCTCTAATACAGGTTAAGCGATCAATTGCGTACGTAAAGAACAAGGTAATGTTCTTCAATCTTTTCCCTAACTTCGGATATATTCTCATCATCCTTCCTTTTTCTTCCCCTACAGGTTGATCGAAGATCATCATCTTCATCATCCTCATCAAACGTCTTCTGTATTACCATCTTCTGTCTTGCTGCTGACTGTTAGAAGCTTCAGAGCATTAGTTTCTAACCAAGCCTTCGTCCGTTCATCAGATAATTCTCATAAGGTAGGTTTTCTCAAGCACTGTAGCCCAAATCACCATAATAACTATGTTAAACCATATATATTAGTTCATGCATATAGTTTTCACGAGTTTTAAAAGTTTCTATTGTTGGAAGCCCTTTCCAAGGGCGCTAATTGTATATGCGACCCAGACAAGGGCGCTACCTTTAGAGAAACGACCATGACCAGGTCGTCAATTCCAGATTTGACGCCCGGTACACGGACGTCAATTTTCTCAATTGTTAATTACCCATGTTAATTATCCAATATTCACTTAAACATGATTCTAAATCAGTGCACAATCATATTTACTTGAATCCCGATAAATTTCCTGTCATGACCATGTCTCTTGTTTCTGGAAATTATATACTTGAAATCTGAAAATTTTTGAATTCACGACCCTGTATAGGTCGTCTCTCACTTGACTAACGCCCCTGTTCAGGGCGTGAATTGAAAAGTAACGCCCCTGTCCAGGGCGTGTTTTTGATAAATTTCTGAATATATATATATATACTGCAAAAATAGAAGTAAAGAATGGACGGCCATTGTATACGTCGTCAACTTGTAAAGAAACGCCCCTCACCAGGGCGCGTTTTTGGTAAAATACTGAAATATTGAAATTTTACAAACATGTAAAATAGATAAACGCCCTTACTGAAGGCGTTAATTACTTGAGTAGTGACTTTACTTAAGTCGTTATTTTCCTGTAAAAATATTTTTACCTGTTTCTGACAACCGATGGTTTCAGTATATCTATATATATGTATATCGGCACTATATCTCCACTCCGTGAGTATAGTCCCACGTTTCATGATGTTTTATCGATCACCCTCAATTCTCATTGACATACAAGCTCTCCATTGGACATTCCGTTCTTTTGGACTAGCGAGTTAGTCATAGAGACCTCCGTAAGACTCCTCGAGCCTTGGATTCCCTCAAGGCCGACTGAGCTGGTTGTACCCTAAAAACTCATTACACTATTGAATGCCATGTCACTCTAAAGAAACATGGTATACCGGCCCTTATGATATGCAAAGAGTATATCATGAGAATTCTTAATGGGATGATGATATCATGCCATTTGTTGATGTTCTTGTGGACCTCAATTCTATAATAAGAATGAGGGTATCTTGCCTTTGATATACTGTTCATGTGGACCTCAATTCTATATAAAGAATGTCCATACTTGTCATGGTACCCGAGTTAAGGGAACCTAATTCCACCTAGTTTCATCGTTCATCTTGAATGTACCGTTGTTATCGCCTATCTATGTCCAATGTCGTATTTTTGGACTCCATTCTCTCAAAGTTATCCTACGTGTCTACAAGCTTAAATTGTTGAAATTCCATATTGGCTATATATATATACAAGAGTGGATGTCAAAAATACATGATAAATGCCTGCGCATATAGGGCCCGATCTGGTCCTGGGAGGAGCACCCGAAAGTACTTGTGCCCATGGGAGTTGAATGATAAGGTATCTGGCATTATACCGAGTGCATGACTAGCTTGATTGGACATTCCACACAAATCTTGTACTTGACTCGTACTTGACTTGACGTGACTTGCGTGA
The DNA here is from genome assembly GCA_022559845.1 of Amorphophallus konjac. NCBI lineage: Eukaryota > Viridiplantae > Streptophyta > Magnoliopsida > Alismatales > Araceae > Amorphophallus > Amorphophallus konjac. The sequence goes on along the minus strand of CM040120.1, from coordinate 319,052,449 downwards.
CCCGAAAAAAAAAGGGTAATTACTTGTTTGCTTGACACATGATAGTCAAAGTTCTTGACATGACTTGCTAAAAAGTACTTGCTTGAATATCTGTTATCTTTTCTTGAAAGCTCATGACTAGTTCATCTTGCTGTCTTATTGATAAATTATTTCTCTATCTTGTCGTTTTATGCGAGCATGCATAGCTATAGTACATTCATGAAAAATGTAATTACTTAGACCCCTTGCTAAGCGCTTGAGATATAATTTCCTACTGAGCGTTCGCTCACTCCGTGTGTTCCCTACTCTTCAGGTAATTCCGACGACGAGGGAAGTCAATCGGATGGAAATGGTCAAGAGTGAAAGAGATAGAACTTCTCCAAGTGTCATCTAGTCTTTTTCCTATTTTTGAGTCAACTATGTACTTTTTCCTTTTGTTTGAATAGAGTATTGGATTTGTAATAGTCTATCCATTATGAAATAAAGGATTGGGTTATCTTTCTATTTTTGCGCATCTCTGTTTTGGTGTCGAATACACTACTACTCTGATTGACATGATTGATATAAACTCGTCGCGCATATCCGAGTTTCTTCCGCGCTCGGGGCGTGACATACTCGATGAATTCACTGATAAACATCAAAGTTAACATGTCATGAGAGTGAAGAAGATTAGATTAATAACATCTAAATAGTGTAGCAGACTAATTCTACTCTTTTACTGCACATGATAACATGGAGATGATGAGTGATTTCATGGGATCAAGAGGGAACATAGATCTTAAGCATATCTTTAAGAATCAATTTTCTTTCATGATTGCCTAGTTATATAATTTGTTTAGACGCCATGAACAGTTGGAAAGCATGATATTTAACCCAACTATGCCATAATAATCACACTGGGAAACCTAGGGTTTCTTGGAAACCCGAGGCAGGATGCGGTCACTACAGGGGTCGCAATCAGGCATTGTCGCGGTCTATCGAGGGGTCGCGATCATGAACAACAAATTCGTTTCCGACAAAAAATGACATATCTTGATTCAATCGTCAAATACATGCAATATGGTCTATAAAAATTGGGCAAAATACTTTTTGGAACATCTATTCATGCGAATTAACATGATTTGAACTTTAATTAGTTTGTGCCTGAGAGAAATCTACCTTTTAGTTGATCTAAGAGAAAGGATGAAGAACACGTGCTTGCTCACAGTCGCCCAAAATCCAAGGCCTTCCTCTCCCAAAGTCACTCCTTCCTTCTGCCTCAACGCCCTTGCACGAACTAGGTTTTGCCAGGCGCCTCTGGGGTCCTATTTATAGGGATTTGGCCGCACAATACCCTAGTCTATCTAGGATGGAAATCCTCTCTGAAAAATTTGCCCTTACCCACAATAGCGCCGCCTATCACCCTTCTAAACCCTAATCCAGCCAAAACTTCGAAGGAAAAACAGCTCCTTAATGTGGGCAAGGGTTTTCTACGATATGAGGCCCAATAGACTAGGTTTATGCCACCAAACCCACTTAAAATTATAGTTTATGAAATTTGTCAGATTTTAGGGTTTTATTGACCCATTATTAACCCAATTAGGCCCTAATCTCACCCAAAAGAACACTAATTCAAGTCCAAATAGCCCCTTTTGATTTATTCTAAATTTTTATTTATACTAGTCGATTTATTTAAACACTTATATAATTATCTTTACATTATTGTGAGAAATTTAAAGAATAATTTCTTATTTATAAAATTTATATTTTTGTCGGGTTATTACACAATCGAACTCCTGACCGCTGTCCAAGGCATGGCTCCGCCACTACGTTCGTACCTCCACTATGGCCTTCATTTAATGACTCTCTTTGCTCAAGGCGTCCTCGGGGCGGGTCTCCACGAGCCCCCAGAGAAACTACCGTTCTGACAAGGGGAGTTCCCACCTTAACTCAAGTCTTGATTGGTTATGGGTGTGGAATCCGAATGGGGGCCATATCAGGTGGGGCATTCCCTCCTTAACTCCTCAAGAGCTGCATGCCACAGGGACCATCCTAGTCTGCCTATGATTTCAACTTGGCCATATTGATGCATGTTAGAATGGCAACGGCTTGATCGACATCAAGTCGGACCACCACCCCAAAGGGCCTATAAAAGGTACTAGAGGACAACCTTACCAGGTATGCGAACTAGAACTCTCCCAACAAATACTTTTGGTTTCCTAACCCTTCCACCTTATTGACTTGACCGTCAGAAGGTTCTTCTGGGGCATCTCACCCCCTTTCAAGAACTTTTTCATATGTGCAAGCAAGCTCGGCTCTCATGCTCGGCTTGACGATAGGAAATTCGCCTCATCCTGCCTATGCTATGTAGCTTGGTCTCCCCCCTTACAAATTTCAAGTGTTACACACCACTCCATAGGAGATCACATCTCTAGAACCACCCCTTTGGGAGCAGTTATGACGTGCGACATGCCCTAAAGAGACCTAAGCAGTGTTTGGAAATACTGTGTAGATTGGGAGATTTTTGTAAAATCTTCTCTGCTATACAGGGAGTGGGACAGTACAGATTTTGCGGTGTCCCCACTCAATCTCATTAATTTGGAATAGGGCGGGCCATTTTATCGGTGGAAAAGAGCTCACGGTGAAATGACCAAAGTATCCTTCTATAACAATGAATGGAATTGACGTCTTCCATTGTCGACGTTTTTTAAACTAGTACTTAATCAAATGAAATTAGCGTCTTCCACCATCGACACTTTTTAAACCATTATTTAATCAAATGGAATTACCGTCTTCCACCTTCAACGATTTTTAAACGATTACTTAATCGAATGGAATTGGTGTCTTTCACCGTCGACGCTTTTTAAACAATTACTTAAATCGAATGAAATTACGGTTTAAGATTATTGTTCATATTAAATATTTTATTTTATTTTTTAAATATTCTATAAAATAAATATATTTTAAAAAATAAAATCACTAATTAAAATTTAAAAGTCAAAAATGAGTTAATTATGATTTAAGATTACTGTTTAATTTAACTTTTTTACGTAATAAGACAACAGTAGTGTTGTAAAGACGGTAACAGAGGTTAACAAAAATGACTTTTAACCCTCAAAATCGCCGCCCATCATCATCAAGTGGGAAGCGACCTTTGGGTGGCTTTTATGGATTCCAGAGAGACGCTGCATTTATGTCTCGTTTCTCGGAATTTGGTCAACAAGCAAATCAAAATCTTATGGATCATATATATATTTTTTGATTCAATATGGATCATATTTGAAAATGACTTTTACTTCGTAAAAATTTCCGATCATTAGAATCTCTCCGCAACGTTTCCAAACGATGCCTAAATGACATGAGAGGCCACGGGAGATCACATCCCCCGAGACCACTTGTCTCGGAGCAGACCCGGCGTGCGGCGCGCCCTGAAGAGGACCTGGACCGCGGAGCAAACTACACGCGCGTGACGGGCACCAGACACCAGCAGTGGCAAGGCTTGGACAGCGAGTGTCACAAGACAAACGGACAAACAAAACTAACGACCGCCTCCCTCAACCTTCCCCTCCCCCCTCGCAGGCTCGCAGCTTTTCTTTCCCTCCGTCATTTCAGCCCCTCTCCACCCCCACCCACCCCAATTCTCTCCCGCCTCCCTCGCACTCTTGCGGCCGGTCGGCGTCAGCTGCATCGTTCCTGCCGACGGCGATGGCGGACGCCGAGGAGGTAAGGAAGAAAGATTGTGTGCGCCAGCGCCCGTCACCGGCGTCGTGCATCATTCCGACCATGCCCCTCTTCCCCACTGCAAGCTCATCCCAAAAGATGGTTCCCTTTTTGCTTTTTCTACTGCAAATTCGCGTCTGTGGTAACCTCACGGGAAGAGCAAATGCACCATCTGGTTTCAGTTTGTTCTTTGTTCCTTTTCTGATGAGGGCTGCCATGGGTTTTGTTTTTTTCTCTTTTTTTATGTCCTTTGTTTTGTTCCTGCTGATGGGTACGCTTGCCCGCCCACTTCAATTGCAGAAAATGGCTGCTTTGAAGAGAGCATACGCGGACATTCTATTGAACATGGCTAAGGAGTCGGCAGCCCGGATTATGGCGTCGGATCGCAGGGCTCTCCGCTTCCAGCAGGACCTCTTCCGTGCCAAGGAGGAGGCTCTCAGCACACTCCTCCGCGTCAAGGGCATCATGGATTCAAAGGTTCGTGGCGATTGTACCGCTCTTCTTTTTTCCATTCTGGATTTTCCGTAGACTCTCCAGTCCTATCGTCATCCGCATACAAACACAAAAAAAAAATAAAAAAGGGAAAAGAAGAGACAGAGAAGGATAAAAGAACTTAATGGTTATTGTTAACCGGGTTGATGGGGCCATCTGCGTACATAAGCATGCTTTCCTTTTGATTTTGTCTAATCTGGCTTTGTTTCCCATGTCACCATGTGGATGCTGTTCATGGCAGACTCTGTTGATTTGCATGGAGCAGTCTATGCCCTTTCCTCTGTGTTGATGTTACTCTGCTTGCATTCTATTGGTTCATTGTGATATATGAGTCTCCCTACAGTTGATCCTTTTTACCACAGGCATGGTAAGTGTAAGTGTCTATACAATGCCTTTTCTACATGCTATATAGAGGGATTGTTCTTGTGCAGCAAGACTTTTGGTTGTGGAGGTCTCATGTTACCTCTTATCAAATATGGGCGTTGGACTTCTCAACACCCCCCCGCCAAAAAAAAAAAAAAGAAAAAAAGAAAAAAACGGTGACCTTCAAGCAATTACTTGTCTGAAAATAAGGTAATTGGATATAATTTTGAACCATTAGGGCCTTGATATCGAGTAGCGGCCATGATGGTCATGGTGTTTTTCAATTTCTGTATCTACATTGATGATCTCCTTTTTTCTTGTATCCACGATTCATATTCCATAATAAGGGACATTTCCAGTTATGTTTGTCACATTTCCATGGATTTTTGTTATTATTGCTTTAAGATGCCCTGTAAGCTCCAGCTTCTTCGTTACAACTTTCTCTGTATACTCTGCGGTACTAGAATACAGTTTTAGTTTTGTGCAGCTCCATTGGTTTGTTAGCATGTTTTTTGCTTGTGTAAGAATTTTTATTGTTTGTTTATGTTACAGAGTGTAAATGCCAAAAGATGATGTGTTAGCTATGACTGGTTGACATGTTTGAACCATAGAAGATGCATGTGCTGACATCAACATATTTCTCTGTAACTGATTACACACCTCCATGTAGTTGAATACTATTCTTCTTTATGGTAGTGAGTCTAGATAAAAGTGTTCCCCATTTATTGTCACCACCATATTTATCCTTCAATAATTTCACATTCAAGTGGTCACAACACTCTTCCTTCTTTTTTCTAATAAACTTAGCCAAACAAGACTTTTGATGAATGCAATGTCCATGGGTGAATTACAACATGTACATACTTAATTGATGATGACAGAGTACAGACGGGGTCCGGCGATGTGAAAGTGTGGAAGTTACAATCGGAAGAAGAGGAGCCAATTGTATTCACTGATGTTCTCCTGGAGTCTGTGTAACTCTGCCCATATTAGAGTGTGAAGATGAGCTGTTTTCCTATCTTGGCTAACAACTGGACTCCTCATTTTTACCAAATTTTTAGATTGTGTCATGGAGAGAAGCTCCGGGATTTTGGGGTTCCGATGTGGTTGCTGGAGTTCACCTCCGGGGCTAACCATGCCTTCGTGGGGAATGATAGAGGGGCTTGGCACATGTCGCCTCCTCCTTGGAGGCAGTTCGATGAGATTTGCTATGCATGTGGGAGGAGAGGCCACACCCGTTGTTTCTACAGGGCGGGCCTAGATCGGCATGTTTCGGCGATCGAAGGGGCTTTCTGGAGTTTCCTCCATAAAGGTACCTTCGTGTAGGTTGTCTGATGGATGACATCACCGATGTCTTTGCCGGGCGAGTGCCTAGAGGTGGGCAACCTTCCCAAAGACCTTATACGAGGTAGGCTATGTTGTCCTCCTGGTTTTGATGATGACCACCATGATATGACAGGTTGATGTATTATTTGATAATCTGTTATGTGGCAAGTATTTTTGTTGAGAATTACTGCAGGCAATAGTCAGCGTCGACGCCACAAGCTCAAAGGGTTGACGCAGCCTTCAGTTCCTCCAAGTTGAAGCACACTTCATCAAGACTGCGTCGATGCCTCAAGCAAGACAGCGTCGACGCTGTGACTGGATCTCAAGTTGTTTAAGTCACGCGCATACTAACTGCGTCAACGCCACTCGGGTGCAGCGTCGACGCGTTTGCCTCCAGAAGCCCAAGACAGAAATCTGTCCTCAAGATATCTTCACACAGCGTCGACGCATCCAGATGCTGGCGTCGACGCACCCAGTCCCAGACAAGTGCTCGGGCAGAAGAACTGGATAAAGTGGGCCAGGCACGTCTGCAAATGAAGTGCACACTTCCTCAGTTAGTCCAGAAGCTTCTCCACACGTGGGCAAATGATTGGGAATCTCGTGGGGCCCAATCCTACGCGGGAAAACGAAAAAGGAGATAGAGAAGTGGATCACTACTCTATCCGATGAGTTGAAGAAAAAAGGAGAGAGGAATGGCGTGAGGCATTCTTCCTCAGGAGAACTAAGAGCAAGGGGATATTCGAAGACTGTCCAGTGCGAAGTTTGCAGTACAGGTTCGTTCTCCTGGTGAAGTAGATCAGACGCTGAAGAACCGTGGAAGCATCAGTCTGATCTAGCCTCAATTGTAGAGGAGATCATACTCAGATCGTGCTGTTCATCCCTTCAGGCTACACTCTCTTCTGCTGCGCAAGAAGCCTGAAGATTCATTGACCAGCGTCTTCTGAGTTCATTCCTTACTTTGTATTTTTGTTTTTCCTATACATTGTTATATTCGGATTACTGTTCCACTGGGATTTAGTGGACAGGTTTGTTCTGATCCAGAGTGAGTTCTGAGATCAGAGGGAGAACAGACTTCGTGTCTGCAACCTGTTTGACAGCGGTTCTGTGACAGTGTGTTGCTGTCTTCTGCAGATTGGATCTGCAGGTCAGAGAAGGGTTCTTCTCTGGTTTTAGCATAAGCTGTAAAGCTCAGCGGTGATCCCCACCGGGTTGGTGAGGGGGTGTACGTAGGTCTCGGGATAGAGACCGAACCGCCTTAAAACTCCTGTCTCCCGTGGTTTGTGCTTGTGGTTTGATTTCGTGCTTATTGTCTCGGTTAGTGTTCTTAGATATTGCGTTTGCCTTCTAGAGTTCACGGAGTGAGGTTATGCCTGTGCTATCACAGAGTGTGCGATCGTCTTATTCTGTTTAAATTTTTAAGTGGTCAATCTATTCACCCCCTCCCCCTCTAGCTTGACGATCCTCTGCTCCCAACAGGCTAGAGTGGCTCCGCCGGTGCCTCTGGGTCTCCCCGATCGAAGGCAAGGTGGACGCGGAAGGGGTCAAGGCGATCTTCGAGGCTTGAGGGTCCGATAATGATTAATGGGAAGTATGCCTGACGTTGAGGAATGGCTTCTTAGCTGTCGGATGGAGCCCGGAGATCGTGGATGCGGCTGTGGAAGAGGGTGTCCTTGTGGCCGGAGGAGGGATCCTTCGGATGCCTTGGTGGACTTGTAGGAGGGGGGGCTTTCCCCAACCAGAGAGCCATTAGGCTGCACGCTAGATTCCTCGGGCTGCCAGTTTTTCTGCGTAAGGAGGAGGGGTTGGGCAGGATTTTCGTTGGTTTTGGTAGGGTGGAGGCATGCAGTCTGCAATTGCTCCTGGCTGGTGATGCTAGCATGGTCGAGGCCACTCTTTGGGTCTCCGGCCTCCACTCCATTTCCTTGGTGGTGTCCTTCTCCATGGGGCACGGAGATTTCATGGTTTGTGTGCTGGTGCTAAAGGAGAAGGAAGCGCGGCGGTGGCGGTGACTGAAAACCCTAGGGCGCCCTCTAGGATGTCTCAAGGAAGAATAAGACCCCGCGAGGGTGGGGGGGGGGGGGTTTACGCTGCCGGCCGAGAGCCCTCGATTCAAATTTGAATCGAGGCTGGCGTTCAAAAGGGCCGGGCGGGTCGAGTGGGTTGGTGGGTTAAGAGATGGAAGGGGTACTAGGCTCAATCGACCAGATGGGCCGAACCTTCTTTACGATAGTAGGTTGTGTGATTGAATGCTTCGGGGCCTAGTGAGATGACTTGATTCATGGATCCGAAGTCCTTTACCCGCGACTTACCTAGATATGGGGAGCAGGAAGCTTCTAGGTCTCGCGGACCCGGTACTGTGCTTCTCCCTCGTCCACTATTTGTTACAGGCGGTCCCCCCTAGGCGCATCGGTGTAGAGAGAAGGTGGGCCAGTGCCGGCGATGGGATTCAGAATTAGAGGAATCGACGATTTCTCTAGACGGTTGTGGACCATGGTTCCCTCTACAGGGGCCCCCTGCGAAGCTCTCGCCGGCGGACCAATGAAGTCTTCCCTTTTGGTGGCCCTGGCAGTGGCCACTAGCGCCATTGGAGGTTTGCCATGGTAACCTGATGACCAGGTGTCCTAGTCCTGGAGGCCCCCCCTCCCCTCCCTCCCCGAAGGTGCCGCAGCTGATCCCCACCCTTTCTTCCTCAGTCAGTAACCGCTCGCCGCCCTTGGGCAGTTTCAATGGCCCTAGGGGTCCGAGCCCCATTGGGTCGATCTTCTGTCCGGCTTGCTACCTAAGCTGCTTTTGTTGGAGGCGGGCGGAAATGGTGGCAATGTCCACAGGGGAGATGGTGACTGTACTGCTATGGCGCTGCCCGGGCGTGAGTTGACCATCGTGGCGGCTTGCTCATAGGAGACAAACCAACTTACGACAGTAGGGGAGTAGGGGGTCCCTTCAACGAAAGACGAGGAGATCGTCCTGGGCACACTCGGGTTTGTGGAGGGTGATTTTGAGGAAGAGGAGGTAGAGGAGAGGAGTAGGTTGAGTAAGGAGGAGGTGACGGAGTTATGGGTAGTGGAGAAGATAATGGAGGCACACATGAGGGAGTTGGTGGACAAGTTGGGGGTCTCTTTTGAGGGGGTGGAGAAGGACCTTAGGGGGTTTTCATGACGGTCCAAAAGAGGTGGACTATTGGCATGATAAGGGAGGCGGAGGAGGAAAAATCACAAAAGAGGGTTGTGAGAGAGGAGCAGGAGGAGGGAGAGGGGGACACATCCTTGTCCTCATGAGGATCATCTCATGGAATATTAGGGGGCTAGATGGGTGTCACGCCCCGACATATGCAGCGGAATAAGTCGGGAACATGAAAAGTCGGTAAGATAAGCCTCTAGCTAGCAAGACAATCAGAGCGCTATAATCATCCATGCATAGAAGAGTGACCACAATACCATATACTCAAATCTCAACTTTATTAAATAATAATCAAAGTTTACAATTGATACTTGACTCTCTTTAACACAAGAACTCACTAGACTCAATAAAGTGGAAAATTACATCGACATGACTTTCAACTAACATAAACAGACTCATGACACTCTAGGCTTCTCTCGGTCTTCATTCGCTCTCGGACTTGCCACTAGAGTAGTCCGATTCCGACCCGCTAGAGTTTCCTGAAAAGATTGAAAAAGTAGGGAATGAGCGCACTCGCCCAGTAGGTATCTTCGTATCAACATGAAGACATTGTTTAAGTAATTAACATTTTAGCTCTAGAAGGTAAGAAATAATATGCGATAAAACACACGAACAAAACTATAGTAATAATAAGTAACAAGATGTGAACTACAGAGATATGTGAACATGATCAAGCAAGACTTTAGCATGGCCTTTCAATGACGAGAGTGTATTAGCATGTAACGAGAATGTACTGGCATGTAACAAGAATGTATTTTAACAAGCATGTAAATTTCATGAGATTACCTTGTGAATTTCACCCGTTTATAAAAAAAGTACTCCCAGCGCAATGCGACGCCAATAATCATCATACCCCATGGTTAATAGTATGTTTCCGACCATCTTCCGAGGGGACTAGACTGGAGCCCTTGGACACCGTCCGTGCCCGCCCTTGCATCTTCAAGTTATAAATCAAGCTACTTCCACGAGAATAAAAGTAGGCCAATAATATCAAGTTCAACAATAATTTCATGGCGAATGTAACCAAGGTAAGAATGTACTAAAACGAACATGAGAGGTCAAGAATGATTTAATAGGATATTATGCCACGGAGGAATTCCGGCAGCATAATAGTACTTCTATCAATTTCCATAGTTCATTAATGACTTAATGAATAAGGTTTTGGTTCCAGACAATCAGAAGATCACCTGAGAACAGAACATACTCAACCCTTTGGTCAAACCTCGAGTCGGACAGAAATCCGATAGAACGCGGTTTAGGGACGGCCGCTATCTTGAGGTAGCGGTCGAGCGGGATCTGCGATCAGGAGGGGAAGTCGATGCAAGAAGGAACTGGGTCGACTCGACAGAATTCTGCTAATTGAACCATGAACGCGGTTATGATAGGACCACTATCAGGAGAAAATGGTCAAGTCCAGGCCACGATGAAGAGTGGAGTCGACTCAAGAAAGGAAAGGGTCGACTCAATAGAAGTCTGCTAACTGAGCAAGAACGCGGTCATTGGCCAGCCGCTATCTGCAGGTTATGTAGTCTGAGGCGTGAGGCGACCAGGGGGGCGCCTCACGCCTCAAAGGCCTAGGCGATGGCCGAGGCGTTTGAGGCGAGAAATTAATAAAAAAATAAAAATAAAATTATATGTCACAATATCACAAATATATATATTTTTGAACAGTAAATATCATAAAACTGCATATACACTAAACAAGAAATATCATAAAACTGCATATACAACTAACAAGTGTAATATTATAACAAAACAAAAATAGTTAAACAACCAAACAAGTTAATTACATAATCCCATAACACAAAATGTTTCAAATCTCTCTCAACTCTCAAGCCTCCTCATCATAAATCACTCATAAAAGAGGAGGAGCTATCACTTGGAAGCTCATTCTCATTCTCTGATTGTGTCCCCTCGGAATCAACATCTCTCACATTTATGGAGTGAGATGTGGCAATGCTTTTTCTCTTTCCTAGATGACGCTTTTTGGTTCCCGCCCTTGTGCTTGGCCCTTCCTCTTCATTAACACCGGCAGCGATTTCAACATCTAGCCATGTGAGGTCCTCTCCTTCATCTACAAAATCTTCATTTTCTGGCGGATTAGCTATCCACTTATTGCAATCATCAATGTCATCCAAAGAAATAGGATCATAGTCACTTTGCTGAACACGCAAATGACGAGCATGGAGACGTTGATTATATTGCACAAAAATAAGATCGTTCAGCTTCTTTTGCTCCAACTTATTCCTTTTCTTTGTGTGCACCTACAAGTATATTAGTTGCAACCAATTAAACAAAAAACACTAATCTTTTATGTACTTGAATATGAAATTATTCAACTAACCTGTTCAAATGTACTCCAATTGCGCTCACAACTAGATGCACTACATGTCAACTTAAGATCCGAATGGCTATCTTTTGAAGGTTTGGTGTGGCGGTTCCAAAGTTCAACCACCATGTAGCTACATCACAAAGAGATTATAATTCACATTTCACAATAATTCTTACTCCGCGATTGCAATGAAAATTAGACAAGAAATTGAGAAAAGCATTCATACCAGGAACCATAGAAATGCGTTGTCTAATGGCCATTTCTCTCCCAAATAGCCCTTGAGCATACTGATAAGCTGCAAGCTCCTTGAAAATTGCATCTTGGCATGAGGGTTCTGGAACTAGCTTTTCAATGCAATCATATAGCCCTTGCTTAACTTCTTGATCATACTCAATTTGGGAATTAGAGAAATAAAGAGCTGGATTAAGATAAAGGCCAGCTGCATGTAAAGGACGGTGCATTTGAAAGTCCCACCGTCTATCAATGATTTCCCATATTGGACCATATTCGTCAAGCTTGTCATTTAATGCACTCTTAATACTCTCGTTTGCACGATCCATAGTCTCATAAATGTACCCTATCGCTGACTTTTCTCCATCAACCAACCGTAAAACCATAACAAGGGGCTTGTATATTTGCAACGAATATGCCACGCCATTCCAAAAAGAAGTCTTTAAGATTATGCCCTCTACCTTCTTCCCTTCAATTTTTTTAGCCCACCGATTATTACTAGCAAGCCAATCAGCAGACATAAACATTCTTCTTAAGCCATCTTTGCAATCAAATAGACTCTGTAAATTTAAGTAGTTGGTGGCAAAGCGAGTGACAGCTGCACGTGCAAGATTTTTGTCATCTGTATACTTTCTCATCATAGCAAGAATCCTTGTGTGCCCATAAATAAATGTAGTAACCAATTTGGCTCTACGAATGGTTTCTTTCATTGGAGACAATTTGGAAATGTCCTCCAACATCAAGTCTAAACAATGGGCAGCACATGGTGTCCAGAATAAATGAGGATGGGCTGCCATCAACATTTTCTCGGCTGCCACATAACTTGACTCATTGTCTGTCACAATTTGGATGACATGCTGAACACCAACTTCTTTAATAACATTGTCTAATAAATCTGCCAACAATTTGGCCTCTTTCACATGTGCAGAAGCATCAATTGATTTCAAGAAAACAGTCCCACCTAGAGAAAGAGAGTAAGACATAATGACATTGAGAGACATAGAAAGAAAAATAGAAAATATAGAAAATAGAAAATATATTGAGAGACAGAGAAAGAAAAATCTCACCTGGAGAGTTCACAAGAAAGTTGATCAGTGTTCGTCCCTTCCGATCTGTCCATGCATCGGACATGATGCTACAACCATATCTCACCCACTTTTCTTTTTGGGCTTCCACCAACTCTTGAGTTGATTTTATCTCCTTATGTAAAAGAGTCTCACGAATCTCATGATAGCTAGGCCCTTTATATCTCGGACCGTATTGTCCTACAGCTTCCAACATTGTTTGAAAGCTAGGTAGACGCACAGTATTGAATGGGATGCCAACTTGATAAAACCATCTACCCACATATTGGGAAACCCTATCCCGATGTTCCTTTTCCCATTTTTTATCTCTTACTGACTTCACTTGTTCTGGATCAGGAGTGCAGAACTTGTCCAGAGGACCCTTCATCCGTGGTGGCTTTGAAATAATGTCATCAAATATATTAACTTCCAGCGATTGAGATTGACATGAATTATTCAACAAATTATATCTACCTTCCATCTCCCTCACCATTTGTAACTTCTCAGCTTTAGCTTTCTTGGCATTTTGCATATATTCTCGGATTTCTATCTTCACATCCACGGGAACCTTATGGCAAGCTGTCACATTTGTACCTAGGCCGCCTAAATGTTGCTTCAGCCGATAAATCCCTCCTTTACTCACTTTTTTACAAAAATTACATGTTATCTCATCTCTATTTTGTGGATTGGCAGTGGTTCCATATTTCCACCCAATGTCTTTTGGTCTGCACTTTTCTACATTGGGCCCTTGTGTGCTTGCATTTGACGATGTACCGCCAGAAACAGACACAGAAGTAGGTGGTGTAGGCGTAGACATCTTAAAAAAAATTAAACAATAAATTTAATTCATATTGCAATAATAACTCACAAAAAAAATAAATCAAACACCCAATGTAAAAAAAAATACTGACTATTTATTGCCAATGTCGATTACCCTGCACGAATGAGTGAGAGATCGGGGAGACAAACAGTGAGAGAATTGTCGATTACCCTGCACAAATAAATCAAAAATAAGCCCCTCTGCCAATTTGCATCTGCTGTCATCAGAGAGAGTGAGAGATCGGAGAGACAGAGAGTTTACCCTGCACAAATAAGCCCCTCTGCCAATTGTCGATTACCCTGCACAAATATAAGTCCACTGCCAATTGTCGATTACCCTGTACAAATATAACAGATATAAGCCCACTGCCACCCATGAGAGTGAGAGATCGGAGAGAGTGAGAGAGTGGAGATTGGAGAGACAGAGAGTGAGAGATCGGAGAGAGTGAGAGAACGGAGAGACAGAGAGTGAGAGGTCGGAGAGAGTGAGAGTCTGAGAGAACAGAGAGACAGAGAGACAGAGAGTGAGAGATCAGAGAGACAGTGAGAGAGTGGAGAGAGTGAGAGTGAGAGTGAGAGATCGGAGAGAGTGAGAGATCGGAGAGAGTGAGAGAGTGAGAGTCTGAGAGAGTGAGAGTCTGAGAGAGTGAGAGTCTGAGAGATCGGAGAGAGTGAGAGAACGGAGAGACAGAGAGTGAGAGATCGGAGAGAGAGTGAGAGATCGGAGAGAGTGAGTGAGAGATCGGAGAGAGTGAGAGATCGGAGAGAGTAGAGAGAGTGAGAGAGTGGAGAGACAGAGTGAGAGATCGGAGAGAGTGAGAGAGTGGACATACAGAGAGTGAGAGTGGCCGGAGGAAGCCGGAGGAAGAGAGTGGCAGCCGCTGCCGCACGCCAGAGGAAGCCGGAGGAAGCTACAACCACGCCGGAGGAAGCCGCTGCCGTTGCCGCTCGCCGGACGCCGGAGGACAGGGTTCGGGTCGCCGCTGTCGCGCTTGGAGGTGGAAGCAGCGAAGGGAAAAAAAACACACAGTCGAAACCCTCGGGGGGGGGAGGTTAACATATCTGGCTTCTTCTCTTTAACGGGTCGTTGAAACCCGATACGCGGATCCGGCTTCGGGCGAGCGGCAGCGGTGAGCGGGCGAGGCGCGCGGAGGCGGCCGACGCGCGCGAGGCGCGCGCGAGGCGCTCGCCTCGGCGAGCCGCGACGACGCGAGGCGGGCGATCGACGCCTCGCCCCGCCTCACCGCCTAGGCGCTCGTCTAGGCGGGTTTTCAACTACACAGTCTGCAGGTAGCGGTCGCTTCCTGGCCGTGATCAGGACAGAGTGCAAAAAACGCAGAAATCATGAAGTGCTTTCTAGACTTGGGTTTTTAGGATACAACTAGCTCGGCATCCTAGTGGGAATCCCAGGCTCACGGAGTCTTACGGAGGCCTTGAAACAAGAGAAACCTAGTCCAGTGAAAAGAATATCCGGCGAAGAGGCACTTAAGTCTAAGAAAGTTTGCCTATAAGTGCGGTGACTAATAGCGTCGTACCGGAGTATGGGCTATGCGTAAGTAACAGAAAACAGAAATAAAATGAGAAGAGAACGAGTAAGAACACCATCAAGGTGTAACTAAGTCATGGAAACTCCTTTAAATACAAAATTATAGGGGTTCATTTGTGAACTAACATATCATAAAAATAAAATTTTCCCTATAGCATGAGAGACATAAAACATAACCTGACTAAAACATGATATGACAGAAATCATGAATATAACGAAATAACAGGAAATATGGCATAGTTACTTATACGTAACAGGGAATCATACGGGTTGATCCAGTTTCTATTTAGGGTTAATAGAATGTAGATCGCGGTTTGTCGAGAACCGCTATCTAGAGGTAGCGGTCTCTGGGGAATCGCTATCTGTCTGTTTTCAAACAGAAGCACAAGTCCGGCTTGCAGAGCCTATTTCATGGCAAATAGAGATGCATCCTATATAAAACTGGAAGGAAAACATGTTAATATGTGAGCAATGCATAAAAAAGGACATGTGATCAAGGAAAGTTTCCATCTTTTAGTTGAAATTATATGGACAGTATGAGTGTATAAACCCTATTGCGCAGTCATGGAAAAACATGAAATACGACGGGTATAAACCATGAAAACAGGAGGGAACAGAGGGCGTTTGTTCCTATCTTGATGTTCAAGCCAATCATGAGATAACCTACCTCTGGGTTAGTCCTTAAACTTTGAATTTCTCGTTGGAAGAAGGCTCCCGTTCCTGCGCGACCTGCGTGGAACCAGCGACTTCCAAGCGTTCTATCTCCTGGGTTGCTGGATCTCCTAATACCAAAAATCAGAGGGTCATTAGAAGATACTAAAAGGATCAAAAAGTTCTAAAGGACGAACTAGGGAAGATGATACCATACTTTCGAACAACGCGATCCAAAATTAGGGTTCGCGCAGGACGAACCTAGGACCTATTTATAGAGGATGGCCAAGGGCTGAGGGATTAGATCGAATTAGGAGTCCTATGGGGTGTCAATTTGATCCTCTAAGAGTCCTAGGCAAGTTCTCACGTCAGATCACATCGATCCTTGGCGATTGGGTGGATAAAAATCCAAGCTTTCATGGGTTTATCTCTTTCCGTTTACGGAACTAGGTCGCGGTCGGGCTAGGACTGCTATCACCAGGTCGCGGTCGCATGACTGACCGCGACTTACCTGGCTTGCCGAAATTTGAATTTTATTTTAATTCAAACTCTAATTATCCCCTATTATCTCCATAAATTAGGCAATTTTCCCTAATACGTCTCTAGGGTTTGGGCTTGGGCCAAAAGCTTAGGTTCCTGGGTTTAAGGCCCCATTTTCAGTGGGCTTAACCACTTGGTCATTTATTGGGCCTATTTCTCAAAAGCCTTAACATATTAATCAATTAATTAGTCTTTTAAGCCCTTAAATGCTTAAATAAATCCCTTTAAATTTTTAATAATTCTAGAAAATTATCAGAAAAATTTCTGGGGTACTACACCCTCCCTCACTTAAAAAGAATTTGGTCTCCAAATTCAATGAGTGAGGTTATGGATGGTATTTTACTTACAGTCGAACAGTTCGGAGAATCTTTTGCGCATTGCTTTCTCCGTCTCTCATGTAGCTTCTTGTTCCAAGCATTTACTCCACTGGACTTTTACCGTGGGAATGGTTTTATTTCGAAGCTGACGCACCTCTCGATCAAGTATTTTGAGTGGCCCTTGCTCGTACGTCAGGTCCTTTTGTGCCACTAGATCGTGATGACTTATAATACGAAATGAGTCTTGAACGTACCTTTTTAACATCGAGATATGGAACACATCGTGTACTCCAGATAATTGAGGAGGCAAAGTTATCCGATATGTCACCTCGCCAACCCTTTCAAGAATTTCAAAAGGGCCAATGAATCTCGGAGTAAGCTTGCCTTTGTTGCCGAATCTTCGAATTCCACAACCTGGGGAAACCTTGAGGAACACGTGGTCTCCTACTTGAAATTTTAGATCTCTTCTTCTAATATCAGCATATGTCTTTTGTCTTGATTGTGCCATCTAGAGTCTTTCCATGATAAGTTGGATCTTCTCGGTTGTATCCCTGATAAGTTCGGAGCCTAGAAGTTATTTCTCCCCAACTTCATTCCAGCAGATAGGTGAACGGCAACTCCTCCCATACAGTGCCTCGAAGGGTGCCATTTGAATGCTAGTTTGATAGCTATTATTGTAGGCAAACTCGATTAGAGGCAAATGGTCGTGCCAACTTCCACCAAAATCTATAGCACAAGCCCTGAGCATATCTTCAACTACTTGATTAGTTCTTTCAGTCTGGCCATTAGTTTGTGGATGAAATGCAGTGCTGAAATTTAATCGGGTCCCCAAGGAATGTTGTAGACCCTTCCAGAATTGTGATGTGAAGCAGGGGTCTCGGTCAGATATTATTGTGACAGAGACTCCATGTAACCGGACGATCTCCTTGATATATAATGCTGCTAGAACATCCACGGACCATTGACTTTTGATAGGCAGAAAATGTGCAGATTTTGTCAGGCGATCAATTATCACCCATATATCATCATGTCCGCCTCATGTCTTTGGCAAACCCACGATGAAATCTATCCCTATACTTTCCCACTTCCACTCGGGAATTTCTAAAGGATGTAGTTTTCCAGCGGACTTTTGATGTTGCACTTTTACTTGTTGACAAGTTAAGCAGCGAGACACAAAATCCGCCACTTCTCTCTTCATATTAGGCCACCAGAAGTTTCTTTTAAGGTCTTGATACATTTTGGTAGCACTAAGGTGAATTGCATATCTTGACCTGTAGGCTTCTTCCATGATCAACTTCTTAGTTTTCGCATGATCTGGCACACAGATCTGACCTCGGAATAATAATCTTTCATTGGTCACGACAGAGAAATTTGGCCTTTGATCAATATTAGTTTTGCTCTCAACCAGTATAGGATCATCATCTTGTAGCTTTGCTAGATCTTCAATTAATGTAGGTTGTGACCGGATGTTGGCGATAATACACCTTTCACTTTTCGTGTCAACATCTAGATTCAACATAGCAAAGTCTTCAAGGAGGTTTTTCATGCCCATCCTGAGACTAGATAAAATAGCCATGGGTTTCCTACTGAGTCCATCCGCTACAGCATTAGCCTTCCTCGGGTGATATTGAATAGAAAGATCGAAATCCTTATTTGGCATAGACAAAAATAAAGAATGCATCGGGCTCCCCCACAGCCCCCATAGAGAGAACAAGAAATTGACGATGAGACAAAACGTGATTCAATTGAAGAGATGACTGCCATAACACCCAAATTTTAGCAACTTCATCACCATCCCCATTGGCAATGCAGTGATCAAATCTCAGCCTTATTTTCATTCTAGTGATCTTCTTAGCAGAAAGAATAGGCCGCAGGTTGTTAGGTTTGTCCTGCGGCCTTGTGCTTCCGGACGAGACTTTTCAGGCGGGAAAGAGTAAAAATGTCCGATTCCCCGCACGGAATAAAAAGCAAGCACGTTCATCATGACGATTGATTGTGATATTCCTGTCATCTTCTTTGCCTCATGTTTAAATCCTTCTAGGAGAAGAGATACTTCAGACTTTTATGGTCTGAAAATACCGTAAATTTCTCTTCATAGAGATAATGTCTCCATATCTTCAAGGCGAAGATAACAACAGTCAGTTCTAGATCATGTACCGGGTAATTCTCCTCATGACGCTTCAACTCCCTCGAAGCATAACAGATTACCCTACCATGTTGCATAAGAACACAACCAAGACCAACGGCTGATGCGTCGGTATATACCTCGAAACCACCACCTTCAACAGGTAGTGCTAATACAGGTGTAGTAGTAAGATGTTCCTTGAGAGTCAAGAAACTTTCTTCACAATCCTTCGACCATATAAAAGGATTTTCCTTCCTTGTAAGTCTGGTCAGAGGGACGGCTATTTTAGAGAAATCTTTAATAAACCGCCGGTAGTAGCCAGCTAGACTAAGGAAACTCCTGACTTCAGTCACAGTAGTTGGTCTACTCCAGTTCTTGACAGCTTCGACTTTAGAAGGATCCACATCGATACCTTCCTTTGAGATAATGTGGCCAAGTAATGAGACCTCCTTTAGCCAGAACTCATATTTATTAAGTTTTGCGTAGAGTTGGTGTTCTCTAAGTACTTGCAAAGCTATCCTTAACTGTTCTTCATGCTTCTCTTGTGTCTTGGAATAAATAAGGATGTCATCAATGAAAACGACCACAAAGTGGTCAAGATAAGACCTGAAGACGTTGTTCATTAATTGCATAAAAGCTGCACGGGCGTTGGTTAGCCCAAAAGGCATAACCACGAACTCATAATGCCCATATCTGCTTCGAAATGCAGTCTCGCGGATGTCTTCATCTTTAATCCTCAGTTGATGGTAACCAGACCTTAGGTTTATTTTAGAGAAATACTCTGCTCCAGAGATCTGGTCGAACAATTCATCGATACGCGGCAACGGATATTTGTTTTTGATGGTGAGTTGATTTAATTGCCGGTAGTCGATGCATAGCCTGAGAGATCCATCTTTCTTCCTGACAAATAGAACCGGCGCACCCCAAGGGGATGTGCTTGGTCGAATGAAACCCTTCTCCAATAGTTCTTGAAGTTGCTTCTTCAACTCCTTGAGTTCCGTGGGGGACATCTTGTAAGGAGCTTTGGAAACAGGTGCTGCTCCAGGGATAAGCTCAATAGAAAAGTTTCTTCCCTTACGGGCTATAAACCGGGTAATTCGGAAGGAAAGACATCCGAAAACTCTCTTACAACATCGATTTCTTCTAAATTGAGTTCCTTGGACTCGGTGATAACTACGGAAGTAAGGAAAGCTTCACAACCTCGCGAGATGAGTTTGCAGGCGTGAAGAGAAGAGATAAGTATAGGATGCTTCCTGTATTTAATGCCAAGGAAAGAAAACTTTGGAAGGTTCGATTTGTAGAATGAGATTCTCCTATGGCGACAATTAATGTCGGCATAGTGCTCGGATAGCCAATCAATACCTAAGATGGCATTGTAGCCTTCCATGTCAAGGCATACGAGGTTTGCAGGAAGATTATGGCCTCCTATGGTTACCTCACTATTAGGGTAATGGGTTTTGAGGTCGGTTCCAGATCCTAAAAGTGTAGTAATAGATAGGTCTGTAGGTAAAAGAACAGGTGAAACCGGTAAAGTTTTAGCAAAAGCAGTGGATATAAAAGAATGTGAAGCACCGGTATCGAATAAAACAAAGGCAGGATGTGAATAAATTTGGATGGTACCTTCGATCATATCACTTTCTTTTGTAGCTTCATCATCCAGGACGGCATTTAGACGACCTTGCCGCCTACGACCACCATTATTCTTCGTGGGTTGGTCCTTCATAAGTGGGCAATCAGGCATGCGGTGCTCCCGGCTGCCACAGTGTAGACATGTGCCAAGGCGCTTCTAGCATTCTTTGGCCGAATGACCGAACTTCTCGCAGAACATGCAATCCGCCATGACTTGCTTCTCCTCTTCACCCTTTTATTCCTGCCATTCCCGTTGCCATTTCGGGACCTCTTCTTGTTATCGCGGGACTTATAAGTTCCCGTGATGCTGAACTTTTCTTCTTTCTTCCCTCTCTTATCCTGCTTACGACTGGATTCTTCACCCTTGCCCTTGAATTTCTTGACCTTCTCAAGGGTCCTCTCACATAAATGGGCCCTACGCACCATCTCCGTATAGGTTCGGATGTTTTGCGGACCCAATTGCTTGACGAAGACGGGTCTCAATCCGTCCATGAATCGGTTGGCCTTTAACAGCTCCGTACTGACAAGGTGAGGAGCATATGGTGCCAGCCGTGAAAATTGCAGTTCATACTTGGCCACGGACATCATTCCTTGCCTCAGGGAGGCAAACTCGGCTGCTTTCCTTTCTCGGACATGCTCCGAGAAATATTTCTCACAGAAGAGCTCAAGAAACTCCTTCCAGGTGAGTTGTGCATTTTGTAGATGGGCCGAGGTGGCCTTCCACCACGTGCGAGCATCCTTGTTGAGTTGAAATGTAACTAGCAAGACCTTTTTCTAGTCCGTGCATTGCATAACATTGAAGATTCTGTCCATCTCGTCAATCCAGTTCTCTGCTTCATCCGGATTGGATGATCCTAAGAATCGTGGAGAGTTCATACTCCGAAAGTTCCGATGCAGATCGCCGGCGCCAGCTCGCGCGCCTGCTTGAGCTACCATTTGAAGGGCCTGGGTGAGACCCGCAACAGTTTGCTGCATGGCTTCCCAGTTCGCACGGTTGCCCGCCATTTGGAAACTAAGGTTCCTGAGAAAATACACAATGTCATTTTCTTTGGAATTTATGAGGGTTAATCTAGCAATTAAATTCTTATTAGAGATCTAGCTTAACCCGGGCTCTACCCAATCTCACTTGGGTTCGGAATTTTTTTCCTAATTCATAGGTTGGGGTCCTTAAACCTTGGACTTAACCTATGACTTTGACATTTTCTTAGGACTTAATAAGTCTTGGCTTTGATACCACCTTAACTGTCACGTCCCGAGATATGCAGCGGAATAAGTCAGGAACATGAACAGTCGGCAAGATAAGCCTCTAGCTAGCAAGACAATCAGAGCGCTATAATCATCCATGCATAGAAGAGTGAACACAATACCATATACTCAAATCTCAATTTTATTAAATAATAATCAAAGTTTACAATTGATACTTGACTCTCTTTAACACAAGAACTCACTAGACTCAATAAAATGGAAAATTACATCGACATGACTTTTAACTAACATAAATAGACTCATGACACTCTAGGCTTCTCTCGGTCTTCTTTCGCTCTCAGACTCGTCACTTGAGTAGTTCGATTCCGACCCGCTAGAGTTTCCTGAAAAGATTAAAAAAGTAGGGAATGAGCGCACTCGCCCAGTAGATATCTTCGTATCAACATGAAGGTATTATTTAAGTAATTAACATTTTAGCTCTAGAAGGTAAGAAATAAGATGCGATGAAACACGCGAACAAAACTATAGTAATAATAAGTAACATCATCATCATCATCAGAGCCTTATCCCAATTAATTGGGGTCGGCTACATGAATCCTGTTTCGCCAAAGATTTCTATCAAGTGCAATATTCATATTTAAACCCAAGAAACTAATGTCCTTCCTAATAACATCGCACCATCTCATTTCTTCCTCGAGCTCTTTTATTAGCATCTACTAAGATTTGGTCACATCTTTTAACCGGCGCTGAGTTAGGGCGACGAAACACATGTCCAAACCACCTGAGTCTATTTTCTCTCATTTTACTATCAATTAGAGCTATCCCTAAGTCCTTACGGATGCGCTCATTCCTAATCTTGTCTTTCTTAGTTTTGTCACACATCCATCTCAACATCCTCATCTCTGCTACACACATTTTGTGGATGTGTTTCTTTCGTACTGCCCAACACTCGGTACCATATAACAAAGCAGGTCTCACAGCCGTTCTATAAGACCTCTCTTTGAGTAATAATAAGTAACAAGATGTGAATTATAGAGATATGAGAACATGATCAAGCAAGACTTTAGCATGGCCTTTCAATGACGAGAGTGTACTAGCATGTAACGAGAATGTACTGGCATGTAACAAGAATGTACTTTAACAAGCATGTAAATTTCATGAGATTGCCTCGTGGATTTCACCCGTTTATAAAAAAACAACTCCCAACGCAATGCGACGTCAGTAATCATCATACCCCATGGTTAATAGTATATTTCTGGCCATCTGCCGAGTGGACTAAATTGGAGCCCTTGGACACCGTCCGTGCTCGCCTTTGCATCTTCAAGTTATAAATCAAGCTACTTCCACGAGAATAAAAGTATGCCAATAATATCAAGTTCAACAATAATTTCATGGCGAATGTAACCAAGGTAAGAATGTACCAAAATGAACATGAGAGGTCAAGAATGATTTAATAAGATATTATGTCACGGAGGAATTCCGGCAGCATAACGGTACTTTTATCAATTTCCATAGTTCATTAATGACTTAATGAATAAGGTTTTGGTTCCAGACAATTAGAAGATCACTTGAAAACAGAACATACTCAACCCTTTGGTCAAACCTCGAGTTAGACAGAAATCCGACAGAACGCGGTTCAGGGACGGCCGCTATCTTGAGGTAGCTGTCGAGCGGGATCGCGATCTGGAGGGGAAGTCGACGCAAGAAGGAACTGGGTCGACTCGACAGAATTCTGCTAATTAAACCATGAACGCGGTTATGATAGGACCGCCATCAGGAGAAAATGGTCAAGTCCAGGCTGCGATCAAGAGTGGAGTCGACTCAGGAAAGGAAAGGGTCGACTCAATAGAAGTCTGCTAACTGAGCAAGAACGCGGTCATTGGCCAGCCGCTATCTGCAGGTAGCGGTCGCTTCCTGGCCGCGATCAGGACAGAGTGCAGAAAACGCAGAAATCATGAAGTGCTTTCTAGACTGGGTTTTTAGGGTACAACCAGCTCGGCATCTTAGTAGGAATCCCAGGCTCGCAGAGTCTTACGGAGGCCTTGAAACAAGATCCGGCGGAAGGAATATCCGGCGGAGAGGCGCTCAAGTCCAAGAAAGTTTACCCATAAGTGTGGTGACTAATAGTGTCGTACCGGAGTACGGGCTATGTGTAAATAACAGAAAACAAAAATAAGATGAGAAGAAAACGAGTAAGAACACCGTCAAGGTGTAACTAAGTCATGAAAACTCCTTTAAATACAAAATTATAGGGGTTCATTTGTGAACTAACATATCATAAAAATAAAATTTTCCCTATAACATGAGAGGCATAAAACATAACCTGATTGAAACATGATATGACAGAAATCATGAATATAACAAAATAACAGGAAATATGGCATAGTTACTTATACTTAACAGGGAACCATACGGGTTGATCTGGTTTCTATTTAGGGTTAATAGAACGCAGATCGCGGTTTGTCGAGAACTGCTATCTGGAGGTAGCGATCTCTGGGGAACCGCTATCTGTCCGTTTTCAGATAGAAGCACAAATCCGGCTTGCAGAGTCTATTTCATGGCAAATAGAGATGCATCCTATATAAAATTGGAAGGAAAACATGCTAATATGTGAACAATGCATAAAAAAGGACATGCGATCAAGGAAAGTTTCCATCTTTTAGTTGAAATTATATGGACAACATGAGTGTATAAACTCTATTGCGCAGTCATGGAAAAACATGAAATACGACTGGTATAAACCATGAAAACAGGAGGGAACAGAGGGCTTTTGTTCCTATCTTGATGTTCAAGCCGATCATGAGATAACCTATCTCTGGGTTAGTCCTTAAACTTCGAATTTCTTGTTGGAAGAAGGCTCTCGTTCCTGCGCATCCTGCGTGGAACCAACGACTTCCAAGCGTTCTATCTCTTGGGTTGCTGGATCTCCTAATACCAAAAATCAGAGGGTCATTAGAAGATACTAAAAGGATCAAAAAGTTCTAAAGGACGAACTAGGGAAGATGATACCATACCTTTGAACCACGCGATCCAAAATTAGGGTTCGTGCAGGACGAACCTAGGACCTATTTATAGAGGATGGCCTAGGGCTGAGGGATTAGATCGAATGAGGAGTCCTATGGGGTGTCAATTCGATCCCCTAACGGTCCTAGGCAAGTTCCCATGCCAGATCACATCGATCCTTGGCGATTGGGTGGATAAAAATCCAAGCTTTCCTGATGTTGTACCCAGATAATTTCCCAGCAAAATATTAAAGGGTATGGGTTCGGGAATATCACCGAACGCCTTTAAGGCATGGACGACCCAGCCCCTCCTACAACTTGCCCAGCCCAACCAAGGGTCCCGACCAGTTAGCCGTAACATACGATGACATCAACAACTGGTTGGGATTACTCCCGATCACTCGATGGCAGGTTTTTCCCGCATTCTACACGGCCACCCGGGGCAACCCGAGGGCGCCCCGACTACAAGCCGTGCCACACGGCACCTAGCAACAAGGCCGGGGCCCACACCCAGGACGCCTTCTTCCAACCCTCCAAGGTCAAAGGAATACTTAACTAAGTCAACCACAGGCTTCGGAGGCCCGCGACACGTGTATACGGCTCACACACGGGTGTCGGGCATTTCCCCGAACACCTTGTAGGCGCGTATGTTCCAGCCCTTCTACAACAACCCGTGGGTCAACCCACGGCTCCAGCATACCAGTCGGGTCCTACAACAACCCTCCAGTAAGTCGGGACCGCTCTCGACCCCCAGACACACGGCGACGAGCCGTTTATCTTTAGCTCTCTGGCCAACCTGAGGCTACCCTGCTGACTAGCCGTGCAACGCGGCACATGCCTCGAGGCCGGGCCCAAGTGCCCAAAGTGCCTCCTCTCAGCTCCCACGAGCTCATCTCCTCAGCCCAAGGCCCATTCCAAGGCCCCTCAGCCAGCTATCCAGGCCGTTCAACAACCCGGGGTGTGTCGGGCATTTATTCGAACACCTCGCGAGCGGCAACTACGACTCCACAACGACAGCCCCCACGGGCTAATCCCAGCATCCCAGGACCCTTTGTCCTTCAAAGGACACCCCCTGACAACAAAAGAAGACCCCGAGGGCCACCCCTCGGGGCCACTGCTCGCCCGGGGAGAGTCCCCCCTGGGCGCGGTCGCTCCCCGGGAGGGTGAACCCCTCCCTTTGGGAGCGCGCCCTCCCCCCAACTCAATGGCCCCACGGCCATCCTCCCGCCCCAGTCACTCCCAGATTCATGCGAGATCCACCTTACCCGTGCGTGGAAGGATCCGACAACGAAGAACTCGCCAACGAGAGCTCGGGATCGCGCAAGTCCCACGTCAACACTCGTGTTCCTCGTACGCACGCGACCGGTCAACCAGCACCCTCCAACCTCCAATATCCTCCAAGTATCCTTTATCCTCTATTGCTTGGTCAACTTAGACTAGAAAAAAATACAAAAAGCCGGGGGAGGGGTTTAGGCGGACCAGCCTGGACCCCCTGGCTAGTCCGCATAAACCCCCCTGTCATGCCCCGAGCTATTATTACGGCGGAAGACGATTTCGGGAACGCGAACAGCCGGCATAGTAAGCCTCGAGCAAGTAATATAATCAGAGCGCAAGAACAATCACACAAGGTAATTGCACAATAATGAAATCAAACTCTCATCTTTATTTCATATCATATAATCGCAATCCAAATACACGAATATTCGACTCTTTTTAATCTAGACTCGATAAAAAGAAAAATTACATATAACGACTCAATCTAAACATATTTCGACAATTCTAGGTCTTCACTCGATTCCATATTTCCTTTAATCGCTCTCGGACCCGCTACTTGAGTAATCCGAATCCGATTCACTCGTACCTCCTGAAATATCGAGAAAGTAGGTAATGGACACACTTGCCCAGTAGGTATCTTCGTATCAACATGAAGGCAATGTTAAAGTGATTAATGTCTTAGCTCTAAAGAAATAAGATAAATCATGCAAATACGATGAAACATGCGAATCAAGCCAAAGTAACAAGATATGATCAAGAATGAGATATGAGAATATGATTTGATCAAGAATATAACAAGAATGTAAACAATTTGGCCCTTCAAGAATGTAACAAGAATGTACTAGAAAGTCATGTAACAAGCAAGAATGTACTCTTCACTTAGTAGCAAGTACTTCGTGAATTTATGTGGATTACCACCCGTGGATATTTCACTTATTTATAGAGAAAGTACTCCCAGCACAATGCGACGCCAGTAGCATCATACCCCATGGTTTAAATAGTATGTTTCCGACAATCAATTGAGGGGACTAGCATAGAGCCCTTGAACACAATTAGTGCTCGAACTGCATCTTCAAGTATAAATCAAGCTACTTCCACGTTAATACGGCCAAGAATGTACAATTTCAAATATAGTTCCACGATAAAGTAACCAAAAATAAGAATGCTTCAATTAAGAATAAGAGATTTCAATAAATACATTTAATAACTAGGTTATGCCATGAAAATAAATCGGCAGCATAATGGTACATTCTTTAACTTCAAAATTACTTAGGTATCTTTGGAATAGTGTGACAAGTTCTAGATAATCAATTGGACCATCTAGGAACATAGGAAAATCAACCCATGAGTCAAACCCCGGGTTAATCAAACTCAGATAGCTAGCGGTCATTTATCGGACCGTCTCTTGCTCCTGGCGGTCAAGTACAGGACCGTTTATGATAAGACAATTCGATATTTTAAAACAGAATATCTGGAACATTAGCTGTCTAATGCAGTACCGTTTAGGATCCGTTAGCGGTCAAGTGTAGGCCCGCTAGCAGTCCTTGGCGGTCAATCAGAAGGCCGTTATTTCCAGAAATATAAAACATCGGTATAAGTGCCTTTCTAGAAAATAGGATTTAATGGTACAACCAGTTCGGTGTCCTAGAGGGAATCCCAGGCTCACGGAGTCTTACGGAGACCTTGAAATAAGATTTCCTAGTCCGTTGGAAGGAATATTCAAAGGAGAGGTTATCAAGTCCAAGATTATGTTCCTATTGTGCAAAAGTGTATCTAATGACAATATACCGGAATATGTGTCATATACTTAAGAAAATGACTCTTAGAAGAGAGAGAATCGAGATAAATCAGTGATCAAGTTAAAATCATGAATCATCAATCATTTGAACATATATTTATTACAAGAATATATGATTTTGGGCATAAATTAACATAAGTTCAAAATAATACCAAATGTGCATCAAAACATGAAATCTATCCTGATAAACAAGTACATTAACTGAGTATATAAAAATCAGTAAGTAAATTAGGAATAAAACTTAGTTAACTAGGCTTAACATATAATAATCATGGCAAATCTGCATTAAGTCACGGCTTAAAATAATGCAGAAATTCAGAAATAGAAAACGGTCAAATATAGGACCGTCATTTTACTGTTAGCGGTCTATCGTACGACTGCTAGAGTTCTCTGGCGGTCAGAAAGAAGACCGTTTTTTTCTGTATTAATCCGAGTTCCAAAGACAACTAAATAACAATGCTAATTAAGACATATCATGTGTGGAAATCAACATATTTCAACTTCCACGATCATGATAAGAACAATTGAAGGCCAACAATATGCATAGGTTTATGTGATTACAAGAAAACTCATATTTTTACTTCATTAGGGCTAGTTCATGCATGAGGAATACACTATGTGCATGGTTCTAAGTAAAATATGAAATTCACAAAAATATAATGCATGAAAACGAATGAAACAAGAGGGCTTTTGTTCCTGACTTTAAATTTAAGCATTTCATGAGATAACCTACCTTTAATAATGCCTCTAACTTCGAATTTCTAACTGAAATCACGCCCTAGTTTCTGCACTTTCTTGCTCTAAATCAGTAACTTCACGTCCCTTTAACTCTTGATTCCCTTGACCTATGGACGTGAAATTTTGAGGGTAAGTAGAGGATATGAAGGGGAACATAAAGTTCTAAAGAACCTCTATCTAATTATCTCGTTTAAGGCTCCGAATTCCTTGATCTTCTTGGATCGGACGCACTAATTCTTGAGTTTTTGTTGTAGAATCAGCACCTTTGGACGTCTCTAACTTCCTGTCGGCTTGATCTCCTAGAACGAAAATTGGAGAGTAGTTAGTTCTATCTAAAATAAACATATTCCTAAAAGAAACTTACTACTAATTCTTCCTCCTTACCTGAGTTCCACGCGTGCCAAAAGTAAGAGTCGCACAGGTCAAATCTGGGACCTATTTATAGGATTTAGCTAGAGTTTGAGGATTAGAACGAACTTAGAGTCCTAATTAGACTTTCAATTCGATCTACAATCCTTCTAGACTTATCTAATTAGTTGATAGAGTCGATCTTAGATGGCTTGGACATGAAAAATCCAATCTTTTCACGTTTTCTCTCTCACGGAACTGACAGACATTAGCGGTCTAATACTGGACCGCCAACCATCCTCTGGCGGTCTCACGATAGACCGCTAGCCTTCGTGAGCGTCGAATTTGAAATACTTCAAACTCTTTTGGTATTATCCCATTTATTAATCTCTTTAAAGAGTAATTTTCTTTAAATTCCGTGATTGTACCCATTCCTAGCTTCTAGAACATGGGCTAAAGTCCTAAATAATCTTTTTAGGCCTATTTGGGTTTATTATTTGAGCCTATTCCTCTTGGATCAAATGTAGAGCCTAAATAATTAGATTTAATTCATTTAATATCCTATTAAATGCTAAATAATTATATTTTAAATCCGAAAAATTCTTAGAAAATTCTCGGGCGTTACACCATCCCCCACTTAAAAAGAATTTGTCCCCAAATTCAATACATGGATTTATGAAGAGTGTATTTACATTCAAATAGTTCTAGAAATCGTTTGCGCATAGCTTCTTCCGTTTCCCATGTTTCTCCTGCTTTTGTCCACTGGATCTTGACCACATGAATAGTTTTATTTCGCAGTTGACGTACTTCTCGTTCAATGATCTTGACTGGCCTTTGCTCATATATCAAATCCTTTTTAATCTCCAGATTGTCGTAAGTGATGACATGGAATGGATCAGGTACATACTTCTTAAGCATTGAGACGTGAAATACATCATGGACTTCTGCTAATTGAGGGGGCAAAGTAATACGATATGCAACTTCACCAACCCTTTCGAGAATTTCAAAGGGGCCAATGAATCTTGGAGTAAGCTTGCCTTTGATACCAAATCTTCGAATACCCTGACCTGGAGAAACCTTAAGAAATACATGGTCTCCTACTTGAAATTCCATGTCGCGCCTTCGATTATCAGCTTATGACTTTTGTCTATCTTGAGCCATATGAAGTCTTTCTCGAATGAGTTTTATCTTCTTAGTAGTATCCCTAATAATGTCGGGACCGAGAAATTGCCTTTCTCCTACTTCATTCCAACAAATAGGCGAACGACAGCTTCTTCCATATAAAGCTTCAAACGGTGCCATTTGTATGCTAGCTTGGTAGCTATTGGTGTATGCAAATTCCACTAAAGGCAAGTGATCATGCCAATTTCCTTCAAAGTTAATAGCACAAGCCCTGAGCATATCTTCCACTACTTGATTTGTCCTTTCTGTTTGACCATCAGTTTGTGGATGGAATGTAGTGCTAAAGTTCAGTCGGGTCCCTAAAGAATGTTGTAGACCCTTCCAGAATTGCGATGTAAACCGAGGATCTCGGTCAGAAATAATGGTGACAGGGACACCATGCAGTTTGACAATTTCTTTCATATATAATACTGCTAGTACATCCACATACCATCGACTCTTGATTGGTAGGAAATGTGCAGATTTAGTCAATCGGTCTATGATCACCCATATACCATCGTGTCCACCTTTTGTCTTAGGTAAGGCCATGATAAAATCCATCCCTATACTTTCCCATTTCCACTCGGGAATATTTAAGGGTTGTAATTTCTCAGCGGGTTTTAAATGTTCTGCTTTTACCTGCTGACAAGTGAGACAACGAGACACGAATTTCGCCACTTCTCTTTTCATGTTGGGCCACCAAAAGTTTCTCTTCAAATCTTGATATATCTTGGTAGCACCAGGGTGAATAGCATATCTTGATTTATGCGCTTCCTCCATGATCAATTTCTTAGTATCATCATGATTCGGCACACAAATTCTATTCTTAAATAACAATCTTCCATCATGTGAAATTGAGAATTCCGGTCTTTGATCAATGTTATCCTTGATTTCCATCAATGTAGGATCATTCTCTTGCAACTTGACTATTTCCTTAATCAATGTAGGTTGAGACCTTATATTGGCAATTATACATCCATCTTCTTCCCTGTCAATATCAAGATTTAAGTGAGAGAAATCTTTGATAAGACAAGTCGTACCTTCCCTGAGGCTTGATAGTGTTGCCATCGGTCTTCTGCTAAGAGCGTCTGCTACAGCATTTACCTTTCCTAGATGATATTGAATTGTGAAGTCGAAGTCCTTGAGATACTCCAACCATCTGCGTTGTCGCATATTCAATTCCTTCTGGGTGAAAAGGTATTTCAGACTTTTATGATCTGAAAATATAGTGAATTTCTCCCCATAAAGGTAATGTCGCCAAATCTTCAGTGCGAAAATAACCGCAGCTAACTCCAGATCATGCACAGGGTAATTATCTTCATGACGTTTTAGCTGTCTTGAGGAATAACAAATCACCTTTCCATTTTGTATAAGGACACATCCCAGGCCAATGCCAGACGCATCCGTATAAACTTCAAAACCACCACCTTCTGTTGATAATGTCAGAATAGGGGCCGTAGTAAGGTGATCCTTAAGAGTTAGAAAACTCTCCTCGCAGTCTTCTGACCATATAAAAGGGTTCTCCTTTCTTGTGAGTCTAGTCAAAGGAACGGCGATATTGGAGAAATCTTTAATAAATCTCCTGTAATAACCAGCCAAACCTAGGAAACTCCTGACTTCAGACACAGTCGTCGGTCGGCTCCAATTCTTAACAGCCTCAACTTTAGAAGGATCAACAGCGATACCTTTCTTTGAAATAATATGGCTAAGGAAAGAAACCTCCTTTAGCCAGAACTCGCACTTACTAAGCTTCGCATAGAGTTTGTGCTGTCTTAATATTTGCATGGCTATTCTTAAGTGCTCTTCATGTTCCTCCTTTGTTTTGGAGTATATAAGAATGTCATTAATGAACACGACCACAAACCGGTCGAGATAAGGCCTGAAGACGTTGTTCATAAGTTGCATGAATGCTGTCGGGGCATTAGTTAACCTGAACGGCATTAAAACAAATTCATAGTGGCCATGCCGGCTCCGGAAAGCCGTCTTGTGTATGTCTTCGTCTTTGATCTTGAGTTGATGATATCCCGATCTGAGGTCTATCTTATACAAATATTCTGCTCCTGAAATCTGATCAAAGAGCTCATCGATACGCGGCAACGGATATTTGTTCTTGATAGTAAGCTGATTCAGTCGCCGGTAATCGATACATAGTCTGAGAGATCCATCTTTCTTCTTGACAAATAGGACTGGCGCACCTCAAGGGGATGTGCTAGGTCGAATAAAACCCTTGTCTAATAATTCTTGAAGCTGTTTCTTCAAGTCCTTGAGTTCTGTGGGGGACATCCTATAGGGAGCTATTGAAACAGGTGCCGCTCCGGAAATAAGTTCAATGGAAAAGTTCACTTCCCTTTCGGGCGGTAAACCGGATAAATCCGATGGGAATACATCCGAAAATTCATTGACAATAGGGATATCTTCTAAGATGATCTCCTTGGATTCAGTGAGGGTTACGGAAGCAAGAAAAGCTACACATCCTTGCGAAATTAATTTGCAAGCGTGCACAGATGAAATGATGGCATGATGCTTCCTATATTTAATACCAAGGAAGGAAAATCTTGGAAGACCAGGTTTCCGAAAAGAGATAATCCTATTCCGACAATTTTTGTAGACATCATGGTCTATAAGCCAATCCACCCCTAAAATAGCATCGTAGCCTTCCATGTCCAGACATACGAGGTTTGCAGGAAGATTGTGACCTTCTACCCTTATCTCACTATCGGGGTAATAAGTTGTAAGTTTTGATCCGGGACCTAAAGGTGTAGTAATAGCAAGGTCCGAAGGTAAAGGAACTGATGAAATGGGTAATGTTTTTGCAAAGGAAGTAGATATAAAGGAATGGGAAACACCAATATCAAATAATACGAATGCAGGATAGGAATAAATCTGAATGGTACCTTCCATTTGCCTATCATCCTTGGGCGCTTCATTATCCTCTAAAACAGCATTAAGACGAGCCTGTCTTTTACGTTCACCACCGGACGGTTGTTCCTTCATAAGGGGGCAATCCGGCATGCGGTGCTCCCTACTGCCACAACGTAAACAAGCGCCGAGACGCTTCCAACATTCTTCGGCCGAATGACCGAATTTCTCGCAAAAGGAACAAGCCGTGGCGACTTGTTTGTCTTCTTCCTTGACTTTCTTGTCTTTATGGGAACCACTACCACTCCCGTTTCGGGATCTTTTCTTGCTATCACGGGATTTGTAGGGTTCCGTGATGCTAAACTTCTTCTTGTCATGTCGATCAGACTTTCGGTTCAGCTCCTCTCCTTTTCCTTTTAATTTCTCGACCTTCTCTAAGGTCCTTTCGCATAGGTGTGCCCGTTGGACCATCTCCGCATAAGTACGGATATTCTGAGTCCCCAATTGTTGAATATACCCGGGCCTCAATCCATCCATAAATCGATTAGCTTTCAACAAGTCGGTGCTAATCAAATGAGGAGCATATGGTGCTAGTCGGGAAAACTGAAGTTCATATTCCGCTACTAACATCATGCCCTGGCGTAGAGAAGCAAACTCCATAGCCTTCCGTTTCTTAATATGCTCGGAAAAGTACTTGGCTCGGAAGAGCGTGAGAAAATCTTCCCATGTATGAGGTGCATCAGCTGGGGGTGTAGGAAGAGACTTCCACCACGTACGAGCGTCTTTATTTAATTGGAATGTTGCTAAACGGACCTTCTCCTGATCAGTACATTGCATCACTTCGCAGATGCGGTTCATCTCATCAATCCAGTTCTCAGCCTCATCTGGATTTGAAGAACTAGAAAATCTCGGAGGATTTAAACTCTGGAAGTTACGATGTAAATCTCCAGCCCTTGCTCCTGCGTCAGCTTGCGCCATCGTTTGTAGCGCTTGAGTTAGACCCGCAACGGTCTCTTGCATACCGTTCCAGTCTACGTGATGAGCCATTTCGAAAGTGAGGTACCTAAGAAGAGCAATGAATTTGTTTAATTCTAATGGAATGAGTGGGGTTAAGTCTTAGAAATAATTCTAATGATTATCTCATCCCAGGTTCTACCCAATTCCTCTCATAGGTTGGGAATTTCTTTCCTAGTTTCATAGGTATGGGTCCTTAAACCTTGGACTTAATCCTATGACATGACATCTTTCCTAGGACTTCTAGTCCTAGTGCTCTGATACCACATTAACTGTCACGCCCCGAGCTATTATTACAGCGGAAGACGATTTCGGGAACGCGAACAGCCGGCATGGTAAGCCTCGAGCAAGCAATATAATCAGAGCGCAAGAACAATCACACAAGGTAATTATTGGGACGCTAAAGGGTGATCTAGAGGGGGGTGAATAGATCAAACACCCGATAAAAAATTACTGCAGCAGAAACAAATGCGGAATGAAAATTTCTACTGAACAGATAGTGGGCACAATGCGAATATCAGCTAGAACAGATAAAGAACAGTCCTAAGCAAACATCTACTGCGCAAGGACAGAAATATAGAAGCTATGCAAACCACAAAACAATCACACAATAGACAAAGGTTTTTAGGTGGTTCGGTCCTCCAGACCTACATCCACCCCACACTCAACCCGAGTGTGGATTACTGCTGACTCACAGCTTGAACCGCTGGGCCTCACAGCTTGCCTACAATCCGCTGAGCCTCACAGCTTGCTGTCCAGTGGAATCCTCCACTGCAACCGCTGGGGATTACAGCTTGACCCGTCCAGAGGCAGCACCTCTGCAAACGCTGACCAACAGCTTGAACACAAGAGTTTCGAAAACAAAACAAAAAGGCAAACAAACGAAAAGGAAATGTATCCCTGCAGGGAATGTAGCTCAAACAAGTGAGCAAACTCAGATCGGGTTTTGAACCAACGATCTGAGGAACAAATCTCTCAACTCTTCACTCTCTCAACTCTCTTTCTTTTCTCTCTTTCTTTTTCTCTTCTGCTGGATCGAAGGGCTCTCTGCTTTTCCTTCAAGGCTTCTGCATTCAATCAGTCTTCATCTGTGGACGAAGGCTTCCTTTTATAAGCAGTCGCAGCAGGAGCAGCACTGGGCGCGTGTCTTCCACAGTTCCCGCCCAAGTATTTTGGCCACGTGTCATCCTGTCAGCCCTTCCAGCCTCGAATCACGTGCCCTTCATTAGCTTCACGAACAGCACCTGTCAGACAGAGAATTATCAGTTTAATGTCGACACCTTGTATAGACTTCGTTCGATGCATCAAGCAGTGTATAGACTTTGTAATGCGAAGACAATGTATAGACTTTGCAGTGTGTAGAAGACTAAGGCATTGTACAGACTTTGTGAAAGCAACGCTGAAGCAAGGTATAGACTTCACGTTTATTTGCATGACAAAGCAATGTACAGACTTGAGCGAACACATGCTGTACATACTTTGATTGCATGCAAGAGAAAGCAGTGTACACACTTGCTTTGAAGAACAATGCCCAAATGCAGTGTATGGACTTAGCGTGAATGCAATGCAGACACAAGAGTGTATAGACTTGATGAATGCGATGCAGACACACAGAGTGTATAGACTTGATGAACAATGCATTCTAGGCAGACCCTGTACAGACTTGAGAGACGATGCA
Organism: Amorphophallus konjac; assembly: GCA_022559845.1. Lineage (NCBI taxonomy): Eukaryota > Viridiplantae > Streptophyta > Magnoliopsida > Alismatales > Araceae > Amorphophallus > Amorphophallus konjac. Next base: position 319,017,080 of record CM040120.1, on the reverse strand, counting down.
TGCATGATGTATAGACTTGTCCAATGTACAGACTTAGCATGAGACGCTAAGTGAGACGGAGGACGATGTACAGACTTGAAGGGTAATGCATGCAGACGGTTGTACAGACTTCATGTTATGCATGAGACTCTAAGGAAGACGGACGATGTATAGACTTAGCCAGCCTTCAGCTCGATGTACAGACTTGCTCGTTGTACATACTTCATGAGCGATGTAGAGACTTGCCAAAGACAACTGGACGATGTACAGACTTGAGCAAGGCAAAGTCTGTACAGACTTGAAAGTTCACAATGTGTAGACTTTGGCAAAACAATGATGTACAGACTTGCACAGTTCTAGGATGTATAGACTTTATGTGAAAGCCCAATGTACAGACTTGCAGAACTGAACGTAGGTAAAGATCCCAATGTATAGACTTCGAAGTTCACTGATGGATGTACAGACTTTACCTCGAGCAAGCGACAGTGCAATGTATGGACTTGGAAGCATATGAACATGGCGCTGTACAGACTTAGATGAATGAACAAGCCAATGTATAGACTTCAAGCTCATGCAAGCAAAGCCAGTGTATAGACTTGGCGTTTGTGTGAGCATGCGATGCACAGACTTTGTGTTGTGAACACAGGCTGTACAGACTTGCTAACATGCATGAACAAATGGCATTGTATAGACTATGAACGCTAGGCCAATGTACAAGGCAACCGATGTATAGACTTTGCCAGACGGATGCACTGATGCAGTATATGCACAGAAGAAGCAATGCACCGATGCAATGTATGCACAAAGCAGATATTGAACTGAAGCAATGGATGTATAGACTATATGGCATGCAAGGCAGCAAGGCAGCAATGCAATGTATAGACTTCAGAACAAACGTTGCACAAATGCCATGAATGTATAGACATGCGAGTCTGGGGGGGTCGACCCATCTAAGAGGGGGGTCGACCCATCTAAGTGCACTGATGCAATGTATGCACATAGCAGATATTGAACTGAAGCTATCTGACAGAATGCAATGCATCTATACAGAGAGCAAATGCAATGTATGCTAAACACAATGACTGACTCACTGTAATGAATGCACCTGTGATACTCTCACTGTGTTACTATCATCAAAACAACATAGCATATGCTTGTGCCTAAGGGGCACAACATTCTCCCCCTTTTTGATGATGGCAACAAAGTGACAGTGAGTCACCAACCAAATATTCTCCCCCTTTGACATGATCAAAAAGAAAGAAAACAAATGAGTGCAACATGCAGAATACATTGCATAATAGCTCAAACTCTCCCTGAATGAATAACTCCCCCTGAATTATTGCTCCCCCTTTGAGAAGGAATATGGACAGATGAAACAGATGATCAAAGGTAGGGAAGGAACATGAATAGAGTAAGGGGTCACTACACAACAGCTGAAGCAGTGGTTCAGAAAATGAGCATGATTATAAACAACTGTTAAAGTATAAGTATCGGCAATATACAATCTTGACAAAAATTCAGGTTTAACAGTGATAAAGATAGAGTAAAGCAGCTGACCACCAAAAAAAAAAAAAACTTATAGACTCCATTTATAGCAATGAATCTAGGGCACATGGTTTTAATAGATAAGTCAGAAATAATACCCTTTGTGATCAAACATGGAAATTCAAGAAAGGCAACTTGAATATGTATTGAGAAAAATAATTTACACTCAATGACTTTTGTTTTTCAAAGGGTTACAACAGTTTGTTTTTCACTTTTGATTTTTCAGAAACTGAGCTAAGTGAATAGACCAGTGGCATTTATGCTGTTGACATTAGGTGTACACCTTGATCAGAGGCAGGTACCCCCAGTTACTAGGCATAAACTACTAGATCTATTTCAGATCAAGGCCTACAAGGAACAATCTTCACTTTTGACATTAAGGGTACACCTTGATCAGAGGCCAGTACCCCCAGTTACTTGGTGAGGACTCCCCCTATAGATTTGACCCTATGAACAGAGGTAGTCTGAAGCACTTCATGACATATGAATTATCCTACTTCTTTGGGTGAGATCACAGTTTCTCAGTGCAATTCAGCTATTGCTCTGTCACTGTGTTCAACTCTTTGCATTGTTGATCTTATTTACTGCTGCCCTTATTTGTTTTAGAGTGATTGTTTAAAAAAACAGTACACACTCTATTTACCTTTTCTAGGCATTTCCAGATTAACACATTCAGGTAAAATTTTTTTTTTTTCTATTCTAACCATGAGACAAAGATTAAGAGCTATAAAAGTTTTCTTTTAACTCAAATTCTGAAGTGCAGACACTTAACTCTTCAGTTCATAAAGGTTAAACCTTTAGTTCCTTTCAATTTGTAAGTGTAATTCTTATAAATGAACAATTGCAATAACCACAGCTTAATGCACTAAACCAGAAGCAATGCTGTTGTTTAGTGAAGGTTAGGGAAAAGATGGCAATTGTTAAACAGTGATAGCAATAGGCAATAAGGTCCAAGAGCATCTGATGTCAAAGATTATGAGTGAATTGAAAGGGGACAATGGGAAGTGAAGAGGATTCAAAGAATTGAACAAAACTCTCAGCTCCCCCTGACACCAAGATGCAAAAAATGTGCTATGCAACACACTGTTCTACATGCAGACTTGACCCTTGGTACTTGGCGGAGAACCTGGTCTCAAGGACCATCTCACACATAGTAAGAACCTCCAGGCAGATTTCCCTGCCTTTTAGTAGCTTACCATTAATTATACCAAAGTGGTCATGCAAAGAAATGCAGTACTAAGTAGTCCAAAATGCATTAAACAATTTTCTTGATGCAAATGATAAATGCAGACATTAGACACATACATCAACTATATGCACTAAATGAACCATACAAGCTCAGTGCAATAGATGGCAGAAGAAGAGCATCAAATTTATGCAGAATTAAATTCAGTAGCTGAGTCTGGAATGCAGACTGATCAGCTAGACAAGAAGAGAAAATCAGAGATTAAGCAATCAAATCAACATGACTTTCTCAATTCAATTCTGAATGTAAATCACTTACCTGCTTTACCTGACTGATTTATTTTTACCCTTAGTGTTGCATCAGATTGTTGACAAGGCCTCCAATCTCTTTCAGCTTTTAGAATTTTTGGCCCTGCCTCTAGTCATATGCCTGAAGTAGCTATCCTGTTTCACCCTTTTGTTCCCGGCTACTAGGCATACCTGCAAGCACACTTAGGGAGCAGAATTTGGAACCCAAGATAGTTTGGGCCCCAAGAGAGATCCAGACATTTGAGAGTGAAAACATGACAACAGCTGTTTAGGGATCCACATTTGTGTGAAAATGGATGGTTTGGTGGATTCTACAGCTTGGGAGTTCTTTTTGTTGTTTTTCTTTTTCTCAGCACCAACAGGTTTAGCTTTCTTCTTCTGGTGCTGTGATGGTTTTTGTGTATTCCTGGCATTCACTTTATTTAAAACATTGTTGTTTTTCTGCCAGTGCCTTGGCCAATGAGTGTACTGGAAGTTGTGGCCCAAATTGGTCCTAGGCTGACCATAGAACCCCTGGTGACTAGGACTCCATGTCCTAAAGTGACTATCCCATCTCCTAGCTGGCTGAGGTCTATAGGGCTGATACCAAGTGGAGAAATTCTGATACCTAGACCTCATGTATGTAGGGTTCCACTCAAACCTATGAAATGGTTGTGAATGATTGTGATGATAGACTTGGGCTCTAGGGAAATAGGGATGAGCAAATTGGTTCCTAGCTACACTAGGTCTCCCTCCCACCTTTGACCCACTAGGTTTCTTTACTGACTTGTACTGGGTCTTTTTCTGAGCAGTTGATGGTGATGGAGACTTAGCAGCCTTGGGCTGGGATTTTGATGTGCTAGCTGGCTGACCCCTAGCCTTGGACTTATCCTTGGGTGAAGAGCATGCAGCTCTAGGCTCAACAACTTTCTGCTTTCCCTTGTCCTTAGCACTGGACACTTTTGATTTTACATTTTTGAAAGCAGATTTTTCATTGACCATTTTTATGAGTGGTCCTTTATTCTCTTCTCCCATTAATGAAACAGTTTTCAATTCAAAACTCTTTTTAGCTGAGGGATTAAAACCGAGACCCTCCTTTCTGAAATTAACTTTTGACCCTAGCAAGGCATTTAGATTTTCTGTTCCTTGGGTCATGCTTTCAATGATTTTCATTTTGTCAGAATTTTCATTTTCCATATTTTCAATAGTTTTCTTTAATTCAACATTCACTGACAAAATAACTTCATATTTTTCATTTGAAATCTTTATTTCATTTTCAGACTTCTGAATTTTCAATTTCAATTCATCAACAACATTTTTCAGCAAATTATTTTCTTTCCTACAATCAATCACAACATGCTTTAATTCATCAAAATCAGAACATGCATTTTTCAATTTTTCATTCTCTGATTGTAAACATGCAACTTTATCAGTAAGTGTTTTATCATTAACCAGAAAATTCATTTTCTTCTTCAAGTGTCTGTTTTCCTTCTTAATATCATTAGCTTTATCTAACAGATCTCCATAAGCATCTTCCCAATCAGAAATAGTGTATTGTTCGAAAAGGGATGATACCTGATCAGACTCTTCTTCTTCTTCTCCATTTCTGGCCATCAAGCAGATGTCCTTTTCTGATTTTCCACTATCTGAGGAAGTGCTCAGCGTGTCTTATTCCTCATCACTCCATGTACTGACCATGGCCTTTCCCTTTGGCGCTTTCTTCCATGGTCTTCCTTTGATTTTCTGTAACTCTGGACAATCAGCCTTCATGTGACCAGTCTTCCTGCAATGATAACAAGTATTATCGTCAGATTTTTCAGCAGGGTTAAATTTATACCTGTTTTGCTTCCTGCTGTGGTATTTTCTGTAGACATTTTCCCCTTCAGTTCTAAGAAATCTTCTGAACTCTCTTGTAATCATAGCTAGTTCATCCTTTTCAAAATCTGATCCAGATTGGCTCTGATCACTGGATGATCCATTGCATCTGGACTGTTTTGAACAGCTATGTTTAGCCTTCAGAGCAATAGGCTTCTTGTATTCGAGCTCTTCAGCTTGAAGAAGATTCATCTCGTACGCCATCAAAGAGCCTATCAACTCATTTGGTTTCATCTTCTGTAGATCTTTTGACTCCTCAATCATAGTTGCTTTGGTATGCCATATCGGAGTCAGCGATCGAAGAATCTTCCTCACAACATCATGATCGGTATAGCCTTTTCTCAGATTTCTTAGACCATTTGTTATGATGGTCAGACGAGCATACATATCGGTCACTGTCTCACCGGGCTTCATCCGAAATGCTTCATACTTTGTCACTAGCATATTAGCCCGTGTCTCTCTCACTTGAGACGTTCCCTCATAAATGACCTCAAGAGTATCCCACATCTCCTTTGCCGTCTTGCAGGCTGACACTCTATCAAATTCAGTGGGATGGAGTGCACATTGAATGGCGTTGATGGCGCTCCAATTCAGAGTAGATTTCCTGATTTCTTTTCTGGTCCACAATTCCTCATTCTCATGTAGCTCGTAGGGACCTTTGCTTATAATCTTCCAGATCTCGTAGTCTTTGGCTCTGAGGAAGACCTGCATCCGGTTCTTCCAATATGGGAAGTTGGATCCGTCGAAGAATGGTGGCTTCGTAGTAGACTGTCCCTCTGCTGTTAACCCTCTAGCTTCCATGGCCGTTCCTCTTTAGGATGTTAGTCCTGCACAAAGAGTTAGGCTCTGATACTAATTGTTGGGACGCTAAAGGGTGATCTAGAGGGGGGTGAATAGATCAAACACCCGATAAAAAATTACTGCAGCAGAAACAAATGCGGAATGAAAACTTCTACTGAACAGATAGTGGGCACAATGCGAATACCAGCTAGAACAGATAAAGAACAGTCCTAAGCAAACATCTACTGCGCAAGGACAGAAATATAGAAGCTATTTAAACCACAAAACAATCACACAATAGACAAAGGTTTTTAGGTGGTTCGGTCCTCCAGACCTACATCCACCCCACACTCAACCCGAGTGTGGATTACTGCTGACTCACAGCTTGAACCGCTGGGCCTCACAGCTTGCCTACAATCCGCTGAGCCTCACAGCTTGCTGTCCAGTGGAATCCTCCACTGCAACCGCTGGGGATTACAGCTTGACCCGTCCAGAGGCAGCACCTCTGCAAACGCTGACCAACAGCTTGAACACAAGAGTTTCGAAAACAAAACAAAAAGGCAAACAAACGAAAAGGAAATGTATCCCTGCAGGGAATGTAGCTCAAACAAGTGAGCAAACTCAGATCGGGTTTTGAACCAACGATCTGAGGTACAAATCTCTCAACTCTTCACTCTCTCAACTCTCTTTCTTTTCTCTCTTTCTTTTTCTCTTCTGCTAGATCGAAGGGCTCTCTGCTTTTCCTTCAAGGCTTCTGCATTCGATCAGTCTTCATCTGTGGACGAAGGCTTCCTTTTATAAGCAGTCACAGTAGGAGCAGCACTGGGCGCGTGTCTTCCACAGTTCCCGCCCAAGTGTTTTGGCCACGTGTCATCCTGTCAGCCCTTCCAGTCTCGGATCACGTGCCCTTCATTAGCTTCACGAACAGCACCTGTCAGACAGAGAATTATCAGTTTAATGTCGACACCTTGTATAGACTTCGTTCGATGCATCAAGCAGTGTATAGACTTTGTAATGCGAAGACAATGTATAGACTTTGCAGTGTGTAGAAGACTAAGGCATTGTACAGACTTTGTGAAAGCAACGCTGAAGCAAGGTATAGACTTCACGTTTATTTGCATGACAAAGCAATGTACAGACTTGAGCGAACACATGCTGTACATACTTTGATTGCATGCAAGAGAAAGCAGTGTACACACTTGCTTTGAAGAACAATGCCCAAATGCAGTGTATGGACTTAGCGTGAATGCAATGCAGACACAAGAGTGTATAGACTTGATGAATGCGATGCAGACACACAGAGTGTATAGACTTGATGAACAATGCATTCTAGGCAGACCCTGTACAGACTTGAGAGACGATGCATGCATGATGTATAGACTTGTCCAATGTACAGACTTAGCATGAGACGCTAAGTGAGACGGAGGACGATGTACAGACTTGAAGGGTAATGCATGCAGACGGTTGTACAGACTTCATGTTATGCATGAGACTCTAAGGAAGACGGACGATGTATAGACTTAGCCAGCCTTCAGCTCGATGTACAGACTTGCTCGTTGTACATACTTCATGAACGATGTAGAGACTTGCCAAAGACAACTGGACGATGTACAGACTTGAGCAAGGCAAAGTCTGTACAGACTTGAAAGTTCACAATGTATAGACCTTGGCAAAACAATGATGTACAGACTTGCACAGTTCTAGGATGTATAGACTTTATGTGAAAGCCCAATGTACAGACTTGCAGAACTGAACGTAGGTAAAGATCCCAATGTATAGACTTCGAAGTTCACTGATGGATGTACAGACTTCACCTCGAGCAAGCTACAGTGCAATGTATGGACTTGGAAGCATATGAACATGGCGCTGTACAGACTTAGATGAATGAACAAGCCAATGTATAGACTTCAAGCTCATGCAAGCAAAGCCAGTGTATAGACTTGGCGTTTGTGTGAGCATGCGATGCACAGACTTTGTGTTGTGAACACAGGCTGTACAGACTTGCTAACATGCATGAACAAATGGCATTGTATAGACTTTATGAACGCTAGGCCAATGTACAAGGCAACCGATGTATAGACTTTGCCAGACGAATGCACTGATGCAGTATATGCACAGAAGAAGCAATGCACCGATGCAATGTATGCACAAAGCAGATATTGAACTGAAGCAATGGATGTATAGACTATATGGCATGCAAGGCAGCAATGCAATGTATAGACTTCAGAACAAACGTTGCACAAATGCCATGAATGTATAGACATGCGAGTCTGGGGGGGTCGACCCATCTAAGAGGGGGGTCGACCCATCTAAGTGCACTGATGCAATGTATGCACATAGCAGATATTGAACTGAAGCTATCTGACAGAATGCAGTGCATCTATACAGAGAGCAAATGCAATGTATGCTAAACACAATGACTGACTCACTGTAATGAATGCACCTGTGATACTCTCACTGTGTTGCTATCATCAAAACAACATAGCATATGCTTGTGTCTAAGGGGCACAACAGTAATTGCACAATAATGAAATCAAACTCTCATCTTTATTTCATATCATATAATCGCAATCCAAATATACGAATATTCGACTCTTTTTAATCTAGACTCAATAAAAAGAAAAATTACATATAACGACTCAATCTAAACATATTTCGACAATTCTTGATCTTCACTCGATTTCATATTTCCTTTAATCGCTCTTGGACCCGCTACTTGAGTAATCCGAATCCGATTCACTCGTACCTCTTAAAACATTGAGAAAGTAGGTAATGAGCACACTTGCTCAGTAGGTATCTTCGTATCAACATGAAGGCAATGTTAAAGTGATTAATGTCTTAGCTCTAAAGAAATAAGATAAATCATGCAAATACGATGAAACATGCGAATCAAGCCAAAGTAACAAGATACGATCAAGAATGAGATATGAGAATATGATTTGATCAAGAATATAACAAGAATGTAAACAATTTGGCCATTCAAGAATGTAACAAGAATGTACTAGAAAGTCATGTAACAAGCAAGAATGTACTCTTCACTTAGTAGCAAGTACTTCGTGAATTTATGTGGATTATCACCCGTGGATATTTCACTTATTTATAGAGAAAGTACTCCCAGTGCAATGCGACGCCAGTAGCATCATACCCCATGGTTTAAATAGTATGTTTCCGACAATCAGCCGAGGGGACTAGCATAGAGCCCTTGAACACAATCAGTGCTCGAACTGCATCTTCAAGTATAAATCAAGCTACTTCCACGTTAATACGGCCAAGAATGTACAATTTCAAATATAGTTCCACGATAAAGTAACCAAAAATAAGAATGCTTCAATTAAGAATAAGAGATTTAAATAAATATATTTAATAACTAGGTTATGCCATGAAAATAAATCGGCCTCATAACGGTACATTCTTTAACTTCAAAATTACTTAGGTATCTTTGGAATAGTGTGACAAGTTCTAGATAATCAATTGGACCATCTAGGAACATAGGAAAATCAACCCATGAGTCAAACCCCGGGTTAATCAAACTCAGATAGCTAGCGGTCATTTACCGGACCGTCTCTTGCTCTCGGCGGTCAAGTACAGGACCGTTTATGATAAGACAGTTCGATATTTTAAAACGAATATCTGGAACATTAGCTGTCTAATGCAGTACCGTTTAGGATCCGTTAGCGGTCAAGTGTAGGTCCGCTAGCAGTCCTTGGCGGTCAATCAGAAGGCCGCTATTTCCAGAAATATAAAACATCGGTATAAGTGCCTTTCTAGAAAATAGGATTTAATGGTACAACCAGCTCGGCGTCCTAGAGGGAATCCCAGACCTTGAAATAAGATTTCCTACTCCGTTGGAAGGAATATTCAAAGGAGAGGTTATCAAGTCCAAGATTATGTTCCTATTGTGCAAAAGTGTATCTAATGACAATATACCGGAATATGTGCCATATATTTAAGAAAATGACTCTTAGAAGAGAGAGAATCGAGATAAATCAGTGACCAAGTTAAAACCATGAATCATCAATCATTTGAACATATATTTATTACAAGAATATATGATTTTGGGCATAAATTAACATAAGTTCAAAATAATACCAAATGTGCATCAAAACATGAAATCTATCCTGATAAACAAGTACATTAACTGAGTATATAAAAATCAGTAAGTAAATCAGGAATAAAACTTAGTTAACTAGGCTTAACATATAATAATCATGGCAAATCTGTATTAAGTCACGGGTTAAAATAATGTAGAAATTCAGAAATAGAAAACGGTCAAATATAGGACCGTCATTTTACTGTTAGCGGTCTATCGTACGACCGCTAGAGTTCTATGGCGATCAGAAAGAAGACCGTTTCTTCTTGTATTAATCCGAGTTCCAAAGACAACTAAATAACAATGCTAATTAAGACATATCATGTGTGGAAATCAACATATTTCAACTTCCACGATCATGATAGAACAATTGAAGGCCAACAATAAGCATAGGTTTATGTGATTACAAGAAAACTCATATTTTACTTCATTAGGGCTAGTTCATGCATGAGGAATACACTATGTGCATAGTCCTAAGTAAAATATGAAATTCACAAAATATAATGCATGAAAACGAATGAAACAAGAGGACTTTTGTTCATGATTTTAAATTTAAGCATTTCATGAGATAACCTACCTTTAATAATGCCTCTAACTTCGAATTTCTAACTGAAATCACGCCCTAGTTTCTGCACTTTTTTGCTTTTAATCAATAACTTCACGTCCTTTTAACTCTTGATTCCCTTGACCTATGGACGTGAAATTTTGACGGTAAGTAGAGGATATGAAGGGGAACATAAAGTTCTAAAGAACCTCTATCTAATTACCTCGTTTAGGGCTCCGAATTCCTTGATCTTCTTAGATCGGACGCACTAATTCTTGAGTTTTTGTTGTAGAATCAGCACCTTTGGACGTCTCTAACTTCCTGTAGGCTTGATCTCCTAGAACGAAAATTGGAGAGTAGTTAGTTCTATCTAAATTAAACATAATTCTAGAAGAAACTTACCACTAATTCTTCCTCCTTACCTGAGTTCCACGCGTGCCAAAAGTAAGGGTCGCACAGGTCAAATATGGGACCTATTTATAAGATTTAGCTAGGGTTTGAGGATTAGAACGAACTTAGAGTCCTAATTAAACTTTCAATTCGATCTACAATTCTTCTAGACTGATCTAATTAGTGGATAGAGTCGATCTTAGATGGCTTGGACATGAAAAATTCAATCTTTTCACGTTTTCTTTCTCTCACGGAACTGACAGACATTAGCGGTCTAATACTGGACCGCCAACCATCCTCTAGCGGTCTCACGATAGACCGCTAGCCTTCGTGAGCGCCGAATTTGAAATACTTCAAACTCTTTTGATATTATCCCATTTATTAATCTCTTTAAAGAGTAATTATCTTTAAATTCCGTGATTGTACCGATTCCTAGCTTCTAGAACATGGGCTAAAGTCCTAAATAATCTTTTTGGGCCTATTTGGGTTTATTATTTGGGCCTAATCTTCTTGGATCAAATGTAGAGCCTAAATAATTAGATTTAATTCATTTAATAGCCTATTAAATGCTAAATAATTATATTTTAAATCTGAAAAATTCTTAGAAAATTCTCGGGCGTTACACCCCCCGTCCGCCTAAACCCCCCAGGGGGGGTTTAGGCGGACCAACCTGCCCCCTCAGGCTGGTCCGCCTAAACCCCTGGTGTAATAAAAAAAAGTTTTTTTTGCAAAAAAACCCAGCCCCTAGCCCCGGTCTCACCAACCCCCATGGGGTTTAGGCGGACTAGCCTGGAGGCATGGGGTTTAGGGGGACCTGCTTGGTGGCCCAGGCCTGGGTATAGGCGGACCAGCCTGCCCCCCAGGCTGGTCCGCCCAAACCCATTCCAAAACAAAAGAAAAGAAAAGATTTTTTAACCCAAAAAAAAACCTCTTTGTGGAGGGTTTAGGCGGACCAGGCCAGCCCATTGGGCTGGTCCGCCTAAACCCCCCTGGGGGAGGGGTTTAGGCGGACCAGACCAGCCCCTGGGCTGGTCTGCCTAAACCCTCCCTCCCCCACTCCGTAAACAAAAAAAAACTTTTTCTAAGGGTTTACCCGCACCAAGTTGGACCCCCAACTTGGTCCGCCTAAACCCTTCCCTGCCCCTTCAAATTCTCTATAAATTCCACCCCTTAGAAGCTCAAGGGGCATATGCAAGAACACACAGAGATACACCAACAGAACAACCCGCGACCTAACTGCTGCACCCTCGGAGTTCCTCCGCAGGCATCCAGCAAGGGTCTAGGACGCGAGGAGCAAAGTGCGCGCGTAGGTGGCTTGCAGATCGGCTTGCACACGCCGAGGGTATGTCCGTACTCCCCTCGTGCGGCGTCTAGCCATCGCACCCATGTCCACCCCTGTCGCACGTAAGGCGTTATGACAACGGCGAACGCACCCGCATCCCGGGTCCGCCCGTGCGTGACAACTCACGGTGGCCACGCACGCGGCACGATGCCGCACCTACGATCGACACGGGACCGTGTGACTACCGCTCGTCCCGAGCTAGCCGCCGACCGCTCTGACCGATGACTCGAGTTAGCCGAACCCTGGCCCGGGAGTCACACTCCCGAGGCAGGCCTCGACTCCCCAGCACGACGACATTCGCCTCCGAGGCCCGGACCCGACCGCTCACCTTTAGCCGCGCCCTATCTTCGTCAGGCGCCAGCCCACGACCGCCCCTGCCACTTAGGCAGTCGGGCTTGTCTCAATCTCCTCATGGGGAGCCCCTGTAACAAGGATGGCAAACTCGGTTTCGGTCTCGGTTTCGCCCGGAACCGGCCGAAACCCATATAAAAGGTTAAAAAAATTAAAATTAATTCTAAACAACTTGAAAAAAAATCATAAAAATATAAATATTTACTTAAAATCACAAAAATCATAAAAATCATTACACATGCATTTGACTGTATAAGTTAGTGCAATAACCTTGAAGTAGACAACTACAAAAATTCAACTTCAAACATTGAACATGTGAAAGTTAAAGTCATATTCCATTGTACATTAATAGAAGCAGTACAATAAACCAATTTAGACAAAATAAATGTTACAAAAATTCATTGATTCTTACCTAATATGGATAATAATTACTAGAAGAACCTTCTCCCTCATCGTCTGGCCCTTGATGTCGATACCCATAACCAGGTTGCATGTATGGTCTATATTCACTATAACCAAACAATGAGGTAGCCAAGTCCTGCATCCCTCTTTGGATCCCTCTTGGAGTGTTTGGTTGGCTTGATTCGAATCCAGTATCAACATAGGAATCTTGAGGAAGAGAAGAGTCACTGGTCGGATATGGATGGAACTGAAATGATGGTTCATAATTCTGGGCCCCATAAATAGCTGCTTCCTGTTGGCCACCTTCGTAACCTGGTATACCATATCCTTGCTGACCTTGACTGTATCCACCTGCACCACCTGCACCACCTGTACCACCTGCAGCACTAGTACCACCTGCAGCACCTCCGGGATGATCATCATCATCATCAGAATCATAAGAAACCAGTCGCCTTTTAACCTTTGAGGATGCTTTTTTCTCTTTTGGAGTGCTTTTTTCAATCAACTTTGACACGAGTCCTTTTCCCCTTGGCGTGTGCCTCACATAAATCTGCTTCAACTCCTCAATTGCCGGGTCCTCTCGAGCAGCAGCATTTGCCCTCTCAGTTTGCCCATGCACTGATGTACTTCTTCTTAAGGAGGACATTCTAGGAGTGACTGGCCTGCTATCTGTATCTGAGTGTCTAGCTGGCTCAAACTCGAACTGCTCCTCAGTGTCATCAACCACCCTAGACTGGTGCGCATGAGTATCTCTGGCCCTCTTTGATTTGCTTCTTAATTCGGGATCTCTTGCCTCATCTTCATCAAGTATGCCCTCTGCCCATCTTCTATCATCAACATCAAAAACGGGCTCATCAACCTGCTCTCGTGTCTCCACCCAAGACTGCAAGGGATTATCATCATCAAATAAGGCATCCACATCAATCTCTGCGGCGGCATCCTCGGCGACGCGTTTGTCTCGCAGCTGTTGTCTCAACCTCATATTCTTTATTCTCAACCTCATATTGTAATGGCAGTACACTAATTTCTCTAACCGATCAGCCTTTAGCCGATTGCGAACCTTTGAGTGTATAAGGCTGAACGTGCTCCAATTCCTTTCACATTGGCTTGCTGATGTGGTTTGACTCAACACCCTGATTGCAATGAAAGCCAATGCAGAACTGCCCAATTGTCTATTGTTCACCATGATCCACCAGTCAGCTGTTACACCAACCAACCATAAACAAATAAATATAAGATGTAAATAAAAATTAATTAAGGAAGATGTAATTGCAAAGAAAGCACAAAGATGAAGTATACCTGGGCTCACTCTTCCCACTGCGTATTGCAATTGGAAGTCAGAATACGTCCCACTTCTCATTCTATAGTTGTTCATCTACAAAAATTACATAATAGATTAGCATAACTACTTAAGTAAATTCTATACCTCTTATTCATGAAATCAAACAGGCCAACCTCTACTTCCGCCTGAAGCCTCTTATCTTGTGTCCTCGATAAACGACCAATGACTTTTAAAGTGCCTTGAAGCACCTCGGCATCAACATGTGCATTGACATTGTACATTAATCGAGGGTTCAGAAAATAACCTGCATTTGTATATAGTTAATGTATGGTCAATAATATATGAATACAAATAATCACTCACCAGCTGCATGCAAGTCGTGGTGTAATGTGGTGTCCCATCTATGGTCAATAATCTTCCACCACTTTGCATGTTCTTTGGGAAGGGACTCCTGCAACTCCAATTTCGCACGGTCCATGGCCTCATACAGATATCCCATATCATTCTTGTCATCGCCATCCACCAATCTTAGGACCTTCACGAGGGGGGTGACTACTTTCATGTATCGTGTTACTCTGCCCCAGAATTTGTTGTCGTCCACGATTTGACATACATCCAAATAGTCCATCTGAGCATCAACATTGCCCTTGTCGATATATTCCCGCAGGGCATTGTGGTACATGAAAGCTTTCAACTCATTCTTATACCTGTGCAAAGAAATAAAATTTGAATCAAATACGGATCATAACTATAAGGATAAAGAAGTAATAATTGAGTTCAACACTATACCCATGTAGAGACTCCAAAGAAATGAAATTTGAAGCAAATCTGGTTGGCCCTGCACGGATAATATCTCGCCCCCCACTTGCATGCTCCCTGAACATGTTCAATATCCTAGGATGGCCATAAATATACTGGGTAATCTTTTGTCCCCTTTCAACCGTCTTCTTCACATGTTTGTCCTTCCCTATGTCTTCAAGTATGAGATCAAGACAATGTGCTGCGCATGGGAGCCAATATAAATGCCTGCGCTTATGCATCAATTTCCTCCCTGCAGCCTTATAACTGGCTTCATTATCAGTCACAACTTGTACAACATTTTCTTCACCAATTTCGTCTACCATGTTGTCCATCAAATGAAACAAATAATTGGCATTTTTTTCAAAATTTGATGCATCTACAGATTTTACAAATACTGTACCTTCGATGCAATACACCAAAAAGTTAATCATGGACTTTT
The DNA here is from genome assembly GCA_022559845.1 of Amorphophallus konjac. Classification (NCBI taxonomy): domain Eukaryota; kingdom Viridiplantae; phylum Streptophyta; class Magnoliopsida; order Alismatales; family Araceae; genus Amorphophallus; species Amorphophallus konjac. The sequence goes on along the minus strand of CM040120.1, from coordinate 319,001,787 downwards.
TCGTGGTACCAGTCCAACCATCACACATAATAGTGCATCCTCTCTCCATCCATATATGCTTGAAGCTTTCAACCCACTGATGGAGCTCCTCAACCTCTCCCTCAAGGCCACGCCCGTATATGTCCCGACGTGACGGCGCCTTCAAGCCAGGGCCAGCATCTGCTATGGCATCCAACATAGGTTGAAAATATTCACTTTCAGCAGCATGTGCAGGGACACCTGCATGAAAAAACCATTTACAGATGCTTTTAAATGCATGCCCTGCAACTTCTGCAGATTTTTTGACCCCTCTTAATGCACTTTTGATCTTAGGTTGTGTAGCCTGGGGCCTTCTGTGGAGATAACTGTCCATGGGGCCTGCTCTCTGCGTCTGCGGGGGCGGGGCAGCAACATCAGGACGTCGTGCAGCTGTACTGGAGTAGGTCCCTCCTGAACCCATGGTTGCCTTTCCTTTCCTTCGAGCGGCTTCTTCACGCTCCCTTGCTTCAGTCAGCTCCGGATCAGAATCTTCAGTGCCTTCGTCATCATCATCCCTCCTAACCCTTCTGCCAGAAATCTCCTCAGCAATTTCCTCCTCATCCTCAGCCCTTTGTTGCACCCTCTCCTTTTTCCCCACAAGGCACTGGCGCATCTCCTCTCGCACCTCTCGTGGACAGTGGTCGCATTGTCTCACCTCTCCTCGTACCCCTGCCAAATGTTGCTTGCCTCTGGTAATTCCGCCATACATCTCCTTACCACAGTAATTACATTTAACCTTCCTTCTCTTAGCATCAACTAAGGACATGTGGGCCCACCCCGGATCCTCCTGCCCTTGCTGCTCCTGTGTTTGCTGACGTCTAGGCATGATGCTACATTAAGACAATCAAGGACAATCTCTTGTAAGTACAATGAAAAAAATACAATTCAACATGAAAGAGCTCCAAATTAGTCAATGAAGCTTAATTGAGCTTCAATTGAACTTTACTAAACCTAATTAGAGGAAAGCCCCAAAATTAATAATGTAATTAGGGCTTAATTAACACATATAGCCTAATCACCTTTCATAAAAATTAATCCCGAGCATGAAAGAGCTCCAAATTAGTCAGTGAAGCTTAATTGAGCTTCAATTGAACTTTACTAAACCTAATTAGAGGAAAGCCCCAAAATTAATAATGTAATTAGGGCTTAATTAACACATATAGCCTAATCACCTTTCATAAAAATTAATCCCGAGCATAATAGAGGTCCAAATTAATTAATGAAGCTTAATTGAGCTTCAATTGAACCTTACTAAACCTAATTAGACGAAAGCCCCAAATTTAATAGTCTAATTAAGATTTAATTTATAATTTTAGCCTAATCACTCTTGACAAAAATTAATTACCAACATGATAGAGGTTAAAATTAGTCAATGGAACTTAATTGAACTTGAATTGACCCTTACAAAACCTAATTACATGAAAGCCCTAAATTTAATAGTCTAATAGGAGCTAAACTAACATTTTTAGTCTAATCACTAAATTAACAGAATTATTTAACAAAATAATCATGTAAGAAATCTTACCTAGCCCTAACCAGAGCTAATTAGGGCAAGGTGGTGGGCGCCGGGCGGGAGGGGATCGCGGGCTAGGGCTGGCCGGCTGGCAGGTCACGCGCGCACGCACGCACGCACGTGCAGGCCAGGCCGCGGGCGGAGCGCGCAGGGGGGGCCGCGGGGCTGGCGGGGCTGCTGGGCTGCTGGCCGGCCTGCTGGCCGGCCTGCTGCTGCTCTGCGGCTGCTGCTGTTGCTGCTCCGCGGCTGCTGCTGCAGTGCTGTTGCTGCTCCTGGCTGCTGCTGCTGCAGGGCGGGAGGGGATCCGTGGCTGCTGCTGTTGCTGCTCCGCCGGCCTGCTGCTGCTGCTCCAGTTGTTTCCGCCGCGGCTGCTGCTAGGGCAGGGGGGTTTCGGGGGCGGGAGGAGGGGACAGGAGCAGGAGGGGACATGGGCAGGGGGTTTCGGGGTCGGGGGAGGCTCACGTGAACTCCTAAGTTTGGAGTTCACGTGAATCGCCCGAAACCGAATGGTTTCGGGACGAAACCATTCGGTTTCGAGCGAAACGGGTATCGGTTTCGCTCGAAACCGATACCGTAACCCGAAACCGTTTAAGCTACAGTGAAATGGGCTTAAACGGTTTCGGGTACGGCCGAAACCGATACGTTTTGGCCGAAACGTATCGGTTTCGGCCGAAACGGACAACCATGCCCTGTAAAACACGCGGATATCCGCCTTATTACGCATTGACCTGGGGACCGACCCATGCGTCAGAATTGTCCCGCGGCTTGTGCCCATTGTACTTCGTCCCTCTCGGCCCATTTGTAAAGCCCGTGTGGCTCATATAGTATCAAACCAGTGAACACAAGCGCCCGTATGCGGGCCCCAATCTTCTACCTACATCACTCGGCATTTATGCCTAATACCCCTGACTCCAACAAACACCTCCCAGTCAAAAGCGCACCCACTGCTGCGGAATGCTCCCGGCCCTCCACCCATGGCTTCAGACACATACAGACTTCTCTTCAGCATAGAATGAAGGTGTTTGGATTCAATCTGATGTAAATAAACACCGATCGCTTGCGGTCGGTGGGGAAAGACATCCAGTACACGATTCCCACAATGGCCTGCGCACTCGCACTCGTGGAACCCCTTTATCCACGTGTCGCCCGATCTCTTAAGTCACGTGCCGCGTCCTGGCGACGCTTCCCCGGTCAATCCTTGGTTCCATAGGTGATTGTCGAGAAATCGACTGGCACGCCCGCACCCTGTCCAGTTAACCTACACCATGACACTTTGTGCCATTCGACCCTTTTTGACTTTCCGTAAAAGGAGAGTGCCCGGTACCGCCGTGAGGGGCATACAACCGTATGGAGGATACCCGAGATACATCAAACTCCCGTATTTTTCTTCCCCGCTGTATTCCTACCTTCACCCCGGTCATCGGCATAAAAATCCCCGACAACAGAGAGGATGGCACGCCCGGTGGGACTTCTCTCGCCTTCCTTCTTTTGCTGAAGAAAAGCCTATGCCAGCCCTGAAGCCTTGGTACCCTTTTCCTGTCCTTGAGGGAGAGGCAGAGGGGGGTACTCGTGCGTGTTCCCTAGCGGCTCTCAGTTCGCCCTCCGGCTAACGGACCGCGGCCGGCAACTGTCAGCAACCGTCGCCCCCCAGTCACCAGTGTTCCAGCGCTCCAGCAACCATGGCGACCGTTACTTATGGCCCCATCTTCATCGCCACCCATGCGCGGGTGGGTTATTTGGCAACGCCGATTGCTTTCGGCAGCTTCGCCCCTGTCATCGGATCGCCCTACTTCTTGGGCGTGATCCCTGTGGCTGCTTCTTAGCCGGTCTTAGTTCCTCTACCGGCTCCTGTGGCTAATGCGCCACGCACTTCTTCGGTACCGGTGGCCCATCCGAGCACCAGGCTCAGAACCACCACCACTGGCCTCCGCAGGGGTCCCAGATCATCTCCGGCCCGGACAGGCGTCAGCTCTCGGGCCCGCCTCCGACCGACCTCCGACACGGGCCTCACACCCTTGGTTTCGGTCGCTGCCTCAGCATTTTCCTCGGTATTCCAACCCCGAGCCCCAGCAAAGCCGGCACCCAATGCGGGCTCCCAACCCCGGGTTCGCGGCTCCTCAGCATCTTCCTCGGGCCTTCAACCCCGAGCCCCAGCAAGGCCGGCACCCGATGTAGGCTCTCAGCCCTGAGTCCCCGGCTCCTCAGCATTTTACCCGGGATCCCGGTCCCGAGCCCCAGCCGAATCGATTCTCCCCGTGGGTCTTCCACCCAGGGGACAAGGTTCCTCAGCATCTTTCTCGGGCCTTCCGACCCGAGCCCAGACCACGCCGACACTCAATACGGGTCCTCAACCTCGGGTCGCCGACACCTCAGCACTTCCGACGGCGTTGTTTCCTTGTGCAAGAACGTCATCTCGAGCATCGGCAACGCTTCTATCGGCGCGGGCAAGGGCTTATACCCGAGTCGCCCGGCCATCGACTCCCGGTGTGGGTCTTGTACCCTTGCGGCCGGTCCCAGTACTTTCAACTGACAGCTCCATGCTGCCAGTCACCGTAGGCCGGGTCTTCTCGGTCTACCATCTCGGGGCGGAGTCTTCCTCGACTCCCCAGAAGAAGCGTCGCCACGGTCATAAAGGCAGGCGGCTTGCCGCCGCAATTAGCAACTCCGGCAAAACTATCCTTGTCGGTGACCTGCGGATTCGCCTCAATGGGGGCGAACCAATTATACCTCAGGAACGGACCGTTCCCACGGTCCCTACCTCCAACCGCTTCGACCTCCTGCAGCAAACGTGAGAGGATAAGGCGAGGCTCAAAGGAGCTGGCGCCCCAGTAGCAGTTCGGGGGTATCCACATCAGCCCGACTCACGAGCTCCCAAGACGACCCGTCGCAGAAACAGCGTTAAGGGAGGCCAACAATCCGACTTGAGAAGAATCTGGGTCACCCCGGAGGAAGCTCAGGCCGTTCGGAGGGCGCGTATTAGAAACCCCCTGCGAGCGCTCAGACGCGGCATCGGGCAAGACGCGTCCGACCCCACAACGGCACCGTCTGACGACGCCCAGTCATCTAATGTCCCCCGCACGAGTAAGCGGAGGCAAAGACGAGCCCGCTCCCGGGCCCTCCAGCAACCTGTCCCGAGCCCTCCTCCGACTAATACCCGGAGGGAGGCTCCTCTGCAACGCACCTCGGTCTTTGACAGACTAGGGGCGCCCGTCCGCCCTGAGGAACACCCGCAGAGGAAGCGGACGGCCCGGTTCATCAACAACGTGGTTCGGGTGTTCGCGTGCTATACCACGGGACACCAACCCGACACCCAGGCTGATGACCTGAACTAGCCCCTGTCCCATTTCAGGAGGCCGCGTCATCAGGCCCAACAGCCTGCTCCAACAGGTCACATTGGCACTTCTGCCGGGCCGCAGGCATCGGAACGCGCAGAAGAAGTCCCAGTCGAGGACCGTGACCCTCCTATCAACGCGGAGCCAGTCAACAATGATCCTCCTGCAAACGAGGTTCAAGAGGTGACTCTCGAGACTCTCGTGAAAGAGAACCAGCATCTGAAGGCCCTCCTGCAAGATCTCCTCCAGGAACGGGGCCTTCACCCTCAGCAACCTGCTAGGCCTCCGGCCGAAGCACCGGCACTGCCCGTTGGGCGCGAGGGTGCTAACACCTTAGCGGCAGTTGCCCGAACCCCGACAGTAGTCGGGTTCGGCACACCTGCAGCCGAGGCTCAACCACGAGCCTCCAGCACGCCAGTGCCAGAAAGTCTCATAGCACAACGCCAGATGATCGAGCGGATTGTCGAGACAAAGCTCGCCCAGTATGGTGAAGGGGTTGCCACTATAGATCTCTATAGTGTGCCCTACCCACTCCACCACCAGCTGAAAAAGCTTCCTCCAGAGTACGCCAAGCCCCCAAAGCTACAGAAGTTCGATGGGCAAGGCTCTCCGCATAAACACTTGGCCTACTATGTTACGGCTATGGGCGAGTTAGCGTTAGAGGAGTCATATCTCCTCCGCTAGTTCGCTCACGGGAACGGCCTTCCAATGGTATTCCCGCCTGAAGCCCAACTCAGTGATAGACTGGGCGGATCTCCAGAAGAAATTCTTCGACCGCTTCCAAACGGCCGAGCGAAGGATCTCCCTGGCCGAGCTTTGCTCTCTCCGGCAGAAAAAGGGCGAGGGCGCCCTCCACTTTATCAAGAAATGGCGAGACCTCAGCATGAGGTGTGTCAACCCGCAGTTCAAGAAGATGCCATCACCATATGCCGTTGAGGCTTGGCGGCCGAGGTCAGCGAAAAGCTTCTCGGCACCAATATCAAAGGCTTCGACCAACTCAATTCGGCAGTTGCCGAAATAGAGATGTTCTTCGTTGACAACCCGAGCTATACTTTAGCAAAGGGGAAACAAATGCGAGAACGCCAGTCCGGTAAGGAGGTGAATATTCTCGAGTTCACCCCCGCCGCCAAAGGTAGCAAGAAGGCCGAGCCAAACGGCTCTGACGAGAAGCCAGCAGACAAGCCGGCTGCTCCTTCCTTTTCAGAGCGTATGAAGACACCCTTCTCCTTCAAAAAGGAACATACGAAGATGCTCTTCGACCTTTGGATGGCCCAGAAGATTGTCGAGCTGCCTGAAATCCGCAAGCCGGACGAGGCTCTGAAGACCGATGATCCCGGCTATTGCCCATATCATCGCATGCTGGGTCACCCAATTGAAGATTGCTATGTCTTCAAGACTCAGGCGCAGAAGCTGATCCGAGACGGCTTCGTTAAAATGAAGAGTGGTCTCGTCGATCCTCCGCAACCACATACGTGGTCCAGACCCGCTAAAGCAGCGCATGTGGTTCACTACTCGGCCAGTGTGATCCATATGATGGCTGCATTCTCCCTCTCTGATGTCGAAGCAGGGGAGCCCAGCACCAGTCAAGGCGAATTTCCGCCGAACAAGCAGGCCCTTCCGGCAAAGACGAGTCGGCCCTCTAGCCACTCCCAGAAGAGCCATCATTGGCACCCCTGTTCCAAGAATCCATGGGTGATCAGAGTCAGTCTGATCCCGGTGATAAAGGCAAGACAGTGCAACTTCTCGACGGGGAGCAGCACGGCAGCTCGCAGAAAGCTCAGCCTGACATACTACCCTCCTTGGAGGATGCTCGAGTTTGAGCCGACCAGAAAGTCCTCCACCAGATGAAGCGCTTCCCCGCCAGCATTACAATGTGGGAAGCCATCGCCTGGAGCAAAGAGTTAAGAGAAACTCTTATCAAGATACTCCAAGAGCCAGAAGCTTATGAAGCACACGTTGCGGAAATGAAGGCGGCTGCCTATGAAGCCTTCACAGCCACCGTCTCCTTCACGGAGAAGGACATGCTACTATCCCCTCCGTGCCATAACCGTCCTCTCTATATGAAAGGGAAGGTCAATGGGTATGATGTGAACCGGATTCTGGTGGACGCCGGCGCCGTCGTTAACATCGTGCCGCTCAAAACATTCAAGACTTTATATCTAACTCCACACCTCCAGAAGATTCAAGCGGTCAAGATATCCGGCTTCAACCAAGACACCGAGGATGTCCTCGGCCAGGTGGATGTCGATCTGGTGCTCGATGATTTCGCCTCCAAGGTGACATTCTACATCATTGATGCCAAGACATCATATAAGGTACTATTGGGCAGACCCTGGCTCCATGAAAATTGGGTCGTCCCGTCAACTCTCCACCAATGCATCAAATATGCCAAGGGCGGGGAGTAACACACGGTCTTCGCAGACCTGTCACCATTCACTCCGGCGGAATGCAATCTGGCTGACGCTGCGCTCTACTTCAAGGGGATTAGCCCATACCCTGTGATCAAGAGCAAAAGCAATGGCTGGTTCTCAGAGGAAGACGATGATGATCTCTTCTCTGTTGACGAGGAGAAGGCCAAGCTTCATCGGCTATGCCTCAGCTTCAAGTCAACCCCAGATCGCCCCGAGAGGTGTAAAATCGACTTTGAGGTCAACCTCATTAGTCGAGCTATTAGCAAGAGTATATGCTTTCCACTAGACTACATCCAGTTTCTATGTGCATCCGAAGAACACAGCGTTGAGTCGCTGACGACATTTGTTGTCACCTTCAAGCGGCAACACAGAAACATGAAGAAGGCTAACAGGGACAAACCCATTCTCTTCTATAAGGGAGACATAGTTCCTCAAGCCCCACCAGATGATGACTTCGGCTGGTCCAAACGAGCCGATGATACCCCTGAAGCAGTCCAGGTACTGGACGACCTACCGCCGCACATTCGGGAAATGTGTCTGAAGCAACACATCCCCCAATGGCAAGCTTCCGCACAACGGAGATATTTTCGCTAGCTATGGACCCCTTCCCAGTCCGGGGGCAACCCCCATCCTTTCACAAGGATACCAGGGGGCCTGGCTACGACCAAGACCCAGACTTCCGCGTTCACTACGCGGTCAATGTCATAGGCTTGACACAACCGGTCGACGACCGGGCTAAAGTCGAGGCCAAATTCGACAGCTCCGGGGACGAGGAGGAGGAGATCCTAATCTCGATCCCCGTCAAAGCCAGTGCTCCAGCCCAAGCAGTCGAGGAACCCTCCTCGCCTCCCTACAAAGATATCGGGGCCGAGGAAGCTCCTCCTGCCACCCAGCCGGTCGAAGGACTCAGTGAAACAAACTCTCCTGATGAGGGGGAGATCCCTGATACTAGCTGCGAAGGATTGTCAGCTTTAGCAGGCAACTCCAGGGAAACCTCAGCAGCTCCAGATGCCAACTGCTGGCCGGAAGCCGGCGGCCCAGATCAATCCTTAATGGATTCCAGGCACAACAACTCTCCAGCCCCATCGGCGTCAACCGGTGGTTTCGAAAATCGAGAGATATACGAAGCCGACGCCGATGATGAGGATTTCATCGATATCCAACCCGCTCCTCCCGAGCTGGAGGACGGCGGCCAGGCGACCGTGGACGAACTCGTTGAAATCAACTTGGGTGAAGATAAAGTCCCTCAGCCCACGTTTGTCAGCACTCTCCTCACCGAGGCAGAGAAGCGGGACTAAAAGCAACTCCTGCTCGAATATAAAGACTGCTTCGCCTGGACATACAAGGAGATGCCAGGGCTAGACCCCTCCGTAGCGGAGCACGAGCTAGCTATTTCTCCCTCAGTCACTCCAGTCAAACAGCCACAGCGGCGCATGCGCCATGAGCTGGAGCTCCAGGTTTCGACCGAAGTCAATAAGATGGCGGAGGTCGACTTTATCGAGCCATGTATGGCTCGCTAACATAGTCCCAGTTAAGAAGAAGAGTGGTCAAGTCCGCATTTGCGTCGACTTCCGGGACCTCAATAAAGCTTGTCCGAAGGACGACTTTCCAGTTCCGATCACAGAAACAATGGTCGACATGACCAGCAGACATGAGGTCTTGTCTTTCATGGACGGGTCGTCCGGTTAAAACCAGATCCGGATGTCCCTCAAAGACAAGAACCACACAGCCTTCAGGTCCCCCAAAGGGATTTTCAACTACAAGCGCATGCCCTTCGGCTTGAAGAATGCCGGCGCTACTTACCAAAGGGTCATGACCAAAATATTCGACGAGATGTTGCACAATATCGTCGAATGTTACGTCGACGACCTCGTCGTCAAGACTAAAAGACGGGAAGACCATTTGCGCGATTTACACCAAGTCTTCGATCGTCTCCGGCAATACGGGCTCAAGATGAACCCCATGAAATGCGCCTTTGGCGTATCCAGTGGCAAGTTCCTCGGCTTCGTCGTTAGATACCGAGGAATCGAGGTGGATCCCAGCAAGATCAAAGCAATCCGAGAGCTTCCACCACCCAGCAACATCACCGAGCTCAGGTCCTTCCAGGAGAGGCTGACCTACATTCGGAGGTTTATTTCTAACCTCTCCGGTCGATGCGCGCCTTTCAGCAAGCTGATGAAGAAAGACGCTCCGTTTGTATGGGACTCTGAATGCCAGGCGGCTTTCGAGCAAATCAAGGAGTACCTCCTTACTCCCCCAGTCCTGGGGGCACCAGTCAAGGGTAAACCCCTTATACTCTACATCGCCACCATGGACGCTTTGCTAGGAGCTCTATTGGCGCAAATCAACGAAGAAGGTAAGGAGCAGCCGCTCTACTACCTTAGCCGGAAACTGATCGGTGTTGAGTACTGTTACTCCTCCATGGAGAAAGTTTGCTTGGCATTGGTATTCGCCGTCAAGAAGCTGCGGCATTATCTCCTGTCCCATCGAGTCGAGCTCATATCCTAGCATGACCTTCTGAAGTATCTCCTCCGACAGCCCGTCCTCTCAGGCCGACTGGGAAAGTGGGCTCTCCTGCTAATGGAGTACGACATCACTTATGTCCCTAGAAAAGCAATCAAGGGACAGGGCATGGCGGAATTCTTGGCGGCTCATCTAGTACCAGACGACTCGCCCTTCAACACGGAGCTCCCCGACGAGGAGTCCCTAGCTGTCCAATCACAACAATCAATTGAACAGAACAGAGATGTCTTGCATTACTGGCATCAGAACGCTCTCACAGCCAATGTACCTTGCTGGGAGCTCTACTTCGATGGCGCTTCCCGAGGGATTACCCGGAGCAAGCAGGATCCAACCACCATGGCAGGTGCCGGTATTATTTTCCTGACTCCTCAGGGCGGAGTTCTGTACAACTCATGTGCCTTTATGAAGTCCCTGACCAATAATGAAGCCGAGTATGAAGCTCTGCTTATTGGGCTCCAGATGGCTCTCCACATGGGCATCAAATGCCTCAAAGCCTACGGGGACTCCCAGCTAATAGTCCAGCAGGTCCTCGGCATCTATGACGTGCGGAAGCCAGAGTTGGTCCCGTACCACGCCGCCGTCACCAGACTAGTTCAGAAGTTCTATTTCTTTGAAATAGATCATATTCCCAGAAGCAGCAACGCCCAGGCAGATGCCCTGGCAAAATTGGCTGCGGCTATCAAGCTCCCGCTCGAGGGCGAGGTCGACGTCATCGTCAAGCACAGAAGACTGATGCCGAGCTTACTCGAGGACAACTCCGGTCTCACCATCTACGAGGTTCATGACCTTGACCAGAACACTCCTTCGGAGGAAGAAGATTGGCGTGTGCCGATCATCAAGTTCAAGAAAGGGTGGCTCCCTCCTGACCGGGCTCAAAGAGTCCAGCTCCTCCACCGAGCAACCTCCTATGAGTTGATTGGCGACTCCCTGTACCGACTCGTCCATGAGAAGGACAAGTCTATTCTCCTGAGATGCGTCTCTCCAGCCGAGACTCGAGACATCATGCAGGAAATTCACTCCGGATTGTGCGGCGCGCACCAGGCCGGAGATCGAATGAAGCACAATATTAAGCTCAAGGGTTTCTATTGGCCAACCATGTACGTGGGTTGCGTCCAGTATGTCCGTACATGCCATCAGTGCCAAGCTTTTGGCCCAATACCCAGAAGACCCCCTAATCCACTGCGTCCCACAGCCCCCACTTGGCCCTTCGCCGAGTGGGGCATGGACATCGCGGGGCCTTTCCCGCCATCTTCCAAGGGCAATAAATACATCTTGGCCGCCACCGACTACTTCTCTCGCTGGGCAGAGGCACTCCCCTTGCGGGAGGTCACTGGCGAGGTGGTCGCCAGATTTGTCCGGCACAACATCATCTACCGGTTCGGTACCCCCAGTCGCATCATGTCCGACAATGGGACACCATTCAAGAATAGGGCCATATACCAGCTAGCGGCCGAGTTTCACATCGACTGGAGAACTTCTTCGGTCTACAACCCCCAGGCCAACAGCCTAGTGGAAGCCTTCAACAAGACCCTCTGCAAGCTCCTGGCAAAGATGGTTAGCAACCAGAAACGTGATTGGGGTGAGAAGATTTTCGAGGCATTATGGGCCTACCGGACGATCTACAAAACCCCCACGGGGTGTTTGCCGTTCTCCCTCGTTTACGGAGCAGAAGCCGTTATCCCCATCGAAGTCCAGTTAGCCTCTTACCACGTGGCGGTCCACACCGGCCTTGCCGGCCCCGATGAAAGTGAGTACCAGAGAAGGCTAGAAGAGCTCGCCGATTTAGAAGGCAAATGGTTCGAAGTCTACAAACACCTGCAAGTATATCAGGCCCGTATGGCCCGAGCCTATGATAAGCTCGTCAAGCAGCGAGCCTTCAAGCAAGGCGACCTCGTCATGATTAAGGAAAAGGAAGTCATGGCGGGCCGCTCCAGTGGGAAATTACAGCCAAATTGGCGAGGTTCATATATCATCCGCAATGTCTACGAGGGTGGGGCTTTTACGGTTGTCGACCACAAGGGTCACAGACCTTTCCCACCTCTCAATGGCAAACATATGAAGCTATACTATGCACCTGAACATGAGTTCACGCGCCAGCCAGACTGAGGCGCACGTGCCAGCTACTACCAATAAAACCAGTTCCCCCCGTGAAGGGTTTAACTAGTCGCTCCTTCCAGTCTCCTTTTCCCAGTCAAGTAATAGGGCCAGCCAAGCCCTCCCAGAACCACTACCAGACATTTTTGGGAGCTAATTCCCTGCCTTCGTCCTCACCACGACGAGAACGAGGGCACCTCTGCGCCAGCAACAATCCAGCCGTCGGGCTCCCAGGTAAGCAAACAAAAAACAAACAAACAAAAAAACGGGGTTAAAAATAGAGATGCCCCAGCAGACTCAGCCGCCCTTTTTTTTTTCAAGGAGGCAGCTGGGGGTAAAAAGGCCAGTAACCCGGCTGAGGTGAAAATCCGAGAGGGCACCTCAGGCAAAATTGGGAAACCCCTTGACGTGAAAACCCGCAAGGGCATGTCGGAAAAAGCTAAAGGGGGTCGGCTCTGACGAAAATCCGAAAGGGCGGTAGAGCCGATAATGAGAAAATCTTCCTCTCCCCACCAGTCATGGCGGTTTTCCACCCACTCCTCAGTAAGTCGTCAGCCTCGCCAAATCCCAGCCTTCGATCAACTCAAATTGCCAGAATATTAATTCTGTGATCTCATGTCAGTCTCACATTACCCCACTCAATTCATTCCACCTTCGGCCCTCGCTCCAATGCGGTGGGCCAACAACTCCCAATGGTGGCGCGACCTCTTAGTTGCCATCCCAGTAGACTTCAGTCTCAGCCTGTTCCCATACTCTTATCATTCCACACCACTGCATTCCACATCTCCTGTAAATCCAGAACTCTCAAGTCTCATTATAATTCCAGTTCCCCCGGTAATTCCTGACTCACCAGCTATAACTCCGGTCACATTCCGCCATAACAAAATGGCCCCCATCACCATAACTTGATAACTTGTAAGAACCCCTCTTAAGGGAGGAATAGTACCCAGTCGCCCACAATCTCCAGTTCCAGGTTACGTCCCCTGACAGCGGTATGCTATGGATGGCTCTTTTTCAAAAAAAAATGGGGTTAAAAATCGAGATATCCCGGCGGACCCGGTGTCCCCATCATAAGGAGACGACTGGGGGCAAAAATTGCCACCAACCCAGCTGAGGTGAAAACCCTAAAGGACATCTTAGGCAAAATCGAGTAATCCCTCGGTGTGAAAATCCGCAAGGGCGCACCGGAAAAAGCAAAAGGGGGCCAGCTCTGGCGAAAACCTGCAAGGGCGGTGGAGCTGGTAAAGAGAAAAAAAAAACCTCTTCCCCTCTACTCCTCGCTGATGAAAGCCATCGACCGTGACATCTCGCCGATGGCAAGCTCAACATCACTCCACAACAATGGTGGCCTCTACACCCCCGAGGGTCGGTCATTCCGAGTGCCAGTTCCAGTTTCTCCGGTCCCAGTTTCTGGCTACAACGCCTTCACAGGCCATCCGCTCAGTCTCCAGTTCCAGTTTCGGATACAACGCCTTCACAGGCCAGCCGCCCAGTCTCCAGTTCCAGCTACAACGCCTTCACAGGCCAGCCGTTCATTCTCCAGTCCCAGTTTCGGCTACGCCTTCACAGGCCCAGTTTCGGCTACAACGCTTTCACAGGCCAGCCGCCCAGTCTCCAGTTCCAGTTTCGGCTACAACGCCTTCACAGGCCAGCCGCCCAGTCTCCAGTTCCAGTTTCGGCTACAACGCCTTCACAGGCCAGCCGTTCATTCTCTAGTCCCAGATTCGGCTACAACGCCTTCACAGGCCCAGTTTCGGCTACAACGCTTTCACAGGCCAGCCGCCTAGTCTCCAGTTCCAGTTTCGGCTACAACGCCTTCACAGGCCAGCCGTTCAGTCTCCAGTCCCAGTTTCGGCTACAACGCCTTCACAGGCCAGCCGCCCAGTCTCCAGTCCCAGTTTCGGCTATAACGCCTTCACAGGTCAGCCGCCCAGTCTCCAGTTCCAGTTTCGGCTACAACGCCTTCACAGGCTAGCCGCCCAGTTCCAGTTCCAGTCGCAGCATTCCGGCTACAACGCCTTCACAGGCCAGCCGCCCAGCCACCAGCCCCAGCCGCAGGCTACAACGCCTTTGTAGGCTAGCTGGCCGGCCGCAGTTCCAGTCCCCAGCTCCAGTCACAATCCTAGTTTCGACCTCCAGTCCCTGTCCCAGCCCCAGTCTTGGCCATGATGTCTTCCCAGGCCACCCAGCCAGCTCAGTTCCAGTTTTCCAGGGTAATATGAATTACATTTCCGGCTAACAACGTGATATTAGCCGATACTCTATCACTCAGTTTCTGACCGATACATCCCAAAATCACCCAGTAGCCCTAAACTGTGTAGACCGTCATACCCCATGGGTTCATGACGGCTCTATGTTACATAGACTCCTATCCTCCACAAGGATTAGCCCCAACACCCAGCCACTCTTCCTTACTGCCCAGTACTCAGCCGCCAGTTCCCTACACTCTGTCCCAGGGGCCCAATACCCAGTATCCAGCTATACTACTCTCCATACTCAACCCCTTTACTCCTGCGCCCGAGGGTGAGTATAACCAGTCCCCTGTCTCTTACACCAACACACAACGGAAGAAGCAAGCACGACAGCAAGGGGTCGCCCGTCCATGCACACAACATCGTTCCACCGGAGAAGGGAGGGAACGGCCCAGTAAACAACAACAAAAAAAAAAAAGATCCGGCAAGTTTGTCATTAATGCTCTAAAAAAGGAGCCCAAGACATGCCCTTGGGGTGATAGAATCCATATAGTCCGGATGACACAAAACAGAAAGGGGAAAAGGAATACAATCAAGCCCCAGGCTCGATCCCCTCCAGTGCCGCCAGGCGAGAGTCAGCAGTCGCAAGCTCCGCCTCCAGGGTCAACAAAAGCTGAGCGCTAGCTTCGGCCGTCGTCGCGGCCGCCTGCCACTCCGCTCGGGCGCGCTCGGCGGCTGACTGCTGCTCCTCCAAGGCCTTCCTCAAGGCCTCAACTCAGCTCTCTGCCTCTCCCAGCTGTGTAGCACGATCCCGAGATAACAATGCCGTCACCTCGGCATGGCTCCTCTGCTCAGCTACGGCTGACACAAGCTGGGCCCTCTGCTCCTGCGCCTCCCGGATCGCTGCCAGTCTCTGAGCCCTCTGCCTTTGGGCCTCGCGGAGTCGCAAGTACTCGGCCCAGATCCCAGCTAACCCGAACATCCAGAGCTCGCGTGGGACGCCGAGCGCGTGGTAACCCTGGGTGCACTCTCTCAGCCGTTGTCTCAGACCCTCCGGAGAAGGAAGAGGGTCGCTCTGCAGATAACCTCGAGCTCGTTGCAGCAGGGCGGCACCCGCACTCATCTCCAACAATGGCTCTGGCGAAGAAGCGGACGTAGGCCACTCGATACCTAAACCCAGGGAGAGGTCAACTGACGCGCTTAACACTCCGGTAAAGCCTGCATAACCCCCAGCAAACACCAAAGGAAGTGAGCAATACATGCAGAACTTCCTATGACAAATAAGGTGGAAAACCTGAGAAAAGACAAGCTTATGCTCCTTACCCGGAGTAAGTCCCTCCATGCCACTGGTACCACCCGCCGGGGTCCGGGAAGGCAGCCTCTTCCCCGTCTCGACGACGCCACCCACCGGGGTCGGAGAAGGCAGTGACTCCTCCACAACCTGGCCGTCTCCAGTAAGCACGGGCAGGACAGGGGGTTTCCCTTTCACGCTCTCATCGAGAGTCGATGCGTGCTCCTCCCCAGACTCCGGCGCTGTACGCAATCCAAGAGCATCAGCACTCTGCTATAAAGAGCAAACAAACACCAAATGGGGATGGGGAGAACCCCCATATACCTCCGGAAGTAGTCCCAGCCTTAGCCTCCTCGCTAGAAGAGGCCCCAGAAGAGGAAGAGCTCGAGCTCGAACTCTCCTCCGTCTCCATAGCCGAGCTGTCGTCGCCCGAAGAGCCCGACAAAGTTTCCGATGAACTCTCGGAGGTGGCCGGACTAGAGGCCCCTGCAAGCCAACAAAGCAAACGAGGTCACCACACGTTCTAGCCTCATACAAAGGTGACTCTCCAGCTAAGGGTTTCGAACAGAAGGCTCACCAGTCGGAGCACTCCCCTCCGGGACTCTCTCGATGTCGGCGATCTCTTCGTCATCTCCAGTCAAAGTCGCCGCAGTGGGTCTCTCTTCCACCACCTCAGTCGTGTCGCTGGGAAGCTCACCCTCCTCCAGAGGCGAAGAAGTATCTGTGGCCAACACCAAAAGGAGCCTAGCATCAACAGACAACATAAAGAGCTTAGCAGAAATGGCCAAGTTCCCAGTCGCATACCTGAGGGTCCCATGCTAGAAGACCCAACCAGTCCCACGGTACAGGCCGACACCACAGTTGGAAAAGGGACGCGAGGCATGTCTGCCAACAGCTGCGGTAACAGACCAGGCACTCCTCCGGCCACGGACGGGAATGAGACACCCACCTGTCCTGGCTCTCCCTCGAATGAGGGGAGGGCCACTGACGGGCCGGTACTGGCTAGCTCTTGAATCATTTCCAGGGTGGCGACCGGATCCTCACCTGGCAAATAACAACATAAACACAGTCAACACCTCCGGTCCAGCAATTGCATAACGAGAGGGCAATTCCCTCCATAGCAATTCAACACTTACCTGAGCCGTCCCGGGTCGCTGCTGGCTCCGGCCCTCTAACCGGCAGGGGCACCTCGCCCTGCACCTCAGAAGGAGCCGCGGTCCCTGATATCTCAGCCACCTCTGCACGACACCGGCAACTATGTTAGCCCCCAGAAACAAGCACAACTATAAACGGAGTATGTCCAGTCCCAGAAGTTCCTACCTGACTGGGCGTCCTCTGGGGCCTTCCACGACTCAAAGTCGGGGAAAGTCTTGATGTTGGGGGCAACCTCGTCCATCAGGCGGAGGAACCCCTCCACGTCTATTTCACACTCGACCCCGTCGTCAGGTAAAGGGTCGACCTCCTGGGGCGGCGAAAAGGCCATATCCGCCCCGGCCTCCAGGGGCGCTACAAGAAACAAACCCAACAACACAAGGTTAGCTAATCACAAAGGCTAAACCAGTAAGAGTCAAGGAGGCAAGTACAGCGCTTACTCAGAGCCGGCTCTGCCTCGATATGCTCGCCAGCCTCGGGTCCCCGAGATAACTCGCCGGCTTCCCCTACTCCGGTCTCTACCTGAGGGCGCTTCCGCCTAGGCTGAAGGCCCCCGTTCCCACTCCCAGAAGATGTCTCTGTAGAGGGGTGATCCCTGTCCGCCGCAGAGCCTGTCAGTAAACACAGCCACACAAAATGTCTCAGTTATATATCCCAGAAAACAATAAAGTAGAGGCAACATGTTGAAGAAGAGGTCTCGCCTGAGGCCGCAAAGGGAGTTAACGGCAGGGGAACCAGCTGCTCCGGCTTCAAACCCACAGCTCGTGCGGCCTTCGCGACCGCCTCCTTGACGTCCCTCAGGGTGTAAGCACACTCGACGTGGGACACGAGCTCCATGGGCCCGGCAGACCCAATCGCATGGGCAATGTGGCGTCTCCAGTCGTCGACCTCCGTGTCCGCGAAGCTCCCCTCAGGAAGCACCCGGTCCAGTGAGCCCTTCTTCCCAAAGCCGTAGTCGGCTAGGAATTGGGCCCACCAAGTCCTCGGCGCCCTCGGTCGGGACCCCCCAGCTCTAGTATCGGCGGGCGCCAGCCGCACTTGCCTAAGGGGCTTCAGCGCCCCGCTGCTGCCTCGTCCCACAGACAGTGAGCCCTGGCTGCCCCGGGACGCCTGCTGTGCCAGCCGCTCCACCTTCCGGCGAATCCGGGAGAAGCGAGTCCGCAGGTACTCGTCGTCTAGCAGAATGGGAGGGAGATCCTCCCTCAGAAGACGGTCCTCCTCGGCCTTCCGGATTGCCGAGGCCTTCTGCCGATACAAGTGGCTGTGCTCAAACCACCACCTGGCGTAATGGACGTTGAACCGTCCCCTGCGTCTCAGCCCAGGCGTCGGCAGTCGCTCCGGCTCCCGACGATAGTAGAAGTCCCACCACGCTGCAGCCAGCAAGTGGGTGTCCTGGCCTCTGTACTGTCGGCCCGCTAAAGGAAACTCCTGGTTCGGCGGGATCCCCTGATCATACCCGAAGTTCCGAGCGAACCTGTGCGGGTAGTACGGCTCCAGGAAGCTCGTCACGGACCGGTGTAGCGCCAGTATCGTCGGTCGGGTGCTCATCACCCACTCTGTGTACAACGTCGCATCCGGCTCCAGCTGATAGGGAAGGGCGCAAGTCACCCCGCCACTCGAGGCACTAAGACCAGATGGGAGTCCCTCGTGGTGCCGTCAAAAGGAAGTCCGTCCTCGCCCCTGCCGGGCAGGTAGGACAGGACTCTCCGGGCCCCCTCCAACTGTGCGACTGCATCTCCGTCAGGCTGTCCGGTGAAGCTGAACAGCAGGGGCGCCGCTTGGTTCGCCACTGATCCTCGAGTCACCAACCCCGAAAACAGTAGGCCGGCCCACACACTAAGGTAGTGGATCGGCAGAAGCAGGCTCCTCTCACGTGGCGCCGGGTGCGCCGCCAGCACCCCCAGTCCCTGGTAAATGTTGGCCAGAGCCACCGGAGCTAAGGCCAGCCTCCGTCCCTCCGCCAGCAAGCACGCAGGCCAGAGCAGCTCCACCCTCAGCAGGCCGTCCTCCCCAGCGGGACCACGAACGCCGCCAGCCAGTATGCCAAGTACGTTGCTAGGTGCGTCACGTCTGGTAGCCCGTGGGGGTTCCACCCCTCTTGCGGTGCGTAGATGTACCGTGTGTATGTCCGGAACCGTAACTCCATCTCGGTGTACTACTCCCACGGAGTCTGGTCTCTCGCAAACTCCTGGTAGAAGCAGCAGGGCCCGTTGTAGAAGTGGCGGATCCACACATTCAGCGGCACCCTGGGAGTCTGTGCAGCTCTCTCTCTCCCGGCTAGGGCTAAATCCCTCCAGGTCTTCAGCAAATACCGGTAGCTGTAAGGAACCCGGTATCGTCCATGCCCATCAGTGTGACTGCGGTGGAGGTCATCCAACACTACCTCCTCGTATCCCTCGCCGCTGATCGGCAGCCCGGAAATCCGAAACAGAGACAACAAGTCAAATGACGTCTCTCCTTCAGCCGTCGCCACTGTGTTCCACCGAAGGTTGAAGCGTTCTGCCAACGCCTGCAGAAGCCCCGTGTAGAAGGGGTACCCGTACAAAGCTGCAGTCACAGCATATCTAATATCGGCTCGGTCCAGTAGTACTCTGTAGTGGTGCACAATCCCCATCAGCCACTCAGTAGCTCCCTGGCGATATCTGTGTGAAGGAATCACCGCCCAGCGACCGTACCAGCTAACATCAGTCTGCCGTAAAACCCCAGACAGGAGGCTGTGGTCATCATAGCCATCCCCAGCGTACTGCAGTCCAGATGGCTCCAACACCAACTCTGTAGTACCCTCTGTCTCTACTCGGTGGTGCCCGTGCAAATCCCAGAAAGCGGGACCCATCACCCCGAAGCGGACCCCAAACTGGTCCGCCCTGCTAAAGAAACCCAGGCACTCGGCACTGGGAAACTGACACTGCCTCTAGTAGTCCTCAGAAAAGCTCGGAAAACCACAAAGGACGATCCCGTGCAGGCTGTCCCTGCCTACTAAAATCGTCCGCTCCAGTCGGCGACGTGCTCCAGCAACTCGGGAGACCCCTCCTCCGTGCCTGGTGGGACGAAGCTCCTGATGAACTCGAACAAGTGGCAGTCCAGGGGAAACTTCACCGGATAGCCTCCGCTGCGGTCGTAGGTGTAGATGTCGCCCGCCTCTGAGATCCGGGCCAACTCCACTGCCCCAACTCCGCTCGCCTGCTTGCCAACGGGGCCCTCAGCTATCGTCGTGTGCCCCGAGTCGAGCTGATCAACGCCAGCTGCAGTGATGACCGGCGGGCCCAAGGGAGGCATGGGCCGCTCAGTCCTCCTCACCCAGTGATCCTCCTCCCGGGCCACACGCCACGGGACCCGCTCGTCTCTGCCAAATCGTGCCATAGCTGCAACATGGAGCACACAAAAACAATCAACACACCAGAAAGGCAATATATGCAATGCAACAAAACAAAGGCATATGAAGTGTCAAAATACAGCTACGACAACCCAGAATGAGGAGTTCACGGGCCGTACGCCCTCGTCTCCGCCTCCGACGCACGCCCCGTGGGGGGCATTTGTTGTACCCAGATAATTTTCCAGCAAAATATTAAAGGATAAGGGTTCGGGAATATCCCCGAACGCCTTTAAGGCATGGACGACCCAGCCCCTCCTACAACTTGCCCAGCCCAACCAAGGGTCCCGACCAGCTAGCCGTAACAGACGGTGACATCAACAACTTTGGGATTACTCCCGATCACTTGGTGGTGGGTTTTTCTCGCATTCTACACGGCCACCCGGGACAACCCAGGGGCACCCCGACTACAAGCCGTGCCACGCGGCACCTAGCAACAAGGCCGGGGCCCACGCCCAGGACACCTTCTTCCAACCCTCCAAGGTCAAAGGAATACTTAACTAAGTCAACCACAGGCTTCGGAGGCCCGCGGCACGTGTATACGGCTCACACACGGGTGTCGGGCATTTCCCCGAACACTTTTTAGGCGCGTATGTTCCAGCCCTTCTACAACAAACCGTGGGTCAACCCACGGCTCCAGCACACCAGCCGGGTCCTACAACAGCCCTCTAGTAAGTCGGGACCGCTCCCGACCCCCAGACACATGGCGACGAGTCGTTTATCTTTAGCTGTCGAGCCAACCCGAGGGTACCCTGCCGACTAGCCGTGCAACGCGGCACATGCCTCGAGGCCGGGCCCAAGTGCCCAAAGTGCCTCCTCTCAGCTCCCACGAGCTCATCTCCCCAGCCCAAGGCCCATTCCAAGGCCCCTCAGCCAGCTATCCAGACCGTTCAACAACCCGGGGTGTGTCGGGCATTTATCTGAACACCTCGCGAGCGACAACTACGACTCCACAACGACAGCCCCCACGGGCTAATCTCAGCGTCCCGGGACCCTTTGTCCTTCAAAGGACACCCCTAGACAACTAAAGAAGACCCCCGAGGGCCACCCTCGGGGCCACTACTCGCCTGGGGAGAGTTCCCCCCGGGCGCGGCCGCGCCCCGGGAGGGTGAACCCCTCCCTTGGGGAGCGCACCCTCCCCCCAGCTCAATGGCCCCACGGCCATCCTCCAGCCCTAGTCACTCCCAGATTCATGCGAGATCCACCATACCCGTGCGTGGAAGGATCCAACAACGAAGAACTCGCCAACGAGAGCTCGGGATCGCATAAGTCCCACGTCAACACTCGTGTTCCTCGTACGCACGCGACCGGTCAACCAACACCCTCCAACCTCCAGTATCCTTCAAGTATCCTTTATCCTTTATTGCTTGGTCAACTTAGACTAGAAAAAAATACAAAAGCCAATTTTTATAGAGGGTGGGGACCGCCCCCCTTTCTCTCTACCCTGCTCTACCAAAACCCCCCCTGGGGAGGGGTTTAGGCGGACCAGCCTGGACCCCCAGGCTGGTCCCGCCTAAACCCCTGGTGTAATAAAAAAAGTTTTTTTGCAAAAAAAACTCAGCCCCCAGCCCCGGTCGTGCCAACCCCCATGGGGTTTTGGCGGACCAGCCTGGTCTGCCCAAACCCATTCCAAAACAAAAAAGAAAAGAAAAGATTTTTTAACAAAAAAAACCCCTTTCTGGAGGGTTTAGGCGGACCAGCCCAGCCCCTTGGGCTGGTCCGCCTAAACCCTCCCTCCCCCACTCCGTAAACAAAAAAAAAACTTTTTCCAAGGGTTTACCCAGACCAAGTTGGACCCCCAACTTGGTCCGCCTAAACCCTTCCCTGCCCCTTCAAATTCTCTATAAATTCCACCCCTTAGAAGCTCAAGGGGCATATGCAAGAACACACAGAGATACAGCAATAGAACAACCCGCGACCTAACTGCTGCACCCTCGGAGTTCCTCCGCAGGCATCCAGCAAAGGTCTAGGACGCGAGGAGCAAAGTGCGCGTGTGGGTGGCTTGCAGATCGGCTTGCACACGCCGAGGGTATGTCCATACTCCCCTCACGCGGCGTCTAGCCATCGCACCCATGTCCACCCCCGTCGCACGTAAGACGTTATGACAATGGCGAACACACCCGCATCCTCGGTCCGCCCGTGCGTGCAACCCACGGTGGCCACGCACACGACACGATGTTGCACCTACGACTGACACGGGACCGCGTGACTACTGCTCGCCCCGAGCTAGCCGCCGACCGCTCTGACCGATGACTCGAGTTAGCCGAACCCTGGCCCGAGAGTCACACTCCCGGGGCCGACCTCGACTCCCCAGCACGACGACATTCGCCTCTGAGGCCCGGACTCGACCGCTCACCTTGAGCCGCGTCCTATCTTTGTCAGGCGCCAGCCCACGACCGCCCCTGCCACCTAGGCAGTTGGGCTTGTCTCAATCTCCTCATGGGGAGCCCCTGTAAAACACACGGATATCCGCCTTATTATGCATTGACCCAGGGACAGACCCACGCGTCGGAATTGTCCTGCGGCTTGCGTCCATTGTACTTCGGCCCTCTCGGCCCATTTGTAAAGCCCGTGTGGCTCTCATATAGTATCAAACCAATTGAACACAAGCGCCCGTATGCGGGCCCCAGTCTTCTACCTACATCACTCGGCATGTATGCCTAATACCCCTGACTCTAACAAACACCTCCCAGTCAAAAGCGCACCCACAGCTGCGGAATGCTCCTGGCCCTCCACCCATGGCTTTAGACACATACAGACTTCTCTTCAGCATAGAACGAAGGTGTTCGGATTCAATCCGATGAAAATAAACACCGATCGCTTGCGGTCGGTGGGGAAAGACGTCCAGTACACGATTCCCATAATCGCCTGCGCACTTGCACCCGTGGAACCCCTTTATCCACGTGTCCCCCGATCTCTTGAGCCACGTGTCGCGTCCTGGCGACGCTTCCCCGGTCAATCTTTGGTTCTATAGGTGATTGTCGAGAAATCGACTGGCACGCCCGCACCCTGTCCAGCTAACTTACACCCCGACACTTCATGCCATTCGACCCTTTTCGACTTTCTGTAAAAGGAGAGTGCCCGGTACCGCCGTGAGGGGCATACAACCGTAAGGAGGATACCCGAGATACATCAAACTTCCGTATTTTTCTTCCCCGCTGTATGGTTACAAAGATGAAGAGATCACCGTTGCAAAGTTAGAAGAGATGCTGCAAAACTTCTCATGTAATATGGTGACAATCTCGCCGCCCAAAAGCATTAATGCCCCCCGAGAAGATGAAATCGCAGTGGTTCGACCCAAATGCAAGGCCGCCTTGGCAGCCTATCAGCGGCGTGACAGTGTCTAGCTGAGGAAAGAGACCAAGGCCGCGACAGAGGTTGTGGCCATGGACGTAGATGTGGAAGAAATCCTAATCCACCCCGCAACAAGTCTATTGGCTTTGTGGACCCTGATAAAATTATAATATCTTGCGGGGAAGAGAAGGGTCCTATCGCAGAAGTTTTAGTGAGGGGCAACATCTATGAGTTCGACCCCTCTCATGAAGAAGAGGTTCCGGTAAATCCGGCAGTCCAAGACAAGCCCGCAGATCAAGCTGGTCCCTACAACAAAGATGATCCTGCTCAGCCGCCATTTGCGGGGGATGAGTCACTAGCTCCACTATTGCAAGAAGCTTCAAGCAACCAAAGCTGGACAAACCAACACCCCGAGGGTGAGGCAGAACAATCCTCTAAAAAGGAGAGGTTTGATGGTTCGTCAAAAAGCCTGGTTGAAATATTGCCTCCTTCGGAGAAAGCTCGTGCTCGGACTGACCGCAAGATTGTTCAACATATAAAGCGGTTTCCGACAAATATTACAATACGGGAGTGGCGAGGACATCAGAGCGCGGATCCGGTTCGACTCGACTCGTGTTTACCGTCGTCGGAGGGCTCCAGTAGCGACATTGGCATCACTTTGGCTTAATGATATTCCATTAGTTGATTGATGTACTTTCTATTTTATTAGTAGGTCATTATTTTTGATTGTGAGGTTCATTAGTGGCCCATTAGTGGTCTTTTCTAATATTTTGTATTTTTGGGTGCTATTTTCACACTATTTTTCAGTCCTAGAGATATTTTGGTCATAGAGTTTGTTGGAGGACCATTAGGGTTCCATTCTCTATAAATAATGATGTAATCTTAGTTTTAGAGTTAATGAAGTTGGATGATTGGGATTTTGAAAGAGCCACCAACTTTCTTCTCTGTGGGGTGCGAAACCCTAGGGTGAGGCGTGAAGCCCTAGGGTGTGAAGCCTTTCCCCTTCCTCTCTCGAACCTCTGCCTGCGCCTTCCTCTTCCCTTCCCCCACCATCAACACCTCCGTCTTCTTCTTCTTCTTCTTCTTTCTTATCACTGCACCGCCGTACAGTCGGTCTCCAACCCCCCTGCCTGGGACCCCCCCAATTGCCTTCTCCCTCTATTCTGCCACCTCTACAAGCTGGACACCACACTCTGTAACCTACCCAGGCCGCCACCTCCGACCTCTTGTCCCGCCGCTGCCGCCGCACTGGACAGGGTCCCCCCACCACCATTGGCATTGCCCTTGCACGACCCTCTTGCGCCCGTGGCCACCCCTCGAACCCTGCCAGGTTGCGCACGGCAGCCTCGCGCCGGTCTCTCTGCCCTCCTCTCCTCCTACCATGACCAGGCCGTGTGCAAACGTCCCCCGCGTCCCACGTTGTGACCATCTGAGACCCCCCATAGATCCATCTGGCCTGCCTGTCACAGCCGCTAGAGGTGACTCTGGGCCACCCTGCTCGCCTTGCCGCTGATCCCTTGCACCACAGGCCCCAACCACCTTAGTTCGAACGACCGCAGCCACCAATCCGTGGACAGTCCGCGGTTACGGCAATTACGTGGAGCTTGAGCAGCCCGAATCCAAGCAGTGATACAACGGCGTCGTATTCTTCCAGCAGCATCCCTCTGTCTGTGAGGACATCGCTCCACTTCTGCAAGGCCCATGTGACCTCAATTTGTGTTTCTCGCTCTTTAGCGAGTCGGTCAATGGTTGAAAGGTCACTCATTTCTTGCTTATCACGTATTTGGTTAAATTTACCGCTGTGAGTTAGGAATTCTTAGCCCGTTATATTATTTTGCTGCTGGATTGAGTGTATTGTGAGTGTTCCTCTCAGAGCGCGTCGTTGCTTGTGTGTGCTTCATACCCTAGATCGTGGCAGCCCTACTTATCGTTTGGTCCGACGTTTCTTGTTGCGAGGGACGGCTTTCTAGAGCATAGCTTCTGTTATTCTCACGCATTTCCTCTCTCGGAATTCAAGTGGGCGACGGTTTATTTGCCGATATATTGTAGTATATTACTGATTTCGTTTAGTCGCCTAATTGGACTTGTTTAGGTTAGCCATTCCGCATCATTTTTGGTTTCAGAGATGGGTTGGCAGCCTCTGGTAGTCACCACATTATTTTTCCATGTCTGGCATTCATTGTTAGATCGTTGCATTGTACTTATAAAAAAAAATTGCATCCATATCATATCACATTGTGATTGGTGCATCTTAGTTAGTCTAGTCTTGTGTCACATGCCCACACGTAGTAGTGCTCAGTACCACTTGTCAGCACCGATGTCAGGCTCACAGTTGAACATGTGAGGTTCAGACCCGAACATGTTAGATTCACACGAGGACCCTCCGAGAGATCCCGACTTGACCGAGTTACTGCACAGACTCATGGCTCAGGCAGAGGGGATGGACAAGCATCTGGTAGGCTTAGCAGATAGGGTTATAGAGTCCGATCGTACCGTCCAGAGGATGCACTGCTTTGGAGAGAGCCACCTAGGGCTAGGAGGATGATGGGGCAATGGATCACCCTGATCTACACCCTTAGAGTTGCCAGTGTCGATTATCGGCATGATCGTGATGAGGAGTTTGATACGGAGTCTTTTGGGGAGTGGGATGAGATTTCTAGGGCTCCAGTTGCCCAGAGATATAGGAGGTTTGATAGGAGGCCTGATCATGAGTTTGATGATTAGCGGAGGGCGTATCGAGATCGGGACCAGGATATTCAGAATGCCTGTGTCGAGGCTCCCAGTTTTGTCGGCTCCTTGGAGCCGCAGGTTTATCTTGATTGGGAGGCCGGTATGAACCGCTACGTTGATTGGATGAGGATGTCTGCTTTAGGCGAACATGTTTCGCCAAAATGAAGTTGACATGGCTGATGAGTTTCAGTTAGAGGAGGGTGTAGTCGACATGTAGGACGTGCCAGGCGATGATATGCTTGGAGTCGTTTGTTTCATTCTGACCCAGTCAAAGGAGAGCGACGACTGGCGCCGCACTGCGATCTTCCACACCTACATCCACCTGGGTGGTAAGGTGTGTAAGGTTATCATTGATAGTGGGAGTTACATTAATGTAATCTTCACTGCTACAGTCACGCACTTTGGGTTGACGCTTGTGGATCACTCTTGCCCCTATCGTGTCCTGGGTGGACGCGACTTCCATTCCCGTTTGGTCGAGGTATCTCGTACCAATTCATTTCTACCCATATGAGGATCAAATTTGGTGCGATGTCTTGCCTATGGAGGTCGGGAGTATTATCTTGGACATGCCATGAATTTTTGATAGGGATGCGACCCTTTACGGTCGGTCCAACACGTGTCTGCGAGCATGGCGGTCAACGTATAACCGTTCATCCCTCCCAACCATGAACTTCCACTCTACAGGAGAGTACCCCATCCAGTGCCACTGCTGCTACTGGCGCACCACAACTGCCCACCACTGCTACTTCTAGTACCACCCAACAAGGCACTGCTTCCACCTCCCGAACTCCCTAGTCTAGTGGCACACCTACACCTCATGTCAAGGATGGCAGTATCGGTTTGGTTTCGGCCGAAACCGGTTGATACCATTCAAAAAATTAAAAAAAATAGTCATTCTCTCTGGTTTCGGTCGAAACTGGACGGTTTCGGACCGAAACAGGTCAGTTTCGACCGAAACCTTTAATGGTTTCGTCCGAAACCATTAAAAAACTATTATTTAATAGGTTTCGGACCTGCTACAGTGTTAGGGTCCGGTTTCGGATCGGTACCGGCCGAAACCGATACGTTTCGGCCGAAACGTATCGGTTTCGGCCGATATTGCCAACCATGCCTCATGTTTCTATTTTAGGTGCCTCGACTTCTCGGACCTTCCAGCTGATCACCGCTTGAGAGTTCGAGCAGGAGCTTTCCGAGTGTGATATTATCTATGCCATAGTGGGGAGGGAGGTTGCAGATAAGATCACTGAGGAGGCACCGAGCAAGCACCCTGCTGAGGTTGCCTTACTTCACCAGGAGTTTGGGGATGTCTTTCCTGAAGATCTTCCAAATGGATTGCCTCCGATGCGTGACATCCAGTATGTCATTGATTTGATTTCGGGATTCACCTTGTTGAACTTGCCACACTATCGTATGAGTCCGGCTAAGCATGCCCAGTTACACAAGCAGGTTGAGGAGCATCTGAGGAGAGGCTATGCGAGAGAGAGTATGAGCCCTTGCGTTGTTCCCGCACTACTAGCTCCAACGAAAGATGGCACTTGGAGGATGTGCGTGGATAATCGTGCGATTAATTGCATCACGGTGAAGTACAGTTTTCCCATCTCTGCTTGGATGCTGGCGGGAGCCACAATGTTCTCGAAGATTGATTTGAAGAGTGGTTATCACCAGGTCAGGATCTGACCTGGAGATGAGTGGAAGGCGACCTTCAAGACGAAGGACGGGCTTTATTAGTGGTTGGTCATGCCCTTTGGGTTGTTCAATACCCTTAGTACTTTCATGCGACTGATGACCCTGGTTCTACGACCATTCATTGGGATGTTTTTGGTCGTATATTTTTGATGACATTCTTATCAACAGCCGCACTAGGGATGATCATGTGGACCATCTGCGTCGGGTGTGTCTCACCCTTCGGCGTGAGAGCTTGTATGACAACCTCAAGAAATGTGCCTTCATGATTGATCATGTTACATTCTTGGGGTTCACTGTTTCTAGTGACGGTGTCTCCACTAACCCAGAGAAAGTCAGGACGATCGTAGAGTGGCTACTTCCATAGTTTGGTTACATCTTATCGTCGATTCATATGCGGGTTCAACACTGTTATGGCTTCGATCACAAACTCTATTCGAAGGGATCCTTTGTATGGACGAAGGTCGCTGCTTTGGCCTTTCGTGACATCAAGGAGCTAATGACTCAAGCACCTGCACTTCGACTGTCCGATTTTTCAAAGATGTTTGAGGTCTCGTGTGATGCTTCTGGTGTCGACATAGGTGGAGTGTTAAGTCAGGAGGGCTACCCCATTGCATTCTTCAGCGAGAAATTGAATGATGCGAAGCTGAAGTACTCTACCTATGATAAGGAGTTTTATGCGGTAGTATAGGCTTTGAGGCATTGGAGACACTATCTACTACCGCAAGAGTTTGTGTATATTCAGACCATGAGACCCACAAATTTCTCCACGCCTAGAAGAAGCTCAACCCCTGACACAGTTGATGGGTAGAGTATCTTCAAGTCTATATCATTCGTCCTCGGGCATCGGGCGAGTGTGGAGAACCATGTGGTAGACACACTGAGTCGTCGATCCTCCCTCTTATCTGTTGTCCACATGGAGGTCAGGGGGTTTGAGAGGCTCCAGGAGGAGTACCCCGATTGCCCAGATTTTGGTCTGATCCACGCGGCGCTCCAATCAGGACCCTCCCGAGAGTACAGTGATTACATTCTTCAGGAGGGTTATCTTTTTCGTGGGGATAGGTTATGTGTTCCGCGGATCTCTGTCCACGAGTTTCCGATATGGGAGGTTCATGTAGGACGTCTCGCCGGCCACTTCGGCCGAAATAAGACCATCGAGTTGATTGAGTACTGGTTCTTTTATCCTAGTCTGAAACGCTATGTAGCCCGCTTTGTGGCTCAGTGCCGCACCTGTGCTACGGCTAAGAAACGAAAGCAGAACACCTGTTTGTATACTCCCCTCCCTGTGTCAGATCGTTCGTGGCAGGATGTTAGTATGGATTTTGTTCTGGGGTTGCCACGTACGGTCCGCGGGCACGATTCTATCATGGTGGGTGTCGATAGGTTCTCCAAGATGGCTCACTTTATCCCCTTCGCCAGGACATCCGATACGTCGAGGGTATCTCGCCTCTTTCTAGCTGAGATTGTCCGTCTACATAGGCTACCCAAGACTATTGTCTCTGACAGGGTTGTGCGATTTGCGAGTTATTTTTGGAAGACCTTATGGCACTTTATGGGCACGAAGCTCAAATATGACCCTCACACCGATGGGCGGACTGAGGTAGTTAATAGGAGTCTGGGTGATCTTTTGCGATGTCTAGTTGGAGAGCATGAGCGTGGTTGGGATCTGTCTTACGTTTAACAGAGTTTGCGTACAACAACTCGGTTAATAAGTCTATCGACATGAGTCCCTTTGAGATAGTTTCTAGCTAGAAGAATGAGGGAAAAAATCAATTGCAATTGACTCGTATAGACCTACTTTGTTTTGAACGGTAACCTCTGAAAGCTCAAGAGATAGATTTTTTTTCTTGGTGATAGTTTGTTTCTCGACCTATCCAAAGCTTGAAATATCTTCACTTATTGCCCAATAGAAAGGGACTGAAACAAGGCTTGAAAAGGAGCTTACTTGTCCTGCTAATGCTACTTCTGAGGGTAGCGAGTCACTTTCCTAAAGAGAGTTTCCTTCCTGTACGCTAAGCGAAGTACTCTCATGGAAAGCTTTTCACTCTGGCCGGTGCTTTTAAGCTTTTAAGAGTAAGGGAGAAAAACCCCACTCGCTCGCACATTAAGCTAGTGTGGTAAGCCAATGGAAGGCGAAGGCGCTTGCATCCCTCTCCCCAAGGTGAATAATAAGGAACCCTGAGGTTCATAGTGAACGACACGTCGGTTATCTCTTAAGTTAAAAAGTATGAACACCACACAACGGAGTGAATGTATGACAAACGTTTTTCTTTGATTCGTAGCTAGAACATGAGGGCGCTAAGCAAGAGACTTGGCCGCTACAAATAAAAATAAAATAATTCGACCATTAGCACCGAATCTGACTCTAAAAAAGCCACAACTTACTTCGACGTTTCCCATTTCCAATAGAAAATCTTTCCTATTCGTTCGTATAGGAAAAGTAGAACATTTTTTGGGTATTTTACTAAAAATATTTGTATGAAATATTTTGAAATACTTCATACTCTCTCTTTTCGGATGGGGACCTGTGGGCATCATCGTTTCCTTTTTTGATACCTTTTCAACTGGGCTGTACATGAATCTTGACTAGACCTAGGAGGCCCATAGATCTTGTCTCCATGCCCATTCAGGCCCGTGTTTTAGAGTCAGCGGAGTCGCTAGTTGAGCATATTAGGAGTCTGCATGATAACATCTGTCGTCACATTGAGATCAGCAATGAGAACTACAAGAAATTGACAGATGCACACCGTAGGGTATAGGAGTTGTAGGAGGGCGACTATGTGATGATTAGGGTTAGAGCTGAGCAGTTTCCATGGGGGAACCACGAAGAAGCTACAAGTTTGGGGAGCAGGTCCATTCAAGGTGTTGAAGCGTGTCGGGCCCAATGCGTATGTTGTAGATCTACCATCAGACTACGGTATTAGTTCCACATTCAATGTCTCAGATCTGGTGGCTTATCGGGACTCGGCAATGATTCTCAGTGATCCTTTCAAGCCTTCTTCCCCCCTTGTGAGTGACCCCACCCTTGAGTGCCCACCAGCAGCTGCCAGCCTCTGTTACAGCATGACGTGAGTAGATTGACTAGATACTGGATGAGCAGGTTGTTACCTCACGGAGTGGAGCTTTTCAGTGCTATCTGGTTCGTTGGAGAGGATGGCCACCTATTGAGAATGCGTGGATCACACGCGAGGAGCTATAGTAGATCGATCCCGACCTCTTGGAGCGGTACTAGAGCGGCCATGACTTTTACTTGACGGGGTCGAGTTTCTCCCAGGCGGGGAGGATTAGTGAGGACACCAGCGTGTGGATCCGGTTCGACCCGACCCGTGTTTACCGTCGTCGGAGGCCTCCAGCAGCGACACCGACATCACTTTGGCTTGACGATAGTCCATTAGTTGATTGATGTCCTTTCTATTTGATTAATAGGTCATTTTATTGATTGGGAGGCCCATTAGTGGCCCATTAGTGGTCTTTTTTTTAATGTTTTCGGGTGCGATTTTTGAACTATTTTTCGGTCCTAAGGATATTTTGGTCATAGAGTTTGAAGGAGGACCATTAGGGTTTCATTCTCTATAAATAATGATGTAATCTTAGTTTTAGTAATGAAGTTGGATGATTGAGAATTTGAAAGAGCCGCCAATGGTCGTAGCAGTGCCTGTGGCAGTAGTAGAGGTCTCTGATATAGTAGTAGAGCTAGGGGGCATGGCAGTACCTGGAGTGATAGGGCCATCAACGTAAACCCATACCTTTGTAGTTTGCAGGTTGGGCCACAGGGTGGCAGCCCAGACTGCAGAATTGCTGACTCTCATCAGTTGAATGTCCATCTTGGGAATATCGGGCATGGACGTCATGATGGCAGCTGGAAAAGAGGCCAAAAATGATGCCAAATGATGAAGCAGACCATACAAATGCGATGAGAGCATCGAATGGATGGATATTAAGTACATGTTGAAGGTGCACTGTATGATGCTGATGTCAGCTGTACGAATTGGCACAATGGGTTGCTGGCTAGGAAGGGGAGTCTACCGCTGCATTGAGCTGACACTTATAGGTTTGAGTCTTGAAAGAAGAAGAGAAGTCAACCGAACCAGTTAACAAGTTATTTTAGGTCAAACGGATCCAGAATAATGGGTTCAGATCCTGTTGACTTAAAGCAACCGGATACCACATGTGGGGTCTGGAAATAACTGATCGTGGCATCTTCTTCATCTGGAAGAGAGGTGGGCGTAGGCGGGCACAAGCAAGGCAGGTGGCTGCAACTGATGGCGATGACGGCAACAACGAATAGTGGCAAGGGCAGTGGCTGGTGGGTCTGATGGTAGCGTCAACGATGGTAGCAAACAAAGATGCTGCCGACAACAGGAGCACGCAACACCCGTGAAGAGGACACTGGAATTGCCGTGTCTTCAAGAAGATCTTTGTGGATGAGGATGTGGACAACACCGGAGGGGCTGTCCAGAGCAAGGATGGCAGTATCGGTTTCGGTACCGGTTTCGGCCGATACCGAAACCGATACGTATCGGTTTCGGTATCGGTTTCGGCCGAAATAGGTTCAAAATAGTCAGAAAAGGTAAAAATATTATTGAGCAGGTCCGGTTTCGGCCGAAATCGGACTGTTTCGGTCCGGTTTCGGTCGGTTTCGGATCGAAACCGGATGGTTTCGGTCCGAAACCATTAAAAAATTAATTTTTATTGGTATCGGACTTGCTACAGTGATAATGCCCGTTTCGGTTTCGGTATACCGAAACCAATACGTTTCGGCCGAAACGTATCGGTTTCGGCCGATACTGCCATCCATGACTCCAGAGCAGAGGTACATGCTGTCTGAAAGAGAAGGGAAAGCTGGCGAGATCTTGAAGAGATCTGGACGCCTAGATTAGAGGCTGGAAGAAGAGGGCGGCTCTTATACCATGTTACGAGGTGAAGGTTAATAAGAAACTGGAGATCGCAACCTCTCCAATGACATTACCATCAACGTATACAGGTACGAGAGCCCTAAAGAGGGCAAGGTCAGCTGGCTGATTTCCTACTCTCAATAGGACGCAAACAATAGAAAGAGAGACTGTGGACAGAGATACATGGGTTAAAATTTTTAAAGATAACAAAAAATACTGTGTAGTGGAATCCAAAAATATTAGTTTGCTATACTGTATTTTTGTCACCTAAACCATATCTCTTTTATCTTTGTTCACTGAATAACCAAAATGATACATTCTCCTCGTTGGTAACTCGCTTCTTAGACTCTGGCTCACCTCTCCTTGTCTTTTAATGGATAATCATGTGAGAGCATTTGTACACTGGATTATTTTATGTTTCATCATTTATTCTATATCATTTTCCTTTTTGAAGCTTCCATGCTCCCTCGAGTTGCATCATTACTCTGCCATCTGTAACTAAAATAACTTCTCAATTGTTGCCTCTTCTCACCTGGTCTTTTTTTTCAAAGGTCTCTCCTGGACTCTTAATCGATGATCACATCAAGTGCACTGCATTATTTTCTTGTTTTGTCATTTATTCGATATCTTTTATTGGAAGCCTACAAGCTTTGTCCACATGGCACTACTGCCTCATAATAACCTGTGTTGTTTCTCCCTCTTTGAAGTGTTCAATGCATATTTTGTGTATTATGATGGATGACTGATTGCTTACAGTTTGTGTCCATTTCTCCTTTAAGCACTTTCTACCACAGTTGGTATGGTGGGAGTGATATCTAGATATGTATGTACACAGACATACATGTGTGTGAATAGAACATTGCAGGTCTAGATGGCAGGTTGATTGGTAACATCTTACATCAACTGCTTCAGGCATTCCATGGACTAACCTGCGTACAAGAACCCTTGATACCTCCAAGTGCAGCAAAGGACTGCATGATCAAGGCAAGAAAAATGAAGTTGGACTTATTTGAAAATCCAAAGCATGCTTTTCTGCATGGGAAGAAGACTTTTCCCAACCTGCATAACCACAGCTTTCCCACTAACTTTCCCTGCAATGCTTGAGTTATCCACTCTCTCAAATGAGATGCTTTCTAGATGACTTAAAGTTATCGCTCAAGTTATGGCTCATGTGCATGTCAGAGAGATACCAAATACGTTATGGCTTGGTTCTACTTGGATTAGTATGTCCTAGTGCTGCTTGGATTAGGGATTTCTTACATATGCCTTAGTACACTAGCGTTAGGGAGACACCCCATCCCATTTGTATTGGGGAACATCTTGTACACTTGGATATATGAGCTTTACCCTAATGTTAAATAGAAAACTTTCATTGTTTCTTATCTTCTACTCTTGACATGGTGTCCAAGATGCCAGTTCCAGGTGACCATAACAGAATTGGATCAGATCAGCTGTTCTAGTCGGATTTTGTCGGATTGGATGTGAAGCAGACTATGAGATGGATGTAGAACTTACTTGCTGTAGACATTGCACCCATTTGCACATCTGCAGCTACCGCCCCATGCACCTGCTGCTGTAGATGCTGCCACCACCACCACCAGAAGAAGACTGTGAGGTGGATGGAGAACTTGTAGACATTGCACCCATCTGCTACCATTGACACCACCCAACACATCTGCAGCCACCGCCCCATGTGCCTGCTGCTGTAGATGCTGCCACCACCACCACCACCTCCTCTTCCGTCACTTCCTCTCCTCGTCTTTCATCACTTCCTTTCCTTCTCCTCTTCCACCACTCAAAGGATGGGTTTGAGGATTGGGATGAAAAGTCATAAATAAACCCCTGGTAAATCTGTCTTATGGGTTTAATTTTAGAAAACATAAAGTAATCTGACTGATCCCAAAGTCGGGTGGCCTGAATCAGGTCACAATTGGCTGACCCAAGGGTGGGTTGGCCCTAGAGCTAGCCGATCCTGAGCCCAATTCTGGTCCTGCTTTCCTTGGTAGAGCATATGGCTGATACTGAATTCTTTCGGTGTCCCTTTCTTCTCATAGCTTTGTTCTCCTCCTGTATCATTCCTTTCTCTAGCTGTGCATGCTTTGTTCTCATAGCAGAGATCAAGCTTCTCACCACCACTCCACCATTGAGTTCATCCTCCGATGTCCTTTCATGAGTTGTGTTTGGAACTCCTTTGCTTTGATGCTGTAACTCAGCTACACGCTGGCCGTGACCTCCTGGTCATGTTGTTCTGTGTGCATGCATTCACCTATTTGGCTATCATCTTGCCTTGTTGCACCAGTGATGCTCTAACTTTGTTTCTTTGTGCTTCCATGATCTAAGAATCTAAGATTGATGCCATTAGTCTATCTGTTGCTACAGTTGGCTTTGCTCAGTTCCCCTGTTGTTGCAGTCAATCACCATTGGTTCTGATTTGCTGTCCTTGTTCCTGAAGCTGCAGTCTGCTGACATCCTGCACCTTATTAGTAAAATCACTTTGTCCTCATTCTCCGGCGTCACATTGAAGATGTCACACCCCGAGACATATGTACAACGGAAGTAATATCGGGGGCGTGAACAGCCGGCAATACGCCTCAAGCTAGTAATCAAGATCAGAGCGCAATAAACATCCACATAGAATGGAATACACAATATTTGACCAAAATTCTAACTTTTATTGATAGTAATGACTTATGATTACATAAGATTGACTCTTGATCTACTAGACTCAAGAAAAATGAAAATTACATAGTAAGACTCAATAAAGTAAAAATTACATCATGACTCTAAACTCTTGACATTCTAGATCTTCTCTCGACCATAAGTTATCACTCTCGGACCCGTTGCTAGAATACTCCGAATCCGACTCACTTGAACTTCCTGAAAAGATTGGAAAAGTAGGATAATGAGCCCACTTGCCCAGTAGATATCTTCGTATCAACATAAAGGCATGCTTTAGGTAATTACATTTTCGCTCTAGTCAATAAGGTAAAAATGCAATAAAGCAAACGAACAAAATCTAAGTAACAAGATATGGATAATAGAGATACGAAGAATATGAATGGACAATAGAGCATGATCAAGTAAAATTTATAAACTAAAATTGCCTTTCATTAACAAGAATGTACTTCATAATCATAAAGGCTATGCACTAGAAAGTCATGAACAAGAATGTACTAGCAAGCATGTAATTTATCACAAGTTGCCTCATGGTTTTCACCCATCCATAAAAAAAGTACTCCCGGCGCAATGCGACGCTAGTATTCATCGTACCCCATGGTTTTCAGCACGTTTCCGGTTATCTGCTGAGGGGGCTAGTGTGGAGCCCTTGGACACTGTCCGTACCCGCTCTTGCATCTTCAAGTTGCAGATCAAGCTACTTCCATGAGAAAATATAATAAAGTTTAGCCAAAAATATTCATTTCAACAATAGTTCCATGATAATGTAGCCAAGGTAGAGAACGCACAATAAAAGATCATAAGAATTCCAAAGAATGATTTAAGATAAGGTCATGCCACGGAAAGAATCCGGCAGCATAACGGCATATTCTTTAACTTCCATAATTTATTAATAGTTTATTTGACAAGACATTAGGTTCTAGACAATCAATAGACCATTTAGGAACTTAGGAAAATCAACCCTTAGGTCAAACCTTGGGTTGAGAACACTGAAGTCAATTGCAGTCTTGACTAGACCGTTCAATGGAAATAGCGGTCGTATCTGGACCGTTTAATTGACAGAGTCTATGCAGTGAATGAACTGGAACCATGCGGTCATGGCTGGGCCGCTAGGTGTCATTGGCGGTCAAGTAAATGGCCGCTACTAGACGCTTGCGGTCTCCAGAGGGCCGCTAAGATCCAGAACTCAAAAAAACACCGGTAAAGTACTTTCTAGACAATTGAGTTTTGAGGGTACAACCAGCTCGGCGTCCTAGTGGGAATCCCAGGCTCACGGAGACTTACGGAGGCCTTGAAACAAGATCACCTAGTCCGGTGGAAGGAATATCCAACGGAGAGGATCACAAGTCCAAGAAGTGTGCTTATAAGTGCAAAAGTGTATCTAATGGTCACGCACCGGAGTACGCACCATGTACTTAAGAAAAGACTCTAGATGAGAAGGGATCGTGGTAAAAGAACGATCAAAACATCATTCAAACAAGTCCGTGAAGCATATAGAATTAACTTTAATACAAACTATTAAGGGTTTTGACATGAAATTAACATAAATTTAAATTAAGTATTTAAAACTTGTAGGGCATGCAATCTATCAAGGGTAATGCACAATATAACCAATATTACGAATGAAGTCAAAACTAGGAATAAAACCTCATTAACTAGGATTAACATATAGTTAATGGGGTCAATCTGTCATCTGTTTAGAGTTAACAAAGTGCAGACCACAGAAACCAATTAGCGGTCAGGTGAGAACCGTCTACCAGGGCTTAGCGGTCTATCGCAAGGCCGCTATACACCTCTGGTGGTCACAGAAAGACCGTTTCTTCCTGTCTGTAGCAAACAACAGTAAAACCCGAAGTACATGCTAATCTAGGGCAGTAAAGCATATAATACATGCTAGACAGAGAGAGAGAGAACATTCTATAATGAAGATAACTCATGGAGATGCATGGGTTGTCATGAATTAAGCTAAATTTATCACCTTTGTCATTAAGGGTAGAATTTATGCATGCAGAAATAACATAGATGCGCCGTGCCAATAAAACCTTAAATACTCTATAGAGAAAGCATGAAAATTCATGAAATCAACCTCACCAACCCTTTCAAGAATTTCAAAAGGGCCTATAAATCTTGGAGTAAGTTTGCCTTTGCCGAATCTTCGGATACCTCGACCCGGAGAAACTTTGAGGAATACATAGTCTCCTATTTGGAATTCCAGATCACACATTTGATTATTAGCATAAGACTTTTGCCTATCTTGAGCCACCTTTAGTCTTTCTTGAATCAGCTTGACTTTTTCAGTAGTATCCTGAACGAGTTCCGAGCCTAGAAATTGCTTTTCCCCAACTTCACTCCAGCATATAGGTGAGCGGCAACTCCTGTCATATAGGGCTTCAAATGGTGCCATTTTGATGCTAGCTTGATAGCTATTATTGTAGGAGAATTTCATTAGAGGCAAGTGGTCGTGCCAACTCCCACCAAAATCGAGTACACATGCTCGGAGCATATCTTCCACCACTTGGTTGGTTCTTTCAGTTTGCCCATTAGTTAGTGGGTGGAATGCGGTGCTGAAATTCAACTGGGTCCCTAATGAATGTTGTAGACCCTTCCATAATTGAGATGTAAATCGAGGGTCTCGATCAGATATAATGGTGACAGGGACTCCATGCAGTTTCACAATTTCTTTTACATATAAGGCAGCCAAGACATCTACGGACCATCGACTCTTAATAGGTAAGAAATGAGCCGACTTGGTCAAGCGGTCAATGATCACCCAAATACCGTCATGTCCTCCTCTTGATTTAGGTAGACCCATGACATAATCATCCCTATACTCTCCCATTTCCACTCAGGAATCGTCAAGGGGTGTAACTTTCCAGTGGGCTTTTGATGTTCGACCTTAACTTGTTGACAAGTGAGGCAGCGTGATACATAGTCCGCTATTCCTCTTTTCATATTAGGCCACTAATAATTCCTTTTAAGGTCTTGGTACATATTGGTAGCACCGGGGTGAATGGCATACCTTGATTTATGTGCTTCATCCATAACCAGCTTCTTAGTATCCGCATGATCTGGGACGCAAATTCATCCTTGGAATAGCAATTTTTCGTGAGATGCAATAGAGAATTCTGACCGTTGATCTATATTATCCTTGATTTCCATCAGTGTAGGGTCGTTTTCTTGCAGCTTGACCAGGCCTTCTATTAACGTAGGTTGAGACCGAATATTGGCAAGAAAGCATTCTTCCTTCTCCACATTTATATCTAGATTTAACTGGGCGAACTCAACAATGAGATTAGTCATACCTTTTATGAGGCTTGATAACATTCCCATTGGTTTCCTGCTGAGCGCGTCGGCTACAACATTCGCCTTGCCTGGATGATATTGGATGGCGAAGTCAAAATCCTTAAGATATTCCAGCCATCGCCTTTGTCTCATGTTTAGCACCTTTTGGGAAAAGAGATATTTCAGACTTTTGTGGTCTGAATATACCGTGAACTTTTCTCCATAAAGATAGTGACGTCCGATCTTTAGAGCAAATATAACGGCAGTAAGTTCCAGATCATGAACTGGATAATTTTCCTCGTGCCGCTTCAGTTGTCTTGAGGCATAGCAAATCCCTTTGTCACTTTGCATAAGAACGCACCCGAGGTCAATGCCTGATGCATCCGTGTACAGTTCAAATCCGCCGCCTTCGACAGGCAGTGCTAATATGGGGGCAGTAGTGAGATGTTTCTTGCGAGTCAAGAAACTCTCATCGCACTCTGTGGTCCATACAAATGGATTTTCCTTTCTAGTGAGTCTTGTGAGAGGAACGACGATATTGGAAAAATCCTTGATGAACCGCCGATAATAACCAGCCAGACCGAGGAAACTTCTAATTTCGGATATAGTCGTCGGTCGGCTCCAGTTCTTGACAGCTTCTACTTTAGAAGGATCTACGACAATTCCTTCTTTGGAGATAACATGGCCAAGGAAAGAAACCTCCTTTAGCTAGAACTCTCATTTATTTAGCTTGGCATATAGTTGGTGTTCCCTTAATGTTTGTCAGGCAGTTCTCAGATGTTCCTCATGTTCTTCTTTCGTCTTGGAATAGATAAGGATGTCATCAATAAATACGACCACAAAGCGGTCGAGATATGGCCTGAAGACGTTATTCATGAGTTGCATAAATGCTGCGGGGGCGTTGGGTAACCCGAACGGCATAACCACAAACTTATAATGTCCGTATCTACTACGGAAAGCCGTTTTGTGAATATCCTCTTCCTTAATCTTCAGCTGATGATAGCTAGACCTGAGGTCAACCTTGGAGAAATACTCCGCACCGGAGATCTGGTCGAACAGTTCATCAATACGCGGCAGTGGGTACTTGTTCTTGATGGTAAGTTGATTCAACTGTCGGTAGTCGATACACAGCCTGAGGGATCCATCCTTCTTCCTGACAAATAGAACCGGCGCACCCCAAGGGGATGTGTTAGGTCGAATAAAGCCTTTCTCCAGCAACTCTTGAAGTTGCTTCTTCAATTCCTTGAGCTCCGTGGGGGACATCCTGTAAGGGCCCATTGACACAGGTGCTGCTCCAGGTGTGATTTCAATTGAAAAATTAACCTCCCTCTCGTGTGGTATACCGGGTAAGTCCGAAGGAAAGACGTCCGAAAATTCTTTTACAACGGAGATTTCTTCTATAAGGATTTCCTTGGACTCAATAATGATAACGGAAGTAAGAAAAGCTTCACACCCTTGTGAGATGAGTTTACAGGCATGAAGAGAAGAAATAAGAGTAGGGTGCTTCCTATTCTTAATGCCAAGGAAAGAAAACTTTGGGAAATCTGGTTTATGAAAAGAAATCCGCCTATTGCGACAATTAATGTCGGCATAATGGTCACAAAGCCAATCTACTCCTAATATGACATCGTAGCTTTCCATGTCAAGGCATACGAGATTTGCAGGGAGATTGTGACCTTCTATGATAACTTCACTATTGGGGAGATAAGTTTTAAGTTCCGTTCCCGAACCTAAGGGCGTACTTATAGTTAAATTTGTAGGTAACGGGATAGGTGAAATTTGCAACGTTTTAGCAAAAGAGCTAGACATAAAGGAATTAGAAGCACCAGTATCAAATAACACAAACGCAGGATGCGAGTAAATTTGGACGGTACCTTCCATCAGTTCCCTTGTTTCGGTAGCTTTTTCGTCCACAATAGCATTGAGACGAGCCTGCCGCCTTCGTCCGCCATCATTCTTAGAGGGTTGTTCCTTCATGAGGGGACAGTCTGGCATGCGATGCTCCCGACTTCCATATCTTAAGCAAGCGTCAAGGCGCTTCCAGCATTCCTCGGCCGCATGGCCGAATTTCTCACAGAACATGCAAGCTGCCATGACTTACTTGTCTTCCTCCTTCCCCTTCTTGTTCTTGTGGTAGCCACTACCACTCCCATTCCGGGATCTCTTCTTATTATCACGGGATTTATAAAGTTTCGTGATACTAAACTTCTCCTTATTTCCACGCCGATCCATCTTTCGACTAGATTCCTCTCCCTTGCCCTTAAGTTTCTCAACCTTCTCCAAGGTCCTTTCATATAGATGTGGCCGCTGGACCATCTCCGTGTAGGTCCGAATATTTTACGAGCCAAGTTGTTGAATGAAGACGGGCCTCAACCCATCTAGAAAATGGTTGGCCTTTAAAATATCTGTGCTCACCAGATGTTCGGCATAAGGGGCCAAACGGGAGAATTGGAGTTCATATTTCGCCACCGACATCATGCCTTGGCGTAAAGAAGTAAATTATGCTGCCTTTCTCTCCTTCACGTGCTCGGATAAGTATTTCGTCCGGAAGAGTGTAAGAAACTCATCCCATGTAGGCAGGGCATTCTGGGGTTGTGTCGAAGTGGTCTTCCACCAAGTACGCGCATCTTTATTAAGTTGAAAAGTGGCGAGACAGACCTTCTCTTGATCCGCACATTGCATAACGTTGAAGATTCTTTCCATTTCATCTATCAGGTTCTCTGCTTCATCTGGATTGGAAGAGTCAGAAAACCGTGAAGGATTTAAGCTTCGGAAATTCCGATGTAGATCGACGGCACCAGCCCTCGCGCCAGCTTGGGCCATATTTTGTCGCGCCTGGGTAAGACCTGCAACAGTCTGTTGCATCCCGTCCCAGTCAACACGGTGTGCCATCGTAAAAATAAGGTACCTGAGAGGATAATCAATTAGTTAATTCTTATGGAATTAATAGAATTAACCTAGAGAAAATTTCTAATTCAACTATCTCATCCCGGCTCTACCCATTCTCACAGGGTTGGAAATTTCTTTCCTTAGTTCATAGGATTGGGTCATTAACCTTGGACTTAGCCTATGACATGACATTTTCCTAGGACATACTTATGCCTAGGCTCTGATACGAACTTAACTGTCACGCCTCGAGACATATGTACAACGGAAGTAATATCGGGGGCGTGAACAGCCGGCAATACGCCTCAAGCTAGTAATCAAGATCAAAGCGCAATAAACATCCACATAGAATGGAATACACAATATTTGACCAAAATTCTAACTTTTATTGATAGTAATGACTTATGATTACATAAGATTGACTTTTGATCTACTAGACTCAAGAAAAATGAAAATTACATAGTAAGACTCAATAAAGTAAAAATTACATCATGACTTTAAACTCTTGACATTCTATATCTTCTCTCGACCATCAGTTATCACTCTCGGACCCGTTGCTAGAATACTCCGAATCCGACTCACTTGAACTTCCTGAAAAGATTGGAAAAGTAGGGTAATGAGCACACTTGCCCAGTAGGTATCTTCGCATCAACATGGAGGCATGCTTTTGGTAATTACATTTTCGCTCTAGTCAATAAGGTAAAAATGCAATAAAACAAACGAACAAAATCTAAGTAACAAGATATGGATAATAGAGATACGAAGAATATGAATGGACAATAGAGCATGATCAAACAAAATTTATAAAGTAAAATGGCCTTTCATTAACAAGAATGTACTTCATAATCATAAAGGCTATGCACTAGAAAGTCATGAACAAGAATGTACTAGCAAGCATGTAATTTATCACAAGTTGCCTCATGGTTTTCACTCGTCTATAAAAAAAGTACTCCCGGCGTAATGCGACGCTAGTATTCATCGTACCCCATGGTTTTCAACACGTTTCCGGTTATCTGCCGAGGGGGCTAGTGTGGAGCCCTTGGACACTGTCCGTACCCGCTCTTGCATCTTCACGTTGAAGATCAAGCTACTTCCATGAGAAAATATAATAAACTTCAGCCAATAATATTCATTTCAACAATAGTTCCATGATAATGTAGCCAAGGTAGAGAACGCACAATAAAAGATCATAAGAATTCCAAAGAATGATTTAAGATAAGGTCATGCCACGGAAAGAATCCGACAGCATAACGGCATATTCTTTAACTTCCATAATTTATTAATAGTTTATTTGACAAGACATTAGGTTCTAGACAGTCAATAGACCATTTAGGAACTTGGGAAAATCAACCCTTAGGTCAAACCATGGGTTGAGAACACTGAAGTCAATTGCGGTCTTGACTGGACCGTTCAATGGAAATAGCGGTCGTATTTGGACCGTTTTATTGACAGAGTCGATGCAGTGAATGAACTGGAACCATGCGGTCATGGCAGGACCGTTAGGTGTCATTGGCGGTCAAGTAAATGGCCGCTACTAGACGCTTGCGGTCTCCAGAGGGCCGCTAAGATCTAGAACTCAAAAAAATACCGGTAAAGTGCTTTCTAGACAATTGGGTTTTGAGGGTACAACCAGCTCGACGTCTTAGTGGGAATCCCAGGCTCACGGAGACTTACAGAGGCCTTGAAACAAGATCACCTAGTCCAGTGGAAGGAATATCCAACGGAGAGGATCACAAGTCCAAGAAGTGTGCTTATAAGTGCAAAAATGTATCTAATGGCCACGCACCAGGGTATGCACCATGTATTTAAGAAAAGACTCTAGATGAGAAGGGATCGTGGTAAAACAACGATCAAAACATCATTCAAACAAGTCCGTGAAGCATATAGAATTAACTTTAATACAAACTATTAAGGGTTTTGGCATGAAATTAACATAAGTTTAAATTAAGTATTTAAAACATGTAGGGCATGCAATCTATCAAGGGTAATGCACAATATAACCAATATTACGAATATGAAGTCAAAACTAGGAATAAAATCTCATTAACTAGGCTTAACATATAGTTAATAGGGTCAATATGCCATCTGTTTAGAGTTAACAAAGTGTAGACCACAGAAACCAATTAGC
This sequence comes from Amorphophallus konjac, assembly GCA_022559845.1. Lineage (NCBI taxonomy): Eukaryota > Viridiplantae > Streptophyta > Magnoliopsida > Alismatales > Araceae > Amorphophallus > Amorphophallus konjac. Next base: position 318,958,317 of record CM040120.1, on the reverse strand, counting down.
GGTCAGGTGAGAACCGTCTACTAGGGCTTAGCGGTCTGTCGCAAGGCCGCTATACACCTCTGGCGGTCACAGAAAGACCGTTTCTTCCTGTCTATAGCAAACAGTAGTAAAACCCGAAGTGCATGCTAATCTAGGGCAGTAAAGCATATAATACTTGCTAGACAGAGAGAGGGAACATTCTATAATGAAGATAACTCATGGAGATGCATGGGTTGTCATGAATTAAGCTAAATTTATCACCTTTGTCATTAAGGGTAGAATTTATGCATGCAGAAATAACCTAGATGTGCCGTGCCAATAAAACCTTAAATACTCTATAGAGAAAGCATGAAAATTCATGAAATGAAAGGGCTTTTATTCCTAACTTGGTATTTTAGCCATCCACGAGATAACCTATCTATGGGACAAGCTTTAGTCTTCGAATTTCTAACTGGAAGATCGCTCAGGTTTCTGTACGTCATGTGCTAAACTAGCAACTTCCCGCCCCTTCTGATTCTCTTGACCTAAAACCGTGAAATTTGGAGTGTAGGTAGAAGATACGAAGGTGAATAAAAAGTTTCAAAGGATCAACTTCTAAATACCTCGATTAGGGCTTCTAATTTCCTGATCTTCACTGGATCGGCGCACTGGTTCCTGTGCAGCCTGTAGCAAATCAGCGACTTGCAGACGCCCTAATTCTTCAATGGCTGGGTCTTCTAGCACGAAAATTGAAGAGGAGTTAGATAAAACTAAGGAGAACAAATTATTCTAAAGGACTAACCTGAGAAGATATCTCCTTACCTTCAAAATGCGCAAGCCAACATTAGGGTTTGTATGGGTCGAAGTTAGGGTCTATTTATAGGGTTTACCTAGGGTTTGGGGGATTAGATCGAGTTGGGAGTCCTAATTAGGGGTAGAATCGATCCCCAAGAGTCCTAGACATGTTTACATGTCTACCCACTTCGATCCATGAGGATTTGGATATCAAAGATCCAAGCTTTTCACGTTTCTTCCGTTTACGGAATTAGAAGGGTTTAGCGGTCATGGAGGGACCGCTAGGGTGGTTTGGCGGTCGCGCGATAGACCGCCAATTGGCATTTTTCTGAATTTTTTGGATTTTCGCTTTTATCCCCTATTTATTCCTCATTTATGCTATTTATCCCCCTTTAAATTCCCATTACGTTTCTATAATTGGGCTTGGGCCTAAAAGACTTGGATTTAGGTCTTATGGGCCTATTTAGGTGGATTTAAACCTATCAATGTATATGGGCCTTTAAATAATTAATAAATAGACCTATATTCCTTAAATAGCCCATTAAGTCCATTTAAATGCTTAATACTTATATTAAATATCTAGAAAATTCTTAGAAAATTCTCGGGCATTACACCCTCCCCCACTTAAAAGAATTTGGTCCCTAAATTCAATGCATGGGTTTAATGGAGAGTATACTTACAATCGAATAATTTCGGGAATATCTTGCGCATAGCTTCTTCCGTTTCCCGCGTCGTCTCGTACGGCTAGGATTTGCTCCATTGGATTTTGACCATGGGAATATTTTTATTTCGAAGCTGACATACTTCTCGCTTAATTATCTTGAGTGGCTTTTGCTTGTATGTCAAGTCTTCCTGTATCTCCAGGTTATCATAAGTGATGACATGAAATGGATCATGGACGTACCTTTTTAGCATTGAGACGTGAAAGACATCATGAACTCCTGCTAGTTGAGGAGGTATGGCTAGTCGATAAGCAACCTCACCAACCCTTTCAAGAATTTCAAAAGGGCCTATAAATCTTGGAGTAAGTTTGCCTTTGATGTCGAATCTTCGGATACCTCGACGCGGAGAAACTTTGAGGAATACGTGGTCTCCTATTTGGAATTCCAGGTCACTCCTTCGATTATCAGCATAAGACTTTTGCCTATCTTGAGCCACCTTTAGTCTTTCTTGAATCAACTTGACTTTTTCAGTAGAATCCCGAATGAGTTTCGGGCCTAGAAATTGCTTTTCCCCAATCTCACTCCAGCATATAGGTGAGCGGCAACTCTTGCCATATAGGGCTTCAAATGGTGCCATTTTGATGCTAGCTTGATAGCTATTATTGTAGGAGAATTCCACTAGAGGCAAGTGGTCGTGCCAACTCCCACCAAAATCGAGTACACATGCTCGGAGCATATCTTCCACCACTTGATTGGTTCTTTAAAAAGGCCCATCAGTTTGTGGGTGTAATGCGGTGTTGAAATTCAACTGGGTCCCTAATGAATGTTGCAGACCCTTCCAGAATTGAGATGTAAATCGAGGGTCTCGATCAGATATAATGGTGACAGGGACTCCATGCAGTTTCACAATTTCTTTTACATATAAGGCAGCCAAGACATCTACGGACCATCGACTCTTAATAGGTAAGAAATGAGCCGACTTGGTCAAGCGGTCAATGATCACCCAAATACCGTCATGTCCTCCTCTTGATTTAGGTAGACCCATGACAAAATTCATCCCTATACTCTCCTATTTCCACTCGGGAATCGTCAAGGGATGTAACTTTCCAGCGGGCTTTTGATGTTTGGCCTTAACTTGTTGACAAGTGAGACAGCGTGATACATAGTCCGCAATTCCTCTTTTCATATTAGGCCACCAATAATTCCTTTTAAGGTCTTGATACATCTTGATAGCACTAGGGTGAATGGCATACCTTGATTTATGTGCTTCATCGATAACCAGCTTCTTAGTATCCGCATGATCTGGGACGCAAATTCGTCCTTGGAATAGCAATTTTTCGTCAGATGCAATAGAGAATTCTGACCGTTGATCTATATTATCCTTGATTTCCATTAGTGTAGGGTCGTTTTCTTGCAGCTTGACCATGCCTTCTATTAACGTAGGTTGAGACCGAATATTGGCAAGAAAGCATTCTTCCTTCTCCACATTTATATCTAGATTTAACTGGGCAAACTCAACAATGAGATTAGTCATACCTTTTATGAGGCTTGATAACATTCCCATTGGTTTCCTGCTGAGCGCATCGGCTACAACATTCGCCTTGCCTAGATGATATTGGATGGCGAAGTCAAAATCCTTAAGATATTCCAGCCATCGTCTTTGTCTCATGTTTAGCTCCTTTTGAGAAAAGAGATATTTCAGACTTTTTTGGTCTGAATATACCGTGAACTTTTCTCCATAAAGATAGTGACGCCAGATCTTTAGAGCAAATATAACGGTAGCAAGTTCCAGATCATGAACTGGATAATTTTCCTCGTGCCGCTTCAGTTGTCTTGAGGCATAGCAACTCACTTTGTCACTTTGCATAAGAACGCACCCGAGGTCAATGCCTGATGCATCCGTGTACAGTTCAAATCCGCCGCCTTCGACAGGCAGTGCTAATATGGGGGCAGTAGTGAGATGTTCCTTGCGAGTCGAGAAACTCTCATCGCACTCTGTGGTCCATACAAATGGATTTTCCTTTCTAGTGAGTCTTGTGAGAGGAACGACGATATTGGAAAAATCCTTGATGAACCGCCGATAATAACCAGCCAGACCGAGGAAACTTCTAATTTCGGATATAGTCGTCGGTCGGCTCCAGTTCTTGACAGCTTCTACTTTAGAAGGATCTACGACAATTCCTTCTTTGGAGATAACATGGCCAAGGAAAGAAACCTCCTTTAGCTAGAACTCTCATTTATTTAGCTTGGCATATAGTTGGTGTTCCCTTAATGTTTGTCAGGCAATTCTCAGATGTTCCTCATGTTCTTCTTTCGTCTTGGAATAGATAAGGATGTCATCAATAAATACGACCACAAAGCGGTCGAGATATGGCCTGAAGACGTTATTCATGAGTTGCATAAATGCTGCGGGGGTGTTGGTTAACCCGAACGGCATAACCACAAACTCATAATGTCCGTTTCTACTACGGAAAGCCGTCTTGTGAATATCCTCTTCTTTAATCTTCAGCTGATGATAGCCAGACCAGAGGTCAACCTTGGAGAAATACTCCGCACCGGAGATCTGGTCAAACAGTTCATCAATACGCGGCAGTGGGTACTTGTTCTTTATGGTAAGTTGATTCAACTGCCGGTTATCGATACACAGCCTGAGGGATCCATCATTCTTCCTGACAAATAGAACCGGCGCACCCTAAGGGGATGTGCTAGGTCGAATAAAGCCTTTCTCCAGCAACTCTTGAAGTTGCTTCTTTAATACCTTGAGCTCCGTGAGAGACATCCTGTAAGGGGCCTTTGACACAGGTGCTGCTCCAGGTGTGAGTTCAATGAAAAAATTAACCTCCCTCTCGGGTGGTATACCGGGTAAAGTCCGAAGGAAAGACATCCGGAAATTCTTTTACAATGGGGATTTCTTCTATAAGGATTTCCTTGGACTCAGTAATGATAACGGAAGTAAGAAAAGCTTCACACCCTTGTGAGATGAGTTTACAGGCGTGAAGAGAAAAAATAAGAGTAGGGTGCTTCCTATTCTTAATTCCAAGGAAAGAAAACTTTGGGAAATCTAGTTTATGAAAAGAAATCCGCTTATTGCGACAATTAATGTCGGCATAATGGTCACAAAGCCAATCTACTCCTAATATGGCATCGTCGCCTTCTATGTCAAGGCATACGAGATTTGCAGGGAGATTGCGACCTTCTATGATAACTTCACTATTGGGGAGATAAGTTTTTAGTTCCGTTCCCGAACCTAAGGGCGTACTTATAGTTAAATTTGTAGGTAACGGGACAGGTGACATTGGCAAGGTTTTAGCAAAAGAGCTAGAAATAAAGGAATGAGAAGCACCAGTATCAAATAACACAAACGCAGGATGTGAGTAAATTTGGACGGCACCTTCCATTTTTTCCCCTGTTTCGGTAGCTTCTTCATCCACAACAGCATTGAGACGAGCCTGCTGCCTTCGTCCGCCATCATTCCTAAAGGGTTGTTTCTTCATGAGGGGATAGTCTGGCATGCGATGCTCCCAACTTCCACATCTTAAGCAAGCGTCAAAACGCTTCCAGCATTCCTCGGCCGCATGGCCGAATTTCTCACAGAACGTGCAAGCTGCCATGACTTGCTTGTCTTCCTCCTTCGCCTTCTTGTTCTTGTGGTAGCCACTACCACTCTCATTCCGGGATCTCTTCTTATTATCACGGGATTTATAAGGTTCCGTGATGCTAAACCTCTCCTTCTTTCCACACCGATCCATCTTTCGGCTAGATTCTTCTCCCTTGCCCTTAAGTTTCTCGACCTTCTCCAAGGTCCTTTCATATAGATGTGCTCGCCGGACCATCTCCGCGTAGGTCCTAATATTTTGCGAGCCAAGTTGTTGAATGAAGACGGGCCTCAACCCATCTAGAAAATGGCTGGCCTTCAAAATATCGGTGCTCCCCAGATGTTCGGCATAAGGGAGACTTCGTCGACCTACAGTCGGCTCCACCGGAGCTTGAAGACGGTGGCCAAGCAACTATGGACGAGTTGATCGAGATTAATCTCGAAAGCAAAGAAGACTATCGTCCCACCTTCATAAGTGCTCTCCTCAGCGAGAAAGAAAGGCAGTCGTATCGGCAGCTCCTAGAAGAGTTCAGGGATTGTTTCGCCTGGACTTATAAAGAAATGCCCGTGCTCGATCCTGCTGTGGCTGAACATGAACTGGCAATACTTCCAACAGTCAAGCCAGTCAAGCAAGCTCAAAGGCGTATGCGCCACGAGCTGGAGTTAAAAGTCAACACTAAAGTGGACAAGATGCTCAATGTGGACTTCATAGAGCCTTGCATGTACCCTGTGTGGCACGCCAATATAGTCCCTGTCCAGAAAAAGAACGGCCAAGTCCGAGTCTGCATCGACTTCAGGGATTTGAACAAAGCATACCCGAAAGACGACTTCCCGTCCCAATGACTGAGACAATGGTTGATATGACCACCGGTCACGAAGCCTTGTCTTTTATGGATGGGTCGTCGGGCTACAATCAAATCCGCATGGCCATCAAAGATAAGGACCACACGGCCTTCCGATCTCATAAGGGGATCTTCAACTACAAAAGGATGCCGTTTGGCCTCAAGAATGCCGGTGCAACCTACCAAAGGGCAATGACTAAGATCTTCGATGAGATGCTACATGACCTTGTCGAATGCTATGTCGATGACCTAGTTGTCAAGACAAAGAAGCGGGACAGTCACTTGGCTGACCTGCGTCGAGTCTTCGAAAGGCTTCGACAGTACCAGCTCAAGATGAACCCAATGAAGTGCGCCTTTGGCGTCTCCAGCGGCAAGTTCCTCGGCTTCATCGTCAGATATCGGGACATAGAAATCAACCCCGACAAAATCAAGGCTATAAGAGGACTACCTCCGCCCAAGAACTTGACAAAGTTCAGATCTCTTCAAGGAAGACTCGCCTATATTAGGCGATTTATTTCTAATCTCTCTGGAATATGCCTACCTTTCGGCAGATTGATGAAGAAAGGAGCACCCTTCATATGGGATGAAGACTGTCAGAAGGCCTTCGAGCAAATCAAGGAGTATCTATTGACTCCCCCAGTCCTAGGGGCACCTGTCAGAGGGAAGCCTCTCATCTTCTATATTGCTGCCATGGACGCCTCTTTGGGGGATCTTTTAGCCCAGATCAATGAAGAGGGCAAGGAGCAACCACTATACTACCTCAGCCGGAAGTTGATCGGGCCTGAGCATCGGTATGCTCCTATGGAGAAGGTGTGCCTAGTCTTAGTATTTGCCGTCAAGAAGCTCAGACACTACCTCCTAGTTCACCGGGTGGAGCTCATCTCAAAATGTGATCCACTCAAGTTTCTGCTCAGCCAGCCTATCCTCTCTGGTAGGCTCGGCAAGTGGGCACTCATCCTGATGGAGTTTGACATCACCTTCGTCCCACACAAGGCAATTAAGGGACAAAGAATGGCGGAGTTCTTAGCAGCGCACCCTGTGCCAGAAGATTCGCCACTCAACTTCGAGCTGCCGGACGAAGAGGTGTTAGTACCTTCTCAAGAAACTGGGGAGCATTCTGGAAAAGTCCCAGCACTGATGGAGCCGGGTGTCCTCACCCTTGACCTCCCACACTGGGAGTTATATTTTGATGGTGCCTCTCGGACAATCAAAAGGGCCGGCGGCCTTACAGACTATGTCTCAGGCGCGGGGGTAGTCTTTGTGTCCCCACAAGGCGGCATCCTTCACAACTCTTGCGCTCTCATGAAGTCACTGACTAATAATGAGGCAGAGTATGAAGCGCTTATTATTGGACTTCAACTGGCACTAGAGATGGACATCAAGTGCATCAAAGTCTACGGGGATTCTCAGCTAGTCATCCGACGAGTGTTGGGCGTCTATGACGTCCGGAAGATGGAGCTTATTCCCTACCATGCAGCAGTCATGAGGCTCAAGGAAAAATTCTACCTATTCGAAATAGGCCATGTCTCCAGAGGCAGCAACTCCTAGGCCGACGCTCTTGCAAAGTTAGCAGCAACCTTAAAACTCCCACCTGAGGGAGAATTGAATATCACTGTCAGACACCGAAGGCTCATGCCAAGTGTGCTCGATGAAGAATCTGGCCTCACTGTCTACGAGGTCGACAATATTCAAGAGGAGAATGCTCCCGAAGAAGAAGATTGGCGTGAGCCGATCATAAAGTTAAAGAACGGCTGGCTTCCCCCCGATCGGGTTCAGAGGGTGCAACTGTTACGCAGGGCGACATCTTACCAGCTGATTGACGGCCTACTTTTCAGGCTCGTTCATGAGAAAGATCGATCGGTCCTCCTACGGTGTCTTTCACCCAAGGAAGCAAAGACTGTCATGCACGAGGTCCACTTTGGAATGTGCGGGGCCCACCAAGCAAGAGCCAAGATGAAGAGTAGCATCAAGCTCAAAGGGTTTTATTGGCCCACCATGTATGAAGATTGCAACCAGTACGCTCGTACATGTCACCAATGCCAAGCATTCGAGCCAGTGCCTCGGAGACCGCCCAATCCGCTCCATCCAACAGCGCCTACTTGGCCATTCGCGGAGTGGGGCATGGATATTGTGGGACCATTCCCGCCATCATCTCAAGGCCACAAGTTCATACTAGCCGCCACTGATTACTTCTCCAGATGGGCAGAAGCCGTTCCGCTGCGAGAAGTTACAGGGGAGATAGTTACCCTTTTTGTGAGGCACTACATCATATATAGATTCGGCACCTCCAGTCGGATTATATCCGATAATGGCACGCCTTTCAGGAACAAGACCATTTAGGCTTTGGCGGCTAAGTTCCGTATCGATTGGAGGACGTCATCAGTCTACAATCCCTAAGCCAATGGGTTGGCCGAGGCCTTCAACAAGACCCTTTGTAAGCTGCTATCCAAGATAGTGGGTGGTCGCAAGCGAGATTGGGGCGAAAAGGTCCACGAAGCCCTATGGGCCTATCGGACTATTTATAAAACCCCCACGGGTTGTTCCCCATTCTCCTTGGTCTATGGAGCCGAGGCGGTGGTCCCAGTCGAGATCGAGCTGGCATCCTATCGCGTGGCTGTGCACGTCGGATTGCCAGGCCAAGACTAATCCGAAATTGAAAGAAGGCTCGAAGAATTGTCCAACCTTGAAGGTGAAAGACTCAAAGCCTATAAGCACTCGCAAGTGTATCGAGTCCGCATGACACGTGTCTATGATAAGCTGGTCAAGCAAAGGGCATTCAAGAAAGGCGACCTCGTCGTGGTCAAGGAAAAGGAGGTTCTCGCGGGAAGATCAAGCGGCAAGCTCCAGCCCAATTGGCGGGGGCCTTACGTCATACAGAAGGTCTATGAAGGAGGGGCCTATACGGTCACCGACCACAAGAGAGAGAATCCTTTCCCTCCTCTCAACGGCAAGCATATGAAGCTCTATCATGCGCCACCGCAAGAGTTTTCACAATAGTCCTCACAGGACATTACCTCTCCTCAGTGAAGGTTCAAAAAAAAGGGGGGGGGTGGGTTAAAAATATTGATACCCCGGCGGACTTAGTCATCCTTCAACGGTTGACTGAGGGCAAAAAGGCCATAGACCCGATCGAGGTGGAAACCCGAAAGGGCGTCTCGGGTAAAAATGGGCAACCCCTCGGTGTGAAAACCCGCAAGGGCGCATCGGAAAAAGCTAAAGGGGGCCAGCCTCGGCGAAAATCCGAAAGGGCGGTGAGGTTGGTAATGTGATTTTTTTTTTCTTTCCTCTCTCTGCTTATACTATGGGTGGCTCTAAGTCAATGACTCCATCCCATCATGGTCAAAATATCATATTGATGCCATGGCTACGCCTTACATGTCATCCTATGACACCTAGTCCCACCGCCGTCCCGACATTGTCATACTCTGTCCCATCGGGATTTCCCATAGGCTCGGATCCCGTGTCTCTCCGGGCTATCCAATCTATCCTTCATATGTCCTATCGGGCTCGGCCTGTGCATGCCCCTTTCGGGCTGCCGACCCATTTCGCCTATCGGCTTCCCGGTTTAGTTCATATGTCCCTTTTGGGCAGTTAAATCCACTTACCCTTTTGTCCCACTGGGTTTGGCCTCAATATGCTCTCTCGGGCTGCCAACTCATTATGCCTTTCGGCTCACTTTACCTTTGCGGGATTGGTCTCAGCATGTCCTCTCAGGTTGCCAACCCATCGTGCCTTTCGGCATTTATCCCACCGTGTCTAGCCTCAGCATGCCCTCCCAGGCTGCCAACCCATCATGTCTTTCGGCTCATTTTACCTTCTTGGGTTTGGCCTCAGTATGCCCTCTCGGGCTACCAACCCATCTTGCCTTTCGGCTCATTTTACCTTCTTGGGTTGGCCTCAGTATGCTCTCTCGGGCTACCAACCCATCCTGTCAGTCGATTCTTTTTACCATATCGAGCTTGGCCTCAGTATGTTCTCTCGGGTTGCCAGCTCATCATGCCTTTCGGCTCATTTTACCTTCCTAGGTTTGGCCTCAATATGCCCTCTCGGGCTGCCAACCCATCCTTGCCTTTCGGCTTATTTTACCTTCTAGTGATTGGCCTCAGTACGCCCTCTCGGGCTGCCAATCTACCTCGTCTTTCGGCTTATTTTACCTTTTAGGGTTTGGTCTCAGTATGCCCTCCCGGGCTGCCAACCCATTTCGCCTACCGGCTTCCGGGTTTGACTCTCACGTCCCACTAGGGGTGTCAAATCCATCCTTTCCTTCTTCGGGGTCTGGCCTATGCATGCCCCTTACGGGCTGTCAACCCGTCCCGCCTCTTGGCCGTTAGACTTGACTCGTATATCTCACCGGGATCGCCAAGTCTATTCCTTTGTCCCCACAGGCTTGGCCTCCGCATGCCCTTGTCGGGCTGCCAACCCTATTTGCCTAGCGGCTCACGGATTTGATTCATACGTCCCACCCAGGGCTATCAAATCCACCCTTTCATCTTACCGGACCTGGTCTATGCATGCCCCTTTCGGGCTACCAACCTATCTTGCCTATCGACTTCCAGGTTTAATCCGCATGTCCCTTCCAGACTGTTAGACCTACTCCTTTGCTGTTCCAACTGGGCTTGGCGCATGCACACCCCTTTCGGGTCGCCAACCCGTTCAACCTTTGGCTCTTAGATTTGGCTAATTGCGTCCCACTAGGGTAGTCGAATCCACTTACTTGTCCAATCTATGCGGCACACACATCCCTACGGGAGTGCCACTTTCTCCTTACCTTTTGGCATTATAGGTTCAAAAAAAAAATGGGGTTAAAAAATATTGATGTCTCAGCAGAGTTGGTTGTTTCTGTTAGGGAAGCAATCAAGGGCAAAAAGGCTTTAACCCGGCTAAGGTGAAAACCCGAAAGGGCGCCTTAGGCAAAAATGGGTACCCCTCAGTGTGAAAACCCGCAAGGGCGCACTGGAAAAAGTTAAAGGGGGCCAGTCCTGGCGAAAACCCGAAAGGGCGGTAGGGCTGGTAAAGTGATAAAAAAAACAAAAAAGTATATATACAAGAGGATAGAAGCAAAACTACTCAATTCTGTCCTTTATTCATCGGGGTCATCAATGGAGCCCGAGACAAGCCCGCGGGGGTAACTCAGAAAATTGGGGCACGAAGGCCCTATGTACAAGAAGATGTCGAAGCTCGTCTGGCACCTGATCCGCTCTCCCTCAGGACGACAAGGCGGGTTTCCATCTGAACAGCCTCCTCCTGGAGTCCCTCTAGTCTATGACGGAGAGCCTCTACCTCGGCCTGCGCACTGCCACGCGCTAGCTCAGCCTCCTTAAGCTTCCTCTGTAGCTCCTCTACTCGGAGGGAAGCTCTCCTACTACGCTCGCAAGCAGTCTCGACCTCGACATCGAGCTTGGCTTGAGAGGCCCGAAGCTCGCGAAGACGTTCCTCCGCCTGCTGGATCTGTAACTGGGTCCTCTGTCTCTGCTCTTGCGCAAGGTGAAGGCGGACGAACTCGCTCCACAAAGCTGTCAATTTGGCAGCCCACATATCTCGAGGGAGGCCCAGTGAATGGTAACTCCTCGTGAAGGTTTCCAGACTGCTCCTCAAAGACTCCACAGCTGGTAAGGGGTCTGTCCGGATCAACTGGTCGAGGCTCTGGAGAAGCTGGTCAGCCATGGTGGCGTTCAATGCCACCCCAAGTGCAGGGGCGTCAGGCCACTCAATCCCAAGGGCAGGGAGGTCTGCCGCCTCCGTCTCTCCCTCTGCTGAACCTGAAAAAGAAGTTGTGAGTGTACCACCGCAACAAAAGCAAAATGAGTAAGATTCCAGGGTACAACTCATCATGACATTACCGGGAGTAGCCTCGCCCACCTGGCTGGGCCAGGAAGAGGACTCCTTCCCCAAGGCTGGAGAAGAAATACCAACGGGAGCTGGTCCCTGCTCAGCAGGTGTCTCAAAGGTGCCCTCCTTGGCTGTAGCAGTGTCAAGGTCGGCCGCTGGCTCCATAGCGACAGGGGCGACTGAAAAAGAATAGACATCAATATTCAGAAATGATAATTGATGTCATAAAAAAAAAGACTCTGAAAGGGATATACCCGGAGCTGATGGCTCGGTGGAGACTGCGGCCTGGTCCTCAGTGTTTCGATCCTCTGTGGGCCTCTGGCCCGAACCTGCCGTCATGTCAACCCCTCTAAACTGGTGGCAATGCCTCTCCTCGGGAGAATCGTCAGCTGTTCGAAATAGGAGCATTATACAATGTCAATATGCAGCAAGGCATGGCGGAGAGACTGTACAAAATACTTTGTGCATGCCTGAAGCCGGCACCTCACCAGACTCCACGACATCGGCAGTACCTGCTGATAGCCCCACGGCTAGGGAGGCGACTCCCCCATCAGAGGCTTCGACCCCGGCGATCGGAGCCCTTATATCCTCGTCATAAGCAGGTAGGTCAGCGGAGGACCCTGTCTCCATAAGCTTAGAGAGCTCATCCAAGGAGGAGGTCGTCTGCGCGACTATGTGATGAGCAATAAAAGAAGTCAGGACGGGAGTTTCATAACTCCATGCATGATGGAAATTTGACCTCAAATTACCTGAGCTCATCCTGATCTCTCCCTCCTCGGAAGAACTCGAGGAAGAGGAAGAAGAGCCTTCGCTGGAGGAGGTACTGGAGGTCCCTGTACTCGATGAAGTATCAAAGTTTCCCCCGCTGGAGGAATCTGATGGCGAAGAAGTCTCCTCCCTGTCAGGGGACTTCCCCCCTTCTTCAACGATGGGCAGAGTAGGTTGAGCTCTGGCAGTCTCTGTAACAGGCAATGTTATATTAGCCAAAGCACATATTTCCCCAATGTGAAAGAGAGGGAAAGAAGGGTTGCGTATGAAAGGCATTTACCTGAATCCTGAATAATGGAGGTCCCTCCAACATCAAGCGCGGGAGAGTCGCCGGTCACAAGCGTATAGTCATCGGCGAGAGGGTCCAACCCCTCAATGTCCACACTAATATCAGGAACGGACTCGTCCACCTCCAACCCCGCCTCTGTGAACTCATTCCCGGGGCGGGGAGAAAAACTCACGGCAGCCCGAGTCTCAGGAGGAGCTGCATCAAAAAACAAGAGGGGGAAAACAGTCAGGCTACAACATTACATAGACGGGTTGTAGTACTGATTTGGGAATAAAACTTTCCCTCGCCCTTACTGGAAACTTCTGCCGGGGTAGGAGATGCCTCCTCAGAACGCAGACGGGCGGTGGGCCGCAGGTCGCCCTCTCGGTCTCCAGCTCGAGGCCTCTTCTCATGAGCATGAGCCTCTGAACCACTGGTGTACTCTACGAGTGATAAAAGATTACATAAAGTCAGTGTCTTCAATGGCAAAACAAAAAAAGGAAGGGACATGGCTAAGTAATTTAGCATCTACCTGGTTCCCCGATAATCCTCTCGGGCTTCAGAATAATCTGCTCGGATTTCAAGCCAAGAGCCCGAGCAACCTTATTCACAATTGCCAAGATGGTATTGGGGGTGGCAGCCACCTCCAAGTCTGAAATGTATTCTATGGGGCCCGTGCAGCCCACGACATTGATGATGTGGGCCCTCCAGTCAGTGAAGGCACTACCTGCAAATGCCCCCTCTGGAACAACCTCAAATAGCTGGGACTTGGTCTTCAGACCACAAGAGGCCTTCAAATCCTCCCACCAGGAATAGGGCGCTGAAGGCCCAGGGGCTACTCCTCGGCGAGTAGACCTGGAAGTACAAGCTGCCGTGGGTGTACTCCTCAAGGGCTTCAAAGCCCCAGTGTACTGGCTCTTGTCGACGGGAACGGGGAGTCCCTGCTCCCTCCAGCGGGTCTCTATCTCATGAATAGCTCTGGCAGCTCCAGAAAAATGAGATCTGACGAACTCCGGAGCTAGTGACAAGGGAGGCAGTTCTTCTTTCCTCAAGCGTTGCTCCCCAGCAGCTCGGATGGTGTCAGCTCGCTGCCTGAAGATGTTGCTGACTTTAAACCACCAGCGCGCATAGTGTATATCGAAGAAGCCTCTGCGTGTCTGCTCTGGAACAGGGTAATCCTCTTTCACACCACGGAAGAGGAAGCTATGCCATGAAGCTGCTACCAGGTGTACGTCCCTCTGTCGGTACTGCCGAAGTGTCCGGGGAAAATCTGCATTTGGGGGTATGGTCTGATCATACCCGAAGTTCCTGGCAAACCTATGTGGATAGTATGGCTCAAGAGCTGTTGTGCCGGAACGGCTGTAGACCAGAACTCCGGGCCGTATACATACAACCCAATCGGCCAATGCATGAAGGGAAGGCAGGGCCCAGGAAGACAACCTACAGACAACAGTGTCACCCTGCCGCTCCGAGTAGGGACGGTACGAGCGAGAGCTGTGATCAAACTCCAGACTCTCATCCCTCCTATTATAGAGGAAAGACAGAGCACAGCGGGCGCTGGCAAGCTATAAAACTGCATCTTGGTCCGGGTGACCCGTAAAAGCAAAAACCAGTGGTGCAGTTGGATTGTCTACCGACGTCCTCTGTGATAGCTCTGGCAACAGCAAGCCGGCCCATGTACTCAGATAATGGGTAGGCATCAAGATGTGCTTATCTCTGGGCGATGAATGTGAAGTCAGGGCTCCAAAGCAATGGTAGATATTCGCCAGCGCGGCCGGAGCAATGGCAACCCTGCGTCCACAAGCCAACAAACATGCCGGGTAGATCACCTCCGCCCGTAGAACTCCCTCCTCTTCATGAGGGATCACAAAGCTGGCCAGCCAATAGGCCAAGTAAGCTGCTAGGTATGTCAGCGGCGGTATCTCCCTCGAGTTCCACCCCCGCGCCGGGGCAGGCAGGTGGCGAGGGTGTGAAGCAAATCGGAGCTCTACCTCTCGGCACTGCTCCCAAGTCATCCCTGAGGAAGCAAACTCTTCGCAAAAGCGCCGCTCCGAGTAGGGACGGTACGAGCGAGAGCTGTGATCAAACTCCAGACTCTCATCCCTCCTATTATAGAGGAAAGACAGAGCACGGCGGGCGCTGGCAAGCTGTAAAATTGCATCTTGGTCTGGGTGACCCGCAAAAGCAAAAACCAGTGGTGCAGCTGGATTGTCTACCGACGTCCTCTGTGATAGCTCTGGCAACAGCAAGCCGGCCCATGCACTCAGATAATGGGTAGGCATCAAGATGTGCTTATCTCTGGGCGATGAATGTGAAGTCAGGGCTCCAAAGCAATGGTAGATATTCGCCAGCGCGGCCGGAGCAATGGCAACCCTGCGTCCACAAGCCAACAAACATGCCGGGTAGATCACCTCCGCCCGTAGAACTCCCTCCTCTTCATGAGGGATCACAAAGCTGGCCAGCCAATAGGCCAAGTAAGCTGCTAGGTATGTCAGCGGCGGTATCTCCCTCGAGTTCCACCCCCGCGCCGGGGCAGGCAGGTGGCGAGGGTGTGAAGCAAATCGGAGCTCTACCTCTCGGCATTGCTCCCAAGTCATCCCTGAGGAAGCAAACTCCTCGCAAAAGCAATAAGGACCACTGTAAAAGTGTGTGACCCAAGCATTCAGGGTCACCCTCGGTGTCCGTGCTGCTCTCTCCTTGCCCACAAGGGCCAAATCTCTCCAGGTCTTCATCAAGTACCTGAAGCAGTACGGTAGGAGATATCGACCTGCTCCGTCTGAAGCACTCAAATGCATGTCATCCAAAGACAACTCCTCGTAAGGCTGTCCGCAGACGGGGAGGCCAGAAATCCTGTGGAAGACCCACAGGTCCAGTGAAGTCTCTCCCTCAGCAGTCATAAATGTGTTCCAGCGCCTATTAAACCTCTCAGCTAAGGCCTGGATCAATCCTGTATGGCAAGGATACGAGTACAAAGTTTCTGTCATTGCATGGCGTATACCTGCCCTGTCAAGTACCGCTCTGTAGACTGTCAACATACCCCACAGCCACTCTGTGGCACCACGACGGTAGCAGTGGGAAGGAGTGACGGAACACCTCCCATACCAGCTGGGGGCCTTCTGTGTCAAAATCTGCGCCACTAAACAGTCATGGTCATAATCATCATGGGCAAAAGTCGCGCCAGAGGGAGTCAGAAACATCCCGTCGATGGAGACGTCCGCGGCCCTATGATGCCCGGCAAGATGCCAAATGGCTGGCGAAGATGGCACCGCCCGGACGGTGGAACTATCAGATTCCCTGAAGAAACCCAGGCTCCTCTGGTCAGGGTACTGCTCCTGTCGCACAAAGCCCTCTGGGAAGCTCGGATAGGAGAAACTACAAGTGCCATGCATGCTGTCCCGTCCAAGCAATATGGCCCGCTCGAGACGGTGTCTCTCTCCCGGCAGTCGGGAGTCGTCGGCCTCTACTCCAGGTGGCACAAAGCTCTGGATGAAAGGCAGGAGATGACGATCCAGTGGGAAGTGTGATGGATAGCCGCCCGAGCGATCATAAATATAGCCTCCTTGCCTCCTCATGATCCGGGAGACATCCATAGTGCCCTCAGGGGTAGTAGTCTCTTCTGTCGGGCCCTCCGCGACCCAAGTAAACCTGCGGTCTACTGCATCAAAACTCTCTGAAGTGATGCTGCGAGGAGGGAATGGTGGCATAGGCCTATCCGTCCTCCGCACATAGTGGTCGTCAGAACCGCTGATCCTGGATCTCCGGGAGGTCTCTCTGCTCCGGCTAGGGCGAGCCATGTCTGCAAGATCTGCAAAGCCCATATCGGAAAGATAAAGATCAGTAATGAAGCTTAGTCGAAGGTTAAATTAGTCAAGGGACAGCAACAAAGTTACTAAGCAGTCCTACAAGACCCTTCGTTCCGTCAGGGAACTCGGGGATAAACAAAATTCATGGAAAACACGGGCCACCCGTCCCCTTTACCTTCGGTGTTGACGGATGTCCCGTGGGGGGCATTTGTTGTACCCATGATTTATCCTGGCGAAATCAGCATATTATTATGTTAACCTCGCATTGGTCGAGGTCTACAAATATTTGGCGTATCGCCTCTTTATGGAATATCTCCACACACGGGTTTAACATGTGGCGTATCGCTTCCCCTGTGGAGTACCTCCATACATTTAAGGCTTCATAGCCTACCTATTGCTGCAATTACAGACCTCTCGCAGCAAAGAGGGGTGGTCGAGAACCGGACTAAACTCACCACGATTGTCAGGGTCGTGTGGTTCCGAGAAAAATCCCTACGGGATGAAATCTCCCTCCTTTGGACGTATACTTACGGATAAAGGAAGCTCCTACAAGAAGACGGAAGACAGAAACGAAGGTCTACGCACCGCAATCGAGGTCCCTCGCACGTGTACCACGAAGCACAGACAACAATGAATCTCCCCTTCACGGCCTACGGCACGAGGAGGACGACAAACGAACAATGAGGAGCGCGCCTTCACTTCTCCGGCGAGCAAACAAGGCTTCAAAGCCCCCCAAGGCCTCAATTTATTGAAACCCGGCGTGGAAGAGACTCGTCCGGGGTCGGGGGGACCCGTACGGGGTCGCCCTCACCCAAACGGGTCGGCGCGGAGGCCGGCAAGCCCCCGCGGGGCCGCCCGCTGGCGGGCGGACCCGCCCGGGGCCGCGCGACCCCTGGCAGGTCCTCCCGGGGCCGCGCGACCCCGGGTGGGTCCCGGGGACCTCCCACCCCGAGGTCCTTTCTCCCGCGCGACCAACAAAAAAAATTTCAAAAAATGACCTCCCCGGGGTCATTTTCCTCCTGTTTAACCCGTACAGGTCCGAACGACCCCGGGGAGGTTCCAACTTCTATAAATAGACCCCCAGGGGTCCAGAACACAGATCTAGACTACGACAACCTACGGAGCATTGTCTTGGAGCGTTTTGTTCGTTTGTTTTGGCCCGCGAGGGGTAAGTCCCCGGGTCTTGTGTATATGTCCCTAAAGGGTATTTTTGTAATTTTGCCTCTCAGTGGGTTATATTTGTAAGTTTCTACGTCCCGGGGGGACTAAACTAAGTAGTTCCACCCACATAACGGGGAATTACAAAAACGTCATTTCTGAGGCCCGAGAAACAAAAATGTCATGTTCTTTGCAATTATACCCTGCAACTTTTGTAATTGGGGCTACGCCCCTACTTCCCGCGTTAGTGCGGACTTTTGTACAGTCGACAACTCACCGACAACCCTTGTACTCATTCGGACTATAAAAGCACTCAGCATGTTTTATGTATGTCCTCGGGGAAAAATTATAGGAAAATCCCCGGCTTTCACAAAATTGCATATATACCCCTCCTTCGATCAAATTGACATTTATGTGTCTTCTACGAAGCCCCTTGTCATCCTTTTGGTCTGAAAGTATGGTCAGCTCAGTCCGACACTCAGATGTTCCCCAACCCTAGGTCTGTGTAGGGTATGGTAAGATTACCAAAATACCCCTGTGACCTAGAAACGGCCTAGTTGTCCCTAAAACCCTTCAGAAAGAGCCTCAGCGCCTTGGGAAGTCAGGAACTTGATCCTACTTCCATTCCAGTCCAGAAATTTCAGAAATGTCCCTGACTTGTGAAAATTACCAAAATGTCATTGGGTGTTAAAATTACCGAAATACCCCCGGGGTCCAGAAAACCTTCCTTCACTTCCAAAATGCCCACGGCTTTTACGTCTTTGCATTCATATTCCTAAATAATAGGGTTTTGCCTCAATATGAGGGGCCTCAGTTGAAACCCTAACTCAATTGTTTCTGTTGGTCGGTGGTGAGTGAGTGGGCGCTTTGAGCCTCTCCAAATGAGTTTGCCCTCCACATCAGAACCCCCATAGAAGACTTTTGAGATTTCTTTGACAGTCAAACAAAGGTGTTCGGACGTTAGGCCGATGTAAATCAACATTGACTCCGGTCAGTGGGGAAAGGTCCAGCACTCGAATCCAAATCGTCTGATACGATGCACATCCACGGAATAAGTCTCCACATATATAAAAGAGAGGGAAATGTTTCTTTTCAAAAAGAACATTATATCCATTTTTATCTACGATAAAAAAAGGATAATTTCGTGCTCTCACACTGGCTTACCAAGGTAAAAGGCATTCAACCAAATGTTCTTATCCTTAGCCTTTTGACTAAAATCTTAAATGAGCTTTATTGATTATCTGTTTCTTCATTTGACATATAACTGCAATTGAAAGCCATTCATGCCATTGAATACCATGCAATTGATTCACGTCTGAATGTTTAATTTAGTTGTATGTTGATTGACTCATTCCTCAGCTGGAAACATCTATTCATATTCAAAGGTGATTAACTTTATTCAAATATCTTTAGTCACCTTCCAGTTCTATTTATACTCAAATTAATTTAGTTCGCACCCATTGATTTATTCTTCAGCTGAAAATTGTCAAACATTCTTCAGCCGTATCTTATGAACTGATCAAATCTTATTCAGGCGGATCAATAAGCCTAGATATCACATGAATGTGATACACATAGCTTATATGATGCAGTCAGTTAATTATTTCTTGACTTATTCTTTAGCTAATAAAATATTTGTTCATCACGAAGAAACTTGCGCCTACACTGTTTTATAAGGTGTTTGGGAGCACTTCTTAAAAAAACTATTTCTATCTAAAAAATTATGTTATGTCAATTTTCAACTTAATTTTTGAAATTTATGAAAACAGATAAGTATCTGTTTGGCAAAATTATAATTTTTAAATTTTGTGTGGACCTATTTGATAGAACAACTTGGAAGCCTTGAACACCCTTGAAGCTGATGGACCATGACCACAAGGCCACCGTCTTCCAGTCGCTTTCGGCCACGGCCCCTCACATGAGGGCTTTCCATCTCTCCTGGCTCTCCCACTTCTAGTGCTACTTCTCCACCTTCTCCGCCCCTCCCCTTGTCCCCATCATCCACGACTCCCTCACCTCTACCGACGTCGCCAACGCCGACATCACCTCTGTCTCCGACACCATCTTCGTCTGCCTCACCATGGGCCCCGCCTCGCCAACGACGTGGAGCTGATGATGGAGAACATCTCTCCCTCACCTCCACTGACGTCGCCAATGCCGGCATCACCTCCGTCTTCGGCACCATCTTTGCCAGCCTCACCATGGGCCCCGCCTCGCCAACGACGTGGAGCTGATGATGGAGAACATCTCTCCCTCACCTCCACTGATGTCGCCAATGCCGGCATCACCTCTGTCTTCGGCACCATCTTTGCCAGCCTCACCATGGGCCCCGCCTCGCCAACAACGTGGAGTTGACGATGGAGAACATCTCTCCCTCACCTCCACCGACGTTGCCAACGCAGGCATCACCTTCGTCTTCGGCACCATCTTCGCCTGCCTCATCATGGGCCCCGCCTCGCCAACAACGTGGAGCTGACGTGGAGAACATTTCTCCCTCACCTCCATCGACGTCACCAACGCTGGCATCACCTCTGCCTCCAGCACCATCTTCACCCGCCTTACCATGGGCCCCGCCTCGCCCACGATGTGGAGCTGACGATGGAGAACATGTCTCCCTTACATCCACCGATGTCGCCAACGCCAGCATCACCTCCGTCTCTGGCACTATCTTCACCCACCTCACCATGGGCCCCACCTCGCCAACAATGTGGAGCTGACGATGGAGAACATCATTGCCGAGTACTTCTACGACCGGTTCGATCTCGGGATCGAGGCCGCGGGAATCGTGGCGGCGAGCATGCACAGGGAAAAGGGAGGACACGCGGCCACGATAGTTCCTCTCTCCAAAAGAAAATGACAAGCCCTATTTTTATTTGGAGGGAAGTTATAACGTGATGAGATTCCATCCTAAAAAATTGGGGAGATCTTACCAAACGTGCTTAAGTGGATTATCTATTCTTAATTTTTATTTTGAGAGAAAAAATAGGTAAAAAACTACAACCAAACACCCTATTAGAGATTCAGTTTAAATTTTCAATACACACTTTAACTGAATCATTCTTTATACATTCAACGATACAGTTTAAGTTTTCTAAATGAGATTTATCATTTACTACTCTCTCAATTTTTCATAGTACATTTTAGCGATGCATTCGACTGATTCACATTCATTCAATCTCTATGCGACTACATGCAATCGAATCTATCTTGTCTTATTCAGATTATCTGTAATACCGCCAATGTGCTTTTTCAGTCATGATCATTCTTGGCAAAAAAAGATTAAAATAGTTTGAACTCTCAAATTTCAAATGCAATAAATGCAGAGCGTGTTTCCAATGCATATCTTATAAAATCAGCATTTTATATTTGACATTAAATGCACCTAACGTATTGGTCGAAGACTACTTTAGTTATGTGACTTAGTTGTGTAGAGAGATCCAATCCGCAGACAAATCCTGTCAAGTTCATGAAAACCTTTATGACAACAGGCAATGACGTCTTGGACATGCACTCACAATTAATAGGGCTATAGTAAGAAAACCTCGTCCACTATGAATTGTGTTCACATTGACAAGTAAATTTAATGTGGAAAGCATGTTGTCGAATTATAAGCTCGACAAAACACAAGATTCAAAAGCACAACCCAAGGAAGAAACGGCCTAGAGAATAGCTACATTCTTCTCTCAACCATGAAGATGTTATTGAGAAACCATCATCTCACGTCAAGTCATGTCTACCTCATAGTCGGTGAAGAGCGACTAAAAATACAAGGCCGATGACGAGTAGAAAAAATCTGGAACTTTTAGAATGTCTCTGAGAAAAAAAGATCCATTCATAACGAACGTTCAAGTTCTATAAGTTTCCATGCTTTATATTCAAAGCAATTCATTGAAGAAGTCCATTTTTAGTGAGCCCAAGATAAATCATTGAGCATTCAAGAGCCGATCTCCTATGATCACTAGCTTCTGCGCCTGCAACGACATTCATATTTCTTTTTGTGCTAAGTTGTTTCTTTGTGCTCTAATACTTCTATCTCTCCCTATTGAAAGAGGTATGGATTTTGTGCTTAACTGTTGTATCTTTATTGAATTAAACTGTTGAAGTGTAGTTAAGGATCTGAGGGTTATTGGTGAAGGACTACTTGTGGGCAGATCTTTGTTGATGCGCTGATCACCTAAGCAAAACTCAGTAATTGTTGGTGGTTGGACATCTGATTAAAAAATCAGCGAAGTTGGGGGCCGGGCATATGAGAAATGACTAGGATGAGTGTGGTGGCCATGCACCTGAGCAAAAACGAGGATGGTTGGTGGGCTGACACTTGATCAAAACGTTCAGCAGATTTAGTCAGCTGGTCACCTAATTAAAACCTAGATGGTGTATTGCTGGAAGTAGTGAAATTCTGGATGTGGTTCGGGTATTGGACGTAGGTCACTGTGGAGGATGTCCGAGCCAGTATAAATTTGTGTCTCCTGTGGTCTTCTATTTGTGTTGCTTTTCTCAGTCTTATCTACGTTTAATTTGTAGAGTTTCCATGAACGAAAATTTTAATTTATCATTATCTATCTGGCACCTCCATTCACCCCCACTGGGAGCTGCTTTGCTACTAACAACCGGTATATCTACTTCTTTCAGTTCCTATTCTCTATCCTCTAGTCAAGAGAAAGTCACCATCGTTGATGGCTCCCGAGCTACAGTTGTTGGCAAAGGTTCCATCAGACTCTGACCACTTGACCTTGTCTTCCACCCTTCGTGTTGCATCCCTTTTCATTAATTTACTTTTAGTGAGTAGCATTACCAAACAAGTGCATTGTTTTGTAACTTTCTTTTCTACTCACTATGTGTTTCAAGATCTAGAGACCAAGCAAACAATTGCGATTGGTTGTGAGGACAGTTACTCTTCAGCCCTCTGCACTTCAATGCATGAATAAACGAGTTCAGGAGATTCAATTGTGGCATTCTAGATTAGGACATCTTTCATTTCATGCTTTGAGGGTCTTGTTCCCATCTCTCTTCTAGTCTGTCGATGTTTTGTCCTTTCCATATCAAGTTTGTCAATTAGCAAAACAATGTAGAATTTAGTTTCCCTATTCAATGAATAAAAGTTTCACTCGTTTTGAACTCATTTTTTCTTTTGTATGGAGGGGAACTTCTCTAGTTCCCTCATTGTATGGCTACATATATTTTATTACGTTTATTGATGATTTTTTTCCACTGTTCATTGTTGTATTTGTTGAAATCCCAGGAAAACGTTCCTTATACTGTTCAAGTTTTTTGTAATATGGTTCAAATTCAATTTGGCACCAAACTTGAAGTTCGTCGTTCTGATAATGATCGCGAATATTTTGTTTTCAGTGTTAATATATTTCTTGAAGATGAGGGTGTTATTTATGAATCGCCTTGTGCTTGTTCATGCCAGTAGAACAGTGCTGTTGAACGCAAAAACCGTCACCTACTTGAGAGAGCCAGAGCACTTTATGTTTAAGACTTCAACATCACTTACCCAAACATGTTTGGGCTGATGCTGTGTTGACTGCCAATTATATCATCAATCATATGACATCTCGAAATCTGGGAGATCGCTGCCCTATTACCCTTCTTTATCTAAACAAGTCTTTTATTTCTCTTCTTGCCACACGTCTTTGGCTGCTTTTGTTTTATTCATATTTTGGCCCTGACAATACAAAACTTGATCTTCTGGCTGTTCATGATGTCTTTATTGGGTATTCCTCCACTCAGAAGGGATATTGCTGTTGATCCTCCTTCTCATTGTCTCTTTGTCCAAAAGGATGTCAATTTTTTGAGTCTAAGTCTTATTATTCTCCCTCAGGGAGACTACTAGGATCCTATCTCTATTTCTTCTACTTACATTACACCCTTGCTGCCATCTATCTCCTTTATGCCCTCTAGCTCTGCCAAGGATAGATATCTTGATGCTCCAGGTACTCTTGATGTCTGTTCAGGCTCCTGTTCAGGACATTCACACTGATGGTGCAGTTTATACCGAGAAGCAACTTATTATGTACACGGGGGAAAACTTCAAGGGCAAACTGTCTACCGCTCAGCCAATTCCAAAGGTTGTTGAGTCTTTAGGTCCACTTGCCCAACAAACTGATGCAACTGCTGCTGAATTAGGCTTACCAATTGTTGTTGGAAAGGGAGCTCGGGACTACACTAACCATCCCATCTCCATATCTTTTAACTACTCCCGTGTATCCCCTCACAACTATTCTTTTCTTTCTTCCTTGTCATCCACCTCTATCCCTACCAGTTTCATTGAGGCTCAGAAGGATTCAAAATGACAGCAAGCCATGGAAGAGGAGCTGAGCATCTTAGAGAAAAATGGCACTTGGGCGCTTGTTAATCTTTCGAAGGGTAGAAATCCAGTTGGGTCAAAGTGGGTGTACACTATTAAATATAATGCAGAGAGTGTGATACAAAGGTATAAGGCTAGACTTGTTATAAAGTGCTTTATCCTGACATATGGAATTGGTTATCAGAAGACATTTGCTCTGGTGGCAAAGTTGAAATCTATCTGGGTAATTCTCTTGCTGTTGAATATTCTTAGACTTTGTAGCAGTTAGATGTCAAGAATGTCTTTCTGAATGGTAATTTCTAACATTCAAAAAAACTTACAAGAAGAAGTGAATATGTTGCCACCTCTTGGGGTTGACACAAAAGGAAAGGTCTATCATCTAAAAAATGCTCTCTCTTGGTTGAAACAGTCATCCATGGTCTGGTTTGACAGACTTCGTCTTGTTATGATCAGATTTGGTTTCAACAATCAAATGCTGATCATACTTTTATTTGTCAAATGGAAGTGAGGATGGGTTACTGTGCTGTTAGTCTGTTGATATGATTGCTACAAGCAATGACAAAGATGAGATTCAAAAATTGAAAGAAAACTTGACTATTGAATTTGAAATTAAAGACTTGGATGAGTTTGGTACTTTTTGGGCATTACTCCCAGTATGGCATCTACATTTGTCAAAGAAAGTATGCATTAGATTTGTTGGTAGAAATGGAGAAGTTGGGGTGTAAACTTGCAGTACATCAATTAACTGAATCATGGGTTGACTGAGGCAGCAGGTGAAGAACTCTCACCAGAAGACCACAACATGTACCAGACATTGGTGGGGAAGCTCTTATATCTCTCTGTGACTCAACTAAATTTGATATATATTGTGAGCATGGTTAGTCAATTCATGCATGCACCATGGACGGTACATATGAACTTATGAAGTCTGTGGAGTGTATATTGAGGTACTTGAAGTCCTGTCCAGGAAAGAGGATTCTCTTATGGAAGACTAACTACTTGACCTTGAAGGGTATGAAGACGTTGATTGGGCAAGGTCTCGTAATGATAGGAGATCAAGTCTGGGTATTGTACTTTTCTAGGTGGCACCTTTGGAGAAGTAAGAAACAAAAAAATTGTGCAAGATTCACTATAGAGGCGAAGTATTGGGTGATGGCACATAGAAGCAGAACTATTGTGGTTGAAACTCTTTTTGCCAGACTTGGGAATACCAGTTGAATTGCCCATAAAGCTCTACTGTGATAACAAAACAACAATGAACAGTGCAAACAATCCCATCTAGTATGACAGGACAGACATATTGAAATTGACTGGCATTTTATTAGAGAGAGATTGAACTCTAGAGAGCTATGTTTGCCTTATGTGAAGTCACAGGATCAAGTTGTAGATGTCTTCACAAAGTCCATGACCGAAGCTCAATTTCACTTTGCCCTAGACAAGCTGAGCATGGAAGACATCTATCTTCATCTTGAGGGGGAGTGTAGAAAACAACGGCAGATATGTAAATTTTTGTTTATTGAGTCCTTTTTTGTCTCTTATTCTCTCATTTCTGTCACCCTTGTCTTATTCTCTTGTTAAGTTGGACACTTGAGGGATCTATACAAAGATGGGGGCAGACTGGGCAGTTATATCAGTTCAGCTTATCTCTTCCTCCTCTCCACACCAGCCTCTTTTGCTTAAGCCATGGCTCTAGATTTAACTCAATTAGTCCCTTAATATGTTTAGCTTACCATTCTGATCTAGTAGATTCTTAAGATGTTTCAATTGGCGGATATTTCGATGGTTTCACTCCTTTTGTTGGGGTTGTATGCCTGTGGCACCTTCCTCATATTGTCATCACCTCTCTACCTTTTTATATATTGTGACAATCTTTAGATACCACTCTGGCACACTTACTCTTCCTCTTGAGCAAGTTAATGACCCCTTCATCGAGTATTAGATGGCTTTGCACTTCAGAGCATTGGTTGGCAAACTCTTGGTTTATGGTCCACCATGAGTTTGAAGGGAGGAGTTAATGTAATATCATCCATATTATATCTTAATTCTACTTGGACTGGTATTTGCTTATTCTATTCTACTTGGATTACGGATGTATGTATGTGTCCTAGTTATACCTACTGTTAGTGAGATGCCCTCCCATTTGGGACGAAACTATTGGGAGGAAACTATATATGAAAGCTCCCTATTTAGCATTAGAGCAATGTCAAACTCTGATGTTGAATAGGGAGTTTTGATTCTTTATCATTGTTGGTGAAAGCCATTTAGTCCTACATATGGCATTCAGTTTTTCGAAAGAAAGTGGACTGCACCACCAATTTTATTGATGATAAATAGAGGTTATATAATTGAGGGTAAAGAGGAGAGATTCCTCTTTTACAACAGAAAAACTGCATCAAAATATGAAAAGAAAAGTCAGGTGCTTCACACTTCCAATCCTCTATAGATAAACCAAGTAGATGTGTACAAAGATAAAGATTGGGAGCAAACATGGTACTAAAGCTGATTCCCTCTCTCGCTTTCCCCTTGTTTGGCCATTGTGGTTTGAAGGAGTGCCATTTACCATATGACACTCACTCCAAGGGGCTGGCCATGGGGATGGGGGTTGGCGAAAGCTCAAGTCCTGGGTACTCATGGGACACTCTGTGCATATGTTTGTCCTGTGCCTCTCCACCCCCTAAGTCAAGTTTTAGATCAGCAGTTTGGTTCAGTAACAGTCATCTTATGCTCTTAACCATGTAGTTAGCTTATTACCATTGAAGCACTATAGAAATTTGGAACTCTGGATTGTTTCTTGGGTCAAGTAGTTCATCACTCTCGCACGGCAAGTAGAAATTTTATTTTCTAGAATGCGTGGAGTATAGGAAAAGTAGGTGTAACAAATGGGAACGTGATCCATCTCTCTAGTGATTGCTAATCAACGTAACAACTATAGGCAAGTTAACTTTACTTTTCATTTAGCTAAAATTAGGGTTTACTGAAAATGGAAATTCAATTTTATTTGGCATTAAGATCGTACATAGAGGGTTGATACTACAGGAACAACAGTGGAGACTAACTAAAAAAATTATGTGCTGGAGCAAGCAAGTTCATAATTTGAAAATGTAACAGCTGATATAATCTTCTTAATGAAAGTGCAGATTTCATCCTTTTTACTGGTTGTAGTTTTCTTATGTTAATAGAAAAACACATGGTGTTAACACTTGGTCCTTGTACGATCACTCTTAATTTTGCTCTGGCACAAGTGGGATTCTGAATGTTTATTTTACTAGTGTTTCTGTAGTCAATTGTCAATCTGTGCCGCTGGATTGCTTATTCAAACTATAAGCTTTGAATTTAGTTTGGGTTTATTGTATCTGCAGGTCGATGAAACAGAAAGAGTGTCCTTGAGCCAAGTGAGGAGGATCCAAGAACTTGAAATTCAGCTTACTGAAGCAGAAAAGACGATAAAAGATCTTAAGATTGAACTGAAAAGGGTGAATGATGAGCTGAGGGGTATGAAAAGCAATCAAACAGACTCATTTGATAAACAAAGTACAACAGAAGGTCAGTTCATATTCCATGGATGCATGTGCCAGAAAGCTTGGTCTCAAAGAACTGCAAATGGTAAATGCTACTTCTCATTTGAGAATGCTTCACAGGTGGAACCCCTAGAGGATTTCACAAAAACCAATCTTGTCAATGATCCGGTTTTGACATCCATAATAATGAGAAGCAAAGAACCAGAGTTATATAGAAATGGCTGCACTCAGAGAATCCGTGCGTTTGAACAGAGTATTTTAACAAGAAAAGTCTCTCATGGACAAACTGATGACCAACTTCCAAAAAATAAATGCTTCTCTTGTGAGAACAAAGTAACTGAAGAACCTAATAGTGAACTTCCTGAGGCTGACATTGTACTGACTAGGACTAAGGAAACAAATGGATCAAAGGATACAGGCCAACTTGGTGGCAGCTGTGAAGGTGGACAAGTCTTCTTCCAGGGGTTTTCTTTGCAAAGAAAAAGATCTAGAATCAAACGCATGATGTCTAGCTTACATAATGCTTCTAACCAGGTTGAGACTGGTCATGAACCTTCTGAAAGTCCATCATGCAATAATTTGGGAGCAAACAGAATGATTGAACATGATGGAACCATTTTGCAGACAAAAGGTGAAGTCCCAAAAGAAATGGATGCCAACCTTGTTCCTGTTTCTAGTGGTAGTTCTAGAGATTTGGAAGGTGGGAGTCACTTGGGGTCAGGTATAATAGAGAACAAACGAAGTCTGTTAAATTGTAAGAATCCAGTGCATGTTGAGTCTGATGTCAATGATACTTCCTCGAAGACTGATAGTCAAACATATCAAAGTGCAACGACAAACATGGACAACATTAATTGTTGCAAACCTGATATTACGTCTGACGTTCTTTCTGAGGGAAGTGTTAGGAAAAGTGGAGATAGTATGCTGGCCCCTGAGGGCGAATCAAGAATAAACCAGAGCAAATCTGAGAATCTGGATACCTCTATTTCTACTGTAGAACCCGAGAACATAGATGGTCACTTGATGAATCCTGAGTCCATAGATGGAAAGATCGTTGAATCAAGTGGGCCTCCTCCCCATGGTACAGGTGACAGACTTCTCAAATATACTTTCAGGAGAAAGCGTAAGAGGGGATCATCAACCAGTGTTGATGAGAATGTTCTACGTAATAGTAATACTTCAGATGGGGGACCAGTGGATAAGCAAACTGTCCTGATAGAGCCTCAGGAGCCAGCCTTGTTGACTGGATCATCTCGAGGCAGTCGTCGGATGGCACAGGTTGCTCGCCAGGTTAGTTTTCATGTATTTCTGTAGAAATGTTTGTCTTGACGTCTATAAATTACGCCCATATTATGGTTTCCTGATGTTGAATGTGTCATAAGAGAGACCGTCTTCCCCACATTTAAATATGCATTCCTCTGTGCATTTGGTATGTTGTATGCGGTACGTAGGCTTACTCAATTTCTCTTATTTGCAGCTTATTTCCTTGTCTGAGAAAAGGTGGTAGAATTACTCGTTACTCACATCTCACCATATGTACCTACGAGAGAGCTGTTGGTGGGTTTCAAACGATCTAGCAACAGACTGTAAGCCAGGCATGTGTATTTCCGCCATGTAATACGAGCCATGGGTGGAATGTCGTGATCCAAGCTGGTGCTTGCAGTTCATGATTTCAGTAATCTATTAGGTACAAGAATTTTGCATTCTTTCTTTTTATTTTTATTTTTCACCCATCTTTCCTGATACATCAGTGTAATTGCCAGGTTGTCTGTGTTCATAATGCATATTAATCGGCTCTCTCACTTGGAATGACTGAGAAACTTGCTTATATCTCTCATCTTATAACCAATGTTGTTTTCTTTTCTTTTAAATATTGCCCACTCGTGTGGTTCGTGCATCTGCCCTTAGTCCGCCCACTCCTTTTTCTTCAAATGACAAACCTTATCAAGAAGAGAGAGAGAGAGAGAGAGGGATGGACAAGATGAAGGGTTTTCAGACTGATATAACGATGAGGTAACTAAATTGGATGACCGTTGAGTCACCAAAGTTTCTGAGAACATAGATGGCCACTATATTGGTTAACTAAATTGAAATGCTTGGACCGAAGCGAGATCCTCCCCCCTCGTCTTAGTTAATGGATATCATACACTTTCATCTTCCAATAATAATAATAATAATGACAACAACAACAATAATAATAAACCCTTATCTTCTTTTTTATTTTGTGGCTGCAATTGGCGTGTGTGGTCATGCCACCTAGTTCTAGTGGCATATCTCTTGCTATCTCGTTTGGAGAAAAAAAAAAGGCCCTAGTTCTAGTTTACAGTCTTTTTCTTTTAGGCGAGCAAAAAAAGAACTATAGGGTCCTTAATGGCCGAGCCTAATGTTAGGTTTAGATGGTTTTACATCCAGTCAGGTAGAAGGTAGTCCATATATCTCAACAGTGCATTTGAGTGTCAATTCAAACCAAAGGGATCTAAAGATTTCGATCGATCGAGGTGCTCCACTACATCAATCTAAAAAAACCCCGTAAATCAAATGAAGGCATTGGCCATGACCACAACCGAATATTGGACACAATACTACATGGTGCATGCAATGATATTGTTGCGTGTGCTACACTTTAATTTGTATCGTGGGGAACTGCGGGTGGAGAGCCAAAATTGCAGAAGAATGGTACTGACCGAGTGATCGAGCATCCAGGAAGAGATTCCAAACATTTGTAAGTCCCGTCGAGCGTTTGGGTGATCCTCTTGCAAAAGAAAGTTAAGTTCTCACCGGGGGTTAAGTCCCCCGGGAAAACCCTCCAATGTCGAAATTAGCAATGAGTGGCAGGTTTTCTTTCGAGAGGTACTACTGGTACTCTTTTAAGGTGATGGGTTCTGTAATTGCATACCTTAAGGAGGCCGCTAAGATCAACCTTATATAGGCGAAGAGTCCGAGTCGCAGTGTGATTCTGCCTTTCCCTCGATATGGTGTGATCGTGGGCATAAGGTAAGTTGTATCTTGAGGGATCTTTGTAGTGGCGACATGAAAGTGTAATCCGTGTTATGGCATGAGTTGTGGCTTACCTATCTCAGTAACGTGCGCACGATCCACATGAGTGTGTGTGATTAAAGGCAGGTTTCCATGTTTAGTGTGCTGAGGATCTGTTGATGTCATATCCTGGGAGATACATCGCTCCACCATCATGCGACTTGAAATTCGAAATATGGCAATATCTGTTCGGGTCTACGTGGCAGGGCTAACAGGATCCACCCATATCATTTGTGTTGGAGCCTGTTTGGCATCCGAGAGGTACGATTCGATTTGGATTCTTTCCATAATGGCAACCTTTTCTCAACCGACACTCTGTTGCCTCTGGCGGATTGGTTATAGGGGAGGAAACATGTTCCTCCATTTCATCCTACCTGCTTTGCATCTTGCAACAGCTGCGGAGGGAGCTCGAAGGAGGCTCATTGAAGGTTAACCGTAGTTTTCAGAAGGTGAGTAAAAAGGTCTTCTCCTCCCCCTTCTCTTGTAGATGGTGAGCAGATGAGATGGAAGAAGCTGTCCCATCACCGACGTTGTGTGGTGATCGAAGATTATGAGGAGGTTTCTTCGTTGAGTTTGGGGAGCCTTGCCCTAGTGGAAGAGAAGGGTAGCATCGTACCTGTAGTTCTTAAGGAGGGGGGTTCTCCATCAAGGACTCTTTCTTAGGAGGTGTTAGAGCGTGCAAAGGGAGATGCAGCCATGTCAAGTGCGAGCCCTAGTGTTTGGAGCATCCCCTTGTCTTCTGTCGAGAAATGTGTGGAGGAGAGCTACTTGGAACTATTTTAGGAGCGTTCCAATGATCTGGCCAATGATCTGGTTGTGCAATATATGTTGCCCGAGGACGTGCAGGTAGTTGTGCCAGCCCTAAATGTTCGAGCACATGTCTCACAATTCCTCGATAGTATTGTACGAGGAATATCTGAAGGCAGGTTTTCGCTTCCCAATCCCTAATTTTCTAGTTGAAATGTAGAGGGTGTTTAACATGGCCCCTTCTCAATTTATGCCCAACTCGTGGCATTTCATTTTTTTTGGCTCCGTGCTTTGAGCGTCGGGTGAAAGCAAGTGTACCCGTATTTTGACATTTCTTTTTGGTAAGCAAGAATGATCGCAATTGGAGCTGGTATTATCATGCTGCTTGGAAGAGGCAATAGCTTTTTACCTCTGCTCCAAGCTCCATTTATGATTGGAAGGGTCGATTCTTCTTTTTCTAGTTTGAGCAGTCATGCAGGTTTCCGACCGTCTCAGATGCTGAGCCTCTAAAGGAGGAGGTACCCTTGTCATCGCAAGAGTTGAAGGTGGCGCGTATCCTGTGGCGGGGGGTACAACATAACCTGGACAAATATTTGTTGCTTTGGTTTGCCCGTGTGCAGTCCACTGTGACACCTGAGGAGCTTTTAGAGGGTGTGTTTTTCTCACTTTCCCTCAAGGCCTTACATTCTTATTGAGTCGTCTTCCTCTCCTTGACAGGTGATATGGAGGTTTCTATGGATGAGATCCTGGGTGATGTGGTATTGGAGAGCACGGTGGTTTCGATAGTTGTTGAGGAACTCATCAAGGTCAAGGGGGTGGAGCCTACCTCAAAGAAGCAGTAGCAGGAGACTTGAGGGAGCACTACTCGATTGCCAACGAGACAACCTCCCAAGGAGGAAATCCCTGACCTCTGGGCGAAGTCGCCCGTGAAGGAATTTGCTTCGAGGAAGAGTGGGAAAGTTATCTAGAAGGTCTCTTAGGAGAAGGGGAAAGGTCCCGTGCCTACTGAGCCCTTCAACCTAGATGGCGTAGATATATAGTTTGCAAGATGTCGACCTAGGGCACCTGATGAACTTCTTGGCCCTACCCCCAGACGTCGAGCGTGCTAATGAGTTGTCCTAGGATAGTCTCTATAGAAGATTGATACAATAGAATCTGGAGTCAGCTGTCTAGGCTTTTGTCCTTTGTTTCCATTTCCCAGAAGAGACTCCAAGTACTCATGTTGAACTGTAGAAGGCTGAGGCCACTCTTTAGACTTGGAAATGAAAGGCGAAGGCCGGTTTGGAGGGTGAGGGTGCACTTTGCCAGTAGCTAGGCGAAAAGATATGGCGAGCTAGCTCAGATTCAGGAAGAGGTGGCTCGCGTTCAGGCTGAGCTCACTACTACTCAAGCAGAGTTGCTCCTACTCAGGGATGTTGTCACATCGGCCCAGGAGAAGGTCTCCCAGCTTGAGCAGGACTTGGAAGTTTAACGTTGTGCTGGTCTTGATGACACCCTGGATAGACATCGAGAGTCGATAGAGTTCAAGCAATTTGTGTCAGAGGCTCTCTAAGAGTATCGTGGCTTGCGGGAGTTCCACCAGTTGGCAGTTGCATCCTCTCATCAAGTGTGACGAGGTATCTGGGAGAAGATAATAGGTGCTATCATGAAGAAACATTCGGACGTCAAAGTGGAGGGCTTCCCTTGCCCAGTCCCTGGGGGGAGTGCCCCTTGAGCTCTTGTGTTTCTTTTGCCTTCTGTAGATGACCCTTCGGGCCTTGGTGTAGTTTTGGCCCTACTAGGGCTATTTGGCTTCCTGAATAGCCTTTCTTTGCTGTCTTCATGGTGCCTTTTTTGGCGTCATTTCAAGCCTTCATTATTCTACTTCTGAGTTGTTTTGACAGATGAAGAGGCGAGATATTGTGCTAAGCCATGTACCGTCAGATCAGGGATGATCGCGAGCGGTAGCCACCTCGATAAAGATTCCTGCGAATAAGGAAAAGAAGCAATCAAGGGGCCCGAGATTGAGATCCCGGGGAAAACCCTCCGATGCTTAAGTCAGCAGTGGTAAGAGCTCTAAGAGTGAGATGGAGGCAAGGGGGTGTGGGGCACGAGATTGCTCCTCACCAGTGAAGTGGCTAGAATTGGCTTATCTTTTCTAAGGGTTTCCCTGGATTTATATAGTGGTTGGTTCTCTTTAGGGGGAAGGGGGAGAGCTTAGGGGGCGTTACCACCTAGGTGTGGGCTCTTTATCCTTCTCTTATCCCCAGGACTTCCATTGGCTAGTTACGCTCAGTCGCCTTTTGGGCTTTCCGCGAGCAATAGGGGGTACCGTTATAAGGACTCCTAAGCAAAGAAATCACATGGGTTATGTCAAACCGAATTTGTTGGGCCTCCTGGTGAGTGGGCCCAATAAGGGGGCTGTCACTCGTTGGGCTATGCGAATTTTGTTGGGCCGTATTGGCTACCTATCTTTTGGGCCACGAATCTACCCCTCTCCACTTGCCCCCCTACTCCTGAGCCAGCAGACAAGCTCGGAGAGTAGAGCATATACAGTCTGGGGTTGTGGCTCGGATGGGGATTGGCCGTTACAAGCTGTCCCTGCCTCGATTTTTAGGGGCCCATAATGAGGCTACCCTGGCATATAGGGGCTTGAGTGTAATGATGACGGATTATGCGTCGGTTCGAGGGTGCCCTCCTTGGGATTTGAAGCATTGCGATGCTTGCGTCTCACGCTTCCCCCATTGGGACTTCTTCCCTTTTTGCTTCTGTAAGCACTTAGTGGGATTCATGCGTCGAGCGTGTTGGGTTCGTGTCTCTCCCTCTTTGTCTTTGATAATGGTTTTGATGATCACAATATATTGTGTGAAGATATTCATATTGTGTGCTTGATTAGTGGAAAACATCATGATAAATGAACTCACATGTTGCTATCTTATCTTGCAGGTTGCTCTACTAAGTTGGTTGATGTTGAATCATGCATGCTGCTCATTAGTCTTTGGAGGTTTCATGTGAAGACTATGCTAGTGGACGAACTCACATGTTGCTATCTTATCTTGCAAGTTGCATGCTGTTCATTAGTCTTTGGAGGTTTCATGTGAAGACTATGCTTCTCAGTGGAATGGTTGAGTCCTTATGGATATGAAATTGATTGCATGGCCTTGTGTTGTGTAAATGCATAGCCATTTCATTACATGCTCTGTTGAAGATTTCCTCTGGTTCTTGTATATCATGAATGCATAAATGATGGTTCCTTGTCATTCTGATCATATGGCTTAAATGTCTTGAAATGGTTTGTGGGAGAATTGGGTTGAAGTTGAGATCTTCAGATTCATTGGTTTAATATTAACTTACTTCTAAATTCTCAGAAAGTGCATGTTAATATTGCCCACAATGTGATGGATTCAAGGTAAGAATTTATATTGGAATCCATGGTGATACTCTTCTAATCTTGAGTTGGGAAAATGGGTTCTCAAGTGCTTTCATACATATCTTTCATGGGGATTCTTATGTGTCTCACGCTAATACTTTCATAATCATATTTCATGTCATTTGGGTCTTGGTCTCAAAACTAGCTCCATATGTTGATGCTTGATCTAAATATTTTAATTTCGATCTAACCTCCTATTTTATCATGTGTTTCAGGGATAATATTCATGGTTGATCATCATGAGATTATGGTAATATTTAA
This sequence comes from Amorphophallus konjac, assembly GCA_022559845.1. Lineage (NCBI taxonomy): Eukaryota > Viridiplantae > Streptophyta > Magnoliopsida > Alismatales > Araceae > Amorphophallus > Amorphophallus konjac. The sequence goes on along the minus strand of CM040120.1, from coordinate 318,923,355 downwards.
TCATTTATTTTCCCTTGAATTCATGGAGGTTTGATGGGTTTTTATAACCCAAATTGACATGGGTCGACCCCTGGGGTCGACCCTTAGTGTTTCTGGCAGGTCTGCCTGCATGGGTCGACCCCTGGGGTCGCCCCCCCTATATGGGTCGACCCCTGGTAGCTTGATTTTAACTCCCGCTGGGTCCTTCAACCATAACTGCAAGGGTCGACCCCAAGGGTCGACCCATTCACGCGAGGGTCGACCCCTGAGAGTTGTTTTTTTTAACCCGCACGACCCCAAGGGTTGACCCATTGAATTTAGCTCTTGAAAACCCCACGAGGGTCGACCCTATCCGGTCCAAGGCGGCGCCGTCAAAAATGACCTTCGTGTAAGCGCTCCGAAAGTCTTCTAACTCCGGTTCAACTACCCTAAATCACTCCATGATTTGTGGATCTTGTCCCAGGGCTATCCCTTGACCGTCCTAGAAGCATAAATACATCTTATTGGGTTGTAAACCCTAAGGAACCAAGCTAGATCTGAAATTTCGAGCTGTTCTTAACCCTTGTATGTGCAGGACGCAGGCAGCGGCTCCAAGGCTTCTTCAACAACGATCTGGGTGTAAAAGCTAGAGGAAGGGCGATGCACATAGCAGGAGTAGGAAGAAGACGCTGCTGAAGACGTCATCCACGAGCCTGAGGTTCGATCAGAAGGCTACTGTTGCTGCTCTTCACGGTCGAATGTCTTGGGTGTTTCATTCTTCAAGCCTGGCCGCTTCTCACTCCGTGAATCAGTTTCCCAGCACACCCTACCTCTCTATCAAAGCATTTCGTTGAATATCCGAGGGAGTTGTTTTGATCTTTCACTTCTATGCTTTTGTTTGAGATTGCTCAAGGTTTCAAATGGTTATCTAAGAGGTGCAATATACATATACATGTTCTTTTTTCTATCTACTTGCTGCCCTCTTATTAGTGCCGTGATTTTCATCCTAAGCAACAAGATGAGCTAATGCTTTCCATTCTTTTACAGAAGAAGAAGGAGGAGTGCTGCCACAAGGTTGAAAGGAGAGGGGTTTGTGAGGTTAATCATTTTTTTGATGTATGCAGGTTTGATGAGAGCTAGGATTTGAAGGATATATCCAGTACGAGCTGACGAAGCTGCAGACAAACCCGGATCTTCGAGGAAGACGACTGGGTGCTCCATCCTATTGCAGATTCATTTCTCTCCAACCGAAAACTTCAAGAAAGATTTTCATACACCTATTGGAAAACGAAAGGGAAATGTTCTATATCTTTTACCCACTTCCTTGCGTTGGTTTTCTTGATCTAAATCTTGTGTGAGCATATGTTGTAAATCCTTGTATGTTGCTGAACTCTGAATATTATTGTGTGTGTGGACGGAGCTGCGTCTCCGTGTGGTTTTAGTGTTCGGGGTGTGTTTCTCGACGTCGTGTGTATGTGTGTTGCGGTGGCAGCGTTTTGGGGCCAGGTCCCGTGTGTGTGGATTGCTGCGGAAGCAGCGTGTGTGGTGTTGGGGTTCATCCTCATGTTGCTACATTTTGTAGCGTGTAGTGAAACCTCACCGGGGTTCGGTGAGGGGTGGATGTAGGGAGCACATCGTGGTCCCGAACCACCTAAAAATCTCTGTGTCCATTGTGAATACCTGTGTGATTGTCCTTTTCATCAACCTCCATTCACAGGTCTATTGATAGGTTTTTTATCATTACTCTACTACACATTGCTACCTCTGCTACTTGTAATTGAGCATAATTAACTTGTTCCTTGCATTGATAATCCGTGTGAGATCGGTAAGATTGAGAGAACATTTTAATCTCATGTCAGCTTAGGTTAATTAACGTAGTTAATTTTATTTCCGTGTTAATTAGTTCAAATTGGTGTTAAAATCTGCCATCTCGGCTTGGGGACAATTCAACCCCCTTCTTGTCCGCCATCTCTCTGGGCCAACAATTGGTATCAGAGCGCAGTCTCTGATTATTATTCTACGGACCTCACGGTCTAGGAGAAAAGATCTTTTTCATGATGGCTAGTTTGAATTCGGTTCCTATCTTTGATGGTTTTGATTTTGCATCATGGCTTGAAAAATTATGTGTTTGGATTTCTGGTACTAATCCGAAGCTTTTGAATTTAATGACTCACGGTCCTCATGCTCTACCAAAAGATAAGTCAAAGTGGACCGATGAGGACAAGAAAAAGGATTCTGATAATCTTTTTATTTTGAACACTCTTAAGGCTGCAGTGAACACTGACGTATATCCCTTCATTTCATCTTGTAGGTCAGCCAAAGAGATCTTGGATGGGCTAAGCGAAGCCCAAGAAGAAAGTTGGAATAGTAAGTGCCTCGTGGCAAATAAAGAGAATGAACGTCAAAGTGAGGAAATGTCAAAGGTAAACTCTGACTCCGATTCTGATGATGAGTTATGATGAGCTAATGAATGCTTATGATGAATTGTTTGATAGATATAAAAAGATGAAATCTGAAAACCGAAAATTGAAGAAGAAACTTGATGAATTTTCACATGTTAACCCTCCATGTGCTAAGTGCTCTGAAATTGAAAATGTTTGTGTTGTTAACTCTTCATGTGAAAAATGTTCTGAGCTTAGAAACTTGAATGAAAGTTTGTTACATGATGTTGATGTGTATAAAGAAACAATTTCAATTCTGAAAATTGAAAATGAAACCTTAATGGCTAAAATTTCAGAAACTGAAAACATTGAAAGACAAACCAGAGGAAAGTTGAGTTGTTCAAATAGTGATCAGTTATTGATTGATGAGCTTGTTCAGAATGCAAAGCTTGCTGAAGAGATTGAAAAATTAAAGGTTCAAAATAATTTGCTGGTTGATAAACTCAACATGTTTGAAAAAGGAAAATAAGTGATTGTTGATGACAATGAAAACATTCATGATATGGAACAAGAAATTGCAAGTTATAAATTCATCAATTCTCTGTTGAATGATAAACTTGCATTGTGTGAAGAACAGCTTGCTAATTGTGAAGTGCACATTTCATCATTGGAAAACGAGATCAAGAATTTGAATGAGTCCATGTGCTTGAGTGATAAAGAAAATGAAAAATAGAAAAATATCAGTGATTGTCATTGTGAGCATGAAAAATCACACACTGCTGAGTTTGCTCATGTTTCAAGAAAAAGAAGGAATGTATCATGTTTTTATTATGGTAAATTTGGCCATGATATGTATGATTGCTCTTTAATGAAATCTAATGACAATGAGGCAATGAAGTCACAAATGAAAACTGTTGATGATTCTAAAAATTCTAAAAAATCAAAGAAAAATTTCACTGTTCATTGTTTCTATTGTGGTTTGCATGGCCATGTAATGAAAATTATTTCATGAAGAAAAATGATGATGAGTGGTCTATAAAAAGAAAATTTTCATGTCATTATTGTGGCTTGAATGGACATTCAATGGATGATTGTACCATGATGAGGGCCGATGAATGGTATGAGAGGAAGAATAAAAAGAATATATTTTCTCATGGTAGAACTAACCCCTCGGGACCTAAGATGGCTTGGGTACCCAAATGTCCAAAATGAGAATTTATTTTACAGGGTGCCTTGAGGACAAGGAAGATGTCGATAAATAAAGGTTTCTCAAGGCAAGAAAGAAAATGGTTTGATTCTAGAAACTCATCTGCTTAGGTTCATTTGAAAATTTTGAAAAGGTAAAAATTATGTTTGGAGCTGTTTTACATTTTGTGAATATCTTTAGTTTTTAAATACTTTACATTGCACATGTCATACACATCCTTGCATACTTGTGTGCTTAAACGCTATGATTAACCGGTTTATAAAATGACGTTAGTGGAAAGTGGATTACATCCACTTGGAAGCTTTTCTTATGCGTGAGTAGGGTCCTTAGACCTTTATCTCCGCCACGTACCGGTAATCAACCTGTGTGAAACATTCATCTCAATGCATGCCGCATGTATATTCTTCTATGTCTCTTCATCATGCTAGATGAACTTGCACTGATTTGGACATGTTTGTTACATGGCATATATTTAGGGGGAGTCTGGCTGTCCCTCCATAATGTTCATGCCTCTCATGTACATGTAATGCTTCTAGGAAAGTCATTGCATATGCATACATGTAGTGAGCTGCATTGCATATCATTTACTTTGAAAAACTCCAAAAAGAGTCGGTTCAATGCATATAGGCAGGGGGAGGATTTTGAATTCATCAATCTCTCATTGACTCAAATTCCTCTATCTAGGTAGCTGCAACTTCTTTTTGCCAGCTTATCTTTGAAACTCATCCCTGCCACAGCTGTCAAGTTGGTCTGACTGAATTCCAGACTTTGTTATTGATTCCTGAACTACATTGATTGAACTGAGAATTGAAGAGATATCAGTTTGTGCACCCTTTCATAAATCTAAAATCATCTCTTATGAAGAATCTTCTATTATACAGGTTTAAGAATGTTGTTGATTTGAATTGGTTTAAGTCTAATGTATTCCTAAGTTTGAATTTGAAGGACTTGAAAAATATCTGAATCAGCATTTTAATAAATCTTAAATGACTGTCTCATGTAAATTCATGCAAGACCTTCTTGAAATATGAAAAGTTAAAACCATGCTCTTCCTTGGTTGAGATACATAATGTCAGTATTGTTCTTAAACATTTAATTTGTCTGAATTTATCTTAAAAGAAAGTTATGGACAGAGCAATGATTTTGGTCACCAAGAAACTGGGTCCTCTATCAAGAAATGGAGTAAACCCATGTCATGAAGTGCCATAGTTACCTATGCTGAAAATTACATGAAAATTTGATAGAGCAATGCCATGACTGTATTGAGTAACTGGGGATTCCTGCCTCTAACCAAGGGGTCTGATGCGGGACGGACACGGGAACAGACTCTAAGTGATGCGGACCTTGGACTCTAAATGCGGACACGACCAGCAACATACAACAATGGAGACACTTTGGCCCGACACTAAGAGTTCCAATGGGCTATACGTCGCTAATAGAAACGCAAGCTCACTCGTCGTCCCAAGCGAGGGGAAACGCGGATCCGCGCGGTTGAGAAACCGGCAGAGTCAAGGGTGGTCGACTCACTTCCGTGCTCGGATCGAGCCACGGGACGGGTCACTCTCTCGCTCACAGCGGTGACATGGACTCACAGGCTAGGTTCCTATCGCACTCAGTAGCGGCACGCGACCATATACTAGCTAAGCAAGTAATTGTCAAGAAGTCGAGATCGTTACCTCCACGCTCCCAGCGTGGGGAAGATAACCCCGGCCAATCCTGTACTCCCGGTTAAACAAATACACTGCGGTACAAAGATTTGACCCACTCCACGCAGGGAGGTAATAGGTCACATGTGGGGCCCTGGAGTAGCGGAAATTGGGTTGACGGGTAGCATCTTGATGTCGTCCATCAGCGCCGAAACCCACGTTTTAGTGCTGTCCAGATGGCGCGATATACGGGTTCGTGGGGCCCACGCGTTACCCCATCCTCTGGACCTGACGGAATGGGTCCCACTGTGATGGTGACCTCTGGTGGCGCGCTTCCTTGGACGGCGGCCGGGCGGGAACACCGGTCGGAGGCCGATCAGCTCCGATCTCGAAGTCTTGGAGTTGCTGCCCACGGATCTGTTGCTTCTGTTTTGCCGCGTGCGATCCGGCGAGATCTGCTGTTGCGATCACTCCCGACGTCGGATCGATGCGTAAGAGGTATCGTTGGAAAGCTCTTTCGAAGTACTTCGACCCTATGTGACTCCAGAAACTTTGTTGGGATCGTGCTTCTGATGGGGGATTTTAGAACCGGACTGATCTCAGTTTCAGATCTGGCCGGGCAGAACTGAAGTTCCCTGAGAGTTGGCGTTGACCGCCAGGTAGACATCTGATTCAGACCTCGAGATCTTCATAAAAGTTGTAGAGGGGAGAGAGAGGAAAACGGCAATAATTCTTATGGTCGATTTGGTGGAGGTATGGATGGGGAAATGTATTTTATATTGGTGGGTGGTCAGATCTGGACAGAGGCAGATAGAACTGAGTGGAGATCTGAAAGTGATTTTTAGAAAACAGGTGAAGGCCTTTAGAAATTCCACAAAAATTCGTGGATGGAGGGGGTGGTAGACAGAACCTCCAGTAAAATTGGGGACTCAAGAAAAAATCAAGAAGAGGTCCGAAGAGAGGAAACTCAGAGCTACTGTGAATCTAGACTGAAAGCTGGCAGATCTGGATGGAAAGGAAGAACGAAAATAGAAAATTACAAAATGGAAGCTAGAAGCCCAACCAAATTTTCTGGGACGTGGTGATGACCCTTGGAACTCACCCTGAGAGTTTGGGCGCCAGATGAACTCGTGGATGAGAGCTTAAAATCTGAGAATGACCTGCTGTCACCCGATTGGCAGAATACCGACGGAGGTGGTGGCGGTGCAACGGCGGGTCGATGGCGGCGGCGACGGCAACGACAAACTCCACACCAGATAGATGAGGCTTCCCACCTCAGAACACAGCTTTCCCAGCTGCAAGAAGAAGAGAGGATAGAGAGAGAGGGGCGACCCTTGCTAGGCTCCAACAAAATTCAAGATTTCTTATGCATTAATTCCACTCAAAATAGAAATACAAGATATTTATGTGAAATGACAAAAGACACTAATTAACCCTAGATCTAGGGTTGGGGAGGGTAAAAGAGGGAGTCCACATTTTTATTCTCCCAAGTGATTTGGAATCAAATAAAATAAAAATTCAAACCTAATATAATATACTAAATGGGGGGCGCCCCCTTGACTAGAATGCCTCATTCTTGGACTTTGTTAACCTCTTGTCCCCCCCTTGGTCTACTCTTCTAGAAGCCCACTATTGGAAGGTTGACTGACCCCACAGGGGTCCTAGAGATGAGGTGGATCAATGGGGAAGAGGTAGGGGGGCCCGCGTGTAGCAACCCTAATAAATGAATAATTGAAATGAATTAAAACATATATATTACAGAAGTAATATGTATAAAAGGAATAGGGTTAATTGGACGAAATAAAACAAATTAAAAATAACGCCTCTTATTAAGGCGTTAATTTATAAAGAAACGCCTCTATCCATGGCGTGAATAAAGAAAGGACGCCCACACCTACGGTCGTCAGTTCTCACGCGACCAAATGGGTAAGTAAAATAAACGCCCCTATCTTGGGCGTGTTTTAAAACACGAAACGCCCTTTTTCAAGGCGCTTTTTAAGAAACGCCCTTATGCAAGGCGTTAATTAAAGAATACACGCCCTGACCAAAGTCGTTAATTCCATTCGGAACCGTTCGAACCCAGAACTTATCCAGGGTAAGTGATAACTATGAGGAAGAGTTCGAATGTGGTAATAACTCAATCTTGGAAATATTACTTCCAATCAAACACTACTTTTGTTAGAACTCTAAAATCCTATAAATAGTCTTGATCGACCAAACCCTAAACCTATTTGATCGTTCTGCTGCTGCAAGGTAAGTGAAGAACGTATGTTCTTCTTATTTTCTTTTGCCCTCTGTTTCGACTGCATGAAGAACTGATAATTCTTCATTGTCTTTTCTTTGTAGGAGGCTCCACAGCCACTGCCGAAGAACAAGGTAATGTTCTTCAAACCGTTTTCCTAAACTTCGGTTATATCTTCATACTCCCTCCTTTCTTCCCCTACAGGTTGATTGAAGATCATCGTCGCCATCATCTTCATCACCTGAATTTTTCTTCTTCCTGTCCGATCTGCATACGGCTGCTATTAGAAGCTTCAGTGTGTTCTTATCAAGTCATTCACGTGTTCCATCTCCAGATATCAATTAAGGTAGGATTTTCTCAAGTTATTGTAGCCCAAATAAGAATTAATGCAAGATATCTATACATAAGCATGGCATGCATACTGTTTATAAGGTTTTTATTACGTTCTCTGCAATATTTTGAAAGAAACGCCCTTGATCAGGGCGCTAATTTAAAATACACGACCATGCAGTGGTCGTCAATTTAATATTTGACGCCATGTACGCAGGCGTTAATTTCATAAGATTCACCTGAAAATTGATAATTGATCCTGTTTAAAATTCAATAAATTATGAAATATAGATTCTAATATATTGCATACCCCTACCTGTGAATTCCTATTATACTGCAACGACATGTCTCATGTCCCTTGAAATTTTATTTCCTGTAATATTGTAAAATTCTTGAAATTCACGACTTGGACAAAGTCGTTTTCCATATTTTAACGCCCCAGAACAAGGCGTGAATCTGAAAAGTAACGCCCCTTCCTAGGGCGTGTATCTGTTAAAATCCTGAAATTTACATAATTCTGTAAAATGGAATTAGAAAGTAACGCCCCTTCCAAGGGCGCGTTTTTGATCTCAACTTTGAATAAACGCCCCCAGGCAAGGCGTGTTTTTGATAAATTAATGAAATAATGAAAATTCTGCAAATTGGCAATATATGTAAATGCCCTCATGTTAGGCGTTAATTATACAATACACGACTTTACTCAAGTCGTTATTTTACTGTAACCTGATTTCGTCTTGATTCTATTACCGATGGTTTCTATATATATATATATATATATATATATATATATCGGCACTATTCTCCATTCCGTGAGTATAGTCCCACTTTTTACGTTGATTTATCGATCACACTCAACTCTCATTGACATACAAGCTCTCCATTGGACATTCCGTTCCTTTGGACTAGCGAGTTAGTCATAGAGACCTCCGTAAGACTCCTCGTAGCCTTGGATTCCCTCAAGGCCGACTGAGCTGGTTGTACCCTAAAAACCCATTCCACGATCCTTGCCATGTCAATCTAAAGAAACATGGTATACCGGCCCTTATGATTATACAAAGAGTATATCATAAGAAATTCTTAATGGGATGATGATATCATGCCATATCATGTAGTTCTTGTAAACCCCAATTCTATGATAAGAATGAGGGTATCTTGCTTGATCTTATGTTCATGTGGACCTCAGTTCTATATAAAGAATGTCCATATCGATTTATCATGGTACCTAAGTTAAGGGAACCATATTCTACCTAGTTTTATCGAACTCGTGATTATACCGTTATTATCGCCATTCTACGGCCTTTGTCATATTTTTGGACTCTATTCTATCAATGTTGTCATACGTATCTACAAGCTTGATTATTGAAATTCTATATTGGCTATATAAACAAGAGTGGATGTCAAAACACATGATAAATGCCTGCGCATATAGGGCCCGATCTGGTCCTGGGAGGAGCACCCGAAAGTACTTGTGCCCATGGGAGTTAAAATGATAAGGTATCTGGCATTATACCGAGTACTTGACTTGCTTGATTGGACATTCCACACACATCTTGTACTTGACTCGTACTTGACATGAAATGAAATGCGTGGCCCGAAAAAGGGTAATTTACTTGCTTGCTTGATACATGATAGCCAAAGTTCTTGACATGATTTGTTAAATGTACTTGCTTGAATATCTCGAATAAACTTGTTATCTTGTTGAAAGTTCATGATAAGTTCATCTTATTTCCTTGATACTACATTCTATCTATCCTGTCGTGTTATGCGAGCATGCATAGCTTTATTGCATTCATAAAAATGTAATTACTTAAACCCCTCGCTAGTACTTGAGATATAATTTCCTACTGAGCGTTCGCTCATTCCGTTTGTCCCTTTGTACTTTTCAGGTAAGTCCGACGACGATGGAAGTCAATCGGATGGGAATGGTCAAGAGTGAAAGTGATAGAGCTTCTACAAGTGTCGTCTAGTTGGTTCTATAGTTTTCTCGAGTCAACTATGTACTTTTCTTTTTGTTAAACAGAGTATTGGATTTGTAATAGTCTATCCATTATGAAATAAGGATTGGGTTATCTTACTATTTTGCGCATCTCTGTCTTCGTGTCGAATACACGACCACTCTGATTGACATGATTGATATAGACACGTCACGCATCTCCGGGTATCTTCCGCGCTCGGGGCGTGACTGTCTTTGTGGTATCAGAGCCTAAGGTATTCAATTCCTAGGAAACCCAAGTCCAAGGATAGGTTTCAAAACCTTTAACCAAGTGAGAGTGGGTAGAACCAAGGGTTAAATGATCAATGAGTCCTTTATAAGATCATAGTGATATAATACTAACATAGCTATTGTAATTGTAGGATAATGGCTGCCGAACGTGCTCAATGGCGCAACATGCAGCGTACCCTTCAAGGGATGACCCAAGTGCTACAACAGGTAGCACAAGGTGGTGCTCCACGAGCTGGAAGCTTACACCAAGCATTCAAGAATATGAATCCCCCGAAGTTCATGGGATCGACTGATCCAGACGATGCCGAGCATTGGGTTCGGGAGATTGAACGTATATTCCGTGTTATGCAATGCACGGATCAGGACAAAGTCTTATTAGCTACTTTCCAGTTAGAAAAGGATGCTAGATGCTGGTGGGAGTCGATTGAAGCTACAATTGACCCAACTCAAGTTACATGGGGAGAATTCGTTGAATATTTCAACGCCAAATATTTCTCTGATAGGGTCCAGGAAAAGAAGGCCGCCGAATTTGCCGCATTAAAGCAAAGATCTTTATCGGTGGCTGATTATGAAGCACAGTTTTCTAGACTGTCTAGATATGCTAAGCATTTAATTAGCACGGAAAAGATGAAAGCCCGTAGATTTCTTAATGGGCTTAGGCCCCACTGCATTACTCAACTGGCGCCTATGGATATTCAAGTTTATACTGAAATAGTGCGCCGAGCTCAGTTGCTTGAAGATGCCACGGAACTATCTGATAGGATCCGTGGGAAAGACAAAAAGGAGCAAGTCACAAGTTCGGGTTCTTTTAAACCCAACTTTAAGAAGAGGCCCAATAATGGAGGTTCTTCCTCTCAAGATCAGAAGTTCAAGAAATCCAAGCCTTTCTCTATCACCACTACACCTTCAAACGTAGTATGCAAGCATTGTGACAAGGCTGGTCACAAAACAGAAGAATGCTGGAGGAAATTAGGAGCATGTCTCCGTTGTGGGAGTCGTGAACATCGGATTCCCGATTGTCCATTAATGAATGACCAAGACGGTGAGGGTAAACGCCCAGTGACAAGGAACGCGCGTCTTCATGCAATCTAAGAGACCGAACCAGAAGAAGAAGGCAGATTGGTGGAAGGTACATTAAAAATTTGTTCCAAATATGCACATGTTTTATTTGACACGGGTGCATCGCATTCCATTGTTTCCAAGAAGTTTGCTGACCCATTGCCTCTAGAACCAGAATGGATGAAGTTAATATTGTCTACTCCTCTCGGAGACGAGACGGATATCACACATCATTACCAAAACTGTGAGGTATTGGTTCGAGGAAAGAATTTTCCTATTGATCTTATCTGCTTAGATCTAAAAGAGTATGATGTTATACTAGGAGCAGATTGGTTATCCAAATACCAGGCAACGGTTGATTGCCGTGATAGCAAGATTGTTTTCAAGGAATTTCCGGAACTGACTTATACTAGTCCTAAGAGTCGAAGCAAATCCCCTCTTATTTCGGCTCTTCGAGCAAGCAAGCTCGTCAAGAAAGGATGTGTATCCTTCCTTGCTTTTGTCACTATTAAAGAAGCTAAAGAAACCAAGATAGAGGACATTCAGGTAGTGCGAGAATTTCCAGACGTATTTCCGGAAGAATTGCCGGGATTACCCCCGCAAAGAGATGTGGCCTTTACCATCGACTTAGCCCCTGGTGCTGGTCCTGTTTCAAAGGCACCCTATAGAATGTCCCCTGCAGAACTAAAAGAATTGAAGAAGCAATTGATGGAATTGATTCAAAAAGGGTTCATTAGACCAAGTACTTCCCCGTGGGGAGCCCCAGTCCTATTTGTAAGGAAGAAGGATGGATCCATGAGATTGTGTATCGACTATCGACAGTTGAATCATCTTACTATCAAGAACAAGTATCCACTGCCGAGAATCGATGAATTATTTGATCAGATTTCTGGATCCAAACATTTCTCCAAGATTGATCTCAGGTCTGGTTATCATCAATTGAGGATTAAAGACGAAGATATTCATAAAACTGCGTTCAGAAGCAGGTATGGCCACTATGAATTTGTTGTTATGCCTTTTGGACTAACAAATGCCCCTGCTGCCTTTATGCAGTTGATGAATAGCATATTCAGGCCTTATCTAGATCAATTTGTGGTGGTTTTCATTGATGATATATTGATATATTCCAAGACTAAGGAAGAACATGAAGAGCATTTGAGGATTTCATTACAAATCTTGAGGACAAATCAATTATATGCTAAGCTCAGCAAATGCGAATTCTGGCTTGAAGAAGTGGCTTTTCTCGGACATGTGATATCCAAGGATGGATTATCTGTAGATCCGTCAAAGGTTGAAGCAGTTAGGAAATGGGAAAGACCAACCAATGCTAGCGAGATCAGAAGTTTCTTAGGCCTTGCAGGCTATTACAGGCGATTCATCAAAGACTTCTCAACAATCGCCGTGCCACTTACAAGGTTAACTCGTAAGGAGATCCGATATGAATGGAGTGAGGAATGTGAAAGAAGTTTCCAAACTCTCAAAGATCATCTCACTACAGCTCCAGTGTTAGCTCTACCAACAGAAGGAGAGAAATTCGAGGTCTACACTGATGCTTCTGGCATTGGCCTTGGATGTGTCCTAATGCAACAAGGAAAGGTCATAGCATACTCTTCACGTCAACTGAAGAAGCATGAGGAGAATTACCCCGTCCATGACTTAGAACTGGCCGCGGTAGTATTTGCCCTAAAGATATGGAGACACTACTTATATGGAGTACAGTTTACTGTATACTCCGATCACAAAAGTCTCAAATATCTATTTTCACAAAAGGAGCTAAACATGAGACAAAGACGCTGGCTAGAATATCTCAAGGACTTCGACTTCAATATACAATACCATCCCGGAAAGGGTAATTATGTTGCTGACGCCCTTAGTCGAAAGCCGAGAGCAATGATAGCAAATTGTATGATGCAAGAATGGAGGTTACTTGAACAATTCTCCGAGCTCAATATAAGCTTGGACACGGAATCCAAAATTGTCACACTATCTCATGTAAGCATACAGTCAGATTTGTTATCTGAGATACAAACACTTCAGGATGATGATCCTATATTAGTAGAAATCAAAGGCAGATTAGAAGGACAATCTGATTTTCAACTAACTTCTGATGGAAGATTATCGTTCAAAGATAGAACTTGTATACCCGATTGTCCGGAATTAAAGAAGAAGATCTTAGATGAAGCTCACAGATCAAGATACACTATTCATCCTGGATCAACTAAAATGTACCAAGATGTAAAGAGGAACTTTTGGTGGCCCAATATGAAAAGAGAAATAGCGGACTATGTATCACGCTGTCTCACATGCCAACAGGTCAAGGCGGAACACCAAAAGCCTGCGGGAAAACTACATCCTCTAGATATTCCTAAGTGGAAATGGGAGGATATTGGTATGGACTTCATCATGGGTTTGTCTAAATCTAAAGGAGGACATGATGGAATCTGGGTTATCATTGACCGATTAACTAAATCGGCACATTTCTTGCCAATAAAGAGCCGATGGTCAATTGATGTGCTAGCTGCACTGTACATCAAGGAAATAGTCAGGATACATGGAATTCCTGTCTCAATCGTGTCTGACAGAGATCCCCGTTTTACTTCTCATTTTTGGAAGGGATTACAACATTCATTGGGAACAAGGCTCAACTTTAGTACTGCTTTTCACCCACAAACGGATGGTCAGACCGAGCGAACTAATCAAGTTGTTGAAGATATGCTGAGAGCATGCATTATTGACTTTGGAGGAAGCTGGCATGACCACTTACCTTTAGTTGAATTTGCATATAATAATAGCTACCAAGCTAGTATCCAAATGGCACCTTTCGAAGCCTTATACGGAAGGAGTTGCCGATCTCCCATATGTTGGAACGAAGTTGGAGAAAAACAACTGTTAGGTCCAGACATGGTAAGGGATACAACTGAGAAGATACAAGTAATCAGAGAAAGATTGCAAGTTGCTCAGACGAGACAAAGAGCTTATGCTGATACAAGAAGGAGAGATCTTGAATTCCAAATCGGAGATCATGTATTTCTCAAGATATCGCCTGGACGTGGCATACGAAGATTTGGTGTTAAGGGCAAGCTTACGCCAAGATTCATCGGACCATTTGAGGTACTCGAAAGAGTTGGCGAGGTTGCTTATCGCATCGCGTTGCCTCCTCAGTTGTCCGAGGTACACAATGTATTTCACATATCTATGTTGAAGAAGTATGTGCACGATCCATCACATATTATTGAGCATGGAGATCTGGTGATCCAGAAAGATCTCACATATGAACAGAGGCCTTTAAAGATATTAGATCGAGAAATACGAGCTCTAAGCAATAAGGTTATTCCCATGCTTAAGGTGCAATGGAATAAGAATCCTGAACACGAAGCGACATGGGAGACCGAGGAATCTATGAAGAAACGATTTCCCGAGTTATTCTAAGAGGTATATGTCCTACACTCTCCACGTGTATAATTATATATATATTGAATTTGGGGACCAAATTCTTTTTAAGTGGGGGAGGGTGTAGCAACCCTAATAAATGAATAATTGAAATGAATTAAAACATATATATTACAGAAGTAATATGTATAAAAGGAATAGGGTTAATTGGATGAAATAAAACAAATTAAAAATAACGCCTCTTATTAAGGCGTTAATTTATAAAGAAACGCCTCTATCCATGGCGTGAATAAAGAAAGGACGCCCACACCTACGGTCGTCAGTTCTCACGCGACCAAATGGGTAAGTAAAATAAACGCCCCTATCTTGGGCGTGTTTTAAAACACGAAACGCCCTTTTTCAAGGCGCTTTTTAAGAAACGCCCTTATGCAAGGCGTTAATTAAAGAATACACGCCCTGACCAAAGTCGTTAATTCCATTCGGAACCGTTCGAACCCAGAACTTATCCAGGGTAAGTGATAACTATGAGGAAGAGTTCGAATGTGGTAATAACTCAATCTTGGAAATATTACTTCCAATCAAACACTACTTTTGTTAGAACTCCAAAATCCTATAAATAGTCTTGATCGACCAAACCCTAAACCTATTTGATCGTTCTGCTGCTGCAAGGTAAGTGAAGAACGTATGTTCTTCTTATTTTCTTTTGCCCTCTGTTTCGACTGCATGAAGAACTGATAATTCTTCATTGTCTTTTCTTTGTAGGAGGCTCCACAGCCACTGCCGAAGAACAAGGTAATGTTCTTCAAACCGTTTTCCTAAACTTCGGTTATATCTTCATACTCCCTCCTTTCTTCCCCTACAGGTTGATTGAAGATCATCGTCGCCATCATCTTCATCACCTGAATTTTTCTTCTTCCTGTCCGATCTGCATACGGCTGCTATTAGAAGCTTCAGTGTGTTCTTATCAAGTCATTCACGTGTTCCATCTCCAGATATCAATTAAGGTAGGATTTTCTCAAGTTATTGTAGCCCAAATAAGAATTAATGCAAGATATCTATACATAAGCATGGCATGCATACTGTTTATAAGGTTTTTATTACGTTCTCTGTAATATTTTGAAAGAAACGCCCTTGATCAGGGTGCTAATTTAAAATACACGACCATGCAGTGGTCGTCAATTTAATATTTGACGCCATGTACGCAGGCGTTAATTTCATAAGATTCACCTGAAAATTGATAATTGATCCTGTTTAAAATTCAATAAATTATGAAATATAGATTCTAATATATTGCATACCCCTACCTGTGAATTCCTGTTATACTGCAACGACATGTCTCATGTCCCTTGAAATTTTATTTCCTGTAATATTGTAAAATTCTTGAAATTCACGACTTGGACAAAGTCGTTTTCCATATTTTAACGCCCCAGAACAAGGCGTGAATCTGAAAAGTAACGCCCCTTCCTAGGGCGTGTATCTGTTAAAATCCTGAAATTTACATAATTCTGTAAAATGGAATTAGAAAGTAACGCCCCTTCCAAGGGCGCGTTTTTGATCTCAACTTTGAATAAACGCCCCCAGGCAAGGCGTGTTTTTGATAAATTAATGAAATAATGAAAATTCTGCAAATTGGCAATATATGTAAATGCCCTCATGTTAGGCGTTAATTATACAATACACGACTTTACTCAAGTTGTTATTTTACTGTAACCTGATTTCGTCTTGATTCTATTACCGATGGTTTCTATATATATATATATATATATATATATATATCGGCACTATTCTCCATTCCGTGAGTATAGTCCCACTTTTTACGTTGATTTATCGATCACACTCAACTCTCATTGACATACAAGCTCTCCATTGGACATTCCGTTCCTTTGGACTAGCGAGTTAGTCATAGAGACCTCCGTAAGACTCCTCGTAGCCTTGGATTCCCTCAAGGCCGACTGAGCTGGTTGTACCCTAAAAACCCATTACACGATCCTTGCCATGTCAATCTAAAGAAACATGGTATACCGGCCCTTATGATTATACAAAGAGTATATCATAAGAAATTCTTAATGGGATGATGATATCATGCCATATCATGTAGTTCTTGTAAACCCCAATTCTATGATAAGAATGAGGGTATCTTGCTTGATCTTATGTTCATGTGGACCTCAGTTCTATATAAAGAATGTCCATATCGATTTATCATGGTACCTAAGTTAAGGGAACCATATTCTACCTAGTTTTATCGAACTCGTGATTATACCGTTATTATCGCCATTCTACGGCCTTTGTCATATTTTTGGACTCTATTCTATCAATGTTGTCATACGTATCTACAAGCTTGATTATTGAAATTCTATATTGGCTATATAAACAAGAGTGGATGTCAAAACACATGATAAATGCCTGCGCATATAGGGCCCGATCTGGTCCTGGGAGGAGCACCCGAAAGTACTTGTGCCCATGGGAGTTAAAATGATAAGGTATCTGGCATTATACCGAGTACTTGACTTGCTTGATTGGACATTCCACACACATCTTGTACTTGACTCGTACTTGACATGAAATGAAATGCGTGGCCCGAAAAAGGGTAATTTACTTGCTTGCTTGATACATGATAGCCAAAGTTCTTGACATGATTTGTTAAATGTACTTGCTTGAATATCTCGAATAAACTTGTTATCTTGTTGAAAGTTCATGATAAGTTCATCTTATTTCCTTGATACTACATTCTATCTATCCTGTCGTGTTATGCGAGCATGCATAGCTTTATTGCATTCATAAAAATGTAATTACTTAAACCCCTCGCTAGTACTTGAGATATAATTTCCTACTGAGCGTTCGCTCATTCCGTTTGTCCCTTTGTACTTTTCAGGTAAGTCCGACGACGATGGAAGTCAATCGGATGGGAATGGTCAAGAGTGAAAGTGATAGAGCTTCTACAAGTGTCGTCTAGTTGGTTCTATAGTTTTCTCGAGTCAACTATGTACTTTTCTTTTTGTTAAACAGAGTATTGGATTTGTAATAGTCTATCCATTATGAAATAAGGATTGGGTTATCTTGCTATTTTGCGCATCTCTGTCTTCGTGTCGAATACACGACCACTCTGATTGACATGATTGATATAGACACGTCACGCATCTCCGGGTATCTTCCGCGCTCGGGGCGTGACACCGCGGGACCTGGGTGGTCCCAAATTACAAATAAACTATCATTACAATCTGTATTACAATTTGAATAAAAACCAATAAACACACATGACACACAAATAAAGTCTCAATAAATACTATAAATATAGAGGCTCAAGGGGGAGTCTCCAGGCTATCTCCGAGACAGATAGAAGCCGATGTAGCCCAAGTGGTGGTCCTCGTACGGTACCGACGGCTCGCCGGTTCGTGCTTCTCGCTTGCTCTGGTGTCCGCACCAATTCTCCCCGGGTGGGAGAAACTCGACCCTGTCGAGTAAGGGTCTGCATCGCTCTGGTAGCGCTCCAATAGGTCTGGATATATCCGCTGCAACTCTCCACGGGTGATCCAAGTATCCTCGGTGGCGGGTCGCCCTCTCCATCGCACTTGGTAGCGCGGGTAGGATCCACTCCTGGTAACTGTCACCTGCTCATCCAGTATATGATCAATTTGCTCTCGCTGTTGTGGAAATGGGGCCGGTGGTAGACACTCAGGTGTGGGATCACTCTCAATGGGAGGAGATGGCTTAAAAGGCTCACTAGGGATCACCGCTAGGTCCCTATATGCAACTAGATCCGACACATTGAAACTTGAGCTTATACCATATTCCTCGGGCAGGTCCACAACATACGCATTAGATCCAACACGTTTCAACACTCTAAATGGACCAGCTCCGCGAGCTTGCAATTTCTTTACGGTTCCAGAGGGAAACCATTCAGGTCTTACCCTGATCATGACATATTCACCCTCTTGGAACTCTCGGTGGTGTCGATGGGCATCGGCTAACTCCTTATACCGTGCATTACTGGCCTCAATGTGACGACGGATGTCGTCATGCAAACTCCTAACATGCCTAGCAAAAGACTCGGCAGACTCAGACGCTCGTGCATGAATGGGCATGGGAACAAGATCCACTGGCTTCCTAGGCCTACGACCAGTGACAATCTCGAATGGACACATACCGGTAGACCTGTTAACCGAATCATTATATGTAAATTCTGCCAGTGATAGTATGAGATCCCAATCCCCGACACGGTCCCTGACAAGACACCTCAAAAGGTCACCCAGACTTCTATTGACCACCTCGGTCTGACCATCTGTCTGGGGATGATATGTAGTGAAAAACTTGAGGTGAGTACCCAACATATGCCACAATGTCGTCCAAAAATAGCTGGTGTCACGCCTCGAGACTTTATTATAGTGGAAGACTAACTCGGGGAGCGCGATCAGCCGGCATGGTAAGCCTCTTACGAGCAAGAACGATCAGAGTGCGAAACAATCACACACATAAATGTAATTGCACAGTATTTAATCAAACTCCAACTTTATTTCATAAATGATCAAAGTATTCTTTTACAATAACCTTTTCATCATTTTCCATTCTACAAGACTCAAGAAATAAGAAAATTACATTGACTCTATCTAAACAATGTAGACTTCTTAAGTCTTCACTCATTCTTTAATCACTCTCAGATCTGCTACTTGAACATTCCGAATCCGAACCCGATTCACTATCATTTCCTGAAAAAGATTAGAAATAGGTAATGAGCACACTTGCCCAGTAGGTATCTTCGCATCAACATGAAGGCACTATTAAAGTAATTAACATTTTAGCTCTAGAGAAATAAGGCAAAATCATGCGAACGCGATAACCATGCTATTAAACCAACGTAACAAGATAATATATAAGATAGAATGAGAGCAAGAATGAACAAGCACGAATGTGACAAGAACATGAGATTGGCCTTTCATGAACAAGAATGTAACGAGAATGTACTAGCAAGCCACATAATCAACACTCCAGCATCTTTTACTTATGAGCAAGTGCTTCGTGAATTTCTGTGGAATATTAAGCAAGAGAGTCATGTACTAGAATGTTATGTCAGGCTGCATCGTGTTGTGGATTTTTCCCTTCACGAGCCGTGGATAATTCACTTATTTATAAAGAAAGTACTCCCAGAGCAATGCGACACCAGTAGCATCATACCCCATGGTTTATAAAATAGTATGTTTCCGACAATCAGCCGAGGGGACTAGCATAGAGCCCTTGAACACAATCAGTGCTCGATCGCATCTTCAAGTATAAATCAAGCTTATTTCCACGCATGAACTATAAAGTATGGCCAAGAATATAGCAAGTTTAACATAATGAAAATCAACGAATGAACGCTTCTATTTGAATATAAGGAATCAAGAATGACATTAAATAATGTTATGCTCATAAAATAAATCGGCAGCATAATGGTATATTTCTTAACTTGCATTCATTATATTAAGTCTATTAAGCAATATGATAAGTTCTAGATCATCAAGGGTCATCTAGAAACATTGAAATATCAACCCTTGGTCAAACCTTGGGTTGAGATACTCAAGTCGTGTGACGGTTGTGCACTGGGCCGTTACATTGTGTGACGGTCTAGTGTAGGGCCGTTACATCAGTCTGAATCTAGAATTAATAAAATAGAGTCAGTGAAGTGTGACGGTCGTATATTGGCCGTTAGGTGCTCCTGACGGTCCAGTAGAGAGCCGTTACACTACTGACAACCAGAAAACATCGATAGTGTAATCTAATCAATGGGCTTCAATGGTACAACCAACTCGGCGTCCTAGTGGGAATCCCAGACTCGCGGAGAATTACGGAGGCCTTGAAACAAGATTTCCTAGTCCATTGGAAGGAATATCCAATAGAGAGGTCCTCATGTCCAAGAATATGTTCCTATAGTGCAAAGTGAACTAATGGACAACATATCGGAATATGTGCCATGTACTTAAAGAAATGACTCTATAGATAGAGAGAGAGAATGTGTATCAATGTATAAATGATGATAAAACTCCGTCAATGCATTATTTAAAACCATGATTTAGAATACAAAACTATAGAATTTTGGCATGAAATTAACATATCCTTAAAATGACATTAAGATACCAAAAGCATGCAATACCTATCATGAACGATTGAATAATTCCAAGATCACATTAACAGGTTTAAACTTAGACAACTAGGCTTAATAATAAGTAAAATTGACAAGTCTTATTCTGTCTCGGGTTGACAGAACGTCAGGTATCTGACGGTCTAGCAATGGTGCGTCATAGTTACTGTGACGGTCTGTCGAACAGCCGTTACATAAACGTAACGCTCCCTTCCTGATGCGTCAGAGACAACGGAGTGCATATATATACAACAGAACTGTGACGGCTCATTGTAAGGCCGTTAAATGAGTGTGACGGTCCTACGCTGATGCGTCAGAGAGTCTGCTGACCAAAAATGATATGAAATCTAAGAGATCAACTCACATCATGTCTGAAAATCAAATACTATGATTATTCTTAGACATGATAACGAAGTATAGGCTATCTACATGCATGGGTTCCAGTGAATAGACAAGATAACATCTTTCATTTCTTTTTAAGGCTAAGAGATGTATGAATGCATAGAACCATTAAAACGTGAAATTCATGATCTATCATGCATGGAATTCAATCAAAACAGAGGGCTTTTATTCCTATCAAGGTGTTTCTGCCGTTCATGAGATAACATACCTCTTAACTAGGTTTTAAGCTTCCAATTTAGGGTTGAAAAGACGTGCCCTAGCTCTCCTCTTCCTGTGACTTTTGAACAACTTCCTTGGGCTCTAACTCCTCGACCTCTTGACCTAAAGACGTGAAATTTTGAGAGTAGTTAGTCTAAAGTATTGTATACAAAATCTTCTAAAGAACTTACCCGAAATTATGACTCCTTACCTTGATTCTTTACGGCCCAAAAGTAAGAGTCGCTCAGTTCAGAACTAAGTCCTATTTATAGGGTTTTGGCTAGGGTTTGACGATTAGATCGATTCTAGAGTCCTTAATTCATCAAAATCTGATCTCTAAGAGTTCCTAGTAACTTAACATGTCCTTCTAGTTAGGTCTCTTGCAGATAGGGTTCCAAAATTCTAATCTTTTTAGGAGTTCTTCGACTTACGGAACTCGCAGTATGTAACGGTCGTGTCCAGGCGCGTTACCAAGCTGTGACGGTCGCCCGATGGACCGTTACAGTCAACGTGTATAGAGTTCTATATTAATAAAACTCTTTTATTCATTTATCCCTATAATTATCTTAGATAAATAGTATTTATCTTATAAATCCGTGAATAAGCTAGTTATCCTTCTAGAATATGGGCCAAACTTGATGGGCTTGGTCCATTAACCTTTAATCATTTAACTATTTAACCTAATTGGGCCGTTTAATGACTTATAAATCTAATAATCTATTTATTAATATATTCAAGCCTTTATAACTTTCAAAAAATTATTTTAATATTCAAAAATTATATGGATAAATTCTTGGGCACTACACCCTCCCCCACTTAGAAGAATTTGGTCCCCAAATTCAATTATATGGATTTCGGAGAGTGTACTTACAGTTAAATAATTTTGAGAATCTTTTCCGCATAGCTGCTTCGGTTTCCCATGTTTCTTCATATGGCCATGCTTTCTTCCATTGGATCTTGACCATAGGAATAACTTTATTTCTTAGTTGTCGCACTTCACGCTCCAATATCTTTATTGGCGTTTGCTCGTATGTCATGTCCTTCTGGATCTCCAGATTGTCATAAGTGATAATATGGTCAGGATCATATACATACTTCTTCAGCATGGAGACGTGAAATACGTCATGAACTCCTGCTAGTTATGGAGGTAAAGCCAATCTATAAGCCACTTCACCAACCCTTTCGAGAATTTCAAATGGGCCAATGAACCTTGGAGTTAACTTTCCTTTAATGCCAAATCTTCGAATACCACGACATGGAGAAACCTTCAAATATACATTATCTCCAACCTGAAACTCCAAGTCACGTCTTCGATTGTCGGCATAAGACTTTTGCCTATCTTGTGCCATTTTCATTCTCTTGAATGAGCTTTATTTTCTCTGTAGAATCCCTTATAAGGTCGGGGCCTAGAAATTGCTTTTCTATTATTTCATTCCAACATATTGGTGATCGACAACTTTTACCATATAAGGCTTCAAAAGGTGCCATTTGTATGCTAGCCTGATAGCTGTTATTATATGCAAATTCCACCAGAGGCAAGTGATCATGCCAATTTCCTCCAAAATCAATGACACAAGCCCTGAGCATATCTTCTACTACTTGATTTGTTCTTTCTGCCTGACCATCAGTTTGCGGATGAAAGGCTGTGCTGAAATTCAATCTAGTCCCTAGTGAATGTTGTAGACTTTTCCAGAAATGTGATGTGAATCGAGGATCTCTATCAGATACAACAGAGACAGGGACACCATGTAATTTGATAATTTCCTTTATGTACAATGCTGCTAGAATATCCACAGACCATCAACTTTTTATTGGTATGAAGTGTGCAGATTTAGTCAATCGGTCTATAATTACCCATATGCCATCGTGTCCACCCCTGGTCTTGGGCAAACCCATAATGAAGTCCATCCCTATACTCTCTCATTTCCATTCGGGAATATCCAAGGGATGTAATTTACCTGCGGGTCTAAAATGTTCGGCTTTGACTTGTTGGCAGGTGAGACAACGAGACACGAAATCAGCTATCTCTCTCTTCATATTGGGCCACCAGAAACTTCTTTTTAGATCTTGATACATCTTTGTACCTCCTGAATGAATGGAGTACTTAGATTTATGTGCTTCCTCTAGGATCAATTTCTTTGTAGCCCCATGATCTGGTATACACATTCGGCCCTTGAATAACAATCTTCCATCTTCGGAAATAGAAAAATCCGGCCTTTGTTCAACATTGGCCTTAATTTCTAGTAGAACTGGATCATCATCTTGTAACTTGGCCAGATCCTCTATCAATGTTGGTTGAGCTCGAATATTAGCTATGAAACAATCTTCTTCCTTTATGTCAATATCTAAGTTCAATTGAGCAAATTGAGGAACAAGGTCGGTTACACTAATCATAAGACTTGATAGCATACCCATTGATTTTCTTCTGAGTGCATCTGCTACAGCATTAGCCTTGCCAGGATGATATTGAATAGCAAAATCAAAGTCCTTGAGGTATTCTAACCACCTCCTCTGTCTCATGTTAAGTTCTTTTTGAGAGAATAAATATTTCAAGCTCTTGTGGTCTGAGTAGACCGTAAACTTCTCTCTATAAAGATAATGACGCCAAATTTTCAAGGCAAAAATCACTGCTGCCAATTCTAGATCATGCACAGGATAGTTTTCCTCGTGCCGTTTCAATTGTCTTGAAGAATAACAGATTACTTTTCCATTCTGCATGAGAACACATCCTATGCCAATACCAGACGCATCCGTATACACTTCAAATCCACCACCCTCCATCGGTAGTGATAGAATAGGAGCTGTTGTAAGGTGATTCTTAAGGTTTTGAAAACTCTTCTCACATTTCTCTGACCAGACAAAAGGATTTTCTTTTCTAGTAAGTCTAGTTAAAGGAACTGCTATATTTGAGAAGTCCTTAATGAATCTCCTATAATAACCAGCTAGACCCAGAAAGCTTCTTACTTCAGATACAGTCGTTGGCCGACTCCAATTTTTGACAACTTCTACCTTAGAAGGATCCACAGCAATACCTTCTTTTGAAATAATGTGGCCTAAGAATGAAACTTCCTTGAGCCAGAAATCACACTTATTGAGTTTGGCATAAAACTTGTGTTCTCAAAGTGTTTGCAAAGCTATTTTCAGATGTTCTTCATGTTCCTCTTTTATCTTGGAATATATCAAAATATCATCAATGAAGACGACAATAAACTGGTCTAGATATGGCTGGAAGACACTGTTCATAAGTTGCATGAATGCTGCTGGGGCATTAGTTAACCCAAATGGCATTACCACGAATTCATAGTGGCCATAACGACTTCGAAAAGTCGATTTATAAATGTCCTCTTCTTTGATTCTAAGCTGATGATAACCTGATCTGAGGTCAATCTTAGAGAAGTACTCTGCTCCCGAAAGCTGATCGAAGAGCTCATCAATACGCGGCAACGGATACTTATTTTTAATTGTAAGCTGATTCAGTCACCGGTAATCGATGCATAGCCTGAGAGAACCATCCTTCTTCTTGACAAATAGAACCGGCGCACCCCAAGGGGATGTGCTAGGTCTGATGAAACCCTTGTCTAGTAGTTCCTGCAACTGCCTTTTCAGTTCCTTGAGTTCTGTGGGGGACATCCTGTAAGGGGCTATAGAAATAGGTGCTGCTCCTGGAATGAGTTCGATTGTGAAGTTCACTTCCCTTTTGGGTGGTAAACTGGGTAATTCGAATGGGAACACATATGGGAACTCCTTTACAACAGGGATGTCTGTTATGATAATTTCCTTGGACTCTGAAATAATAACAGAAGCAAGGAAAGCTTCACATCCTTGCGAGATAAGTTTGCAAGCGTGAAGTGAGGATATAATAGTGGGGTGTTTTTTGTATTTGATGCCAAGAAAAGAGAATCTCGAAAGATCGGGTTTTCGAAAGGATATTATCCTATTTCGGCAATTGATATACGCATCATGGTCTACAAGCCAATCTACCCCTAAAATGGCATCATAACCTTTCATGTCAAGGCATACTAGGTTTGCGGGGAGATGGGGACCTTCTACTATCACTTCGCTATTAGGATAATAGTCGGTAAGCTTTGTTCCAGAACCTAAGGGTGTGGAAATAGCGAGATCTGAAGGTAAGGGGACTGATGCAATTGACAATGTTTTTGCAAAGGTAGTGGAAATAAAAGAATGAGAGGCACCAGTATCAAATAGCCCAAATGCAGGACGAGAACAAATTTGAAGAGTACCTTCCATAAGCCCATCATCCCTGGGCGCTTCCTCTTCTTCTAGAACGGCATTGAGGTGAGCCTGCCTCCTGCGTCCTCCAGATGACTGGTCCTTCATAAGGGGGCAATCCGGCATGCGATGCTCCCTGTTCCCACAACGTAAACAAGCGCCAAGGCACTTCCAACACTCCTCAGCCGAATGGCCGAAATTTTCACAAAATGTGCAAGCGGTGGCGCCCTGCTCCTTCTCCTCCTTGACTTTCTTTTGCTTATGAGAACTCCCACCGTTCCCATTCCTAGATCTTTTCTTACTATCACGACTTTGGTAGGGTTCCGTGATACTAAATTTCACCTTCTTATGTCGCCGATCAGAACGTCGGCTTGACTCCTCTCCTTTCCCTTTTAACTTTTTGACCTTTTCTAAGGTCCTTTCACACAAATATGCCTGCTGGACCATCTCCGCATAAGTACGGATGTTTTGGGTCTCGAGCTGCTGAATGAATCCGAGTCGTAACTCGTCCATAAACCGATTTGCCTTCAATAAATCGGTGCTGATAAGATGCGGTGCGTAAGGTGCTAACCTTGAGAATTGTAGTTCATATTCGGCAACCGTCATCATTCCTTGCCGAAGACTGGCAAACTCCATATCTTTTCTCTCTTTCACATGCTCAGAAAAGTACTTGGCACGGAATAAGGTAAGAAAACCGTCCCATGTATGAGGTGCATCGGCCGGAGGTGCCGGAATTGATTTCCACCATGTGCGAGCGTCTTTGTTAAGTTGAAAGGTTGCAAGTCGCACCTTCTCTGGATCAGTGCATTGGATAACATCAAATATGCGATTCATCTCGTCTATCCAATTCTCTGCCTCATCGGGATTAGAAGATCCATAGAATCGCGGAGGATTCAAACTCTGAAAATTGGGATGTAGGTCACCAGCCCTTGCCCCTGCACCACCTTGTGCTATAGTTTGCAATGCCTGAGTAAGGCTGGCAACTGTTTGTTGCATACCATCCCAATCTACGCGATGAGCCATTTGTAAAATAGGGTACCTGAGAGAGAAAAATAACAACTTGTTATTTCTCATGAAAATCAACCTTAAAGCTAATTAATTATCTTATCCCGGGCTCTACCCAATCCTCACATGGGTATGAAAATTTCTTCCTTAGCTCATAGGTAGGGGTCCTTAAACCTTGGACTTATCCTATGACATGATTCTTTTCCCTAAGTCCTGAGACTTAGGCTATGATACCAACTTAACTGTCACGCCTCGAGCCTTTATTACAGCGAAAGACTAACTCGGGGAGTGCGATCAGCCGGCATGGTAAGCCTCTTGCGAGCAAGAACGATCAGAGCGCGAAATAATCACACACATAAATGCAATTGCACAGTATTTAATCAAACTCCAACTTTATTTCATAAATGATCAAAGTATTCTTTTACAATAACCTTTTCACCATTTTCCATTCTACTAGACTCAAGAAATAAGAAAATTACATTGACTCTATCTAAACAATGTAGACTTCCTAAGTCTTCACTCATTCTTTAATCACTCTCGGATCCGCTACTTGAACATTCCGAATCCGAACCCGATTCACTATCATTTCCTGAAAAAGATTGGAAATAGGTAATGAGCACACTTGCCCAGTAGGTATCTTCGCATCAACATGAAGGTATTATTAAAGTAATTAACATTTTAACTCTAGAGAAATAAGGTAAAATCATGCGAACGCGATAACCATGCTATTAAACTAACGTAACAAGATAATCATATAAGATAGAATGAGAGCAAGAATGAACTAGCACGAATGTGACAAGAACATGAGATTGGCCTTTCATGAACAAGAATGTAACGAGAATGTACTAGCAAGCCACATAATCAACACTCTAGCATCTTTTGCTTATGAGCAAGTGCTTCGTGAATTTCTGTTGAATATCAAGCAAGAGAGTCGTGTACTAGAATGTTATGTCATGCTGCATCGTGTTGTGGATTTTTCCCTTCACGAGCCGTGGATAATTCACTTATTTATAAAGAAAGTACTCACAGCGTAATGCGACGCCAGTAGCATCATACCCCATGGTTTATAAAATAGTATGTTTTCGACAATCAGCCGAGGGGACTAGCATAGAGCCCTTGAACATAATCAGTGCTCGATCACATCTTCAAGTATAAATCAAGCTTATTTCCACGCATGAACTATAAAGTATGGCCAAGAATATAGCAAGTTCAACATAATGAAAATCAACGAACGAACGCTTCTATTTGAATATAAGGAATCAAGAATGACATTAAATAATGTTATGCTCATAAAATAAATCGACAGCATAACGGTATATTTCTTAACTTTCATTCATTATATTAAGTCTATTAAGCAATATGATAAGTTCTAGATCATCAAGGGTCATCTAGAAACATTGAAATATCAACCCTTGGTCAAACCTTGGGTTGAGATACTCAAGTCGTGTGACGGTCGTGCACTGGGCCGTTAAATTGTGTGACGATCTAGTGTAGGGCCGTTACATCAGTCTGAATCTAGAATTAATAAAATAGACTCAGTGAAGTGTGACGGTAGTATATTGGCCGTTAGGTGCTCCTGACGGTCCAGTAGAGAGCCGTTACACTACTGTCAGCCAGAAAACATCGATAGTGTAATTTAATCAATGGGCTTCAATGGTACAACCAACTCGGCGTCCAAGTGGGAATCCCAGGCTCGCGGAGAATTACGGAGGCCTTGAAACAAGATTTCCTAGTCCATTGGAAGGAATATCCAATAGAGAGGTCATCATGTCCAAGAATATGTTTCTATAGTGTAAAGTGAACTAATGGACAACATACCGGAATATGTGCCATGTACTTAAAGAAATGACTCTATAGGTAGAGAGAGAAAGAGAATGCGTATCAATGTATAAATTATGATAAAACTCTGTCAATGCATTATTTAAAACCATGATTTAGAATACAAAACTATAGAATTTTGGCATGAAATTAACATATCCTTAAAATGACATTAAGATACAAAAATCATGCAATACCTATCATGAATGATTGAATAATTCCAAGATCACATTAACAGGTTTAAACTTAGATAACTAGGCTTAATAATAAGTAAAATTGACAAGTCTTATTCTGTCTCGGGTTGACAGAACGTCAGGTATCTGACGGTCTAGCAATGGTGCGTCACAGTTACTGTGACGGTCTGTCGAATAGCCATTACATAAATGTAATGCTCCCTTCCTGATGCGTCAGAGACAACGGAGTGCATATATATACAACAGAACTGTGACGGCTCATTTTAAGGCCGTTAAATGAGTGTGACGGTCCTACGCTGATGCGTCAGAGAGTCTGCTGACCAAAAACGATATGAAATCTAAGAGATCAACTCACATCATGTCTTAAAATCAAATACTATGACTATTCTTAGACATGATAATGAAGTATAGGCTATCTACATACATGGGTTCCAGTGAATAGACAAGATAACATCTTTCATTTCCTTTTAAGGCTAAGAGATGTATTGTAATGCCCTGGATCTTGTTGGATCTTTGTTGGATCTTTCGGATCTCTTTCGGATTGGTTTCGTTGAGTTTCGGTTCGCTTTTGTGGCTTCCGAGTTGAGTTTGACGAGCCGTGTGGGTTTTTCTCACGTACTAGTTACGGAACCCTACGGTGAGTTTGTTTGTCAATTCTCGAGCTCGTGGATGCTACAACGACGATGTACTCGTCGAGCCGGTCGTTTCGACTATTTTTGCGTATTTTTCTGAATTTGTGCATTTTCGGCGCATTTTCGGAATTTCTGGAAATTAGGAAAATTTCCTAATTTCTTTCCTTTTTCTTTTCTCTTTCTCTCTCTCCTTCTCATTCGCGCGACCGTCCGTCTCTCTCCCGTTCTCTCTCGTTCTCTCCCCTTTTCGGCTCCGGCTGCAGACGGAGGCGTAGGTGGGCGAGGCGGTGAAGCCGTGGAGCTGGTTGGATGCGCGATGGAGCAAGGATCGGATCGATTCTGGCGCGATCCCGAACGGTGTATTCAAAGCCGGTGAAATCGGTTCGCGGGTGGTTTTCGGCGTGGTTTAGTCCTTTCAGGGCGCGGTTTCTTCGGTGGAGGTAGGGTGACGGATCCTTGCTTCTCCATCTTCGTTTTCCCTGCCATTGCACGGCGTTCGGCTAGGAAACGAGCGTGTTTGGGCTTGTTTTGCCTAAACCGTGATTTTCGTGGTTTTTAGGGTCGGCCGGTAAACGGTGACCGTTTGCGGTTCAGTTAGTTTCTAAATGACCGCAGGGATGTTAGAATCCCATCCACGTTGGTTTCGTGCGATTTGGTGTTCATTCGAGGCCGGTAGAAGCCCGGGAACCTCGGTGACCCATTTAGGGTTGATTTGGTAAAATCGCCCGAATCTTGCGTCTTTGATGTTGCATGTGGGGTTTGGAGCCCCTTGGTGTTGTCTTTTGTCGTTGCGGTGTGTTTCCCCTGCGTTTCGGCGTGAATGGGGCGTGGAATGGGCCGATCCGGCCATTCCTATGTTTTCCCGCCGTAACCGAAGTAGCGGTCTAGCCAGCGACCGTCACTTGCTTTTGACGGCCCTACGATGGACCGTTATTTGGTTTGAGGGTTTATTAGCCCTTTTGTTTCTGGGTAAGCGACGGCCCTAGCTTGGAGCGTTGTTCCCGTGTAACGCGCCGGTGACTGGCCGTTACTTGCGTTTTGTCGTTTTCTTTGGGGGTTAAGTCGGTTGGTCTAACGCGCTTGACCCAGCTCGTTAGATGGAAGCGGCGCGCCTTGCCCAGGCCGTTGCTTGCCTGTTGACTGACGTTGACTCGTTGAGGCGGTGCCTTCGACGGTCGAACCCTTGTGCGTTGTTTGAGTGTAACGCGCCTGCCCCTGGCCGTTGCATTCTGTGTGGACGAGGTTGGGTGGCTGTCCCGTTGGAAGTGACGGTGGAGCCCCTGTGCGTCATTAGTGAGTAACGCGCATGCCCCTGTCCGTCGTTTGCTGTCGTGTTGGGTTGAGGGTGGCTATGCCGTTGGATGTAACGGATAGGCCCCTGCGCGTCATTTGTCTCTGACGGCCCTCTCCTGCCGCGTCGTTTGTGAGTAACGCGCCTGGCGTCGTGCGTTACTTGGCTTTGGTCTGGGTGGCTATGCCGTTGGAAGTAACGGTGGAGCCTCCGTGCGTCGTTTGCTTGTAACGCGCTAGGAGCTGTGCGTTACTTGGCTTTTGTGTGGTTTTGTAGGTTATCAGGGTGGTGTGTGACGGCCTGTGTCCGTCCGTCGTTTGGGAAATAACGCCCCTGAGCTAGACCGTCACTTGCTAATAACGGTCTAGGGCCTGTGCGTTACTTCCTTTGTGCCTTGGTTTTCCGCCCGATGATTCTGTGTGTCTTGGCTTGTCCTTGTGGTCTGCCCGTTGTCCTGTGGATGTCTCTTGATGTCCTATGAGGGTTAAGACTACGTTGCAAGGTGGCCAGGAGTCTTCTTACTTGTGGTAGGATTCTTGATCCTACTCTTGTATGCTTTTGTTGTTTGGTTTCGGTCAACCCGGTGTGACCCAGTGGTTGACATGTGACCTTGTTTGTGCGTGTCTTGGCGGTTCTGTCCTGTCCAAGACACTGCTTCTGGATGCTTCGAGGTGTTATTCTACCTCGTTTTGCATGTCCAGCTGTGCTGAGGGTTCTTGATGTTTCCCTCAGGTCTCCGTGTGTTATTTTCTGCGGAGCGTGGTTTCTCTGGCTTAGGATTAGACCGATTGGCGGCTTGTCCCGCTGTTTGTGACGATCTTGCCTTTGAGTCGTTCAACTCAGGATCGTTACATAGGAGGTCTAGTTGCTTGTCCTGAGTTGTCGGCGGTGGTGATGCTACCATGTGGTGCTTAGAAGTACGAGTAGATGGGCGTGGTTGCCTGTCTGTACTTCGGCACTTGTGTTTTGAGCTTCTGTGTCGTGTGAAGCCTCCACTTGTTGTTGCCTAAGGTCTGTTGAGTGCCGACCCGCTAGCGGATGGCGGAGGGTTATTCCCGGTGAGCGGTTTGTAGTTAGTTCCGCGGGCTCCTAGTCAACGGTAGCGTCCTACCGAGGGAGAATACTAGCTAGAGGACCTGGCTTAGACTATAGCCAGTGTGTGCACACGTGGTTAGGGGCGGAGGACTTACGTCGACGGGCGTGACCCTGACTAGTTACTTGTTTGTTGTTCCTGTTTGGTTCAGCTTGTGTCTCTGTCTCTGCTGTTGTTACAGCAGTGCTGTAGGCGAGACGCTTGAGGTGCGGCGTAAGACGTCAGTGGACGCAGCTGGCTTTTTAAGGGGGTGCTTCCGTCACGTGATGCGTATCTCTCACGTTTTCTTGCGCGTCGTGACCTTTGCGAGTTGCCCGTTCGTGGCCGTGCTCGAGGTCAGTGTTTTGTTGTCCGCACGGTGTTCTGTTCGTGCGTGGGGCTTTGTGCACGACGTTTCCGGTCGTGTACGTGCTTGTTTGGCGTCTGTCTAGGTCATGTCTAGACCTGGATTGTTTGGGGCTGGTTGACAGGCTGGTGTACCCTTCTGTGTGAGTTTAGGGTAATCCATCTGTTGCCTTTTGTTTGGAGTAGTTTGGGGTGCTGAGGTTAATTCAGCAGTCGCTTGTTTGGTGCGGGTTCTCACCCTCTCCTGCGTGTTCCCTACTCCTACTTCCCGTCTGTTCCTTTACAGCTTTGTAGTGTAGCTTTCCTACTTTGCTACACCTGTTGTTCCTGCTGCTTTGTTGTTGCTTCCGTTGCCTTCGCTTTGTGCGCTGTCCAGTGGGGATCCGCGTGACCCCTACTGAGTTTCTGTTGAGACTCACCCCTGCTGCTTTTCAGGTGGGTTTCGCCGTCTGCCTCTGCTGTTCTTGGTGGAGCGCTCTCTTGCTGTTGTAGCTGCCAGCCGTACCTGCGTCGGGCTTCTCCCGACTTCTGTGTACGTTTCTTTCTGTCGTACTGTACTGTGCTAGACTTGTTGTCTCTCCTTTGGGCTGGACTCTGTGTATAATTGTAATTGTTGAATTATTAATGAAAAGGTAATTTTATTTCTGCTATTTTAGCAATCCAATCTAATGAAATTGCTTACTGTTATATCTCTGTGGCTTCAATGTACTCTACACATGCCTTTTATCCCTTCGGCGCTTTCCCGCGCTTGGGAGGCCTCGCGGGTCCCTCATGGTATCACGTGTATTCGGTATTTATACCGGGTGCACCGGGTATCCGGAATCCGGGTCGCTACAGCTGGTATCAGAGCAGTGTTCTGAGATGTTCGGAGTTCTTTTCTGAGCTATTAGAGCGTTGTTGTGTGAAGTACATGGGAATCCGAGATATACAGTTTCCAGAGTCCTTAGGCCCAGTACAGTCTCTTGCTGGCGTAGGTGTTGCGATGGTTTATCGCAGTGCTTCTCGCGTGTGGTCTTGTACGTGCTTGGTTGGCACTATACGATATGGTTTTTGCTCTCGTCTGGATGTGACGATGTGCTTCGTTCGTTTTGAAGTTGGTCTCGATCGTGTTACGCTTGGCAGTGTTTGTCGGTTGGCATGAACCTACAGTGCATTGTTCGAGCTGTTTTCTGTATTTTGCTCAGGTGGCTTGTGACTTTTAGCGTTGGTGTGATGGCCATGCACGTTTTTACGTTGCTTGCGTTGTCTCGGCTTGAGTCTACTTAGCTCCTGATGCATTGTTGTTTTGATTGTTTCGTTGTCGTGTTGCCTCGATTGAGAAGTTGCTCGAGCGAACCTAGGATTTTCCCTTCCTGGTGAGCTGCTGTTGTTGAGCTTGTTGCTTCTCGTCCCTTCTTGGTGAAGTTTTTTCGAGGTTAGCCTTGGAATTGTTGTCTTAGTGCTGCCTTTGTCCTGTGTCTGCTTAAGTGTAGACAACTTTATTTTGAGTCTGATCTGCTCCTTGTTGTACGGTTGTTTGGCTTTGAACTCCGTAATGGTGTTAAGAGCTGTTGTGCACCGTAGTTGTCGTGCTGTGTCTAACGGCCGATGCGTTGTGAAGGCTCATTTGTTGTTTTAGGACGTGAAGGTAAGCTGAGATTGATGCTTTCCTTGTGCTTTGTGCTGAAGCTGGTGCTCTTTTCTTATTGCACTTAGGCTCTTTGTGTTCGGTTATTCGCTGGATTAGTGCTCGTGGCGTGTGAATTGCGATCTTGTTGATTGCGATGGCGCTGGTGTGTGCTGAGATGCGGTTTCCGATGTTGTTTTGTTGCCTGTGCGCATTGTTGAGGGTGCAGCTGAAGCGTGTGGGTTGGCTACCCGTTTGTCGAGAGGTTCTTTCTTTCTCGATGTGACTCCGTCTTGGCTTCTCGTGCCTTGATGTCGTCAGTTGCCGTGCCTTTGTTTGTGGTTTTTCTTGTGTTGGCATTGGCAATTGTGTGAGTGTTGGGGAATTGGTTGGCATTCCTTGCTGATTAAGTACCTTTTGCTCTGCTTTTTCCTTCTTGGGTGTTGTGCTCTTGAGGCGTGTTGCTAGTCCTTGAGTTGCGTTCCCCGAGATTGTTGTCGTTTCTTGTTGTTGTGGGTCTTCTCTTGGTGAGCAGTCTGATGCGTAACCCGTTCTTGTGTGGTTGTGTGCTCAGCTGTTCTTGTGCCTTGTTGTGACCCTGCTTGCAGACGTGTTTCTTGGCACTGCGTGTTGTGCGGAGCCAAAATTCTGCAGGTGCTGCCGTTGTGTTGTTTTGGCGCTGTTTCTTTATGATTTTGCATTCTCGTCTTGGACCATTGTCTTGTCAGTTAGCTTTGCTGTGCTCCCTTTTCCTTAGTGGAGTTAGCTTGCGACTTGATCAGATGTGATATCTGAGTGAGTGCTGACGTGATGGTGTTTGTGGTCCAGTGGTGTTGTTGTCGTTGGTGTCCTGTGTGCCAGGTGTTCCCTGTTGCCTTTGGCACTAGAGCCGATGATGTGGTCGAGCTGTCAGCTGGGAGGACTGTGTCTCCTTGTGTGAGCTGCTGCTTGCCGTGTTGTTATTGTGTTTTTCGGTGTTGGTTCTCGATTGTTGTGGCTGTCGTGTCTCCTGCTCTGTGAGACGTAAACGACGTTGCCCTTGCTTTGGAGGTGTCAGATGTGTTCACTTTGGTGCCGTACTCGTGCTGTAGACTTGCTGTCTTGGAAGCTAGAGTGTGTACCTGTAATTGTGGTCTGACGCTGTTCCTCTGAGCTGTGTTTTTCGAGATTTGTGTTGTTGGGTTGTTCTTCCCTGCTTCTCCTTTGTTAGTCCTTAATTTTGAGGGCGAAATTTTTTAAAGGAGGGGAGGATGTAATGCCCTGGATCTTGTTGGATCTTTGTTGGATCTTTCGGATCTCTTTCGGATTGGTTTCGTTGAGTTTCGGTTCGCTTTTGTGGCTTCCGAGTTGAGTTTGACGAGCCGTGTGGGTTTTTCTCACGTACTAGTTACGGAACCCTACGGTGAGTTTGTTTGTCAATTCTCGAGCTCGTGGATGCTACAGCGACGATGTACTCGTCGAGCCGGTCGTTTCGACTATTTTTGCGTATTTTTCTGAATTTGTGCATTTTCGGCGCATTTTCGGAATTTCCGAAAATTAGGAAAATTTCCTAATTTCTTTCCTTTTTCTTTTCTCTTTCTCTCTCTCCTTCTCATTCGCGCGACCGTCCGTCTCTCTCCCGTTCTCTCTCGTTCTCTCCCCTTTCCGGCTCCGGCTGCAGACGGAGGCGTAGGTGGGCGAGGCGGTGAAGCCGTGGAGCTGGTTGGATGCGCGATGGAGCGAGGATCGGATCGATTCTGGCGCGATCCCGAACGGTGGATTCAAAGCCGGTGAAATCGGTTCGCGGGTGGTTTTCGGCGTGGTTCAGTCCTTTCGGGGCGCGGTTTCTTCGGTGGAGGTAGGGTGACGGATCCTTGCTTCTCCATCTTCGTTTTCCCTGCCATTGCACGGCGTTCGGCTAGGAAACGAGCGTGTTTGGGCTTGTTTTGCCTAAACCGTGATTTTCGTGGTTTTTAGGGTCGGCCGGTAAACGGTGACCGTTTGCGGTTCAGTTAGTTTCTAAATGACCGCAGGGATGTTAGAATCCCATCCACGTTGATTTCGTGCGATTTGGTGTTCATTCGAGGCCGGTAGAAGCCCGGGAACCTCGGTGACCCATTTAGGGTTGATTTGGTAAAATCGCCCGAATCTTGCGTCTTTGATGTTGCATGTGGGGTTTGGAGCCCCTTGGTGTTGTCTTTTGTCGTTGCGGTGTGTTTCCCCTGCGTTTCGGCGTGAATGGGGCGTGGAATGGGCCGATTCGGCCATTCCTATGTTTTCCCGCCGTAACCGAAGTAGCGGTCTAGCCAGCGACCGTCACTTGCTTTTGACGGCCCTACGATGGACCGTTATTTGGTTTGAGGGTTTATTAGCCCTTTTGTTTCTGGGTAAGCGACGGCCCTAGCTTGGAGCGTCGTTCCCGTGTAACGCGCCGGTGACTGGCCGTTACTTGCGTTTTGTCATTTTCTTTGGGGGTTAAGTCGGTTGGTCTAACGCGCTTGACCCAGCGCGTTAGATGGAAGCGGTGCGCCTTGCCCAGGCCGTTGCTTGCCTGTTGACTGACGTTGACTCATTGAGGCGGTGCCTTCGACGGTCGAACCCTTGTGCGTTGTTTGAGTGTAACGCGCCTGCCCCTGGCCATTGCATTCTGTGTGGACGAGGTTGGGTGGCTGTCCCGTTGGAAGTGACGGTGGAGCCCCTGTGCGTCGTTAGTGAGTAACGCGCATGCCCCTGTCCGTCGTTTGCTGTCGTGTTGGGTTGAGGGTGGCTATGCCGTTGGATGTAACGGATAGGCCCCTGCGCGTCATTTGTCTCTGACGGCCCTCTCCTGCCGCGTCGTTTGTGAGTAACGCGCCTGGCGTCGTGCGTTACTTGGCTTTGGTCTGGGTGGCTATGCCATTGGAAGTAACGGTGGAGCCTCCGTGCGTCGTTTGCTTGTAACGCGTTAGGAGCTGTGCGTTACTTGGCTTTTGTGTGGTTTTGTAGGTTATCAGGGTGGTGTGTGACGGCCTGTGTCCGTCCGTCGTTTGGGAAATAACGCCCCTGAGCTAGACCGTCACTTGCTAATAACGGTCTAGGGCCTGTGTGTTACTTCCTTTGTGCCTTGGTTTTCCGCCCGATGATTCTGTGTGTCTTGGCTTGTCCTTGTGGTCTGCCCGTTGTCCTGTGGATGTCTCTTGATGTCCTATGAGGGTTAAGACTACGTTGCAAGGTGGCCAGGAGTCTTCTTACTTGTGGTAGGATTCTTGATCCTACTCTTGTATGCTTTTGTTGTTTGGTTTCGGTCAACCCGGTGTGACCCAGTGGTTGACATGTGACCTTGTTTGTGCGTGTCTTGGCGGTTCTGTCCTGTCCAAGACACTGCTTCTGGATGCTTCGAGGTGTTGTTCTACCTCGGTTTGCGTGTCCAGCTGTGCTGAGGGTTCTTGATGTTTCCCTCAGGTCTCCGTGTGTTGTTTTCTGCGGAGCGTGGTTTCTCTGGCTTAGGATTAGGCCGATTGGCGGCTTGTCCCGCTGTTTGTGACGATATTGCCTTTGAGTCGTTCAACTCAGGATCGTTACATAGGAGGTCTAGTTGCTTGTCCTGAGTTGTCGGCGGTGGTGATGCTGCCATGTGGTGCTTAGAAGTACGAGTAGATGGGCGTGGTTGCATGTCTGTACTT
Organism: Amorphophallus konjac; assembly: GCA_022559845.1. Lineage (NCBI taxonomy): Eukaryota > Viridiplantae > Streptophyta > Magnoliopsida > Alismatales > Araceae > Amorphophallus > Amorphophallus konjac. The sequence continues at coordinate 318,886,351 of CM040120.1, read as the reverse complement.
CGGCACTTGTGTTTTGAGCTTCTGTGTCGTGTGAAGCCTCCACTTGTTGTTGCCTAAGGTCTGTTGAGTGCCGACCCGCTAGCGGATGACGGTGGGTTATTCCCGGTGAGCGGTTTGTAATTAGTTCCGCGGGCTCCTAGTCAACGGTAGCGTCCTACCGAGGGAGAATACTAGCTAGAGGACCTGGCTTAGACTATAGCCAGTGTGTGCACACGTGGTCAGGGACGGAGGACTTACGTCGACGGGCGTGACCCTGACTAGTTACTTGTTTGTTGTTCCTGTTTGGTTCAGCTTGTGTCTCTGTCTCTGCTGTTGTTACAGCAGTGCTGTAGGCGAGACGCTTGAGGTGCGGCGTAAGACGTCAGTGGACGCAGCTGGCTTTTTAAGGGGGTGCTTCCGTCACGTGACGCGTAGCTCTCGCGTTTTCTTGCGCGTCATGACCTTTGCGAGTTACCCGTTCGTGGCCGTGCTCGAGGTCAGTGTTTTGTTGTCCGCACGGTGTTCTGTTCGTGCGTGGGGCTTTGTGCACGACGTTTCCGGTCGTGTACGTGCTTGTTTGGCGTCTGTCTAGGTCAAGTCTAGACCTGGATTGTTTGGGGCTGGTTGACAGGCTGGTGTACCCTTCTGTGTGAGTTTAGGGTCATCCATCTGTTGCCTTTTGTTTGGAGTAGTTTGGGGTGCTGAGGTTAATTCAGCAGTCGCTTGTTTGGTGCGGGTTCTCACCCTCTCCTGCGTGTTCCCTACTCCTACTTCCCGTCTGTTCCTTTACAGCTTTGTAGTGTAGCTTTCCTGCTTTGCTACACCTGTTGTTCCTGCTGCTTTGTTGTTGCTTCCGTTGCCTTCGCTTTGTGCGCTGTCCAGTGGGGATCCGCGTGACCCCTACTGAGTTTCTGTTGAGACTCACCCCTGCTGCTTTTCAGGTGGGTTTCGCCGTCTGCCTCTGCTGTTCTTGGTGGAGCGCTCTCTTGCTGTTGTAGCTGCCAGCCGTACCTGCGTCGGGCTTCTCCCGACTTCTGTGTACGTTTCTTTCTGTCGTACTGTACTGTGCTAGACTTGTTGTCTCTCCTTTGGGCTGGACTCTGTGCATAATTGTAATTGTTGAATTATTAATGAAAAGGTAATTTTATTTCTGCTATTTTAGCAATCCAATCTAATGAAATTGCTTACTGTTATATCTCTGTGGCTTCAATGTACTCTACACATGCCTTTTATCCCTTCGGCGCTTTCCCGCGCTTGGGAGGCCTCGCGGGTCCCTCATGGTATCACGTGTATTCGGTATTTATACCGGGTGCACCGGGTATCCGGAATCCGGGTCGCTACATGTATGAATGCATAAAACCATTAAAACGTAAAATTCATGATCTATCATGCATGGAATTCAATCAAAACAGAGGGATTTTATTCCTATCATGGTGTTTCTGCCGTTCATGAGATAACCTACCTCTTAACTAGGCTTTAAGCTTCCAATTTAGGGTTGAAAAGACGTGCCCTAGCTCTCCTCTTCCTGTGACTTTTCAGCAACTTCCTTGGGCTCTAACTCCTCGACCTCTTGACCTAAAGACGTGAAATTTTGAGAGTAGTTAGTCTAAAGTATTGTATATAAAATCTTCTAAAGAACTTATCCGAAATTATGACTCCTTACCTTGATTCTTTACGGCCCAAAAGTAAGGGTCGCTCAGTTCAGAACTAAGTCCTATTTATAGGGATTTGGCTAGGGTTTCAAGATTAGATCGATTCTAGAGTCCTTAATTCATCAAAATCTGATCTCTAAGAGTTCCTAGTAACTTAACATGTCCGTCTAGTTAGGTCTCTTGCAGATAGGGTTCCAAAATTCCAATCTTTTTGGGTGTTCTTCTGTCACGTCCCGAGCGTGGAAGATACTCGGATGCGTGACGCGTCTATATAGATCGTGTCATTAGAGCGATAAGAATTTTAACATACAAAATTTCGGAGTGCGCAAATGACTAAAAATCTAATAAATTCCAATAGTCCAAGTGATGTTTATTTGATTAATCAAAGGAAATAAAGATATTCCATGACAAATTTTCAAATTTAGAAAGCCAAACATTAGGCTACATGACTTAACACAAAGTTTATACCACTAACTGACATAACTGGGAATACAAGGTAGACTCAAATAAATTCAAAGACTCGACTAGCTAATGATCAATGAATGGCGTTCTAGCACTCTTCACTCGGCCTCAAACCCATTCTTGTCGCTATCCGAATCACATGAAAATGTTAGGAAGCAATTGGATGAGCGAATCGCTCAGTAGGAATTACATCTCAAATTCGAGTAATCTTTACGTGAATTGCAATTTACATGTATTATCAGTATGACTATGCATGACGTACGTATAAAAGAATCGGGTATGCAGGTATATCTATACATGATGAACAATAAGAGATCAAGAGCTGTATACAGAGAGTATATCAAGATTTCAAGTATTTGACAAGCAGTATTTCAAGAATTATAGATGTAAATGCCACTTCGGGTCATGTACGATTACGAATTCAAGTGCGAGTATGTACTCATGTACAAGTATATCTCAGGTACGAGCAAGTAAAATTTAATTCAAGCAAGTAAAGTTAAGTACGTATCAGTAGAATTGGCTATTTCAATCAAGCAAGTATTTCACCCTTTCTCGGGCCACTAGTCAAGTATTACCCGTTCCGGGCCACGTAAATCAAGTCAAGTGAGTAAAAAGAGAGTAGGGTGGAGTGTCTCAAGTCAAGCAAGTACTCCGGTGTAATGTTAAACACCGTGGTCAATAAACTCCCATGGGCACAAGTACCTTGGGGTGCTCCTCCTAAGACCAGACCGGGTCCTATATGCACATCATTTCATGTATTACCTTTGACATCCACTCTCATTTATAGTCAATATGGAGTTTCAAGGGTTGCCTTAGTAGGATATACAAGGTAGATTTTTATGGAATGGAATTTAAGGACTCATAATATGCAAGAAAATGACTTAGGGTTGCGTCTGTACAACCACGATAGAAATGAGGGAAAAAGTATCAATTTATATACTTTTTTCTAAACAAAAACTCTAGATAACTCCATAGTAAGGTTAAATAAAAGTTAGAACATCCCATAAGGGCCATTATGCAATTATGCCAGTTTACTATTTACGAATACTATTCATTACTATTCACTTACTATTCATTACTATTCACTTACTATTCATTTACACTATTCACATAAATAACGCCCTTCGCTGAGTCGTCATTTTTGTGAGTGACGACTATTTAAACAGTCATCATTTCTAAGTTTATATATATATTAATCATTTAGTATATTAATCATCCATGTGAAAAATTTAATAAATGTGAATTATGATACCTAATCTAATGCATGAGCATACCGTTAGATTCGTTATATTTTTCTCTACCTATCTACATGTCTATATCAAAAAAATTATTTTATTTGGAAAAGTGATACTATTCATTGAAATAGTGACTTTTATACACTATTCATACGGTAAAAATTCCTCAAAAATAGAAAGTAAGGATATGGACAGGTATAGGACATTCTCGGGAGTTCAGAATCATGCTCATGCGAAATTTTTTAGGTTTTGATATTTAATAAATCGGGATGATTTACGCCGGAAAAGTATATTTCGTGACTCAAAATACTATTCAAACACTATTCATTTTTAATACTTTCATTAAATCAGGAATTAAGTGCATAGTTAAATAGCGAAAATTATGAGGGTTCCAGAACCATATTCATGCAGGAGTTTCGTGATTAGGTTAAAAAAGTTATAATTGTCTGAACATGGTGGCTCTATATTATGAGTCACAGTTTATTATTTAAACACTATTCATTTTTAATTCTTCCAGTAAATCAGGAATCGAAGACATGGATAGGTAGAGAAAAATCTCAGGATCACAGAACTATATTCGTCCAAAACTTTCATAGTCCAGTTTATTAGTTATAGATTTTTGAATGCTTTGATTTACTGGTTTCTAAAAATTTCAAGAAAATGAATTGACGACATTGGTCATGTCGTTAATTAATTGACGACTGTTTATACAGTCTTCAATTTGGTAATTGACGCCCTGGTCAGGGGCGTCATTTACAAAACTGTTTCACTATTCACACACTATTCATGCACTATTCATCCATATAAAAATTTGCTAAATCAGGAAGTAATGATACGAATATGTCGAGAAAAATGTCAGGATTCCAGAAACATGTTCATGCAAAAATTTAGTGCTTTAGTTTAATCGGTATGGATTTTTGAATGTGTTGAATTATCCATTACTCAAAATTCAGGAAATTAAATTGACGACATTGGTCATGCAGTTAATTAATTGACGATTGTTTACACAGTCTTCAATTTGGTAATTGACGCCCTGGTCAGGGGCGTCATTTACAAAACTATTTTACTATTCACACACTATTCATGTACTATTCATCCGTATAAAAATATTCTAAATCAGTAAGTAATGATACAAATATGTCGAGAAAAATGTCAGGATTCCAGAAACATGTTCATGCAAAAATTTAGTGCTTTAGTTTGATAGTTATGGATTTTTGAATGTGTTGAATTATCAATTACTCAAAATCCATGAAATTAAATTGACGACATGAGACATGTCGTTAATTAATTGACGACTGTTTACACAGTCTTCAATTTTGAAATGGACGCCCTTGTCAGGGGCGCCAATTACATTGACGTTTTTTGAATTATTAATTACTTAAAATTTCAGAAATAGAATTGACGACATTGGTGGTGTCTTTATTTAATTGACGACGTTTACTAAGTCGTCAATTGTTTAATTGACACCCTAGTCAGGGGCGTCATTTTCAATGCCCCTGTGTGTTTAACACGTTAACAGAGGCTATAATTTAAGGTTTTAAGACTGAAAAATAGTGCGATAAAATCCGTTAAAAAGCTCATGAAATCATGCTAAAAAAATCATGATAACAGTATGTAACGAGCTATTAACAGATGTATACCATGGTATTATTCTGGGTCATGGTAAATATATATATATATATATATATATATACATAGCATGGTTGACTAGTTGATCAAACTCTAAATATGCATCAATTAACATATTAGCTACTAGTTAGGCAAGGATTTGAGAACACCTACCTTTTGACGTGTGATACGAGATTCAGAGCTGCAACAGGATCGCAGTAGGATGTAGCCTCGGGAGGAAGATGCTCCTACAGCACAGCAGTAGCCTCTGACAGGGCTACGGATGTGATTAGTTATAGGGAATGATAAGGCATTTGTTAATACCTTGTGGGTCATGCTGAGTGGGCATTGTTTTTGTCAGCTCGAATGGGTTGCTTGTGTCTCAATCTTCTAGAATCACGTGTTTAAATGACGTCTTTGTGAAGGGTCATTCATTTAATAAATGACGCCTTGTATGAGGGCGTCATTTATTTGGGTAGCATTATTGTGGCATTATTAATGAGAATGACGCCTTGCAAGAGGGCGTCATTTGTTAGACAACTCTGCCCCACTCACGTGTTGTGTATATATATATTAATATTTTAATAGAATGGGGTCCTATTCAAATTGACGCCTTCATGCATGTCTTCAATTCTGTAAATGACGCCCATGTAAGGGGTCTTCAATTTGGAAATTGACGCCCTAGTTAGGGGCGTCAATTCCTTTGGTGGGTGGGAAAGGAATCCACTACGTACTATCATGGCCCATGTGTTTAAAGGTGTTCTGTACATATATATCTTAACCCCCTCATAGTTTATTTCTTGGTACAAGACCTCCCAAGTAAGATTCCTTACCCATATGCATAAAGTTGGAATGTACATTTGTATTCTAGTCCTCATATAATTTAATTTCTTACACAAAACCTAGAATTTTATTAAGAAGAGTAGATTATGTATTTTATAAGTTAAGATTTCCATTTTAACTTCAAAGATTTTTATCTTTAAAAATTGTGGGAATTTGTTTGTGAAATTTCAGGGGTGAGACCCTTACATTTTTCTCTATTTTTACATATAATTTTTTTTGAAAAATTCTTTTTAAATAAAAAGTGACACTATTCACGTCACTATTCATGTTTAGGAAATAACGACTTAGCATATGTCGTTATTTTGAAGTGAGATTTTTCGTATTCACTTTACATTAACTAAAATTATCTATATACCCTTTCTCACTTTCTAAATTATGTTTATCCTTTAACACTTCATCTATATACCCTTATTTCTTCAAAATAATGATATAATGTAAAAGTTGAAATATGAAAATATCTAAATTATGAAAATATGAATTGGCATCTTGTAAAAGTGATGTTTAACCTTTAAAACACTATCTATATAACCTATTTCCTATTTCTTTGGAATAGTGTAATATTAATTTCCTAAGTGATTAAAAATATAAATTGACATTTCCTAAAATATAATTTGACATCTTCTAAAGCATCTATTGGTAATTAAATATTTTAAATGGTTAAATCAATAGAATTAGAATATGAGTTCAATAATTATATATATATATATAATTTTTTTTGTATATTTCTATTTTAAAATCCTCGGGTGTTACACCCTCTCCTACTTAAAAGAATTTGGTCCCCAAATTCAACTGTATAAGGATATTACGAAAAGTATAAAATACTTATAGTTTAGAATGATTATGGATCTCTTCTTTTCATAGATTATTCGGTCTCCCAAGTTGCTTCTTGTTCCGTGCATCGATTCCATTGGATTTTCACCATAGGGATCATCTTGCTCCTTAGAACTCGGACTTCGCGGTCGAGGATCCGCACCGGCCTTTGCTCATAAGTGAGATCTCTTTGAATCACCAAATCGGCATGGTCGATGACGTGAGAAGGGTCGTGCACATATTTCTTCAGCATAGATATATGGAATACATTATGCACTTTCGAGAGTTGAGGAGGTAAAGCAATACGGTAGGCCACCTCGCCCACTCTTTCCAATACTTCGAATGGACCGATAAACCTCGGTGTGAGCTTGCCCTTAACACCGAATCTTCTAATACCTCGGCCAGGAGATACCTTGAGAAATACATGATCACCAACTTGGAACTCCAAATCTCTCCTTCTATTATCAGTATAAGATGTTTGCCTGCACTGAGCTACCTTGAGTCTCTCTCTGATAAGGTGTATCTTCCCAGTCGAATCTGTTGTGTCCCTGGTTAAGCTGTGTATCAGCGTTTGTTGGCAAGCTGTGTTGCCCAGCTGTTAGTGAAGCCACACTCGGTTTGAGTGTGGGGTGGATGTAGGTCCGTGGACCGAACCACCTAAAAATCTCTGTGCAGTGGTTGGTTGCTCCATATCTCCTATCTACTTCACAGGTTACATTGCATTCTCGTTTATATCTGTGCTGCTTCTGCTAGTTGTTTATTTGGGCGCAGGTTACGTATTTGATCTTTGGTTTAAAAGGATATTCTACCCGTTCTTCAGATTGGTTGTCTTGCTTTGTTAGAGTTCTAGTTTTATTATTGAGCCGAAAAGTTTTTAAGAGTGGGATTCATTCACCCCCCCTCTGAATCCTCCGCACCGATCCTAACAATTGGTATCAGAGCGGTTCCCTATTTCTCCAGATTCAACGATCTGTAGGGGATCCTACTGGTCTAATAGGTGCATTTCTGATCGGGTCTTATTGCTTGGTTTTACTCCTGAATTGATTCAATGAAGCATCCACCGATCTTTAGTGGTTCTGGATTTAAGTTGTGGCTTAGAGGTCTGCGTATCTATGTTAAACAACTTGATCCGGATCTGTGGAAGTTGATTTCGCATGGTCCACACATACTGCCAAAGAAAACGTCCAAATGGACTGACAGTGATAGATACATGTGTGATCAAAACATGAAGGCTATGGAAATTATGAAGGCTGCCACTGACAAGGCCTTACACTCGTGTTTTTATCATTGCAGGTCAGCCACCGAAATCCTGGACAAACTGAAGATAGCCTTCCAGTCAAAGGAGGACGCCTGCATGATGGCCAATGGGACTGATCATAGTAACAATCAAAGTGATGAAGAGGACAATGATGATCAGGTAAATCCCTTTGAAAACTATGATTTAGATGATTGGGAAAATGCATATTCTGAGCTGCTTGAATCTCATGAACTGTTAAGAAAAAAGTATAAAAAATTGAAGAAGGGTACTGGGTTAGTTAGTTCAAGTTCTCCATGTAAAAATTGTTCTAAGATGAAGCAATTTCATAATGCCTGCATATCTGATATTCACACGCATAAAAATCAGTATGAAAAATTGATGAAGGAATTTGAATGTGTTAGCTCAGAACTAAGCAAGCTAAAATTTGTAAACGTAGAATTACAGAAAGATCTTGAAAAATAGCAAAAAGACTTTAAGGAATTTGAAAACAGAGGAAAGCAGGAAGTCAATTCAGAAGATCAACTTCTAATAAATGAATTGGTTCAGAATGACAAACTTAAGGAAGAAAATGAGAAGTTAAAAATGCTGAACTCCACTATGTCAGAGAGACTTCTAACCTTAGAAAAAGGAAAAACAGTTAGTGTTGAAGTTCCTGAAAAATTGAGCAATCTGGAACAAGAAATTGAAAATTACAAAACTGCTAACAAGGTGTTAACTGAATGTGTGAATTACAATGAGCAAGAAATTGCCAGCTATGAGTTACAAATCACCTCTTTAGAAAATGAAATTCTAAATTTGAAGAGTTCCTTGTCTAAATTTGTTAATGGGCAGGATAATCTGAACAAATTGCTGGGAACAAAGGTCAACTTCCAGAAGGAGGGGTTAGGCTATAACCCTATAAATAAAAAGAACATTGAAAACAAAATTCAGACATCTTCTGTTTCTAGCTCTAATTTTAAGAAAGAGGGACTAGGCTACAGTCAGTCATGAGGAAGGTCGATGGATCCAATTTGAAAACCGTTTTTGTTAAATCTTCTGAACAGGAAAAACCTTCTACTTCATCATTTCCACCTCATTATAAGGCTAAGAAAATAGAAAAACTGGATAAAAATCAGAAAATGATTGGAAAACAGAAAGTGAATAAAAAGGGTCCATCAGTGCATGCTGATCACAGTCTTCACACAAACTCACATGTATCTAAAAAGAAAACCTCATGCCATTACTGTCATAAACCTGGTCATTTGATGCATGAATGTAGATTGATGGAAAAGGATGATCTGAGTGCTAGGAAATATCATGTTAAAAATCTTTCATCTCAGAAAAGGAGTGTCACATGTTCTAATTGTGGCAAATTAGGACACTCAATTGCTCAGTGCTGGTTTGCTAGTGGTAAGAAAACCTTCTATTCATATCATGCTAAATTCCCTGCAAACCAACATATTTTTAATAGAAACAAGTCTATTTCAATGAACCAGCACATCATCTGTTTTAACTGCAACAAAATTGGTCACAAGACCTCTGAATGCTGGTCAGGTACTTTTGAAAGAAATTCTCTCAAATGCTCTCACTGTGGAAAGCATGGCCACACAGTCAAGGACTGTTGGCATGCTCAGGGTAGAAAAGAGAATTTTAAACATGCTAAAATCCCTGCAAATAGACATGCTGTTCATGAGAATTTTAAGATAATAAATTCCTCTCATTATTTTAACTATGCAAAGCCGGGTCACAGGGCTGCAACCTGTTGGCTGGTAGGATACCAAAGCAATGCTGGTTTTGGTAAACAGAACTTTAATTCTGTAAATAGAAATTTTCATACATATGCACATAAAAATCATGTTAATAAGAATGTGCATAAATCCAATTTGAAACATGCTGCATCTTGCCATTATTGTGGTACAATTGGTCATTCAATGAATAATTGCTACCTGATGAAATCTGATGACCATGCTGCTAGGAGATTGTTTAGAAAATCTGCTAGGAATGTCACTGCTAATTCAGGACCCAAGATTTCTTGGGTGCCTATTTGTGCAAGATAGCTTGCTAACCTGCAGGTGTGCCTTGGAAGCTGAAGAATAAAGAGGGGTAATAAACCAAGGCACTCAAGAAGAAAAACCCCTTCCCGAACTTTTCAGGTAAATTTCTTGCACTTCCTGGTTTTAGTGTTACTGCATAGCATGTTAAATGTTTTTTTCTTATTCACTCTTCATCTGCATTGTCTGAATTGATGTTTCTGAATTTTTCCTCATTCTGAATGTGCATAAATCACAAATTCATATGTTTAGTTTTCATGGCAAACATTGTATGTTCTCAGGGGGAGCTTAGTCATCTTTGCTTGTTGTGTCTATCTTTCCTTCAATCATCTCATCATGAATACAGTTTCAGCTTGATACTCATTTTATTGGCTGTTATAATTTCTTTCATACATGGTCTGAGGGGGAGTTAGCTTAAGATTAATTTCTCGGTGACAAAATGCTGAATAAAGTACAGAGTTATTACTGCTGGTTGGATAAGTGAGTTAACGTAGTGTGGAAATAGAGTTAACGCACCAGACAGCTTATTCCTTGAGAACCTGATGTGAAGTGCCTCTGGTTGAGTGAGTTGACGCAATGATGAAACTGAGTTAACGCTGTGGGCAATTGGTTTCTGAATTTGAGCAAATGTTTGTGCTATCTAGTTGGATGAATTGACGCAGTACTGAGGTTGAGTTAACGCACTGAGGAATATAATTTGGAAACTGGATTGGTTTGTGAGCTAGAACTGAGTCAAAACAGCTATGCCATGGTAAAATCTCTCTGTTATATCTTTCTTTTGGAAACTTCCCTATCTCACATCAACTTGTTTTGTCCATCAATTCCGTCCCTTCCGTTCTTATCCCACAATAAAGCCTCCTTGACATCTTAGTATGAGGGAAGAACTCTAGAGCACTGATAATTCTTAAATTCAGGGGGAGTTAAAGTGATAATTCTTGTTGAGTATGATATGAGATCTATAATTCTTATGATATTTGAATTTAAGAACTTTTTAACCCAATAATGCACTATGTATGGAACAAAAGCTGAACATTTTAATAAAACTAGGACCTTATCATCTCTCGATCCTTATTGCTCAAAAGTAAAGAAACCAATGTGTGCACAGGAATTTAATATTTGTATTGATAATGAACTCAGAAATTGTTTATAAACGCTGAAGATGCAATATATTACACATGTAATAAAATGCAGAGCAATGGTAGTTTTTCATTGAGAAACTAGCCCTATGCACCAAAGAAGTGCTGAAGAGCAAGTCATGAGGTGCACTACTATCTCTGTCTTCAAGTGAAAAATAAATTATTCCAGAGCAATGGTAACTATTAACTGAGAAACTACCTCCATGCACCTATGAAGTGCTGATAGGCATGTCATGACGTCAGTTGCCAACTCTGGTTCATATATGCAGAATAGTTTGCTATGCTGAGTAACCGGGGACTCGGGTGTCTGATAAACACGTGTACTCGTGTCAAAAGGCTAGCTATACTTGACTGCAAATGAAAACATAAAAATAAGTTGAAAATGCTGAAAATGTGAAAATAATCAAAACTTGTGAGTATGTTTGATCTGAAGCTCCTTATTCAACTGAGTCTATCATCAATGCCAGTTAAATTTCTCTCTCTATAAAAGGCTTCTTAAAATTGACAGATATAAGGGACAGTTATGAAAATGGTTCTAGTGTGAAAAGAGTTCCACTTTTTCTCCAGACAGGTGGCTTTAGTGGTTCATGGTTTTTAATTCGATGTTTTAAGATTATTTCCTCTCTTTATCATTAAATGAATTGGAGCCTATTTACATACATCTCTTTCATGGGAACTTGATCTGCAACTCTTAAATTCTTGAATATAAGCATGTCAACTCATTATCTTAGTATCTTAAGAAAATTCCTTGAACGGATGTCCTTCTGGCTACTTATCTTGTTTCTTCTGTTCATATCTGCCTCACTGCGTAGACGCAATGTCCCTTGGCATCCACGCACTACTTCTAATACAACCTTCCTCATAATCCGGTTCACCGACTTGAACCGGCTGAACCGTTCACTAAAAGGGTCTTCGTAGCTTCTTTAAAAGCGTAGTTTGACCACTGCTCGTCTCCACTCCTTTCAAAAACCCTTGGTCGTTCCACCTTCTGTGTTCTCCAAAACCCTCACAGCTTTTTCCCTGCTCCATTCACCTCGCTACCATGGCTCCTCCGACATCCACTACAAAGGGGAAGAAGAGGGCAGAGGAACCTCCCAGACGTTCAGCATCAGCCGAAGGCATAATGGAGCCCAGCTCCATAGCTGATCACGATAAAGGGAAGAGGAAGGAGACGCGTCCCCGCAATCCTAGTCCGCCAACCAAAAAGCGGAAGGCATCTGATGTCAGGAAAGAAAAGAAGGGTTCATCTTCAGGCTCTGCAACAGGTCAGAAAGGTGCGGACAGATGTCTTCCAGTCACAGCAGAAGAACCTCTGAAAGTTCTCAACTCCCGGTATGTTGATGCTACCGACCATGAGATGCTTGCAATTTTTCCGGAGCTGTTTCTGACCTTAGACTATCAGGGCTGGTGGTCATTTGTCACAAACCATAAGGCCTATTATCCTACCCTGGTCAGAGAGTTCTACAAAAATTTGAAATATGAACCACAAGTTCCAAAACTTACATCATCTGTCAAGAATGTCTGTTTCGAACTAACAAATAAGCTTTTTGCCCGAGCCTGAAAAATCCCCAAAAATGGAGTTCAGCTGCATGATTTTGAGTACGATGAGCACGATGCTTTTGCGCTCCTGACTGACAAACCCAGTGATCATTCCGATGTCAGGGAAACCTATCTAGCCAGTCTCAAAGCCAATCAATTCCCTCCATTGAATAGACTGCTCCATCACATTTGCACTTCAATGATCACACCACAGAGCAGTGGTAGAGAAAGGGTGACTGAGATGCAAAGGTTTCTACTTTACTGTATGCTGAAGAGAATACAGATTTCCCTGCCTGATGTAGTGATTCAAACTATGGGGTCTTGTCTGACACAGTCCAGAACACTTCCTTTTGCTGCTCCATTAACTGCCATTTTTAGAAAAGTGGGTGTCGACCTTGGTTCTGAGAAGAAAATAATCATTCCTCAAGGGAATGTTTACACCCTTACTTACATTCAGAAGTTCATGGGATTTAAAGTCATTGATGGTAAGCCATTTAGAATTCTTCCCAGTCAGAAAATAGCTCCATCAGAAACAGGTCAGGCATCAAGAACAGCCACTATGGATGAAAGTCAAGTGAACAGGACAGAGATACAGATTCCATCAGATGTGAGAGAAGAAAGACCAGAGGTTGAGGACACATTTGCTAGATCATCTAGCCCTCAGTTGGAAACTGGGGAACCCAGTGGTTCTGCACCTACAATGGAACCCCTTATAACTGGAACCATTGATGTTTATAGGAGACATTTTCCAACTTCTGATGCAGGTCCACCACCAGCCACTGTTGAAGAGATGTTCGCTCACATGTCTATGATGCTGCAGCGTCAGGATGCAAAGATGGACAAATTAATGGAGTTTACAAACTATCATCTCAACAAACTGACAGCTCGGATTGTACAATTTGAAGTTTCTGTCTTATCCGAGTGGCAGAAATTTTTACTCTCCAAGATGCTATCTGACCAAGCTACAAGGTCCGTCTTGCAGCACATATCATCTCTCCTTGATAAACTAGCCACTTTGGTGCAAGAGATGCACAGCCAACAAGCTACAACTTTTTCATCCTTTGCCAAGATTACTGATCTGTGCTATGATGTGAGAATAGCAGTTGAAACCATCAAGAGTCCTGTCAATGCACTTCCCCAATGCCTCAAAGTTGTGTTAGAAAAGATTGACAAAGTGACTACAGCAATTCAGTCACTTGGAGACAAGTTTCACAATAAGGAATCTGTCACAGCTGATCTCTCTTCTGCCATTGACAGTGTACGCACCACTCTAAGTCACCAGCTGGGCGAAATCTCTCAGGATATCAGGAATATACTGGCCAGAGATCAATCTGCCTCAGGACAGCAGTCTCATCAGCCACCTCAAGGGCACTCCTCTCGTCAGCAACAAACACCTTCTTCTGCCAGAAAATACAATCGTTACTTTCCATAGCTGTCCCACATCTACCCCCCTTCCTGATGATGTCAAAGGGGGAGGAGAATTATGAAGTCAAGCTGGAATCTAAACTAGAGTTCATTGCATCTAGAGTTCATTGCATCTGCATCAATCCTACTGACTAACTATATGTTTTCTTCTTTTTGTCTGGTTCAATGATGTAAAGTCTTGAACTTGAATGGACGGCAAAATTAATGCTTGATTCAGTCAATGAATAGATTTCCTGTTAATCTAAAGCTCCTTGCTTGATATGAATAACCATGGTTGTTTAGATGCAATGGCAATAATGGCATTCACTTCATAGTTTCCATCATCAAAAAGGGTGAGATTGTTGTGCCCCTGGTTTTGATGATGACAACCATGAGATATGAATGATGTGTTCAATTCAGTGATGAATTAAATTCTCATTCAATAATACTTTCACTTGATTTCATTCTTGTTGCTAGAAAGGAACAGGGTCGACGCTGGGAGCTTAAAGCGTCCATGCATCAGTTGAAGAAGCCTTCACTGATATCCACAATGTTAACTCCACGAAGCAGAGACCCTCACGAGTTGTTTCACTGCGTCAACGCCAAAATAGAGCAGCGTCGACGCAACAGTTACAAAGGAAGAGCCAATGGCTTACTGGATTACTCTGGTGCGTCAACGCATTCATCAAGTGGCGTCAACGCAGCAGGTTGATGGATCGACAAGGTGACCAGAGGGTGGACGCAGTTGCACAATGCGTCAACGCACTCCACACGAAACGTGAGAGGGTTAAAGCCATCTAAGTTCAGATGCTGGAACACCAATGCGTCAACGCAGCATGCTGAGAGCGTCGACGCAGCACGTCTATCTGTTGAAGACTTGATCACTGGATCACCGATGCGTCAACGTAGCAGGCTGATGGAGTCAACACAGCAGACTTGATATTTGCTGTAGAATGTCCTTGAAGGCTGCGTCAACCCTTTGGAGCAAGTGAGTTGACGCCACCTGACTCTAGTTGCTGACACGTGGGCCAAGTATTGGGCAGGAAATGTGGAAGACACACGCCCTAGCCGCTGCTGGTATATATTGGAGCCTTCGTCTTCAGATGGAGGCTGATCGAAGAAAAAGCCTGGAGAGCAGAAAGCCATTCTATCCACAAAAAGAGAAGAAGAAGAAATAGAAGAAGAGTGAGCCGGCAAGAAGAAAAAGAGTTGAAGAGAAGAAGGAGAGAACAACGTGAGAGAAAAGGAGAGCAGAAGAGAAAGAAAGAGAGAAGGAGTAGAACAGAAAGAGTGCGTGAGCTGAGAAGAAGAAAGAAGAGGAAGAAAAGAAGAAGAGGAGAGAAGTCTATTGAAGACCTGTTCAGTCTGTTCGTGGATCAAATCCAGAACGACTATTGTGGTTCATTTCCAGCTTTTGTTGCTGTGCTTTTCATGTTTCTTAATTTTAATATACTCCTATTGCTATTGTTCTTCCGATCTGGACTGAGGTCGGGTTCCTCCTGGTGGGACAGGAGAAGGGAGATCTGATCTCCGGTTTGCAAGCAGCAGGGGGGCTGCTTGTGGGTTCCCTCCGGGCTAGGAGGAAGAGAGGCTAGGCCTCTGGTGGATTGCTAGTAGCAGAGTGCTACTGGCTGGTTCACTGGTAGCGGGGCTGCTACTAGTGGGGTTCCCTCTTGGTATAGAGGAAGAGAGACGTGAGTCTCTGGTTTCTAGTGACCGTGGGTTGCTAGAGGTTCCCTCCGTGTAGGAGGAAGAGGGGAGGTTGTTCCCCTGGGTAAGCTGTGTATCAGCGTCTGTTGGCAAGCTGTGTTGCCCAGCTGTTAGTGAAGCCACACTCGGTTTGAGTGTGGGGTGGATGTAGGTCCGTGGACCGAACCACCTAAAAATCTCTGTGCAGTTGTTGGTTGCTCCATATCTCCTATCTACTTCACAGGTTACATTGCATTCTCGTTTATATCTGTGCTGCTTCCGCTAGTTGTTTATTTGGGCGCAGGTTACGTATTTGATCTTTGGTTTAAAAGGATATTCTACCCGTTCTTCAGATTGGTTGTCTTGCTTTGTTAGAGTTCTAGTTTTATTATTGAGCTGAAAAGTTTTTAAGGGTGGGATTCATTCACCCCCCCCTCTGAATCCTCCGCATCGATCCTAACAGAATCTCTAACCATATCTGGGCCTAGAATTTATCTTTCACTGACTTCTTCCCAGCATATTGGAGAATGACAACTCCTGCCATAAAGCGCCTCGAAAGGTGCCATTTGAATACTAGCTTGATAGTTGTTATTATAGGCAAATTCGACTAGGGATAAGTGGTCGTTCCAGCTTCCGCCGAAATCTATAATACATGCCCTTAACATATCTTCAACAACCTGATTTGTCCTTTCAGTCTGACAATCTGTCTGGGGATGGAAAGCAGTGCTGAAATTAAGTTTCATCCCCAGAGAGTGTTGTAGACCCTTCCAAAAATGAGAGGTGAAGCGTGGGTCTCGGTCAGATACGATAGAGACGGGAACTCCATGCAATCTAACCATCTCCTTAATATACAGGGCAGCAAGTACGTCGACTGACCATCGACTTTTGATGGGTAAGAAATGGGCCGATTTAGTTAACCGGTCGATAATTACCCAAATTCCATCATATCCGCCCCTAGACTTGGGCAAACCCATGATAAAGTCCATGCCAATATCTTCCCACTTCCACTTGGGAATATCCAGCGGATGTAACTTTTCGGCGGGTTTTTGATGTTCCGCCTTCACTTGTTGGCATGTGAGGCAACGAGACACAAAGTCTGCTACCTCCCTTTTCATGCTAGGCCACAAGAAAGTTTTTTTCAAGTCTTGGTACATCTTAGTGGCCCCAGGGTGGATTGTGTATCTTGATCTATGAGCTTCTTCAAGAATCTTCTTCTTCAATTCGGGACAGTCGGGCACACATGTCCGTTCATGAAATAGCAATCTGCCATCAGGTGCCAGCTTGAAATCCAGTCTCTCGTCCAGCTTGCTCTTTATCTCCACTAGCGAGGGATCCTCTTCTTGTAGCTTCTTGATTTCAGGTAGCAAATCTGGATGTAGGCTCATATGAGATAGAATAATACACATGTTCTTCTCATCTGTGCTGATATCAAGCTCAGAGAATTTCTCCAGCAGTTTCCATTCTTGTATCATGTAGTTGGCCAATATTGTTCTCGACTTTCGACTAAGGGCATCAGCTACGGAATTACCCTTACCAGGATGGTACTGTATAGTGAAGTCGAAATCCTTGAGATACTCGAGCCAACACCTTTGCCGCATGTTCAGCTCCTTTTGGGAGAATAAGTACTTGAGGCTTTTATGATCGGAGTACACAGTGAATTATTCTCCGTAGAGATAGTGCCTCCAGATCTTCAAAGCGAATACTACTGCGGCCAGTTCTAAGTCGTGAACCGGATAGTTCTCTTCATGTTTCTTCAATTGTCGGGAAGAGTATGCAATGACTCTCCCATTCTGCATCAATACACATCTGAGGCCAATACTAGAAGCATCGGTATATACCTCGTAATTTTCTCCTTCCATTAGTAATGATAAGACTGGAGTAGTGGTCAAGAGATCCTTCAAAGTTTGGAAACTCTTTTCACAATCTTCCTTCCACTCATAAGGCACTTTCTTACGGGTTAACCTGGTCATAGGAACAACAATTTTGGAGAAGTCCTTGATAAAACGCCGGTAGTAACCAGCTAGACCCAAGAAGCTCCGAATCTCAGTTGCATTTGTGGGTCGTTCCCAGTTCTTCACGGCTTCGACCTTTGATGGATCAACAGTAATTCCGTTCTTCGAAACAATATGGCCTAAGAAGGATACTTCCTCGAGCCAGAACTCGCATTTGCTGAATTTGGCATATAACTTGTTTTCCCTTAATATTTGCAATGCCTTCTTGAGGTGTTCTTCATGATCCTCTTCGGTCTTTGAATAGATCAGAATATCATCAATAAAGACCACAATAAATTAGTCTAAATAGGGCATGAATATGCTGTTCATTAACTGTATAAAAGCTGCGGGGGCATTTGTTAGTCCGAAAGGCATAACAGTAAATTCGTAATGCCCATACCTGCTTCGGAATGCAGTTTTATGAATGTCTTCTTCTTTGATCTTCAATTGGTGGTAACCAGAATGAAGATCAATCTTAGAGAAATATAAAGCTCCAGATAGTTGATCGAACAACTCATCAATCCTTGGCAGTGGATACTTGTTCTTGATTGTAAGGTGATTTAGCTGCCGATAATCTATGCATAATCTCATCGATCCGTCCTTCTTTTTGACGAATAGCACGGGTGCTCCCCATGGGGAAGTACTCGGCCTGATAAAACCCTTGTTCAATAACTCCATTAGCTGCTCCTTTAGTTCCTTCAGCTCAGCAGGGGACATTGTGTAAGGTGCCCTGGAAACAGGACGAGCACCGGGGACAAGGTCGATTGTAAACGACACTTCCCTTTCCGGGGGTACGCCGGACAATTCTTCTGGAAAAATATCAAGAAAATCTTGAATACCACTGATGCCTTCAAGTTTAACCTTCTCGAATTCCGTGCCAATCACGAGTGCTATGAAAGCCATGCATCCCTTATTCACAAGTTTACTAGCTCGGAGTGCTGATATAAGAAGTGATTTACTCCGAGGACTATTGTAAACTAGCTCTGGGAAATCCACGAAAGTTACCTTGCCATGCCGGCAATCTACAGTTGCTTGGTATGTGGATAGCTAGTCGGCACCTAGTATGACGTCATAACCCTTCATATCTAGGCATATTAGGTCAGCAGGTAAATTACTTCCCTTAATCATCACTTCACAATTTGGATAGTGATAAGTGATATTAGACTCATTCCCAAGAGGTGTAGATATGACCAAATCTAACAGTTCATGTTTCTTAGAAAATGAAGCAACAAAGTTCTTGGAAACGAATGAATGAGTTGCTCCGGTATCAAATAAAACTTGAGCAGTTTTTGAACAAATAGTGAGAGTACCTTCCACAATTCCACCTTCAGTGGGTTCCGTCTCTCAGAGAGCTTGCAGACGGCCTTGTTTCTTTACCGGACGCTTCTCGTCTTTGATGTCATGCTCCTTCATCAGTAGGCAGTCTGGGATCCGATGCTCTCGGCTCCCGCATCAAAGACAAGCTCCTAACTTCCTCCAGCATTCCTCGATCTTATGGCCAGCTTTATCACAATACTTGTAAATTTCCTTTCATGGTGTGGTGGTAGAGAATGGCCTGTCATTCTTCTGGAATTTCTTTGCCTTGGAGGGCTCCCCTCCCATGAAGAATCGCTTCTTGTTGAAGGATTGTTTGAATTTTCCCGGGCTTGTGACGGGTTCCTTCTTGTCTCTTCCTCGGATTCTCTCAGATAATTCGGTGGCGTCTTCCAGCAGTTGAGCACGCCGAACCATCTCCGAATAGACTTGGATGTCCATCGGGGCAAGTTGTGTGATATAATGGGGCCGAAGCCCATTGAGGAATCTTCTCGCCTTCATCTTTTGCATACACACCAAGTGGGGTGCATACCTAGATAATCTGGAGAACTGGGCCTCATACTCGGCCACTTTCAAGCCCCGTTATTTTAGAACGGCGAATTCTGTGGCCTTCTTTTCCTGGATATGATTAGAGAAGTACTTGTTGTTGAAATGCTCTGTGAATTCATCCCATGTGACATGGTATTCTGGCAGTGTTGCTTCTATGGATTCCCACCAGCATCGAGCGTCCCGCTCTAGTTGGAATACGGCCAGTAAAACCTTCTCTTCATTCGCGCATTACATCACACGGAAGATTCGTTCCATCTCCTTTAGCCAATTCTCGGCATCCTCGGGGTCGGACGAACCCGTGAACCTCGGTGGGTTCATGTTACGGAAACTTCGGTGGAGATCTCCCGCTCCATGGTTTGCTCTGCCTTGGGCCACTTGCTGTAGTGCCTGTGTGAGGCCTTGCACGGTGCGGTGCATCTCGCGCCATTGTGCTCTTTCCGCAGCCATGATCCTACAAAAGAGTTAAGTATGATAAAGATCGGGTTTACTTGTAAGGTCGAAAGTCATTGTAGAACTTAACCCATGGCTCTATCCATCTTACCGGGTAAGGTATATCTATCCTTGAACTTGGGTTTTACCTATCCTTGGACTCAAGTTTTTACTTAGATTTCAATTTCTGACCTTTTATTTCTTCTAGTTCCCTAGGTTTGAAAACCTAGGCTCTGATACCACGAAGACTATCACGTCCCGAGCACGGAAGATACTCGGATGTGTGACGCGTCTATATAGATCGTGTCATTAGAGCGATAAGAATTTTAACATACAAAATTTCGGAGTGCGCAAATGACTAAAAATCTAATAAATTCCAATAGTCCAAGTGATGTTTATTTGATTAATCAAAGGAAATAAAGATATTCCATGACAAATTTTCAAATTTAGAAAGCCAAACATTAGGCTACATGACTTAACACAAAGTTTATACCACTAACTGACATAACTGGGAATACAAGGTAGACTCAAATAAATTCAAAGACTCGACTAGCTAATGATCAATGAATGGCGTTCTAGCACTCTTCACTCGGCCTCAAACCCATTTTTGTCGCTATCCGAATCACCTGAAAATGTTAGGAAGCAATTGGATGAGCGAATCGCTCAGTAGGAATTACATCTCAAATTCGAGCAATCTTTACGTGAATTACAATTTACATGTATTATCAGTATGGCTATGCATGACGTACGTATAAAAGAATCGGGTATGCAGGTATCTCTATACATGATGAACAATAAGAGATCAAGAGCTGTATACAGAGAGTATATCAAGATTTCAAGTATTTGACAAGCAGTATTTCAAGAATTATAGATGTAAATGTCACTTCGGGTCATGTACGATTACGAATTCAAGTGCGAGTATGTACTCATGTACAAGTATATCTCAGGTACGAGCAAGTAAAATTTAATTCAAGCAAGTAAAGTTAAGTACGTATCAGTAGAATTGGCTATTTCAATCAAGCAAGTATTTCGCCCTTTCTCGGGCCACAAGTCAAGTATTACCCGTTCCGGGCCACGCAAATCAAGTCAAGTGAGTAAAGAGAGAGTAGGGTGGAGTGTCTCAAGTCAAGCAAGTACTCCGGTGTAATGTTAAACACCGTGGTCAATAAACTCCCATGGGCACAAGTACTTTCGGGTGCTCCTCCCAGGACCAGACCGGGCCCTATATGCACATCATTTCATGTATTACCTTTGACATTCACTCTCATTTATAGTCAATATGGAGTTTCAAGGGTTACCTTAGTAGGATATACAAGGTAGATTTTTATAGAATGGAATTTAAGGACTCATAATATGCAAGAAAATGACTTAGGGTTACGTCTGTACAACCACGATAGAAATGAGGGAAAAAGTATCAATTTATATACTTTTTCCTAAACAAAAACTCTAGATAACTCCATAGTAAGGTTAAACAAAAGTTAGAACATCCCATAAGGGCCATTATGCAATTATGCCAGTTTACTATTTACGAATACTATTCATTACTGTTCATTACTATTCATTACTATTCACTTACTATTCATTTACACTATTCACATAAATAACGTCATTCGCTGAGTCGTCATTTTTGTGAGTGACGACTATTTAAACAGTCATCATTTCTAAGTTTATGTATATATTAATCGTTTAGTATATTAATCATCCATGTGAAAAATTTAATAAATGTGAATCATGATACCTAATCTAATGCATGAGCATACCGTTAGATTCGTTATATTTTTCTCTACCTATCTACGTGTCTATATCAAAAAAATTATTTTATTTGGAAAAGTGATACTAGTCATTGAAATAGTGACTTTTATACATTATTCATACGGTAAAAATTCCTCAAAAATAGAAAGTAAGGATATGGACAGGTATATGACATTCTCGGGAGTTCAGAATCATGCTCATGCGAAATTTTTTGGGTTTTGATATTTAATAAAATGGGATGATTTACGTCGGAAAAGTACATTTCGTGACTCAAAACACTATTGAAACACTATTCATTTTTAATACTTTCATTAAATCAGGAATTAAGTGCATAGTTAAATAGAGAAAATTATGAGGGTTCCAGAACCATATTCATGCAGGAGTTTCGTGATTAGGTTAAAAAAGTTATAATTGTATGAACATGGTGGCTCTATATTATGAGTCACAGTTTACTATTTAAACACTATTCATTTTTAATTCTTCTAGTAAATCAGGAAACGAAGACATGGTCAGGTAGAGAAAAATTTCAGGATCACAGAACTATATTCGTCCAAAACTTTCATAGTCCAGTTTATTAGTTATAGATTTTTGAATGCTTTGATTTACTGGTTTCTAAAAATTTCAAGAAAATGAATTGACGACATTGGTCATGTCGTTAATTAATTGACGACTGTTTACACAGTCTTCAATTTGGTAATTGACGCCCTGGTCAGGGGCGTCATTTTCAAAACTGTTTCACTGTTCACACACTATTCATGCACTATTCATCCGTATAAAAATTTGCTAAATCAGGAAGTAATGATACAAATATGTCGAGAAAAATGTTAGGATTCCAGAAACATGTTCATGCAAAAATTTAGTGCTTTAGTTTAATCGGTATGGATTTTTGAATGTGTTGAGTTATCCATTACTCAAAATCCAGGAAATTAAATTGACGACATTGGTCATGTCGTTAATTAATTGACGACTGTTTACACAGTCTTCAATTTGGTAATTGACGCCCTGGTCAGGGACGTCATTTACAAAACTATTTTACTATTCACACACTATTCATGTACTATTCATCAGTATAAAAATATTCTAAATCAGTAAGTAATGATACAAATATGTTGAGAAAAATGTCAGGATTCCAGAAATATGTTCATGCAAAAATTTAGTGCTTTAGTTTGATAGTTATGGATTTTTGAATGTGTTGAATTATCAATTACTCAAAATCCAGGAAATTAAATTGACGACATGAGACATGTCGTTAATTAATTGACGACTGTTTACACAGTCTTCAATTTTGAAATGGACGACCTTGTCAGGGGCGCCAATTACATTGAGGTTTTTTGAATTATTAATTACTTAAAATTTCAGAAATAGAATTGACGACATTGGTGGTGTCTTTATTTAATTGACGACGTTTAATAAGTCGTCAATTGTTTAATTGACGCCCTAGTTAGGGGCGTCATTTTCAATGCCCCTGTGTGTTTAACACGTTAACAGAGGCTATAATTTAAGGTTTTAAGACTGAAAACTAGTGTGATAAAATCCGTTAAAAAGATCATGAAATCATGCTAAAAAAATCATGATAACAGTATGTAACGAGCTATTAACAGATGTATAACATGGTATTATTCTGGGTCATGGTAAATATATATATATATATATACATAGCATGGTTGACTAGTTGATCGAACTCTAAATATGCATCAATTAACATATTAGCTACTAGTTAGACAAGGATTTGAGAACACCTACCTTTTGACGTGTGATACGAGGTTCAGAGCTGCAACACGATCGCAGCAGGATGTAGTCTCGGGAGGAAGACGCTCCTACAGCAAAGCAGTAGTCTCTGACAGTGCTGCGGATGGGATTAGTTATAGGGAATGATAAAGCATTTGTTAATGCCTTGCGGGTCATGCTGAGTGGGCATTATTTTTGCCAGCTCGAATGGGTTGCTCGTGTCTCAATCTTTTAGAATCACGTGTTTAAATGACGCCTTTGTGAAGGGTCGTTCATTTAATAAATGACGTCTTGTATGAGGGCGTCATTTATTTGGGTAGCATTATTGTGGCATTATTAATGAGAATGACGCCTTGCAAGAGGGCGCCATTTGTTAGACAACTCTGCCCCACTCACGTGTTGTGTATATATATATTAATATTTTAATAGAATGGGGTCCTATTCAAATTGACGCCTTCATGCATGTCTTCAATTCTGTAAATGACGCCCATGTAAGGGGTCTTCAATTTGGAAATTGACGCCCTAGTTAGGGGCGTCAATTCCTTTGGTGGGTGAGAAAGGAATCCACTACGTACTATCATGGCCCATGTGTTTAAATGTGTTCTGTACATATATATCTTAACCCCCTCATGGTTTATTTCTTGGTACAAGACCTCCCAAGTAAGATTCCTTACCCATATGCATAAAGTTGGAATGTACATTTGTATTCTAGTCCTCATATAATTTAATTTCTTAAACAAAACCTAGAATTTTATTAAGAAGAGTAGGCTATGTATTTTATAAGTTAAGATTTCCATGTTAACTTCAAAAATTTTTATCTTTAAAAATTGAGGGAATTTGTTTGTGAAATTTCAAGGGTGAGACCCTTACATTTTTCTCTATTTTTACATATAAATTTTTTTTTGAAAAAAAAATAAAAGTGGCACTATTCACGTCACTATTCATGTTTAGGAAATAACGACTTAGCATATGTCGTTATTTTGAACAGAGTTTTTTCGTATTCACTCTACATAACGAAAATTATCTATATACCCTTTCTCACTTTCTAAATTATGTTTATCCTTTAACACTTCATCTATATACCCTTATTTCTTCAAAATAATGATATAATGTAAAAGTTGAAACATGAAATTTTCCAATTTATGAAAATATGATTTGGCATCTTGTAAAAGTGATGTTTAACCTTTAAAGCACTATCTATATAACCTATTTCCTATTTCTTTGGAATAATATAATATTAATTTCCTAAGTGATTAAAAATATAAATTGACATTTTCTAAAATATAATTTGGCATCTTCTAAAGCATCTATTGGTAATTAAATATTTTAAAAGGTTAAATCAATAGAATTAGGATATGAGTTCAATAATTAAATATATATATATATATATATATAATTAGAATATGAGTTCAATAATTATATATATATATATATATAATTTTTTTTGTATATTTCTATTTTAAAATCCTCCGGTGTTACACCTTCGACTTACGGAACTCGCAGTATGTAACGGTCGTGTCCAGGCGCGTTA
Organism: Amorphophallus konjac; assembly: GCA_022559845.1. Taxonomy (NCBI): domain Eukaryota; kingdom Viridiplantae; phylum Streptophyta; class Magnoliopsida; order Alismatales; family Araceae; genus Amorphophallus; species Amorphophallus konjac. The sequence goes on along the minus strand of CM040120.1, from coordinate 318,861,412 downwards.
CCTAGCTATGACGGTCGCCCGATGGACCGTTACAGTCAACGTGTATAGAGTTCTATATTAATAAAACTCTTTTATTCATTTATCCCTATAATTATCTTAGATAAATAGTATTTATCTTATAAATCCGTGAATAAGCTAGTTATCCTTCTAGAATATGGGCCAAACTTGATGGGCATGGTCCATTAACCTTTAATCATTTAACTATTTAACCTAATTGGGCCTTTTAATGACTTATAAATCTAATAATCCATTTATTAATATATTCAAGCCTTTATAACTTTCAAAAAATTATTTTAATATTCAAAAATTATATGGATAAATTATGGGGCACTACAGCTGGTGAATCTAACATCACGGTCAAACACTATGGTACGAGGCAACCCGAACTTGCACACCACATGAGTAAGGAATAGGCGGGCTACCCTCGAAGCATCCCAAGGGCCATCTTCGAGAATCGGTCAACTACCACATAGACCGAGTCATGCTTCCTAGAGGTACATGGCAATCCCAAGATAAAATCCATTCTAACATCATGCCACGGGACATCAGGCACGGGAAGAGGCGTATAAAGGCCCGAGCTTTGCTTCTTCATTTTGGCCGTAGCACATGTACGGTACTGGGCCACAATATGAGCAACATCTCTCTTCAAGCTCGGCCAATAAAATCTATGCTCAACAGCCTCGATAGTCTTGTTCCGACCAAGGTGATCTCCTAGACCTCCCGCATGTAGCTCCCAGACTAAGAAGTCTCGAACCGAAGTTCGGGGAACACAAAGCCTGCCTCCTCGAAAGAGGTTACCCTCCTGGAGCACATAGTCATCATGATCTCTCGAGAGTCCGGCCTGGAGAGTGGTATAAATCTGACCGAAGTCATGACAGTCAACATAGGCCTCTCTCATCTTTTCTAACCCTATGACCTCGACACTCATGGTGGTCAGCAGACAAGCACACCGACTCAAGGCATCGACCACCTTGTTCTCCACTCCAGCCTTATGTTTAAGCACAAATGTGTACTGCTGGAGATACTCAACCCATCGGCTGTGACGCGCATTAAGCTTCTTTTAGGAATGGAGGTACCTCAAAGCCTCATGATCGGAGTATAAGACAAACTCCTGATGTAATAGATAGTACCTCCAATGCCTAAGAGCCTGAACAACTGCGTAGAATTCCTTATCATAAGTGGAGTATCGTAGTTTCGCGTCATTCAACATTTCACTAAAATATGCGATCGGGTGGGCCTCCTGGCTCAACACTCCTCCTATCCCAACACCCGACGCATCACAAGAGGCCTCAAACACCTTCGAGAAATCTGGCAATCAAAGGATCGGTGTCTGGGTCATGCACTCCTTGATGTCCTTGAAGGTAGCAGCTGCGGCCTTCGTCCATACAAACGTGCCCTTCCGAATACAGTCCGTGATCGGGGCAATGACGGAGCTAAATCCGCAGATGAAACGACGATAGAACGTCGTAAGGCCATGGAAGCTGCGGACATCATGGACCGTACGAGATTCTGGCCAATCAACAATGGCCTGGACCTTCTCCATATCGGCGGAGACCCCAGTACTAGACACAATAAAACCCAAGAAGGTAAGCTGAGGTGTCATGAAGGCACACTTCTGTGGGTTCGCAAACAACTGCTCTTGCCTCAAAAGTAGACAGACCTGCCTTAGATGGTCCAAGTGGTCCCCTTTAGTGCGACTATATATAAGGATATCATCAAAATACACAACCACAAAGACTCCAATGAAAGGTCGAAGGACCTGAGTCATGAGTCGCATGAAAGTGCTAGGGGCATTGGTCAACCCAAAGGGCATAACCAACCACTCATATAGACCGTCCTTGATCTTAAATGCGGTCTTCCACTCATTACCTGGCCTAATCCTCACATGGTGGTAACCACTCTTAAGATTGATCTTCGAGAAGATAGTGGCACCGGCCATCATGTCTAGCATATCATCTAGGCGAGGAATAGGGAACATGTACTTCACGGTGATTTTGTTGATGGCATGACTATCAATGCACATTCTCCACGTGTCATCCTTCTTTGGGGCGAGTAATGCGAGAACAACACACGGGCTCATGCTGTCCCGAACAGACCCTCTCTGCATCAACTCATCGACCTGCCGTTTTAGCTCGGCATGTTCCGTGGGACTCATGTGATAATGAGGAAGATTGGGCAATGCGGAGCCCGGAATCAAGTCGATAGCATGCTTCATATCCCGCATGGGTGGTAGTCCCTTGGGAAGCTCCTTTGGAAAAATATCAGCGAACTCCTGCAGAATAGGAATGACATCGGGTGGGAGTTCACCCTCGGACTTCGGCTTCACCTCTCGGACCGTAATAGCAAATACAGGGAAGCCCCTTCTAGCCTCCTGCTCCATTTCCCGGGAGCTAATCATCATCAATCTCCTAGTCGAGGACTCGCCTGGGCCAGATGTAACGGTCATAGCCCGAGCTGGGGGTGGGGTACTGGGCCAGAAAATGGAAGGCTCCAGAGTACTAAGGCTAGTAGGACCCCTAACTGAGGGCTTCTTGGGCTGAGAGGGTTGGAGGAGAATCCATTGGCCAGCATGGTCGAAGGTACAGGTGTTCGACCGGCCATGAAGTGTGGCATCCCGATCAAATAACCAAGGCCTACCAAGAATAATGCTGCCCACCTCCATGGGTAGGACATCACACCAGATCTCGTCACGGTAGGCATGGAATTGCAGTGGGACCAGACACCGCAGCCTGATCGGAATGGAGGTGGAATCCACCCATGATACTCGATAGGGGCAAGGGTGATCCACGGGTGTAAGACCAAGACTGGAGACAGTGCCCGTGGAGATTACATTGATGCAACTCCCACTATCGATGATCACCTTACAAACTTGTTTGCCCAGCCTACAGAATGTATGAAAGATAGTGGTCCGACGCCAGTCATCACTGGCCTGTGGCTAGGTGAGAATACACCTGACGACCCCCAAGTGGGTATCGTCTGGATGTTGGGCATCCTGACCATCACCTTCGACTTCATAATACTCATCAACTAGCTCTGGATCTGCTTCATAGCTGACTAACACGAGATCTGTAGGGGTGGCGTCCTCGGCCTGTGTGTCCCCAATGACAAGGGATGGGCGAGTGGGACACTGGTTGGCGAAAAGGCCAAACCCATTGCAGCGATAACACTGCTGCCGTGATCCACTAGGCTCCCCAATCAAAGGTCCTTTCGCTTTATCCTCCTGACGGATAGGAGGTGAAGGCAACAAGGGACGAGTTGGAGGTGCGGGTGCCGGTGGACGGGCGATGGGTGCCGTAAGTTGTTGGGGACGAGGAAGGTCCCTCGGAAGTGGAGGGCGAGGCCTAGGAAAGAATGGCTAGGGACGGGTGAGCTCCTGAGGTCGGGCTATGGGGGCCCTCGGATACGTGCCAGAAGAGCCACGGGGCTCGACACTATGAAGGGGAAAGGAGCCCAACCGATGGGTAGACTCGAACTCGGCCTCGAATTGCTCCAATTCGAGATGTTGTGCCCCTGTGGTTTTGATGATAGCAAACACTATAAGTCACCATATGCATGTGTGCGTGAAAGACCTTGTTGATTCATTTAAGTGCATTCATATGTGTTCATGTATTTGTGAATGTGTACTTGTGAGTGCATTCATATGTGTTCATGTATTTGTGAATGTGTGCTTGTGAATGACAATCCATTTTCTACACTGTGTGCACACATTTTATCTATCTAACATCTGGTTGATGCATTCATGTAACAGAGTCAGCACGATTGCATTGATGATACAGTCAATACACTGCATGCAGAGTCTGCACTGCACACTGGTTTGATAGCTTGTTCGTGAATTCACAAGTCTATACATCATCTGTTCATCGTCACATGTGCATCACTTAGCAAGTCTATACATCAGTCAGCATTGCCTCTTGCTCGTAGAGTCTATACATTGTCTGTTCTTCACGCTTTGTTCAAGTCTATACACTATGTTGCATCTTGGTCGTAAAGTCTATACATCGTCCAGAGTCTTGTTGCATTGTAAGACCAAGTCTGTACAACCTTGTGCATGCATCGTCTCATGCATCATCTCTCTCAAAGTCTATACAGCCAAAGTCTTCATATTGAAGTCTGTACAGCCAGCTCTGTTTCACTTAGTGCCTCATCAAGTTTATACATAGTTTGGCTGCATAACGCAAGTCTATACATTGTGCACGCATGACCAAGTCTATACATTGTTCACTGCACACGCTAAGTCTACACATTGCCTTTGCATTGCACATACATTCAAGTCTATACAGTGTCCTGTAGCTGCTTTGAAGCTGCATCAAGTCTATACACTGTCCTGTAACTTGCGCGAAGTAAAGTCTATACATTGTCATCTCTACCTACGTTCACTGTTGCAAGTCTATACACATTGCATTTGGGCATCAAAGTCTATACATTGCATTTGGGCATCAAAGTCTATACATTGCTGTCTCGAGCATTCAAGTCTGCACATTGGTTTCTCATTTGCATTGAAGTCTATACATTGGTTTTCACTTCAAGTCTGTACATGGCCTTGGCATCTGCTTTGAAGTCTATACATTGGTTTCACTTCAAGTCTGTACATGGCCTTGGCATCTGCTTTGAAGTCTACACATTGATCTTCGCTTCAAGTCTGTACATTGGCCAAGTGTCTTGTGCTTTGAAGCTTTATCAAGTCTATACATCACATGCATTACACACTGCAAGTCTGTACAGCCCAAGACTGTACATCCACCGTTTCATGCAGCGTCTCTAAGGCAAAGTCTATACATGCATGCATTGTAGCAAGTCTGAACATTGCTTTCTCATGAACGAAATCAAAGCTTGTACATGCCTCTGCATTGCATATGTGAAGTCTATACATGCTATAGCTTCGCATTCACAAAGTGTGTACACGCCACTGCATTGCATACATGAAGTCTGAACATTGCTTCAGCGTTGCCTTCAGCCAAGTCCATACATTGACTGGCAGCCTTCAGCAAAGTCTGAACATTGCATCATTGTGCATGCATTGCTTTTATTCAAGTCTGTACACTGGTGTCGACACTGCATGATCAAGTCTATACAGACTTAGCGAAAGCTTACCAAGTCTATACACTGGTGTCGTCTGCTGCAGGGACAACAAGTCTGTACATTGAGTTCTCATGCATGTAAACATCAAGTCTATACACTCCCCTGTTTCATGTCTATACATCCGGTTGTTAGCATACCTGCACGCATGAATGAAGTCTGTACATCGCTTAGTGCATTACATGCATTCATCAAAAGTCTGTACACTCGTGAATGTAATGTCTGTACATTCATTCTCATTGTACACACTTTCTCTTCTATTGCACATGCATCTTTCATACCAAGTCTGCACATCGCTGCATTCTAAGTCTACACATTCTCACATTGTACATACTTGCATAAATGATGCATCTAAAGTCTGTACACGCTCATGCATTACTTCATTAAGTCTATACACTCTTTGCTGATCGACTGAAGTAACTCTGTCATTGTACATGTTGATGAATGGGCACGTGATCCGAGGTTGGCACCTAGCACGTGATCCGAGGTGTCCTCTGGATACAGGGGGCACACGCCCTAGTTGCTGCTGATATATATATGTGAAGTTTCTTCATCCGCAGAAGACTGATAGAAGAGGGCTGATTGAGAGAGTGATAGAAGAAAGTGAGAGCAACAGAGAGGTAGTGAGTAGAAGAAGAAGAAGAAGAAAAAGAGCAGAGAGGCAGAGTGTGAAAGCAGAACAAGAAGAAGAGAAAGAGTGAGAGTTCATGGAGAAGAAGAAAGAAGATTTTATTGAAGATCTGTCTACTGGACTTGGATCAGATCCAATCCAATTTGCTCCTGCGAGAGCTACATTTTACATTGCGTTTTCAGCTTTCCGAGAGCTATATTTTCATTTCTTATTTTCCTTTTATTTGATCACTGTGCTTTCCGATTCTCTGGTTAGAGATCGGTGTTCCTCTTGTGGTCTCAAGAGAAGGGAGACTTGTCTCCGGTTTGTAAGTGACATGTTGTCACTTGTGGGCTCCCCTCCGGTTTGGAGGAAGGGAGATTCGTCTCCGGTTTGGTCTTGTGGGTTGCAAGTCCAGGTGTTCCCTCCGGTTTGGAGGAAGAGAGACTTGTGTCTCTGGTTGCCAGTGACTGGGTGTCACTGGTGGGTTCCCTCATGGGTGGAGGAAGAGAGACCTCGGTCTCTAGTTTCCAGTGACTGGGTGCCACTAGGGTTGCCCTCCGGTTTGAAGGAAGAGGGGAGGCTGTTCCCCTGGTCAAGCTGTTTGGCAGCAAGTGTTCGTAGACTGAGTCTGCTGGTTCTAGCGTTAGCTAGTGAAGCCTCACTCCGGTTTGGAGTGAGGGGTGGATGTATGTCTTGGTGACCGAACCACCTAAAAATCTTCTGTGCAATGTGGTTGGGCTTGTGCGCTTGTTCCTTATCATCTACCTCCTTCACAGGTTGCTTTGAGCATTCTTGTTTCTATTCGTGCTGTAAGTTGATTGCATTCTTCTGCTTCTGCTAGTTGCTTGTTTAGGCGCGCCTTATATATTTACTCAGTGGTTTAAAAGAGAATTTAACTTGTTCTTCAGATTGTCTATTTGCCTTGATAGTGTTCTAGTCTTTTATTGAGCGAAAAGTTTTTTGAAGGGTGGGATTCATTCACCCCCGCTCTGAATCCATCGCACCGATCCTATCAATTGGTATCAGAGCGGTGTCTGCATAGTAGGTCCAGCGACTTGCAGATCCGACCTTGCTGTCTTTGGTGCATTTTTGTTAGATTTGGTTTATCGGTTTGAATCCACTACTTTGAATTAGTTTTGATCTGCTTCAATGGCTCATCCACCCTTCTTTAGTGGTTCTGATTTCAATCTGCGGCATAGTGCTTTCCGTGCTCATGTTAAATCTGTTGATCCAGACCTGTGGAAAGTGATTTCACATGGTCCACATAGACTACCAAAAGATCAGTCCAAATGGACTAACAAGCATTGATCTATGTGTGCAGAAAATCAGAAAGCACTGGAGTTAATGAAGGCCGCGACTAATCGAGCTCTTCATTCATGTTTCCTTGGTTGCAAATATGCAAGGGATATATTGAAGATGATGAAGAGAGCCGAGAAAGGAAATCAAACAAGCGGCATGATGGCTAATGGAAGTAATCAAAGTGGTAGCCAAAATGAAGCAGATGATGATGATGAGGTAAACCCTTTTGAGAACTATACTTTAGATGATTGGGAGAATTCGTATGCTGAATTATTAGTGTCACGCCCCGAACCGATAGCAGCGGGAAGCGATGCTTGGAACGTGGCAAGAGACAAGTCACGATAACAAGAGCAGAAGATAAATAATCACAATAAAATACAAAGAGCCCAGACACACATTTTGAGAAAATACAAACTCTTATTAATTTCAAAAGATATATTTTGACACCACTTACAATAAAAGATTCAAAATAAATAACAAAAGAAATAACTAGACTAGCTAGACTCAAGAAAATGAAAGAGCAGACTCCAACTCTAGGTTCCAGGTTCCACTCGATCACACTGATCCATTTCCCAATGCACGTACCGATACTCACTTAACCTGAAAAGGGTTGGAAGTAGGGGTGAGCAAAAAGCTCAGTAGGAATTATACTCTATCATCAGGCATAGTTTAAGTGATTAACAAGTAAATTACATTTTTATATGCAATACTAAGAAAGAAAGAAATGATGATAACGGTATAATGAAACAACGTAATGACAAGATCTTGCAAGGTCAAGAAATATGTGATGTCAAGAATTAACAAGATAACAAGTACAAGAATTTACAACAGGAGATATAACAAGAGACAGTAGTAAAGAATTGGCCACAAGCAAGTAATATCAATTCATTCGCGATCAAGTAACAAGTAACAAGTAACAAGAGAGGTTTGTCATAGACGCAACGAGCAAACAAGTATTTCGGTGTAATGCCCCACCATGTCATTAGCATCCCATGGGCTCAGTAATTTTTCGGGCGCTCTCCCCAGGACCAGACCGGGCCCTTACGGTGCGTTGGCATTTATTTTTATGGGCCCAAAGTCCCACACGTCCAGACATTCAGTCAATTTTAATGGCCAATTAATCAGGGGAATTTCTGTCAAGAGTATGAGTTTTTAAGGACTAACATGTCCTTGGATTCCAAACAAAAACTCGGTTGATACGGTCCCTTCGGTGCCGCTTTACAAGAACTGGACCAAAACTCGGTCCACGGGGTCAAGAAAGAACGGCTGACAGTATACCGTTCAAGTGTGTAAGTAATCCATTCTACTGGAATAATAGGGACTAAAATAGCAACTTAACAATCAATTTAATCCTAATTACCAAGTTAATATATCAAGGATTATCCATTATCATTTGCATTAAACCAATTTGCCAAAGGATAATTCAAGATGATAAGGTAAAGGAACAAGCTCGTACAGGAATGAAATAGCATGCATTAACAGAAATTTAGTTTCACCATTAACCACTAATTATATGGGTTTCTATTTAACCATTGTATGAAGATGATAAATGGCATGTTTTTACACTACGTTTGCATGTAGGGACCAATGTTAATTGAAATCAAAGGGGTACATGAATAGGTTACTGGTTCTTCAAGAATATACTTTTCAATTGGTCTAAGTTAAATGGGTCGATCCCCCAATGATCCGGATCGATCCTCGGGTCGAAGAACGACAAAAAACTGGGTTTCTGGTACACGGGTCGACCCCCACAATTTCTGCAGAATGGGTCGACCCCTGGGGTCGACCCCTACACTCTGGCTATATGGGTCGACCCCATGGGTCGACCCCTTGCAGGGCTGGATGGGTCGACCCCTGGGGTCGACCCTCGGGCCTGCCAGAGCTCCCAGAAAACGGGTCGACCCCGGGGGTCGACCCCTGCAAGAACAAAAACGGCCGGGACTCCGGAAAACACATGAACTCACCCAATTGAGGTCCAATTGAGTTGGGATCTTAACCACATGACCTAGGGTTATTAATATACATACTAGGGTCATAAAATAAGCGATTTGAAACACTAATTTCAACAGAAATCAATTAAATCTTAACCTATTCTATGATGAACACATGAAGACCTAATTCTTGACATACTTCTACTAAATCGTAAAATTCTCTCACTATATGCAATGAAATTTGGGGCTTTTACTATTAAAATGACGAGCATGAAAAACTATATAAGATGCATGGATTACTTTTTGATTCACAGTCTGAATTCATCACTTAATCTAAGGAAGAACAACTTAAACCCTGGTTCTAACATGATTCTAACATGGCTCACTAAATGACTAAATTCGCATGCTACACTTAATAGAAATTGGGGCTTCTTACATCAAAAGAAAGCTAACTCAATGCTGAATCCAACCATGTATGATATGGTACATAAAGATCAGTAATTGAAACTCGAAATCATAATTAACTCAGATGAACACATCAAAACTAGGTTTAGGCATGCTATTACTTCGAGCAGAAATACTCTAAACATGGTTCATGCAATTTAGGGCTTTCTATATCAAAAGAAAGAGGACATCATGCTGAACATTTTGATATATCATTTGCTGTTTGAGCCCGAGAGAACCTACCTCAATTTGATGAAGAACAAGGAAGAACAAAGGAGGAAGAAAGAAAGAAGGAAGCCGACACCCACGCACTCAACGCGAGATATCTCTCAGATCTGAAAACTTCAGCGACTGCCGCGGCTACCAAATGAAAATAGACTGGAAGGGCTTCATTTTGATAGTTTATACACGTTCTGGGACGGTTTGTGGTGAGAGGAATCGACGCCACAAGAGGCGTGTTGGACAAGGCGCCGCCAAGCAAGACCAAGTCAAAACTCGACCAGCCGCCTCAATTAGGGTAAGGGTTTCGAGCAATTTTTAGAGGGCTATTGAAGTTAAGATCATGGCCTTTAATTTGACACCAATTTCAGATCAAATGGTTGAGTATTAAGGTCGAATTTTGTGTTTGAAGTCAAGGTTAGGTAAAGGTTGAAAAGTGTGGATTTTTCACTTAAAACATTAAATAGATCTTGCTACGGATTTTTACTGGGTTAATCCCAGAAGACAAGTTTGTTACATACACTTCCAGAAACCTAATTACCATTTTTATGGATTTTTATCAAGTAGAAGAATTTTCGATGGTACTATTCCAAGGAATAAAATATTATTTAATGAAACTCACTTAAACGATAAATAGATCTAATTACAGATTTTTACTGATAACACTCAAGAAGGCAAAGTTGTTTCATAAATCATTATCTATCAATTTACTATTTTTCTAGATTTCTGTGAGAAAGTCGAAATTACGCTAGCACTATTCACTGAGGAATATAATATAAATTTCTGAAATTCATTTATCTAAATTAAAAATTCACTATTTCAATTAAATTTTAGATTTTAAAAACCGGGGTGTTACAATTAGAGTCTCATGAACAGTCAAGAAAATAATACAAAAAATTGAAGAAGAGTAGTAGGTCAGACAATTTGAACTCTAATTGTAAAAATTGTGCTGAACTGAAAAATGTTCATGATGCTTGTATGTCTGATATTCAAATGTTGAAAAAACAAATTTCGTTGCTGAAGATTGAGAATCAAGATCATGTAAAAGAAATCTCTGAACTTGAAAAGAAGCTTAGCCTAACTTGTCATAAGTTTGTTCAGAGTAAGGATTTGCTGAAAGATTTTGAATGTGTTAAATCTGATCTAAACAAGCTGAAAAGTGAGAATGACTTTCTTAGAAAATCTGCTAAAGAAAATGAAGAAAGATTTGGGAAACTTGAGCTAGAGAAGAACTTGTTTGCTGAAAAATTTAATGTCATAAAATCTGTAAATGTAGAATTACAGAAAGATTTTGAAAAACAGTAAAAAGAATTGAAGGAGTTTGAAGCTGGGAGAGAAAGTAAGGTTAACTCAGAAGATCAGACTCTAATAAATGAGTTAATTCAAAATGATAAGCTTAAAGAAGAAATTGAAAAATTGAAGCTGTTAAACAGTGACATGTCTGGAAGACTTATTACATTGGAGAAAGGAAAAATGATCTGTACAAACGAAACTGAAGAAGTAGATGAGCTAAGAAAGGAAATTGAAAAATGTAGAACAGCTAACAAAGTCTTGAATGAAGTTGTCAATTGCAGTGAACAAGAGATTGCAAGTTATGAAATAAATGTTGCATCTCTTGAAAATGAAATTCAAGATTTGAAGAGTTCTCTGTCTAAGTTTGTGAGTGGGCAAGAAAACCTAGACAAGCTACTAGGTGTAAAAGTCAATGTCAAAAAGGAAGGGTTGGGCTACAATAATCTAAATAAAAAGGCTTTTCAGAACAAAGTTATGACATCATTTGTAAATGCTTCGAATGTAGCCACAACATCAAAAGATAAACAGCCCATTGCTCAGAAAATGCTGGGAACAAAGGTTAATTTTAAGAAAGAGGGACTGGGTTACAATCCAGTCATGAGGAAGGTTGATGGACCCAACCTGAAAACTATTTTCGTTAAATCTTCAGAACAAGAAAAGCCTTCTACCTCATCCCCACCTCAGTACAAGGCTAGGAAAATAGAAAAGTAGAATAAAAATCAGAAAAAGACTGGAGAACAGAAAATAAATAAAAAAGGTTCATCAGTGCATGTTGATCACAGTCCTCACACACACTCACATGCATCTAAAAAGAAAATGATCTGTCATTACTGTCATAGATTTGGACATCTGATACATGAATGTAAGTTGATGGAGAAGGATGATATGAATGCAAGGATATTTCATGATAAAAATCCTTCACCTCATAAAAAGAAAACTGAATGCTTTCACTGTGGCAAATTGGGTCATAAGGCATTTGAATGTTGACTGAAAGCTGGTAGAAGAAATTCTAATTCATGTTTTCACTGTGGCAAGATGGGCCACATTGCAGCCCAATGTTGGCATGCTCAGGGAAGGGAGTCTAACTATAAATCTGGTAAATTCCCTGTCAATAGAAACACTTCTGGTAGAAATGGATTTGTTTTTGAAAGGAAAACTCTTGCATGTTTTGAATGTGGGAAGCCAGGCCATAAAGCTGCTGACTGTTGGCTGGCTTATTCTGGTAAACAGAATTTCAATTCTGTTAACAAAAATTTTCATGCATATGCACATAGAATTCATGCTAATAAGAATGTGCATAAATCAAATCTGAAATCTACTGCATCTTGCTATCATAATAGTAAATAGAATTATCTCTCTGCCAATAAATTTCATGACAACAGTAATTTACATAAAAAGAATTTGAAATCTGCTGCATCATGTCATTACTGTGGTTAAATAGGTCATTCAATGTATAATTGCTATTTGATGAAATCTGATGACCTTCATGCACGAAAATTGTTGAGAAAACCTGTTAAAGGTGTCACTGTTAATCCAAGACCCAAGTCATCTTGGGTACCTGTTTGTGCAAAATAAATTTTGTTTTGCAGGTGTGCCTTAGGACTGAGAAAACAAGAGGGGTAAATAAGCCAAGGCACTCAAAAGAAAACCCTTTTCTGAACTTTTCAGGTAAACTCTCTGCATTTCCTATTTTAAAATTCATTGCATATCTTGTTTGATGTGTTCTTGCATATTTGTCATCTTTTGCACACTATGAGTATTCATGTCTCTTAATGCTCATATGAATTGGCTGTTTAGATATTGAAATGAGAATAAATTTGTAATTTCTGAAAATCTGAACTGCATATGAATATTGTTTGAAATCTGTCTGTTGCATAGCTCACTGAAAATTTGGATTGCATATAGGACTGCATATTGAATTATCATGATTGATCACTATGGTATATTAAATTGTAAGCTACTAAAAGGCAGGTGAAATCTGTCTGGAGGTTCTTACTGTGTGTGAGATGGTCTTTTAGACCAGGTTCTCCGCCTAGTACCATGGGTCATATTGCTTGATAGGGTAGTCTGAATGTGCATGAGTCTCAAAGACATATGTTCAGTTCTCATGGCAAACATTACATGTTTTAAGGGGTAGTTAATTGCATGTCTTTACATAGCATTCAATGTTGAGTCTTTGCATGTCTTTGCATACATGTAGTTAATTACATTGCATTTCATTACATTGAAAATGCCAAAAAAAAAATTGACTGAATGCATATTGTGAGGGGGAGTCAATGCATTGCATGCAGGTTATCAAATGCATACACTTGTCAGAATTCATTGCATATCCTTCCTTATTGATTTTGTTGACAAACCTGGATCAAATTTTTGAAAACACAGGGCTTCAAAATCTCTTCTATCATTTGGTATCTGAATTCTATCAGTCTTTCATGAAGATTTCAATGGGGCTATCTCGATCATAAATCTGAAAACACGTGAACTAGGAATCTTCTATTATACGATTTTATGAATGTCTGAAATAACTCAGGTGGTTTAAGTTTAATGTATTCATTGAGTTTGACTTTAAAATCTCTTAAAAATATCTGAATCATGTTTAATAAACTTTAACCATCAGTTTCATGCTGTGTCTTGTAAAATCTTCTGAAATCTGCATTATTGAATACATGGCTTTATTTGGTTAAGTACATGAAATTATTATTGATTTAAAGCAAATGAGTTTTTCTGAAATGTCTAAAGGGTAAATTGTCAGAGCAATGACTTTGGTCACTGAGAAACCATGTCCAAAGGACTGTGTCATGAGGTGCCATAGTTAACTCTGCTTAAGAATGACTGATTATCAGGCAGAGCAATGGCATGCACACTGAGAAATACAACTCACTCATCAAAGAAATGATTTGTAGTGTGTCATGATGTGTAAATGCTATCTCTGTTCATATAAAGCATGACTGTTAGTTACACTAAGTACTTAGGGATATTGGCGTCTGATCAACGTATATCCTCTAGTTACAAGGTGTACACTGAACTAGAGTGCTCGTAAAATTTGAAGCATAAAAATTTGTTGAACAAATTGCAATATCTGAATATTGATGCAAAAATCAAATTGCTACAACCCTAGACAAAATCATATGACTTCATAATTGCTTGATCTCAATACTAGTGCATGTAATTGCGAAAGAAGTCAATAAATTTGATTGTGTAAGAGAAAGGGAGATTAATCAAGACATAAATATGAGGGCTTGGTTCATTGTTATTAAACCGCGACTTTAGATATAAATACAGAATTTTATTGACAAACTTAGCATACATCATGTTTAAACCCTGCTGATCAATAAAGTTCATTCATAAGCCCTTATAATGGAAGAATTTGAAAACTTATGTTTTGGATTTATGAGATTGACATCTCCTGGAAAATCTTGTTGAATTTCTTATGATTGGAGCCTATTTGAATTTCTTTTCCTCACTGTCCTTGATTCATCATGACCTGAACTTATCCTTGACTGCCCCCGTGGTTTCCTTCTCATTCATTTCATAAGGTTCCATTTATTGAGGGGGAGTTTCCTTGTCATATGAATCATGCTGCATAGAAATTCTTAAAGGGGGAGAATTGTCTTGCATTCATACATTTAGGGGGAGTTCTTGTATTTCTTGTTGCATCCGCATCTCTGCATTCATACCTCTTCCATGATTTTTTTTTAAACAAAGGGGGAGAAATTGGAATGAGTCATATTACTCTATGGGGAAGAATGTGCTTTCATGTAGTTAAAGGGAGAAATGTTACATCAATCGTTTCATATCTGCTTAATTTTCCTCTCTCTAACTAATGTCTTTTTACTGAAGTCAAAAGGGGAGAATATTTTTGACTTGAGTCAGTGTGACTCATAGTGTTGCCATCATCAAAAAGGGGGAGATTGTTGTGCCCATGTGATTTTGATGATAGCAAACACTATAAGTCACCATATGCATGTGTGCATGAAAGACCTTATTGATTCATTTAAGTGCATTCATATGTGTTCATGTATTTGTGAATGTGTGCTTGTGAGTGCATTCATATGTGTTCATGTATTTGTGAATCTGTGCTTGTGAATGACATTCCATTATATACATTGTGTGCACACATTTTATCTGTCTGACATCTGGTTGATGCATTCATGTAACAGAGTCAGCACGATTGCATTGAGCATACAGTCAGTACACTGCATGCAGAGTCTGCACTGCACACTAGTTTGATAGCTTGTTCGTGAATTCACAAGTCTATACATCGTCTGTTCATCATCACATGTGCATCACTTAGCAAGTCTATACATCAGTCAGCATTGCCTCTTGCTCGTAGAGTCTATACATTGTCTGTGCTTCACGCTTTGTTCAAGTCTATACACTATGTTGCATCTTGGTCGTAAAGTCTATAAATCGTCCAGAGTCTTGTTGCATTGTAAGACCAAGTCTGTACAACCTTGTGCATGCATCGTCTCATGCATCATCTCTCTCAAAGTCTATACAGCCAAAGCCTTCATATTGAAGTCTGTACAGCCAACTCTATTTCACTTAGCGCCTCATCAAGTCTGTACATAGTTTGGCTGCATAACGCAAGTCTATACATTGTGCACGCATGACCAAGTCTACACATTGTTCACTGCACACGCTAAGTCTACACATTGCCTTTGCATTGCACATACATTCAAGTCTATACAGTGTCCTGTAGCTGCTTTGAAGCTGCATCAAGTCTATACACTGTCCTGTAGCTTGCACGAAGTAAAGTCTATACATTGTCATCTTTACCTACGTTCACTGTTGCAAGTCTATACATTGCATTTGGGCAACAAAGTCTATACATTGCATTTGGGCATCAAAGTCTATACATTGCTGTCTCGAGCATTCAAGTCTGTACATTGGTTTCTCATTTGCATTGAAGTCTATACATTGGTTTTCACTTCAAGTCTGTACATGGCCTTGGCATCTGCTTTGAAGTCTATACATTGGTTTTCACTTCAAGTCTGTACATGGCCTTGGCATCTGCTTTGAAGTCTACACATTGGTCTTCGCTTCAAGTCTGTACATTGGCCAAGTGTCTTGTGCTTTGAAGCTTTATCAAGTCTATACATCGCATGCATTGCACATTGCAAGTCTGTACAGCCCAAGACTGTACATCCACCGTTTCATGCAGCGTCTCTAAGGCAAAGTCTATACATGCATGCATTGTAGCAAGTCTGAACATTGCTTTCTAATGAACGAAATCAAAGCATGTACATGCCTCTGCATTGCATATGTGAAGTCTATACATGATATAGCTTCGCATTCACAAAGTGTGTACACGCCACTGCATTGCATACATGAAGTCTGAACATTGCTTCAGCGTTGCCTTCAGCCAAGTCCATACATTGACTGGCAGCCTTCAGCAAAGTCTGAACATTGCATCATTGTGCATGCATTGCTTTCATTCAAGTCTGTACACTGGTGTCGACACTGCATGATCAAGTCTATACAGACTTAGCGAAAGCTTACCAAGTCTATACACTGGTGTCGTCTGCTGCAGGGACAACAAGTCTGTACATTGAGTTCTCATGCATGTAAACATCAAGTCTATACACTCCCCTATTTCATGTCTATACATCCGGTTGTTAGCATACCTGCACGCATGAATGAAGTATGTACATCGCATAGTGCATTACATGCATTCATCAAAAGTCTGTACACTCGTGAATGTAATGTCTATACATTCATTCTCATTGTACACACTTTCTCTTCTATTGCACATGCATCTTTCATACCAAGTCTGCACATCGCTGCATTCTAAGTCTACACATTCTCACATTGTACATACTTGCATAAATGCTGCATCTAAAGTCTGTACACGCTCATGCATTACTTCATTAAGTCTATACACTCTTTGCTGATCGACTGAAGTAACTCTGTCATTGTACATGCTGATGAATGGGCACGTGATCCAAGGTTGGCACCTAGCACGTGATCCGAGGTGTCCTCTGGATAAAGGGGGCACACGCCCTAGTTGCTGCTGATATATATATGTGAAGTTTCTTCATCCGCAGAAGACTGATAGAAGAGGGCTGATCGAGAGAGTGATAGATGAATGTGAGAGCAGCAGAGAGGCAGTGAGCAGAAGAAGAAGAAAAAGAGCAGAGAGGCAGAGTGTGAAAGCAGAAGAAGAAGAAGAGAAAGAGAGAGAGTTCGTGGAGAAGAAGAAAGAAGATTTTATTGAAGATCTGTCTACTGGACTTGGATCAGATCCAATCCAGTTTGCTCCTGCGAGAGCTACATTTTACATTGCGTTTTCAGCTTTCCGAGAGCTGTATTTTCATTTCTTATTTTCCTTTTATTTGATCACTGTGCTTTCCGATTCTCTGGTTAGAGATCGGTGTTCCTCTTGTGGTCTCAAGAGAAGGGAGACTTGTCTCCGGTTTGCAAGTGACAGGTTGTCACTTGTGGGTTCCCCTCCGGTTTGGAGGAAGGGAGATTCGTCTCCTGTTCTGGTCTTGTGGGTTGCAAGTCCAGGTGTTCCCTCCAGTTTGGAGGAAGAGAGACTTGTGTCTCTGGTTGCCAGTGACTGGGTGTCACTGGTGGGTTCCCTCCTGGGTGGAGGAAGAGAGACCTCGGTCTCTGGTTTCTAGTGACTGGGTGCCACTAGGGTTGCCCTCCGGTTTGGAGGAAGAGGGGAGGCTATTCCCCTGGTCAAGCTGTTTGGCAGCAAGTGTTCGCAGACTGAGTCTGCTGGTTCTAGCGTTAGCTAGTGAAGCCTCACTCCGGTTTGGAGTGAGGGGTGGATGTAGGTCTTGGTTACCGAACCACCTAAAAATCTTCTGTGCAGTGTGGTTGGGCTTGTGCGCTTGTTCCTTATCGTCTACCTCCTTCACAGGTTGCTTTGAGCATTCTTGTTTCTATCCGTGCTGTAAGTTGATTGCATTCTTCTGCTTCCGCTTGTTGCTTGTTTAGGCGCGCCTTATATATTTGCTTTGTGGTTTAAAAGAGAATTTAACTTGTTCTTCAGATTGTCTATTTGCCTTGATAGTGTTCTAGTCTTTTATTGAGCGAAAAGTTTTTTGAAGGGTGGGATTCATTCACCCCCCCTCTAAATCCATCGCACCGATCCTATCACGAGAGCAACCTGATACGCATGTTCCAAAGTGGTCACATTACGGCCAAAAAGTTCATATTGATAGTTTGGCCGCAGACCCCTTCGAAAGCGTGATATGGTCATGGTGCTCTCTTCCGTAACTCCACACCGCAAATAATACTCATCAAACTCGGCGGTGTACTCTGTCATGGATCGGTTCCCTTGGGAGAGACTTTGCCATTTGTCTATAAGATGTTGGCGATATGAGGTAGGACGGTTGTTCTCCCTCAACTTCATTTTCTTGTCATCCCAAGTGCCGATCGGGGGTTGACGTCGCTGATTTAGCAGGCTCTCCACATTGGTCCAATAAGTTTGGGCCTGCCCATGCAGCTTCATCTTCGCGTATCGAACTCTCCGGTGGTCTGTCATCTCAAACCACTCGAAGTACCAGTCCATGCCGGCCTCCCAATCTAAATAGACCTCTGGGTCCAAGGACCCGCTAAAAAGGGGAGGGTCCGCACGCACGCTCCGAAGAACGCAGTCGCCATCATCATCATCACGATTCCGTCGTTGGTTACGACGACCATATCCCCCTTGCTCATTATCAGATGCATAGTCAGCCACCTCATGCACCTGTTGCCTCCCAACATCTACCGCCTTTGCTCTTGGCGCAGCAGGTTGCTGAGCCGGCTCCTGTTGACCATTGGTCGGCGCGGGTTGCGTCGCCGCTGGGGCCCTCTTGAGGATGGCAATCCTCCCTACAAGACCCTGGATGGACTGGTCCGAACCTTCGGCCCGATCCTCGAGGGCTTTCATCCTCCCTTCTAGACGCGTTCCTACGCCATCTAGACACATACTAAGGCCATCTATACGCGTATCGAGACGATCCATGAGGGCTCGGAACATCTCGACCGTCGAAGGCTCATCGGAGCTACGGGCTCGGGAATCCGCCATAGGTGGAGGTGGCGAGTATTGGGTACCTCGACGGGTGGGCATGCAAAGACACACGAACTAGGAGACACAGAATAATGCAAACACCGACTAATGCACCTAGACCTAAACCAATATCCAGTACGTGGCTGAGTTAATCGATCCGAAGATCACTCGCGCAAGTGTGCGGCCTTCCTGATAGGCGTAGCCTAACATTCGGACAACACCTTTTAAAATACCAGATTATCGGGATGAAATGCAATTTTAAAACATTTTTTTTGAAAATAATGATGATCCTAGACTCGACTTAGACCGTGTAAGACTTATGCAACGACTACCCTAGACTCGACTCTCTCTGATACCATACTGATGCGGGACGGACACGGGAATCGACTCTAAGTGATGCAGACCTCGGACTCTAAATGCGGACACGACCAGCAACATACAACAATGGAGACACTTTGGCCCGACACTAAGAGTTTCTATGGGCTATACATTGCTAACAGAAATGCAAGCTCACTCGTCGTCCCAAGCGAGGGGAAACGCGGATCCGCGCAGTTGAGAAACCGGTAGAGTCAAGGGTGGTCGACTCACTTCCGTGCTCAGATCGAGCCACGGGACGAGTCACTCTCTCGCTCACAGCGATGACATGGACTCACGGGCTAGGTTCCTATCACACTCAGCAGCGGCACGCGACCATTTACTAGCTAAGCAAGTAATTGCCAAGAAGTCGAGATCGTTACCTCCAAGCTCCCAGCGTGGGAAAGACAACCCCGACCAATCCTATACTCTCGGTTAAACAAATACACTGCGGTACAAAGATTTGACCCACTCCACGTAGTTAGGTAATAGGTCACATGTGGGGCCCGGGAGTAGTGGGAATTGGGTTGACGGGCAGCATCTTGATGTCGTCCGTCGGCCCGAAACCCGCATTTTAGTGCTGTCCGGATGGCGCGATCTACGGATTCGTGGGGCCCACGCGCTGTCCCATCCTCTGGACCTGATGGAGTGGGTCCCACTGTGATGGTGACCTCTGGTGGTGCGCTTCCCTGGACGGCGGTCGGGCGGGAACACCGGTTGGAGGCCGATCGGCTCCGATCTCCAAGTCTTGGAGTTGCTGCCCACGGATCTGTTGCTTCTGTTTTACCGCGCACGATCCGGCGAGATCTGCTGCTGCGATCACTCCCGACGTCGGATCAACGCGCAAGAGGTATCGTTGGAAAGCTCTTTCGAAGTACTTCGACCCTCTGTGACTCCAGAAACTTCGTTGGGATCGTGCTTCTGATGGGGGATTTGAGAACCGGACTGATCTCAGTTTCAGATCTGGCCGGGCAGAACTGAAGTTCCCTGAGAGTTGGCGTTGACCACCGGGTAGACCTCTGATTCAGACCTCGAGCTCTTCATGAAAGTTGTATAGGGGAGAGAGAGGAAAATGGCAATAATTCTTATGATCGATTTGGTGGAGGTATGGATGGGGAAATGTATTTTATACTAGTGAGTGATCAGATCTGGACAGAGGCAGATAGAACTGAGTGGAGATCTGAAAGTGATTTTTAGAAAATAGGTGAAGGACTTTAGAAATTCCATGAAAATTCGTGGATGGAGGGGGTGGTCGACAGAACCTCCAGTAAAATTGGGGACTCAAGAAAAAATCAAGAAGAGGTCCGAAGAGGGGAAACTCAGAGCTACTGTGAATCTAGAGTGAAAGCTGGCAGATCTGGATGGAAAGGAAGAACGAAAATGGAAAATTGTAAAATGGAAGCTAGAAGCCCAACCAAATTTTATGGGACGTGGTGAAGACCCCTGGAACTCACCCTGAAAGTTTGGGCTCCAGATGAACTCGTGGCTGGGAGCTTAAAATCCGAGAATGACCTGCTGTCACCCGATTGGTAGAATACCGATGGAGGCGGTGGCGGTGCAACGGCGGCTCGATGGCGGCGTCGGCGGCAACGACGAACTCCACACCAGATAGATGAGGCTTCCCACCTCGGAACACAGCTTTCCCAGCTGCAAGAAGAAGAGAGGAGAGAGAGAGAGGGGCGGCCCTTGCTAGGCTCCAACAAAATTCAAGATTTCTTATGCATTAATTCCACTCAAAATAGAAATACAAGGTATTTATGTGAAATGACAAAAGACACTAATTAACCCTAGATATAGGGTTGGGGAGGGTAAAAGAGGGAGTCCACATTTTTATTCTCCCATGTGATTTGGAATCAAATAAAATAAAAATTCAAACCTAATATAATATACTAAATGGGGGGCGCCCCCTTGACTAGAATGCCTCCTTCTTGGACTTTGTTAACCTCTTGTCCCCCCCTTGGTCCACTCTTCTAGAAGCCCACTATTGGAAGGTTGACTGACCCCACATGGGCCCTAGAGATGAGGTGGATCAATGGGGAAGAGGTAGGGGGGCCCGCGGGACCCGGGTGGTCCCAAATTACAAATAAACCCTCATTACAATCTGTATTACAATTCGAATAAAAACCAATAAACACACATGACACACAAATAAAGTCTCAATAAATACTATAAATATCAAGACTTAAGGGGGAGTCTCCAAGCTGTCTCCGAGCCAGATAGAAGCCAATGTAGCCCGAGTGGTGCTCCTCGTATGGTATCGACGGCTCCCCGGTTCGTGCTTCTCGATTACTCTGGTGTCTGCACCAGTGTCTCCTCACGTAAAAAGATACTTATAATGCTAACTCTATTCTCTTAATTGAGAAGCAATACAGTTATTACACTAAGTAACTCGGTCATTTCACCTAAGACGTGTTGTGCCTCATGTAAAAAGGTGTTGATTAACCAAACTTGTTCATTGAAAAATAAATTGATGTTCAAAAGTAAAAATCTAAAAAATGTGTGTATCAGAAATTTTTTTGGAAGCAATGTCAAATTCAGATGCATTCACAATTGTTTAATCTTAATACTACTTTGTGTAACTCCTAAAGGAGTCATTGAAATTAATTGAGTAAGATGGAAGGAGGCTGAACTAGAAAGTTCTATGAGCAATTGGTTCATTTTTATTAAAACATTGTTTCAGATATGAGTATTGAATCTCGTTGACAAATCTTGTATACATCACTCTTAAACCATGTCTGTCAATTAAAGCCACTTCATAAGCTTTTATAATAGAAGAGTTTGAAACTTAACCATGGATATATGGAATGGGTACCTCACTGAAAATTATTTCTTCTCAAATATTATGTTTTGGAAATTCGATCACACCTGCTCAGATCCTGCTCACTCTATTTGCTGAACTATCTTTGAAAGATCCTGTATTCTGTATGTTGCCATGTCAACCCTCCTAAATTTATTCTTGACATACCTCTCACCTTACACTCTTAAACGTCTTGTTTCATTCTGAACAAGGAGCATTGTATTGTTTTAAGGGAGAGAATAGTCTTGTCCAGACTGCATTTCTTGCTTTGTAAAGGGGGAGATTTTCTTGTGATCTTATCTACTTATGTCAAAAGGACTTGCTTGATTCCACACTTGAGTGCCAGACTGCTTGATCATTTGTGTTCATGCCATATATTCATTCCATCTTGATTTCATATTGCATCTTGCATATTGCATATTGCATAATTGCATATTACCGATTGCATATTGCATATTGCACGTCAAATGTCATCTCTTTGGTCATCAACTTTGCACAAAATTCAAACAAAAAAACTGATGAGTATTTGCATAAGCTTTTGTCATCTTGCATATTGCACTTCAAATTTCACAATCTTGCTTAGAGTTCATGGTTCACACACCTCCCCTTCATGGGAGGTTCATTGCTGGGTTCGTGCACCATAGTCTCTATATATCCGTCTACTTCTGGTTAAACTTTCACAACTGTTCTCCTTTGATTCCCCACTTTTTGATAATGTCAAAGGGGGAGAGAGTTTTGGAAGGCCACAATATATTGTCATCATCAAAAAGGGGGAGATTGTTGGGTTCGTGTCTCTCCCTCTTTGTCTTTGATAATGGTTTTGATGATCACAATATATTGTGTGAAGATATTCATATTGTGTGCTCGATTAGTGGAAAACATCTTCATGATAAACGAACTCACATGTTGCTATCTTATCTTGCAGGTTGCTCTACTAAGTTGGTTGATGTTGAATCATGCATGCTGCTCATTAGTCTTTGGAGGTTTCATGTGAAGACTATGCTAGTGGACGAACTCACATGTTGCAATCTTATCTTGCAGGTTGCATGCTGCTCATTAGTCTTTGGAGGTTTCATGTGAAGACTATGCTTCTCAGTGGAATGGTTGAGTCCTTATCGATATGAAATTGATTGCATGGCCTTGTGTTGTGTAAATGCATAGCCATTTCATTACATGCTCTGTTGAAGATTTCCTCTGGTTCTTGTATATCATGAATGCATAAATGATGGTTCCTTGTCATTCTGATCATATGGCTTAAATGCCTTGAAATGGTTTGTGGGAGAATTGGGTTGATCGTTGGTTTAATATTAACTTGCTTCTAAATTCTCAGAAAGTGCATGTTAATATTGCCCACAATGTGATGGATTCAAGGTAAGAATTTATATTGGAATCCATGGTGATACTCTTCTAATCTTGAGTTGGGAAAATGGGTTCTCAAGTGCTTTCATACATATCTTTCATGGGGATTCTTATGTGCCTCACGCTAATGCTTTCATAATCATATTTCATGTCATTTGGGTCTTGGTCTCAAAACTAGCTCCATATGTTGATGCTTGATCTAAATATTTTAATTTCGATCTAACCTCCTATTTTATCATGTGTTTCAGGGATAATATTCATAGTTGATCATCGTGAGATTATGGTAATATTTAATCATTTATTTTCCCTTGAATTCATGGAGGTTTGATGGGTTTTTATAACCCAAACTGACATGGGTCGACCCCTAGGGTCGACCCTTAGTGTTTCTGGCAGGCTACCTGCATGGGTCGACCCCAAGGGTCGACCCCTGGTAGCTTGTTTTTAACTCCTGCCGAGTCCTTTCACCATAACTGCAAGGGTCGACCCCAAGGGTCAACCCATTCACGCGAGGGTCGACCCCAAGGGTCGACCCTTGAGAGTTGTTTTTTTTAACCCACACGGAAGGGGCACAAAGGTCGACCCCAAGGGTCGACCCATTGAATCTAGCTCTTGAAAACCCCACGAGGGTCAACCCCAAGGGTCGACCCTTTCCGGTCCAGGGCGGCGCCGTCAAAAATGACCTTCGTGTAAGCGCTCCGAAAGTCTTCTAACTCCGGTCCAACTGCCCTAAATCACTCCATGATTTGTGGATATTGTCCCAGGGCTGTCCCTTGACCGTCCTAGAAGCATAAATACATCTTATTGGGTTGTAAACCCTAAGGAACCAAGCTAGATCTAAAATTTCGAGCTATTCTTAACCCTTGTATGTGCAGGACGCAGGCAGCGGCTCCAAGGCTTCTTCAACAACGATCTGGGTGTAAAAGCTAGAGGAAGGGCGATGCACATAGCAGGAGGAGGAAGAAGACGCTGCTGAAGACGTCATCCACGAGCCTGACGTTCTATCAGAAGGCTGCTGTTGCTGCTCTTCGCGGTCGGATGTCTTGGGCGTTTCATTCTTCAAGCCTGGCCGCTTCCCACTCCGTGAATCAGTTTCCGAGCACACCCTACCTCCCTATCAAAGCATTTCGTTGAATATCTGAGGGAGTTGTTTTGATCTTTCACTTCTATGCTTTTGTTTGAGATTGCTCAAGGTTTCGAATGGTTATCTAAGAGGTACAATATACATATACATGTTCTTTTGTCTATCTACTTGCTGCCCTCTTATTAGTGCTGTGATTTTCATCCTAAGCAACAAGATGAGCTAATGCTTTCCATTCTTTTGCAGAAGAAGAAGGAGGAGTGCTGCCACAAGGTTGAAAGGAGAGGGGTTTGTGAGGTCAATCAATTTTCTGAAGTATGCAGGTTTGATGGGAGCTAGGATTTGAAGGATATATCCAGTACGAGCTGACGAAGCTGTAGACAAACCCGGATCTTCGAGGAAGATGACCGGGTGCTCCATCCTACTGCAGATTCATTTCTCTCCAATCGAAAACTTCAAGGAAGATTTTCATACACCTATTGGAAAACGAAAGGGAAATGTTCTATATCTTTTACCCACTTCCTTGCGTTGGTTTTCTTGATCTAAATCTTGTGTGAGCATATGTTGTAAATCCTTGTATGTTGTTGAACTCTGAATATTATTGTGTGTGTGGACGGAGCTGCGTCTCCGTGTGGTTTTAGTGTCTGGGGTGTGTTCCTCGACGTTGTGTGTATGTGTGCTGCAGTGGTAGCGTTTTGGGGCCAGGCCCCGTGTGTGTGGATTGCTGCGGAAGCAGCGTGTGTGGTGTTGGGGTTCATCCTCGTGTTGCTACATTTTGTAGCGTGTAGTGAAACCTCACCGGGGTTCGGTGAGGGGTGGACGTCGGGAGCACGTCGTGGTCCCGAACCACCTAAAAATCTCTGTGTCCATTGTGAATACCTGTGTGATTGCCCTTTTCATCAACCTCCATTCATAGGTCTATTGATAGATTTTTATTCACTGCTCTACTACACATTGCTACCTCTGCTACTTGTAATTGAGCATAATTAACTTGTTCCTTGCATTGATAATCCGTGTGAGATCGGTAAGATTGAGAGAACATTTTAATCTCATGGCAGCTTAGGTTAATTAACGTAGTTAATTTTGTTTCCGTCTTAAGTAGTTCAAATTGGTGTTAAAATCTGACATCTCGGCTTGGGGATAATTCAACCCCCCTTCTTGTTCGCCATCTCTCTGGGCCAACAGAGCGGACGATCACGGGGAGCAAGAGATAGCCAGAGCTTTCGCAGAGCTAGCAGAGATCATCGCAGAGGTGATTCGTCAACTTCCTCCTCCTATCAGCTCATCGGGCTCTAGCGTCTCTTCTTCATCTTCTTTTCAATCTTCCAAGGTAGAGCATAGTGAGGAAGTTGAAGGCCAAGAAACTGAGCAAGGGGCGGGAAGGTCGAATCCAGCATCCGGGCAACACCTTCGCAGTGAGCTGACCAAACCGGAGGTGAAGGACCTTGAGATTCACTTCCAACTTCCATGGCGGTATTTCTTCTCTCTAGATAAACCCCATGAGTCTAGTCTGGGTACCCGCTCGGGCCTTTTCTGTATCTATCTCTTAGCCTGGAATTGGGGCTTTCGTCTTCCTCTCCACCCCTTTGTTGTCAAGCTGCTGGGATTTTACCAACTGGCTCCTGTTCAGTTGGTTTCTAACTCTTATACTTTTATCTTTTCTTTCATCGTCCTCTATCGCTTGTGCGGCCTCGCTGCATCCCTTGACCTTTTTCATGCTTTCTATGAGCTGAAGGAGCATACCCATGCCGAGAAGGGTTTCTTTTACCTTTAGGCTAGGAGAGGGATGAGCTGTGTTACCCTCTCCCCCCGAGATTCCTCGCACAAGGGGTGGAAGACCCAATATTTTTGGGTAGGGTCCAGCAAGGATTCCACTTGGAATTTTCCCATTCTGCCGAACTATCAGCCCGTATTCCCTACGAAGCATCTGGTGATCTCCTCGGAGATTGAGGAGGAGATTAAGATCCTTCAAAGTCATCGACGATCGACTGCGGAGCTAATGTCCCCAGCCAATTTTCAACCCTACGGCCGCCTCGCATTACCTCCCGAGGGTAAAGAATCTGGGAACTTAACCACATACGTCATTATGCTTGTTAGCCAAGCTTCCTCTTGATAGTTTGCTTTTGGTTGACAGAGCCTGTACGCGGTATTGACGGGGATCGTCAGACGCCTGCGGAACTAGAAGTCGATGAACAAGCGAGGGCAGTTACCCTAGATGCACCTCTGGTCCTCGAAGACCCCTCCTCTGCACAAGATAAGGGCGAGCGAGTCCTTCTTGAGGGGGAGCTAGAACACCGAGGGTCCAAGGGTAAAGACCCCAAGGGGCGGTTGATGTTAGCCTCGATGAAGGCGATGACCGCTAAACAAAGTAGACGGAAGAAGATGAAGGTTCCTCGCTCGTTTGAGAAGCCTTCGACTGAGAGCGCCCATCGCTCGGTATCACCAATCCCTCCGCCGGAGGTGCCAGCTTCAACCGAAGGGATTGTTGTCGAGCCCCATGAGGGGTGCAGAGAGGAGGGGGCAATGTAGGAGGCCTGACTGAGCCGAGCGCCGCAGTCCCGAGCTTAGGAACTATCGAGTGGGACATCTATGCACCACCCTGCCCAAGGAGGAGTCCTGTCCATCAACAGGGGTGATTTTCTCTCCAGGCGTTCATCTACGAGCGTTGCAGAGCATTGGCAATGACGTCCATTCGGGACGAATTTCGGCGCTGTTCCCCTCCGATGCTTCTCGAGAGGGTGATGGAGGGAAGATTGTTCGTGGCCCAACTAGGGGCCGAGGTCGCAGATTACTTGGTGCAGATGGAAAGCAGCGAGGCGACCCAGGCCAGGGCTTGCACTGAGTCCGATTGGAGGGTCAGACAACTATCCTATGAGCTTGGGGTTCTTCGATAGGAAGCGACATTACTCCGATCGCAAGATCGGGCGAATCAAGAAGAGATACGGTCGCTGTCTGGGCAACTGTCTTAGGCCCAGTATATGGCTGATCTAAAGAGAAAACTCTGAGAGGAGGAGCGTTAGGCCTACGCGGCGAGCTCGAGGCAGTGGTGGGTCGAGCGGGAAGACTTCGGGAGTCGCCTCATAGAGGTAGAGCAGGCGAGGAGGGATGCCCAGGCGAAACTGGCCGAGACCGAGGCAAAGTTGTCTGATCTCGAGGCGAAGGAAGCAGAAACTAAGGTGAAGGCGATCGAGCAATATCTGGGCTTGGAAGAATACCGTGAAGCCCTAAAGAAAACTGCCTTCACCTATTATGAATCGGGTTACAAGCGTGGACTGTGAAAAGGCTTTGCGTAGGGCTTCAAGCAGGCAGTAGGTCTGGCACAGGAGCAGGTTATAGATGAGCTCATTTTCAACCCCGGACAATGCTATGACTTAGATGAAGAGGGCTCAACCTCTCCTTCCTCATCAGATTCGAATGGTGGAGAGGGAAGCGAGGACACTTCTGCTCCCGTAGAGAGAGAATAACCAACTCTGACTGGTTTGGGAGAGCATGCGGTCGAGGCAGTTCCCACACAGGTGGGGTCAGTGCCCGAGCTGGCCATCACCGAGGGAGTCGGGGGTGCGCTGCCCTTGACTGTAGAAACGGTGTCGAGCGCCGAGGGCCTTTCGACCATCGAGCTTCAAGGAGGACCGCAATGTTGTGCATGTATGGAACATGCGTTAATTCTAATGTTATGATGATGTCCAACTATAAGTCATTATTGTGCTTTTGTAATGATTCAACTATGTCTTTGTTGCTTACATGCAATATCTTTCATAAAAAGACTCATGATTCATATAAGCCTAATTGAAAATTAGTCAAACAATCATAACCCTTTCAATGTGCCTTAAATCTCTCATGATTTGTGCAAACAAATTCCTTGAAAGCAAAGCAACAAGCTCAGCAGACTTCTGCAATACAGAGGAAGAGTGTCGACACCAGGTGTCGACACCTTTGTATCAAGGTTATGTCTGGCGTATGCAACACTCATGGCGTCGACGCAATGGCACCTTGGTGTCGACACAGCGAAGCCTCTCACAGTGTGTCTTCAGCGGATTTGGCATGTAGCGTCAACGCAACTTGCACCTCGCGTCAACGCAGCTAGACAAGCCTTCAGTAGACCCAACTAACTGCGTCGATGCACAAGCCTTACTGCGTCAATGCAGCGAGCCAGCCCTTAAGCAAATCAAGCAAAAGGCTCAATAGACTCAAGACTCACGATATGTGCAAGCAAAGATTGAGAGAACTCAAGAAAGGGAAATTGAGATTTGAAGAAAGAACTTTGGTAGAACATATTGCATGAAATATGCTCATAGAAGCCAAGACATTGCTGGTTGCATAGAAATCGAGGCAACAGGCTATACAGAAATCAAGGTAGGTGATGAAAAGCTAAATACCGTTGGCTGCACAAAAATCAAGGCAGGTGATGCAAAAAGAAATAAATTAAGAAGAGAAAGCCAAGTCGAGTTCACCCTCTTGCTCAATCAAATAAAAAAATGAAGGCAGACAAATCAATTGAGTAAGGGTGACAAATAGCTGATACGGGTGACAAATAGATAGATAAGGGTGACAAATAGGTGTTACCAGTGACAAATGGCCCGTAAGGCAGTTTCAACAAAGGTTGCGTCGACTCAGTCCTCTCAGGACGTCGACGCAATGGCGTTTCCAGAAGCCGTTGCAAATGGGTTTCTCAAAGGATGCGTCGATGCACCTTTAGTCCTGCATCGACGCCATGAAGCTCAGGCTCTCTAGCTGACTCAAAGATACATGGAGCTGCATCGACGCAAGGTCACTGTTGCGTTAATGCACCAGAAGCTTTCCAAGCCTTATCAGTTTAACCTGCACTATTTCCAAAGGCCATCCAGAGAATAAAAAACTCCTACGAAAACCTTCATAAGCACAGATTTTGAAGTCTGGACGAGGTTCCTAGAACTGACACTGTCCCTATCATCATAACTTTCCAGAGGAGCCTTTTGGTCATATTATCTGTCATTATAGCATCTAGGAAATGCCTCCTCCTCTGCTGTCCTTTCACCAAGAGTCAGCCAACAGAAGTGTGTCAAAGAAGGAAAGCTCACAAGACAGAAGGACGTCCTCTTTGCCAATGGTGATTAAGGTTCTGCAGGCTCCCCTTGGTCAAACCCCTCTTTGTTTATCACCAGCCATTCAAATTGCAGAAGAATTGGAGGGAAAGTTTCTGGCCTTTGAGGCCTATAAATTGGACACCCCTCCTTCACTTGCTCTAGCTACTGCCCCTTGAAGAGAGCCACGTCCCTTGTGCATTCAAGCTAATCTGTGAGAAAGAATAGAAGGGAAGGTGAGTAGCCCAGTTCTGGTCTGACCCATACCAGTGCTGTAAAGAGAAGAAGAAAAGGAAGATAAAGGATAACAGTCCTTGTTGCAGCCAGCCAGTGTCTAAGAAGGAAGAATACAGATC
This sequence comes from Amorphophallus konjac, assembly GCA_022559845.1. NCBI lineage: Eukaryota > Viridiplantae > Streptophyta > Magnoliopsida > Alismatales > Araceae > Amorphophallus > Amorphophallus konjac. The sequence continues at coordinate 318,831,528 of CM040120.1, read as the reverse complement.
TAACCAGTGTTCATATCTATTGATAGAGCTTCCAGATCTTGATCTGAAGCCACCGTTGTTTTCCTCTTGCTTTGCTTCATGTTTCCATTTACTTCTCGCAATCTGTCCTTCTGTGTGCTGTGTCCGATGCTCAGTTGTAGAGACCGGAAGTGTTCTGTGGCTGCAGTGCAGCCGTGTGTGCAGCAGTGGGGAGCTGCACCCTTGGTTTTGCTGCATTTGCAGAGTGTGTTTTGTTTTTTGTTCATGTGTGTGTGTGTGGGGTTCGTCCCCTTGTGTGTGTGTGTGGGGGGGGGGGGGGTTCATCCCCGTGCGTGTATGTGGGGTTCATCCCCGTGTGTGCGCGTGTGTGTGTGTGTGTGTGTGTGTGTGTGTGTGTGTGTGTGTGTGTGTGTGTGTGTGTGTGTGTGTGTGTGTGTGTGTGTGTGTGTGTGTGTGTGTGTGTGTGTGTGTGTGTGTGTATGGGGCATCATCCCCATGTCTGTTGAGGACTTCGTCCTCGTGTGGTAAAGCCTCACCGATTTGGTGAGGGGTGGATGTAGGTCTGCGGGTTTGCAGACTGAACCACCTTAAAAATCCCTATGCAGTGGGTTGTGTTTTGTGTGCAATTGCTTCTTATCCACAATCCCCATTCGCAGGTGCTTGTATGTTTTAGATCTTCATAAGTTGCGCTTTGTTTGTGGACACTAGACACACACTCTAGCTAGCTTGGTGGCCATACACACACTTATAGTCTGCTCACCCATTCACCATGAGCCTCATGCACAGCAGTTTTGTCTAACTGCTGAGCTATCGATGCCACTACGTCAACTTCAACTTGCATGCTGTTTTGATCAAACAGTCCGCGTAAGGTGTCTTGTGTCATTGTTTTGAACTGTTGTTATTAGATCCGCTGTGCATTATGTTTAAGTGTTCCACTTGCAGTTCAGCGTAATTTGTGTTCTTATCAGTTAAGGTTTTAAAAGGGTAAAAGGTTGTGTCGAATCTATTCGACCCCCTCTTCTAGATCCGGTTGCACCCAAGGGACCAAACAGTTGGTGTGACGACCCAGACTTCAGATACCGGGTAAACCCGATACCACTTGGATTTTGAGAGGCCTCCCAAGAGCGGTAAAGCTCCGAAGGGATAAAAGGAGTGTGTAAAGTACATTGAACTTCCAGATAAAGCAGTAAACAATTAATTACTATGATCAAGATTGTTAAAATAGCAGAATTAAAATTACATTTTCTATAATAATTAAAACTAACAGAGATAGCAGAGTCCAGTCTAACTAAAGTACAGTACAACAGAAAAGAGAACGTAGTCTCAAGTCAGGGGAAGCCCGACACTGGAAAACACTGGCAACTAAGAACCACCGCACTACACCTCCAAAGCACGAGGAAGAACATCTACACCTAAAAAATCAGGGGTGAGCCTTATCTCACCGGCTTAGTAGGGATCCCGCAGAACCCTACTATGAAACAACGCAATAACAACAGTGCTAACAACTAAAGTAAAGCAGTAACAATAGGAGTAGGAACAACAACAATAGCAACAGAAGTAACAGCCGCCACGACGAAAGTCGAAGGAATCACGGCAGAGCCGCAAGCTACTCCTATCGGTAAGAACACGAATCCCCAGACACAGTCAGGAATCACTAAATCGATACAAGGAACACAAGATACACAGCCGGGACACAACATGACACCTCAGTCGTGCAGGCTCGTCTATAAAGACAAGAACCCAACTCAAGACCACACAGTCTAAAAGCACAAGACATACACGATCCCACTGTCTTGTACGCTACAGTAACCGTAACCTCGAGTGAATCCAAAAACAGACTACCCGATAAGTCACGTCAACCATGACGGAAACTAGTCACAAAAGCTACAAGTCATCATGTCGTGTGACAAAAGCACCTCCTCACTAGAAGAATAGCCAGATACGTCCACTGACGTCTTACACTATGCCTCAAGCATCTCCCACTCGCCTGGAATGGCGGTAACTGAGACACTCAACAAGAACCAAGTACCAAGTAACGAGTGACCAATCAGGGTCACACCCGTCGGCGCTGGTCCAACGCCCCTGACCATGTGTGCACACACAAGCTCAATGTCTTGAGCCATGCCTCTATCTGATTTTCCCCTCCCGTAGGACTCTCACGGCAAGACAAAGGGGCCCACGGAAACCAGCCTACAAATCGTCTCAACTGGGAACTTGGCCCGCCACCACTCCCAGGTGGGCCGACACATAGGAAAGTGTCATCAGACTATGACTAGTAGAGGATCACTAGACACAGAGACTCAAATTAGCAAAGTACAGATAGGTCACAGATGTACCCATCACAAGTACCATGAAGCACAAGGCAGCACACCAGATTACCGCCAGACTCAGGACAGTCAACTAGACATTCTAACACAACGATCCTTGAGTCATAGGACTCGGGTCAAGATCGTTGCACATTAAGGCAACACACCGTTAATTAGCCTAGTCCCTAAGCCAAATCACGAGAAACATATCATGGAAAATGGCATAGAACAGCCAAATCCACAACATCAATAATGATAATGAGTCATCAACCCCAAGGCCACATAACAGACTCAAAAAATTATGCATAACATGAAACACGGAACACGAGGGATTACCAAAGCCCTCAACCTACATGGACATGCAAACTGAGGTACGATGATACCTCGAAGTGTCTAAAACATAGTCTCGATCCTCACAGGATAGACGAGACACTCATGAGATCACGTGTCAACCACTGGGTCACAATCGGGTTGACCAGGAACCATAATGACCCTCGAAAATATCACGAAACACTCCTTGGTATAATGGCACTCCCAAACACCCTATAACACAGTCACAACCCTCATAGGACGTACAAGACATCCACGGAATAATGGGGTAACCAAGGGGTCAATGCCACAACAACTGGAAGCCAAACCAACGAAGAAAACACCCAGAAGGTAGTCGCGATCGCGAGATAGCCACAGTTACACCAGACGCAGTTCTCAACAAGCCGCGCTCACCCAGATGCGGTTAAGGACTAGCTGCGTTTACATAGTCCGGGCTCCAAACAAACCGCTTCTAGCCTATGAACAAAAAACACATAAAAAGAGGAGAAGAAGACAGAGTCGACGCTTCATGAAGCGGAGCTGACTCGGAGATAGACGAGGTTCCAAGATAGCCGCTGTAGTCCAGACGTGGTTAAGTGTTGACCGTGTGAATCCCAGACGCGGTACGCCAAAGACCGTGCCTAGAAGAAGACAAAGCAGGTGGAGACGAAGATAGGCAGACGCGGTTTCAGACGTGGTTAAACACCGACTGCGTTCTCCCACCAAGTGGTCACAGTTCAAGACTAACCGCTACCAAGGTCGAGAGTCGAACGCGGTTTTTATCGAACCGCGTTTAGCCTCCGGCCCAAAATCTACAAAACCTCACAAAACCCGATCTTCCGCCCCCCAATCGCTCCTAAACGACATGGAAACATGCCTAGAGTCGATATCAACCTTCCACAAGTCGGAAGGGATCAAACCAACCTTAAAACAACTGAAAATGGGCGATTCCCACGAATCGACCCAAAATGACTCACGCGGGGAAACGGCCTCGTACCGGCCCCAAATCACATCCAAATGGATTCAAACTAGTGGGAAATGAATCTTAACAAGCAATGGGTTCATATTTTACCATTTAATGTGAAAACCATCATCTGGAATGGCGAATACGGCTCACACCCCCGAAACATGCTTTCTCCCTTAAAGCTGGAAAACCCGCTCAAACTCACACCGTTCGGCTCCAAATCACGAGAGAAAATAGAAAAAGAGTAGGGTATCCATCCCTCTACCTCCACTGAAGATCTCGCGCGCCGAAATGGCCAAACCACGCCGAAAACCATCACACGAACAACCCACGCCGGCTTCAAATCCACGAATGGGATCGCGCATTCACCATGCTCCATTCCTCGCGCTATCACGTTCTACGACACCTCCACGGCATCTCCACATCATCCCCAGGCCTCCTCCGTCTGTAGTCGGAGCAGAGGGGGAAAGAGGAGAGAGAATAGAGGGGGAGAGAGTGTACAGTGGTGAGGAGAGAGGAGAGGGTGGAAAGGGTTAAGAAAAAAGAAAAAGGAAAAGAAATTAACAATTTTCTTAAAATCTGATTTTTAGCTCAAAATTATGTAAATTTGGAAAAATATGAAAAAATAGTCTCCGCGATCCTCGGAACGAGCACAATGCACCTGTCGCGTCCTGGAGTTACAAAACTCAACAGTTCACTCTCCACGGGGTTCCGTAAGTTATACAAGGGAAAAACCCGAGTGGATCGTAAAACACGTATCAGGACCAACGAAAGCGCTCTGATTCCGATCCAAAGAATCCAGGGTATTACAGCCTCCCCTCCTTTAAGAAATTTCATCCTTGAAATTTAAGAAGTGAACAGGGAAAAGAGAAGAACAACCCCAAACGCTGGCTATGCTTTCTAAGCATCAGCCAAACCTCAAACACAAAACACGATAACATAATTCTTGAAAAACATAATTCAGAGGGACACTGCCAGACCACAATCATAGGCACACACTTTGGATCTCAAGGCACACCGATCCACAGAATGAGCATGGCACAGAAAGGAACACAAGTCCGGCACCTCTGAAACAGGGCATCATTGCTATCGTCTCACAAAGAAAGGAGACACGACCCATGCCACGAAACAGCCTATGATAAAACACATTTGGCAGACAGAACACAAGCATCAGCTTAGACAAGGAAACACAGTCCTCTCACCTGACTACTCTAACCATCAGCTTCCACGCCATGACAACAATCAAATTTGGCACGCAGAACGCCAATGACAGCACTAGACCACGAGCACAATCAAGTCAGTCCTCACTCAGACATTACATCTGATTCGAGTTGCATGCCAACTCTACCATGGTAGAAGAGTACAACAAAATCAACCGACAAGATCTCGGTCCATGCAATGCCAAACTCAGACTCACAGGGAACTCCTCCCAAGCTGACCACAACCACAAACCAAACAACAACACCTGCAGATCTCGGCTCCGTTCTCAACACAGAACAACGGGACAAAACTGCAAGCTGGGTCACATCCAGGCAAAATTACAGCTGAAAACACTGCTAAAATATACTATCCGCTCGCAGCTTACCAACAAGGACCCACAAACAATCTCGGAGAATGCATCTCTAGGAGCATGATCCGTCCTGAGAGCACAACCTCCAAGAAATGCAGAAGAAGAAAGGGTACTCAACTAGCATATACGCCGACAGATTTCCCCAATTCTCAAACCTGCCAGTGCCAACAACCACAATGCCTCAAGGAACGGCACGGAAACCAACAACATCAAGGCACACATAGCCAAGATGAACATTATACTGAGGAAATAAACCTCTCGGTTGGTCAGAATTTTCCAACCAAACGATCCTCGACCAGTGGGTTATGAGCTCACACGCTTCCGCTGCGCACTTAACACAACGCACACGGGCATCAGAAACAACTCGACATCTGCATCTCAGCACATCTCTCGGTGCCATCGTAATTCATGAAATTGTAATATACCACGCCTCGAGTACCGATCCTGCTAATAGTCGATCACAAGTCGCCAAAGTGCAAACCATCGTGCCAAGAGCCACAGCACAAGCCACAAAGAATGCTAATCTCATCTTATCCTCACGTCTCGAAACAATTACTGAACCTTCACAGCACAATAGCTGCCAAACACGGCACATCGAACACGGTGCACAACGGCCCCCAAATCCTTAATCTGGGTCCAAAACCAAGCCATCGCGAAACAAGAGCAGATCAGGTTCAGAACTAACACAGTCCGCATTTAAACAGACATAGGACTATGGCTTCACGGAGACAACACTTCCAAAGCTTACCTCAAAACAATGCCACAAGACAGGATGAGAAAGATCAAGCTCGGCTACAATAACTCACCAGAAAGGAGATCCTAGGTTCGCCCGAGCACTCTCTCAGTCCAGGCATCCAACAACCACCTCAGCAGAACCTTAACACCTCAGGGGCTGACCAAACCTCGGGCTAGGATGGCCAAAACAACATTAATCTCCTCCGGAGAACATGCACGGCCATCACCCCAACGATAATGCCACCAGCCACCTGAACAAGCCATGGAAAAACCTCAAACACCGCATCGCAGATTCACACCTGTTGGCGAACTCTGTCCAGCGCAGCACAACCGAGACAAACACCATGACAAAAGAAGGGTGCTCCATCAAATCCTGACGAGAGCAAAAACCACCTTCACAGCACTAACACAACGCACACAAGCTCTCACGCAAGAAGCAAAGCGATAAAATAGCATAAAACCTATGCCAACTATCGACTATACTGGACCTTATGGACTCTGAGCACTACAATATCTCGAATTCCCATGTACTTTTACAAACACACGCTCTGATACCAACTGTGACGACCTAGACTCTAGATACTGGGTAAACCCGATACCACTTGGATTCTGAGAGGCCTCCTAAGAGTGATAAAGCTCCGAAGGGATAAAAGGAGTGTGTGAAGTACATTGAACTTTCAGATAAAGTAGAAAACAATTAATTACTATGATCAGGATTGCTAAAATAGTAGAATTAAAATTACATTTTTTATAACAATTAAAACAAATAGAGCAAGCAGAGTCCAGTGCAACTAAAGTACAGTACAACAGAAAAGAGAACATACTCTCAAGTCGGGGGAAGCCCGACACTGGAAAACACTGGCAACTAAGAACCACCGCACTGCACCTCCAAAGCACGAGGAAGAATAGCTACACCTGAAAAGTCAGGGGTGAGCCTCATCTCACTGGCTCAGTAGGGATCCCGCAGAACCCTACCACGAAACAACGCAGTAACAGTAGTGCTAAGAACTAAAGAAAAGTAGTAACAGCAGGAGTAGGAACAACAACAACAGCAACGGAAGTAACAACCGCCACGATGAAAGTCGAAGGAAGCACGACTGAGCGGCAAGCTACACCTATCAGTAAGAACGTGAATCCCCAGACACATAGTCAGGAATCACTAAACTGATATAAAGAACAATGACTACACAGCCAGGACACATAACGACACCTCAGTCGTGCATGCTCGTCTACAAAGATAAGAACCCAACTCAAGACCACACGGTCTAAAAGCACATGACAAACACGATCCCACTGTCGTGTACGCTACAGTAACCGTAGCCTCAGGTGAAACCAAACACAGACTACCTGACAAGTCACGTCAACCATGACGGAAACTAGTCATGAAAGCCACAAGTCATCGTGTCGTGTGATAAAAGCACCTCCTCACTAGAAGAACAGCCAGATGCATCCACTGACGTCTTACACTATGCCTCAAGCGTCTCCCACTCGCCTGGAACGGTGGTAACTGAGACACTCAATAAGAACCAAGTACCAAGTAACGAGTGACTAGTCATGGTCACGCCCGTCGGCGCTCGTCCAACGCCCCTGACCAAGTGTGCACACACAAGCTTAATGTCTTGAGCTAGGCCTCTAGCAGGTTTTCCCCTCTTGTAGGACTCTCACGGCAAGACAAAGGGGCCCATGGCAACCAGCCTACAAATCGTCTCAACGGGGAACTCGGCCCGCCACCACTCCCAGGTGGGCCGACACACAAGAATGTGTCATCAGGCTACGACTAGTGGAGGCTCACTAGACACAGAAACTCAAAACAACGAAGTACAGATAGGTCATAACGTACCCGTCACAAGTGCCACGAAGCACAAGGTAGCACACCAGACTGTCGCCAGACTTAGGACAGTCAATTAGACCTGCTAACACAACGATCCTTGAGTCACAGGACTCGGGTCAAGATCATCACACATCACAGTAACATGCCATTAATCAGCCTGGTCCCTAAGCCAAATCATGGGAAACATATCATGGAAAATGGCATAGAATAATGAAATCCCTGACATCAATAATGATAATGAGTCCTCAGCCCCAAGGCCACACAACGGACTCACAATTCCGCATAACACGAAACACGGAACACGGAACACGAGAGATTACCAAAGCCCTCAACCCACATGGACATGCAAACCGAGGTACAATGATACCTCCAATCATCCAAAACATAGTCTCGATCCTCACAGGATAGATGAGACACTCACGAGGTCACGTGTCAACCACTGGGTCAGAATCGGGTTGACCAGGAACCATAATGACCCTCGAAAATATCACGAAACACTGCTCGGTATAATGGCACTCCCAGTGATGGGAATCAACTCCGAGCATGTACATTTTATTTTTGTATTTGGGTCCTTTTATTTATTTTTATATCATGGGGAAAGTAGATACGCAATTGTATGGCTTTATGAGCCAAGTTGTTATTCCCTTAGGATGTTTGGGTTTTTATGCAAATTGATAGTAGGTCCAGCTAGGGGCCCCCCAGCCCTTCCCCATTGGTCCACCTAAGCCATGTGGGGCTGGTCAAAGTCCTAGGTGGCCTTCTAGATAGATTGACTAGTCAATTAGACACATGGGGGGACAAATGGGTTGAAATGTCAAAGGTAGGCCACCTACCTTGCCCATGGTCAAGGGGGCGCCCCCCCCCTTTATGGGTATTTTTTATTTTTATTAAAAAACTTATTAGAACTAATTAGTTCTATACCTTGTATACCCCTCCCAATTCTAGATCTGAGGTCATTTTGAGTCATTTTTCATTTTGTATAAATGCTTGTAATTTCCATTTGTTAGAATTAATGAAGAAGAAAATTTTGTGTATGCCAAGAGCAATTTGCGCCCCCCTCTCTCTCTCCTCTGGTTCCTTCTCCTTCCTTCAAGATTTCAGGGTGTAAACCCCTTCTATCTCAGCCCCTCTACATCTAGATTCTATCTCTGGTGCCACCGCCGCCGTTCGTGCCGCCATCGAGCCGCCGCGAAGCAAGATCTGAAGTGCTATCTTGGGTTCTATTTTGCTGGACAGGGGTTCACTCCGCCAATTTTTGCTCCCAACTCCGACATTATTTGGAGTTGAGATTTTGAGGGTTGGTTCCTCTCTTGATTCCCAACCTCCAATAAATAAATCACGTCCTTTAGACTTCGTTTTATAATTTTCCATTTTCATGTCTTTCTGTCTTCCAGATCTGTCCCTTTTCAGATCTGTGTAGTAGAAGCTTAGTTCTTCCCCATTTCGACCCCCTTTTTGATTTTTGTTTGAATCCCCAAATTTATTGGAGGTTTTGTCCACCATCCCCATCCTCCACAAATTTTCGTCGAATTTCAAAAGCCCTCTACCTATTTGTAGAAATTGTGTCTTTTCCTCAAATTCAGTTCTGTCTCTGCTGTCTAGATCCGACCCCGGGTCAGTATAAAATCCACAAAAAACCGAAACCTCCACCAAACCTTTCAAAAAGTATATCTCCGTTTTCCCCTCTTCGGCCTCTACAACTTTAATGAAGAGCTCATCTTCTGATTCGGAGGTCTACATCATGGTCAACGCCAACTCTCAGGAAAACTTAGTTCTGTCCTGAGTTTTCAGGTCCTGTCAACCAGCAAATTGAATATTCGACAAAGGCCATTAACGGGAAATTCAATTTTCTTTATCTGGCCGTAGATTGAAGGATTTCGAGCTAGCTTTCCAACGGTACCTTTTGTGCGTCGAACTGACGCCGGGAGTGACCGCAGTAGCGGATTTTGTCGGGACGCGCGGGTTTGAAACAACAGTTCAGATCCGTGGGTAGCAACTCCGGCGAGTGAAGATCGGAGCCGCCTAGCCTCCGACCGGTGAACCAGTGTACCGCCTTTCCAGGGAGCGCTCCTCCAGACGTCCCCACCACAGTGGTGCCACCTCGGTCCCACACGGCCCCTCGGACCAGCACGTGGGTCCCACGGTCGTGAGTACGTGTGCCGCCGAAGCAACACCAGAAGCGGCCCGTCAACCCGAAACCGCTACTCTCGGGTCCCATTGTGTCGGCCTTTACCTCCCTGCGTGGAGTGGGCCGTGATTTGTCTTGCTGTAATTATTGTGTATTTACTGTTCCGGGAGTACGAGATCGGCCGGGAAGTCTTCCCCACGCCCGGTAGCGTGGAGGTATAGTATTCGCTCCCATCTCGATATTTACTTTATTTTGTATATATTTCTTTATGCCACTGCTAGAGAGCATGCTAGGATCATAGCTCGCTATACTTTTTATATCACCGCTGCTGCGAGAGAGAGCAAGACCGTCCCGTGACCTGATCCGGGCACAAATTTGTGAGTTGACCACCCTAGCTCACTGCCGGTTTCTCAACCGTGCACGTCCGTACGCTTCCCTCGTTAGGGATGATCGCGAGCTTGCTTAGAGTCCGAGGATCGCATATCCATTTGGAGTCGAGTCGCGTGTCCGTCCCGCATCAGTTTGGTATCAGAGCGAGTTGAGTCTAGGGTGTTTCAAAAAAAAGGAGTCATTTACGTCTAGTCATCATCTAAGTCGGTCTAGGTTGCATTTACATCCCATTAATCGGTATATAAAAAGGTGTTGTCCAAACGTTAGGCTACGCCTATCGGGAAGGCCGCACACTTGCGCGAGTGATCTTCGGATCGATTACCTCCGCCATGTACCAGATATTGGCTAAGTCCAGGTGTGTAATCGAGTCTGCATTCCAACTTGGCATCGCATAGTAGGGTCGTGTCTAGTCCACGAGAGTCCGACCTTGTCACCGTGTGTCTGCATGTTCACTATCCGCCACCCCCATGGCCGTTCCCCAAGACCATGTGTCCGAGTGGTCATCCCTGGTGGCCCAATTCAATGCCTTCATGGCCCGACCCTTGGATTTCACCCATCTCATTACTAAAGCCACTCTACCCAATGGGTCTACAACGGAACTCCATTTCACCGATAGGGAGTCGGATAATTAGGTTTCTCTTGATATCATGGAGCCCCTCTCCAAGACGGGCGAGATTATCTACGATGGTGATTTTACTTTTGTCGAGTTCGAAAGGATGATCGGCTCTGATTTTTACTACGATGGCGCATGGTGCAATATTGTTACGCTAGTAGGACCATGTATTATATTAGGGCGACCATGGTTGGAAGAGAGGAGAGCGATCTTTGACTGGGATAGGAGGACCTGCACCTTATATCCACCTCACCTACCCGGCGAGTTCGTCTTCCACGACGACATTCAGTCGCCCACCTCTTTGTCACCAACCTCCCACCCCTATCAGTCCACTCCGCCTACGGACTCATGCTCACCACCTCTCCCGGAGCCCAACCATGTGGGTCCTAGTCATTTCTCCGATCCGTGTCCTTCACATTCCCCTACCATAGAGGACACACATATTGAGGATGTCCCATCCGGGCTCATTCTAGTGAGTTATGAGACTGACCAAGAGTTGGTCAAGGAGTACCTTGCTAATGTTTCGGGGTTAGAGAGTGAGCCAATAGAGGGCCAGGGACTGTTAGTCACCCCACTCACACCGGTCATCCCGGACCCATCTATTTCACCCACTTTATCCTCGGTGTATCCTGCCATCCCACTTTTACCCATCTCTCCTATGGTAGTGCAACCACTAGAGACTACCGTACCACTGTCGACACCTTATGGTGACACAGTATGGTTTGATTTCTGCCATGCGTACGAGAGACAGTGTCCGGACTTCATTTTTGTCGTGCTTCACACTAGCCGTCCGGATTATATTCCCGTCACCCATCCCCTGATCCTCCCACATTTCTATACCCGAGGACGAGTCTTCTCGAACCGGAGGCGGTTGACGAGGGATGGAACTCATGGCATTAAGTTGTGGGTTATTCTTTCTTTACACTTAGTGTATGTAGACAGTGACCGTCCTCCTTATCGAGTCTTCCTTCATATGTCCCTTGTGTTTGTGTCTCTTGTCGTCCGTCATAGTAGTACTAAGAGTGTCTAAGTTTGCCTAGGGTCATGAGTGTGCGTCTGTGTTTTGTTGTTTGTGTGGTTTGTGGTTTGTTAGGAGTCTGTATACGTCTTGTGCAAGCTCGTTGATGTCACTTGTTCGAGGAGTATGTGATCAGTTCTACATCTATGCCCGGATCTAGTCACCTACAGGGACCCAGCGGTGATTCCTAGTGAGTCTTCGAGCCGCCTCCTCCCCTTGAGAGTGACCCTACCCCGGAGTGTCCACCTCTAGCCTCGTTCCTACAGTAGCTTGTGTATATCGAGTATATACGGAATGAGCAGGTGACGATCACTTGGAGTGGAGCACACCCGCGCTACTTGGCACGGTGACGGATCCGCTGGTGTACTCGAGCCATCACACCTCTTACTCGACGGGGTTGAGTTCTTCTCACCCGGGGAGAATTGATGGGAATCAACTCCGAGCATGTACATTTTATTTTTGTGTTTGTGTCCTTTTATTTATTTATATATCATGGGGAAAGTAGATATGCAATTGTATGGCTTTATGAGCCAAGTTGTTATTCCCTTAGGATGTTTGGGTTTTTATGCAAATTGGTAGTAGGTCCAGCTAGGGGCCCCCCAGCCCTTCCCCATTGGTCCACCTAAGCCATGTGGGGCTGGTCAAAGTCCTAGGTGGCCTTCTATATGGATTGACTAGTCAATTAGACACATGGGGGGACAAATGGGTTGAAATGTCAAAGGTAGGCCACCTACCTTGTCCATGGTCAAGGGGGCACCCCCCCCTTTATTGGTATTTTTTTTTGTTAAAAAACATATTAGAACTAATTAGTTCTATACCTTGTATACCCCTCCCAATTCTAGATCTGAGGGCATTTTGAGTCATTTTCTATTTTGTATAATTGCTTGTAATTTCCATTTGTTAGAATTAATGAAGAAGAAAATTTTGTGTATGCCAAGAGCAATTTGCGCCCCCCTCTCTCTCTCCTCTGATTCCTTCTCCTTCCTTCAAGATTTCAGGGTGTAAACCCCTTCTATCTCAGCCCCTCTACATCTAGATTCTATCTCTGGTGCCGCCGCCGCCGTTCGTGCCGCCATCGAGCCGCCGCGAAGCAAGATCTGAAGTGCTGTCTTGGGTTCTATTTTGCTGGACAAGAGTTCACTCCGGGAATTTTAGCTCCCAACTCCGACATCATTTGGAGTTGAGATTTTGAGGGATGGTTCCTCTCTTGATTCCCAACCTCCAGTAAATAAATCACGTCCTTTAGACTTCGTTTTATATTTTTCAATTTTCGTGTCTTTCTGTCTTCCAGATCTGTCCCTTTTCAAATCTGTGTAGCAGAAACATAGTTCTTCCCCCTTTCGACCCCCTTTTTGATTTTTGTTTAAATCCCCAAATTTATTGTAGGTTCTGTCCACCATTCCCATCCTCCACAAATTTTCGTCGAATTTCAAAAGCCCTCTACCTATTTGTAGAAATTATGTCTTTTCCCAAAATTCAGTTCTGTCTCTACTGTCTAGATCCGACCCTAGGTCATTATAAAATCCACCAAAATCTAAACCTCCACCAAACCTTTCATAAAGTATATCCCCATTTTCCCCTCTTTGGCTTATATAACTTTCATGAAGAGCTCATCTTCTGATTCGGAGGTCTACATCGTAGTCAACGCCAACTCTTAGGAAAACTTAGTTCTGTCTTGAGTTTTCAGGTCCTGTCAACCAGCAAATTGAATATTCGACAAAGGCCATCAACGGGAAATTCTATTTTTTTATCTGGCCATAGATCGAATGATTTCGAGCTAGCTTTCCAACGGTACCTCTTGTGCGTCGAACCGACGTCGGGAGTGACCGCATCAGCGGATTTCGTCGGGACGCGTGGGTCTGAAACAGCAGTTCAGATCCGTGGGCAGCAACTCCGGCGAGTGAAGATCGGAGCCACCCGGCCTCCGACCGGTGAACCAACGTACCGCCTTCCCAGGGAGCGCCCCTCCGGATGTCTCCACCATAGTGGTGCCACCCCGGTCCCACACGGCCCCTCGGACCAGCACGTGGGTCCCACGGTCGTGAGTACATGTGCCGCCGAAGCAACACCAGAATCGGCCCGTCAACCCGAAACCGCTACTCCCGGGTCCCATTGTGTGGCCCTTTACCTCCCTGCGTGGAGTGGGCAGTGATTTGTCTTGCTGTAATTATTGTGTATTTACTGTTCTGGGAGTACGAGATCGGCCGGGAAGTCTTCCCCACGCCCGGTAGCGTGGAGGTATCGTATTCGCTCCCATCTCGACATTTACTTTATTTCGTATATATTTCTTTATGCCGCTGCTAGAGAGCATGCTAGGATGGTAGCTCGCTATACTTTTTATATCACTGCTGCTGGGAGAGAGAGCGAGATCATCCCGTGACCTGATCCGGGCACGAATTTGTGAGTTGACCACCCTAGCTCACTGTCGGTTTTTCAACCGTGCACGTCCGTACGCTTCCCTCATTAGGGACGATCGCGAGCTTGCTTAGAGTTCGAGGATCGCATATCCATTTGGAGTCGAGTCGCGTGTCCGTCTCGTATCACCCAGACACCCTATAACACGGTCACAGCCCTCATAGGACGTCCAAGACATCCACGGAACAATGGGATAACCAAGGGGTCAAAGCCATAACAACTAGAAGCCAAACCGGCGAAGAAAACACCCAGAAGGCAGTCGCGGTCGCGAGATAGGCGCGGTTACACCAGATGCGGTTCTCAACAAGCCACGCTCACCAAGATGTGGTTAAGGACTACCTGTGTTTATAGAGTCACAATTCCAAACAAAGCGCTTCTGGCCTATGAACAGAAAACACATAAAAAGAGGAGAAGAAGTCTGAGTCGACGCTTAACGAAGCGGAGTTGACTTGGAGACAGACGTGATTCCAAGATAGCCGCGGTAGTCCAGACGCGCTTAAGTGTTGACCGCGTGAATCCCAGACGCGGTACGCCAAAGACCGTGTCTGGAAGAAGACAAAGCAGGTGGAGACAAAGACAGGCAGATGTGGTTTCAGACGCGGTTAAACACCGACCACGTTTTCCTATCAAGTGGTCGCAGTTCAAGACTAACTGCTACCAAGGTCGAGAGTCTAACGCGGTTTCTACCGAACCACGTTTAGCCTCCGGCCCGAAATCTGCAAAAAGTTACAAAACTCGATCTTTTCACCCCCCAATCGCTCCTAAACGACGGGGAGACATGCCTAGAGTCGATATCAACCTTCCACAAGTCGGAAGGGATCAAACCAACCTCAAAATAGTTGAAAATGGACGATTCCCACGAATCGACCCAAAACGACTCACGCGGGAAACGGCCTCGTACAGGCCCCAAATCACATGCAAACGGATTCAAACTAGCGGGAAACGACTCCTAACATGCCATGGGTTCATATTTTACCATTCAATGTGAAAACCATCACCTGGAACGGGGAACACGGCTCACACCCCCGAAATATGCTTTCGCTCTTAAAGTTGGAAAACCCGCTCAAACTCACACTGTTTGGATCCAAATCACGAGAGAAAGCAGGAAAAGAGTAGGGTATCCATCCCCTTACCTCCACCGAAGATCTCGCGTGCCGAAACGGCCAAACCACGCCGAAAACCATCACACAAACAACCCACGCCGGCTTCGAATCCACGAATGGGATCGCACATTCGCCACGCTCCATTCCTCACGCTATCACGCTCCACGACACCTCCACGGCATCTCTACGTCATCCCCAGGTCTCCTCCGTCTGTAGCTGGAGCAGAGGGGGAAAGAGGAGAGGGAACGGAGGGGGAGAGAGTTAACGGCGGTGAGGAGAGAGGAGAGGGTTGAAAGGGTTAAGAAAAAAGAAAAAGGAAAAGAAATTAACAATTTTCTTAAAATCTGATTTTTAGCACGAAATTCTGTAAATTCAAAAAAATACAGAAAAATAGTCATCACGATCCTCGGAATGAGCACAACGCACCTATAGCGTCTCGGAGTCGTAAAACTCAACGGTTCACTCTTCATGAGGTTCCGTAAGTTATACAAGGAAAAAACCCGAGTGGATCGTAAAACACGTATCATGACCCACGAAAGCGTTCCGAAAGCTCTCCGATTCTGATCCGAAGAATCCAGGGTATTATAGCCTCCCCTCCCTTAAGAAATTTCATCCTTAAAATTTAAGGAGTCAACAGGGAAAAGGGAAGAACAACCCCAAATGCTAGTTACGCTCTCCAAGCATCAGCCAAACCTTAAACACAAAACACGATAACACAATTCTCACAATTCAGAGGGACACTGCCAGACCACAATCACAGGCACACGCTCCGCATCTCAAGGCACACCGATCCACAGAACGAGCATGGCACATAAAGGAACACAAGTCCGACACCTCCGAAACAGGGCATCATCGCTATCGTCTCACAAAGAAAGGAGACACGACCCATGCCACGAAACAGCCACCGATAAAACACATTCGGTAGACACAACACAAGCATCAACTTAGACAAGGAAACAAAGTCCTCTCAGCTGACTGCTTTAACCATCGGCTTCTGTGCCCTGACAACAATCAAATTTGGCACGCAGAACGCCAATGACAGCACTGGACCACGAGCACAATCAAGTCAGTCCTCACTCAGACATTACATCTGATTCGAGTTGCATGCCAACTCTACCAGGGTAAAAGAGTACAGCAAAATCAACCGACAAGATCTCGGTTCATGTAATGCCAAGCTCAGAGTCACAGGGAACTCCTCCCAAGTTGACCACAACCACATACCAAACAACAACACCTGCAGATCCCGGCTCCATTTTCAAGATAGAACCACTGGACAAAAGTGCAAGTTGGGTCACATCTAGGCAAAATTACAGTAGAACACACGGCTAAATATACTAGCCGCTCGCAGCTTACCAACAAGGACCCACAAACAATATCGGAGAATGCATCTCTAGGAGTACAATCCGTCTCGAGAGCACAACCTCCAAGAAATACAGAAGAAGAAAGATTACTCAACCAGCAAATACACCGACAAATTTCCCCAATTCTTAAACCTGCCAGTGTCAACAACCACAATGCCTCAAGGAACGACACGGCAACCAACAACATCAAGGCACATATAGCCAAGATGAACATTACATCGAGGAAACAAACCTCTCGGTTGGTCAGAATCTTCCAACCAAACGATCCTCGACCAGTGGGTTATGAGCCCACACGTTTCCGCTACGCACTCAACACAACGCACACAGGCATCGAAAAAAACTTGGCATCTGCATCTCAACACATCTCTCGGCGCCATCGTAATTCACAAAACTGCAATATACCATGCCTCGAGTACCACTCCTGCTAACAGTCGATCACAAGTCGCCAAAGTGCAAACCATCGTGCCAAGAGCCACAACACAAGCCACAAAGAACGCTAATCTCAGCTTATTCTCATATCCTGAAATAATTATTGAACCTTCACAGCACAACAGCCGCCAAACACAGCATGTCGAACACGGTGCACAACGGCCTCCAAATCCTTAATCTGAGTCCAAAACCAAGCCATCGCCGAAACAAGAGCAGATCAGGTTCAGAACTAACACAGTCCGCACATAAGCAGACACATGACTAAGGCTTCACGAGACAACACTTCCAAAGCTTACCTCGAAACAATACCACAAGATAGGATGAGAAAGATCAAGCTCGACTACAATAGCTCACCAGGAAGGAGATCCTAGGTTCGCCCGAGCACTCTCTCAGTCCAAGAATCCAACAACCACCTCAACACAACCTTAACACCTCAGGGGTTGACCAAAACTCGAGCTAGAATGGCCAAAACAACATTAATCTCCTCCGGAGAACATGTACAGCCATCACCCCAACGATAATGCCACCAGCCACCTGAACAAGCCACGAAAAAATATCGAACACCGCATCACAGATTCACACATGCCGACGAACTCTGCCCAGCGCAGCACAACCAAGACAAACACCATGACAAAAGAAGGGCGCTCCATCAGATCCCGACGCGAGCAAAAACCACCTTCACAGCTCTAACACAACGCACACAAGCTCTCACGCAAGAAGCAAAGCAATAAAAGAGCACAAAACCTATGCCAACTGCTGACTGTACTGGATCTTATGGACGCTGAGCACTGCAATATCTTGAATTTCCATTTACTTTCACAAACACATGCTCTGATACCAACTGTGACGACCCCAGACTCCGGATACCAGGTAAACCCAATACCACTTGGATTCTAAGAGGCCTCCTAAGAGCGGTAAAGTTCCGAAGGGATAAAAGGAGTGTGTGAAGTATATTGAACTTCCAGATAAAGTAGTAAACAATTAATTACTATGATCAGGATTGCTAAAATAGCAGAATTAAAATTATATTTTCTGAAACAATTAAAATTAATAGAGCTAGCAGAGCCCAGTCCAACTAAAGTACAATACTACAAAAAAGAGAACGTACTCTCAAGTCGGGGGAAGCCCGACACTGGCAAACGCTGGCAACTAAGAACCACCGCACTGCACCTCCAAAGCACAAGAAAGAACAACTACACCTGAAAAGTCAGGGGTGAGCCTCGTTTCACTGGCTCAGTACGGATCCCGCAGAACCCTACCACGAAACAACGCAGTAATAATAGTGCTAACAACTAAAACAAAGCAGTAACAGCAGGAGCAGGAACAACAACAACAACAACGGGAGTAACAACCGCCACGATGAAAGTCGAAGGAACCACGGCTGAGTCGCAAGCTACTCCTATCAGTAAGAACACAAATCCCCAGACACATAGTCGGGAATCACTAAATCGATACAAGGAACACTGGCTACACAGCCAGGACACATCACGACACCTCAGTCGTGCAGGCCCGTCTACAAAGACAAGAGCCAACTCAAGACCACACGGTCTAAAAGCATAAGACATACACGATCCCACTGTCGTGTACGCTATGGTAACCGTAACCTCGGGTGAAGCCAAACATAGACTACCCGACAAGTCACATCAACCATGGTGGAAACTAGTCACGAAAGCCACAAGTCATCGTGTCATGTGACAGAAGTCAGATGCGTCCACTAACGTCTTACACTGCGCCTCAAGCGTCTCCCACTCGCCTGGAATGGTGGTAACTGAGACACTCAATAAGAACCAAGTACCAAGTAATGAGTGACTAGTCAGGGTCACGCCCGTCGGTGCTCGTCCAACGCCCCTGACCACGTGTGCACATACAAGCTCAATATCTTGAGCTAGGCCTCTAGCTGATTTTCCCCTCCCGTAGGACTCTCACGGCAGGACAAAGGGGCCCACGACAACCAGCCTACAAATCATCTCAACCGGGAACTCAGCCCGCCACCACTCCCAGGTGGGCCGACACACAGGAAAGTGTCGTCAGGCTACGACTAGTGGAGGCTCACTATACACAGAGACTCAAAATAGCAAAGTACAGACAGGTCACAGACGTACCCGTCACAAGTACCACGACGCACAATGTAGCACACTAGACTGCCGCCAGAGTCAGGACAGTCAACTAGACTTGCTAACACAACGATCCTTGAGTCACAGACTCGGGTCAAGATCGTTGCACATCACAGCAACACGCCGTTAATCAGCCTAGTCCCTAAGCCAAATCATGGGAAACATATCATGGAAAATGGCATAGAATAGAAAAATCCCCAACATCAATAATGATAATGAGTCCTCAGCCCCAAGGCCACACAACGGACTCACAATTCCACATAACACGAAACATGGAACACGAGGGATTACCAAATCCCTCAACCCACATGGACATGCAAACCGAGGTACAATGATACCTCTAAGCATCCAAAACATAGTCTCGATCCTCACAGGATAGACGAGACACTCGCGAGGTCACGTGTCAACCACTGGGTCAGAATCGGATTGACCAGGAACCATATTGACCCTCAAAAATATCATGAAACACTGCTCGGTATAATGGCACTCCCAGATACCCTATAACATGGTCACAGCCCTCATAGGACGTCCAAGACATCCACAGAACAATGGGTTAATCAAGGGGTCAAAGCCACAACGACCGGAAGCCAAACCGGCGAAGAAAACACCCAGAAGGCAGTCGCGGTCGTGAGCTATCCGTGGTTACACCAGACGCGGTTCTCAACAAGCCGCGCTCACCCAGACGCGGTTAAGGACTAGCTGTGTTTACACAGTCACGGTTCCAAACAAACCGCTTCTGGCCTATGAATAGAAAACACATAAAAAGAGGAGAAGAAGACAGAGTCGACGCTTCACGTAGCGGAGTCGACTCGGAGATAGACGCGGTTCCAAGATAGCCGTGATAGTCTAGATGCGGTTAAGTGTTGACCGCGTGAATCCCTGACGTGGTAAGCCAAAGATCGTGTCTAGAAGAAGACAAAGCAGGTGGAGATGAAGACAGGCAGACGCGATTTCAAGACAACCGCGGCCATCAGACGCGGTTAAACACCGATCACGTTCTCCCACCAGGTGGTCACAGTTCAAGACTAACTGCTACCAAGGTCGAGAGTCGAACGCGGTTTCTGCCGAACCGCGTTTATCCTCCGGCCCGAAATCTACAAATCCTTAAAAAACTTGGTCTTTCCTCCCCCCAATCGCTCCTAAACGACGGGGAAACATGCCTAGAGTCGATATCAACCTTCCACAAGCCGGAAGGGATTAAACCAAGCTTAAAACCCCTGAAAACGGGCGATTCCCACGAATCGACCCAAAATGACTCACGTGGGGAAACGGCCTCGTACCGGCCCCAAATCACATCCAAACGGATTCAAACTAGGGGGAAACAAATCCTAACATGCCAGGGGTTCATATTTTACCATTTAATGTGAAAACCATCACCTAGAATGGGGAACACGGCTCACACTCCTGAAACATGCTTTCAGCCTTAAAGCTGGAAAACCCGCTCAAACTCACACCGTTCAGCTCCAAATAACTAGAGAAAGCAGGAAAAGAGTAGGGTATCCATCCCCAAAGATCTTGCGCACCAAAACGGCCAAACCACGTCGAATACCATCACATGAACAACCCACGCCGGCTTCAAATCCACGAATGGGATTGCACATTCGCCACGCTCCATTCCTCGCACTATCACGCTCCACGACACCTCCACGACATCTCCACGTCATCGCCAGGCCTCCTCCATCTGCGGCCGGAGTAGAGGGGGAAAGAGGAGAGTGAACGACGGTGAGGAGAGAGGAGAGGGTGGAAAGGGTTAAGGAAAAAGAAAAAGGAAAAGAAATTAGTGTAGATCTCTAATTTAGAATAATCCACTTAAGAAAAATATCAAAGAAAAGACATGCAGTAATCATCAATATGGAGGAAAAATATATGCACGAGGTGCACAAGGGGAGTGTGTGATCGCCAGAGACGCTAGGTCTCAAAAATATAATCAATAAGAACATGGGAGGAATGATCGCGAAAAGTACCTCAAAAGATGCGGGGATGTGAGTGCTTCCTTTCTCTTCAAATCGGCCGGCCGATGAAGAGAGTTCTCCAATTTATTACCCTTGCAAAAAAAAACAAATACCAATAAAAAAATATGGATTAGAATATGGTGTGTAGCATCAAATTCTTAATAAAAGGATGAGCATGGTAACATGTGAAAAACACACCTTAAGGGTGTTAGCCCTTAAACCCCTATGCAAAGAGGGTGTGGGAGATATGATGAATGATATGTAAAATAAGGGAAAGAGTGCAAGAGTTGCACTTAAAGGGGAGATACTCAACGTGGTTGAGCAGGGGAGTTAATAGGAGATAAAACATGCATGCATGAGCAAACCGATGATGATAAAAACAAAAGGAAGAATAAAATAAAAGAAGAAGGGGCCTGTGCTACTTCTTTTGGCCTTGATTAGCGTTTGGGAGGAGGCTTTGATGGATGAAAAGGTGGGACGTAGGAGCCTTCTCCTTCAGCCACAACAACACCACCCTGCGAAGGAAAACAGAAGAAGAAGATAGAAGAAAAAGAAAACAGAAGAAGGAAAGAAGAAGACAGAACAGAAGAAGAAAAGAATGGAGGGGAAGGAAGGGATCGAACCTAACAACAGAACCCATCGGCCCTATTAAATAGAATTGGATGAAGAGATGAGAAGGCAAGAGTCCAAGGGGAGAAAGGATAGGAATGGGCAAGAGCCCAAATAAAGCAGGTGTCTAACGAAGCAAGGACTCTCTGGGGAAAGGGCTGCGAAGATAGAAGATGAAACACGCCTCTGGTCAGGGCGTCAATTCAATAATTGACGACCTGTCATAGGGCGTTAATTCAAAACACGCCCTGAGTCAGGGCGTCTCTTCCTGGATTATTTTTTATTTGGAAATTGTAACACACGCCTCAGGGAGAGGCGTTAATTGAAACACGCCCCAAAGAAGGGCGTTAATTAACATTTTTCAAAACATTTATTCTTTTTTTGAAAATTGGATAATGCCGAGAATTGACGCCCTCATCCCAGGGCGTCCTTTTATCAAGAAACGCCCCAGGTCAGGTCGTGTTTTAAAACACGCCCTTCACCAGGTCACGAATTTATAAAATAGGTAAAATGGGGAGAAATAGATAAAATGGGGAGACACGCCCTGGATCAGGCCGCGTTTTAAAAACACGCCCCTCTCTAGGGCGTTAATTTTAAAAAAAAAGGGAAAATGGGAGAAAATCTATGAAAAATGGAAAAAATACTCAAATAAGCTAATTTGAGGGTCAAATGGGGCATTACAAGGCAATATGAGAAATACTCAAAGTAATGTCAATTTTGGCGTGTCTACAGCTGCCCCGCCTTAGCGTCTGCTTTGCAAGGGAGCGTAGTAAACTGAAAAGTAGATGCCAAGGTGTGATGAGACACGCAATCAACATCACTTGATAAGAAATGAAATCAAAAGCTCGAGATGAAGTAAATCTCGGGAAATCCAACGAAATCAACAATGTTTGGATAAAAGGGGAGATGTGCACGCGGTGCACGAAGGAGATAAAATAAAATGATCAACTTCCAGCGCGGTGGAAGTACCCCAGGTCACAAACCTGTAGATTTCACCATTGGAGAGCGGTTACCAGCAATGTGGACGTGCTGCAGCCAAGGTGGATCAAAGGGAAATGATTAAAAATAAGATGATAAAAATCCAAACAAGGAGCTCTCGAGAAAAGACCCAAAACAGCGATAAAACGAACTGAGGATCCAATTCGACAATGAAAATCTCATATCGAGAAAGATTAAGATCAATTCAACTCTCAACATCAGCTTATCAGAATGATTTTCCAATGTTAATTCAAAGTCCTTTATGAATGCATGCTGGGCTAAAGGGAAAATAACAAATGAAAATATAATATAATCAAGGATAATATTGTTAAACTGCCCAGACTGGGTCAAGAAACTAATTCTGCGAGCTGATACTAAGCCGAAGCCCGTTTATCCACGCACCAACTCGTAAACAGGGAACCATCGTCCCCAGTCTTGGACGGCTCAACGGCCTATCCGTGTGACTAAGACTTCTCTGGAATCATCATTGTTTTTGATGAAGAGGAACTCAAATCCCAGATTTACCAAAGCCACAAGGTCCTTGATATAATCTAGTAACATATGTAACATATAGTAGAATGCATACAGGGAGATGGTGATATCAATAAGCATGGGAACTGAGAAATGAGCTGCAAGCACCGTGGGACTTGGATGATGATGCCCAGTCGGCGGGACCAAGAGCTTCTTATCCTGCGCTCAAAAATTCATTAGCCAAGATATAACAAGCAATGAATAAGGCATTTAATCATAGCATGCATAGCATGAATCAAAGCAACCAATCATAGCATATATCATGAACAGCATAAGTCAAATCATGGCATAGCAAAGCATCATTATTTGTTGTTTGTCATGAGGATGACAATCTGGCTAATCAAGTTTTGGAGTTAAATAATCAGGATCTGATAATGCCCATCGGCGGAGTAATCAGATGAAACGAGCAGGAGTTGATTGAAAGATTTGGAGATGAATAATCATGAGATATGATAATCAGAATGATATAGGGAGATGATGCCCCTGGGTGGCATGTCATGAGAATATTGGGAAGAATCAATAGATTGATAGCAATAAGTAGAGAGAGGACCCATCCCGTGCTTTTGGTCTCTGCAAAGCTGTTCCTGCAAAACACCATCAGAAAATACAATGCAAATTTTTGGATTTTGGAAATATGCAAATTTTTATGAGTTTTGGAATATGCAAATTTTTATGAGTTTTGGAAGTATTTGAATTTTTATGGAGATTTTTGGAAAATATTTTGAATTTTTGTTGGGATTTTGATCGGGAAATATTCAATTTTTTTTTATTTTGGCTTAGACATTGTTAATGCAGCATCAAAGGGTTGTTTTGAACCACTGGCTAGGGGTCCTTGTTCCTTCCCTTTTCGCTAAAACTGCCCAAAGCTGGACGTGCATTGAAAGTGGCATCCTATAACCGACCGTCTTTGATCAACGGTGCCCCTACCAAGGCCATACCCGAGAAACATTCGGTCTTAGAGGGAAAAGAGAAGAACAATTGTGACAAGCTTTGTGCAGGATGGGAGATATCAAGTCTTGAATTCCTTCTAAGGTGTTAACCCTCAAAGAGGTAGTCTGTTGTGCCGGGGCTTTGTGCCTTTGATTTTTAGACCCTTGACATGCATACGACCAGGGTTTTCCCTGCGGGGACTTTGCCACTCTTGTCATGCCATAATTCACAATCTTGCTTTTATCAAAATTCTGACTTGATTTTCATAATAGCCCTTTTGGCGAGATGTATATCATGAAATTCATATTTAGTTTGGGTCAAGACTGCCCCTATTTGAGACTCCTCTCGTATTGGGGATTACCAAGGTTGGTCATCTCATCCGTCAACCTCTTGCCCCTGCACGTGGCCGAGTAAAGAAGAGAAAAAACTTTCAGATATACTCATGGCATGGCCAAGGTAGCAACGGTGTTTAACCAAAGGAGCCGGCTAAGGACGCCGTGAAGTGTGTGAGGTGCCCAGCTGAGGGTTGCTCTTAACAAGCAGGGAGAGAATGTTGAATTCCCAGCGCGGGGTTCTTATTAACCAAGGTGCTGCAAAAGCAAGCCTAAAGACTCTTTTGAGAATGATTTAATTTAACAAAAGCCTAAGATAAAGATCTAAAACACCACTCTTAATCTTATTAGGAAGCACTTCATTTTGAAAATCATGCGTGAAGTAATGAGGAAATGATATCATTAAAATGCATACTTACGCCAATATGTTACCTTGCAACCTTTGTTAAAGCAGCTGCCGCGAGAGGTTGATCATCGTGGGATAGTCCTCTTAGGCAGATAAAGGATTGGAAGCAAAGGATTGAAAGTGGCTTAACAAGAAGGAGTGGTGCCAAGACCAGACTCAGACGAATAAGGAAAAAAAGGAAAAGAGGCGAGGGCTAGAACTCCCTTGCTAAGGCGCGGAGACCCTGATCACATGGAACAGTCTACAGAAGAAGCGGAAAATCAAGAAGAGGGGTGAGGACTAAAGCCTCGAAAGCAATGGGAGAATGGGCAGATGCCCAAGGCAGTGGATGTGGAAGAAGTTGGGTCGGACCCAGAATCAGGAGGAATTAGAAGAAGAAATTGGTAGATAGAAAGAGGCGGATCCGGAGGGTCCAGAGGCAGAGGAGAATCATGAGAGGAAAAATCATCCGGAGGCTCCGGAGGGATGACAAAAGAAGGGACGCGATGCCCTGAGACGAAATAGGGAAAAAGATGTTGGAAAAGGAAGAAAAAAATGAAGGATGTGATGTTCAGGAAGATTAGAAAGATGAATCGGAAGAAAGATGGAGGGTCCGGAGGTTCCGGAGGAAGCAAATGCCGAGGGACGCGATGCCCAGGGAGGAGAGAAAAATCCGGAGGTTCCGGAGGAATGAAATCAGGAAGGAGAAGGTGGAAAGGGGCGTCGTGCCCGAGGGAAAAATCCGGAGGTTCCAGAGGAAGCAAATAAAAAAGGTGGAAAGGGGTGTCGTGCCCGAGGGGAAAGTCCGGAGGTTTCGGAGGAATAAGGTGGAAAGGGGCGCGATGCCCTGGGAGAAAGTCCGGAGGTTCCGGAGGAATAAGGTGGAAAGGGGCGCGATGTCCTGGGAGAAAGTCCGGAGGTTCCGGAGGAATAAGGTGGAAAGGGGCGCGATGCCCTGGGAGAAAGTCCGGAGGTTCCGGAGGAAGCAAATGCCGAGGGACGCGATGCCCTGGGAAGAAGGGAGAGAAATCTGGGAGATGAAAAGGTTGGAAAGGGGCGCGATGCCCGAGTAATGAAGATGAATATGAATAAGATGGAAAATGCGGAGGATCCGACGGTGCCGGAAGGCGGGGAAGATACGGGTTTGGAAACTCGGGAAGCAGGAGGTGCAAATACATGCAATGGGATGGATGCGATGAATGCATGAAATGTAAAGAATATGAAGAATGTGAAGGGCGAGAGGATGAGATCCTCCTCCTAACCCTGGGAATGGCCCATGAAGAAAAAGTGATAGAGATGGATGAATAGAAAGTGGAACAAATAAGGGATGGCCCCTTAGCATTAAGATAACTGCCCCTCCACGGCAGTGAAAGTGTATGAGAAATAGCCCCTGCCGAAGCTTCAATGGTGAATGTCAACTCCCTTGGAGAGTGCAAAGTAATGGTGTGAGGGAGTTGGAAAGTTGGGCTCGGAAGCATTATGTTGCCCAAAGATTCAAAATTTGGAAATTGGAACAAAGGGTGCCCTGCCCGGCCCTTACACAGCATCAATGCTTGGCATGTCGGCGACTTGGCTTCTTCGACCGTGCTTGGCACAATAACCCGGATTGGCATCCGGCAAATGAATTCTTGAATCTTGAATGGCGCGGCCAAATCCTTGCTGCCCGGCTCTTGATCGTCCTCGGCACCTGTGCTTGTAGAAGGCCTCCCATTCCGAGTAGTAAGGGGAGGTGAAGCGGAGGCGGAAGGCTCCATGAATAGTGGAGGCATGATGGAAAGCGTTGGCAAATGGGTGAGCGTAAGCGGGGGTTCAAACACGTCGAGTTTCTCCCTTTGCTCGGAAGCAGTTGGGATTGGCTCGGGTGCAAAAAGGGGTGGATCCTGCTCAGGATTAGCCATGGGTAAGGGTAAAGGGTTAAATGGTGGAATATGCAAAGTGGGTTTTAAAGGGATAATGGACGGCCGAGGTGGCGGTAATGGGAGGTTAATTGGGGAAGGTTCAATGGTGGGTTCGACGGAGGCTAATGGTGTGGAGGTAGATGGCTTAACGGGTGGAGGTTTAATAGTGGAAGGCTTGGGGGAGGCCAGTGTTGCGGAGGTTAATGGTGTAACTGGAGGAGGTGTAATGTATGCGGTGTCAAGGATAGGAGGAGACTTACAATGTGCCGGTGTGGGTGATTGAAGTATCGACCCATCATCGTAACACCAATTAGTCTTATAAATAGGGGTTGGATCAGGGTGGTTTCATCCTGAGCAGGAGGTTTATCAAATGATAGTGGAGGGAGCGAGAAATTAAGGAAACTCGGAAGGGGTGCCTGCGGAGCTTTATCATCACCGTACACTGCCTTGGATTCTTCAAATGCCGGCTCCTGCTTGCTTGAGCCGCCGACGCCGTAATCATCCCTCCTATCTTTCCATTCTCTCTCCATCTTTGTAATCTCGTCCAAAGCGGCATGGAGAGGATTGACTGGAGTAGGAGGAGCCGTGACCCTCTTTATTTGTTCCTCCATCAAAGTAATCTTATCAAGCAGAGATTGTTGGAGGGGTGTGACTTGAACAACCGAGGGCTGGCAAGGCCTTGAAGGAGGAAGGGCCGTATAAAAAGGCCGTGGAGGGGAGTTGACGGGATGACCCGTAAAAGAACCCGGACGGGCCGGATTGCAAGGAGTGAATGGGCCTCGGGGCCGTGATGGAGGAGGAATAGAAGGAGGCGGGTGTCGGACCACCCGAGGAGGAGTGTGAATAGAAGGAGATGGGTAATGGGCTACCCGATTAGGAACATGAGTGGAAGAGGGAAGTGGGTGATGGGCCACCCGTGGAGGGTCGTGAATAGAAGAGGGAGGTGGGTGATGGGCCACCCGATTAGGATTGGAAGGGGGAGACGAAGGAGATGCACCCTCAACAGCGGCCTTAAGGGCTTGGATCTGTTGAGGGGTGAGATGATCTAATGCATGCAAAATTTGGGAGACCTTCTCATCATTGGGACGAGGCGGTCCCGTAGGAGTAGTGGCTTGAAATTGAGTAGGGGGACCATGAGGATGGACATTGCCCATGGGCCGGGTATGACCATAAGAATGAGGACGTGGTCCCTTGAAAGTATGGTGAGAATTTTGACGAACATGTTGAATTTGAGGGGAATAAGATGTGCTAGGTTGATCACCCTCATGAATATTAATTGAATTGAACATGTTATTTTATCTATCAAAGTAAGCCATTATGCAAGCAATTTAATATGCAAACAATTTGCAAAGAAACACACAAGTTGTGATGGTTACCTTGATTTTTATGTTTGAACCTTGGTGAATTAATGAATTTTAGCAAAGTTTGGAATGATTCACACAAGGGGGGGAAACCTAGTTTCAATATGGTTTGAACTCCAATGCCAACTAGGAACCCTCTCTCACCATGTATAGGCCAACTAACTCGGGACTTCAAAAGGGTACAACCTGCCCGGCGTCCGTGAGGGAATCCACGGGTGCGGGGACTTACGGAGGCTTGGAAAAGGGATTTCCGGTCCAAAGAGACGGAATGCTCAATGGAGGGTCGTCCCGATTCCAAGAGGGTGTGTGGAATCCTAGTGAGGAGAGAGGAGGTCTCCCAAACCAAATGCAAATGTGAATGCAGCAGGGTAAACAGGCCAACCACAATAATATGATCAATCAACAAAGATAAGCATGAAATATCATGAAAAACCACAGCCGGGAGGGTTCTGGAAACCCACAGTAAAAAAAACACGCCCTGGAAGGGGGCGCTACTAACCAAAGACACGACAGTGTAACTGTCGTGAATCAACGTGAGGGGCCCAGGGGCAGGGTAAAACACGCCTTAGGGTGAGGCGCTATCAATAAAAGGACGCCCTTTCCAGCGGGCGTCAAATTCACAAGACACGCCCTGATTTGGGGCGCTAATCAAGTAAAAGACGCCCTGGATCAGGGCGTGAATACACAGGCAGCGTAAAATAACGGAAGAAATCAGGAGATATGCTCGAAGACGCCCTGCCAGAGGTCGTTACACTGGAATAAGATGCCCCGAGTTAGGGCGTTAACTTAAAACGCGCCTCTGTCAGAGGCGCTAATTACCTTTCTTCCAGAAAACCTTCACGGCCGACAGTATCAAGCACTCACAGTCACAGCAGGCAATCAACAATATGGATATTAAGATAACAGCATGCTCATCAAAGATTTGGAATAAGTGGAAATTCTAAAAAAAAATAACAAACTGGCAAATCACTTAGGGAAGAGTGCAAAGCCAATGGAGGGTGCTCGAGGGGCACAAAAGGAGACGCACCGAGGGTGCAATAGGGGAGACGGCACACGCGGGTGCCTAAGGGGAAAGGGTAATAAACAAAGAACACAAAGTGTCCCACCGTGATCGCCAATTTGTAGATCTCTAATTTAGAATAATCCACTTAAGAAAAATATCAAAGAAAAGACATGCAATAATCATCAATATGGAGGAAAAATATATGCACGAGGTGCACAAGGGGAGTGTGTGATCGCCAGAGACGCTAGGTCTCAAAAATATAATCAATAAGAACATGGGAGGAATGATCGCGAAAAGTATCTCAAAAGATGCGGGGATGTGAGTGCTTCCTTTCTCTTCAAATCGGCCGGCCGATGAAGAGAGTTCTCCAATTTATTACCCTTGCAAAAAAAAACAAATACCAATAAAAAAATATGGATTAGAATATGGTGTGTAGCATCAAATTCTTAATAAAAGGATGAGCATGGTAACATGTGAAAAACACACCTTAAGGGTGTTAGCCCTTAAACCCCTATGCAAAGAGGGTGTGGGAGATATGATGAATGATATGCAAAATAAGGGAAAGAGTGCAAGAGTTGCACTTAAAGGGGAGATACTCAACGTGGTTGAGCAGGGGAGTTAATAGGAGATAAAATATGCATGCATGAGCAAACCGATGATGATAAAGACAAAAGGAAGAATAAAATAAAAGAAGAAGGGGCCTGTGCTGCTTCTTTTGGCCTTGATTAGCGTTTGGGAGGAGGCTTTGATGGATGAAAAGGTGGGACGTAGGAGCCTTCTCCTTCAGCCACAGCAACACCACCCTGCGAAGGAAAACAGAAGAAGAAGATAGAAGAAAAAGAAAACAGAAGAAGGAA
The DNA here is from genome assembly GCA_022559845.1 of Amorphophallus konjac. NCBI lineage: Eukaryota > Viridiplantae > Streptophyta > Magnoliopsida > Alismatales > Araceae > Amorphophallus > Amorphophallus konjac. The sequence continues at coordinate 318,801,427 of CM040120.1, read as the reverse complement.
AGAAGAAGAAGAAGACAGAACAGAAGAAGAAAAGAATGGAGGGGAAGGAAGGGATCGAACCTAACAACAGAACCCATCGGCCCTATTAAATAGAATTGGATGAAGAGATGAGAAGGCAAGAGTCCAAGGGGAGAAAGGATAGGAATGGGCAAGAGCCCAAATAAAGCAGGTGTCTAACGAAGCAAGGACTCTCTGGGGAAAGGGCTGCGAAGACAGAAGATGAAACACACCTCTGGTCAGGGCGTCAATTCAATAATTGACGACCTGTCATAGGGCGTTAATTCAAAACACGCCCTGAGTCAGGGCGTCTCTTCCTGGATTATTTTTTATTTGGAAATTGTAACACACGCCTCAGGGAGAGGCGTTAATTGAAACACGCCCCAAAGAAGGGCGTTAATTAACATTTTTCAAAACATTTATTCTTTTTTCAAAAATTGGATAATGCCAGGAATTGACGCCCTCATCCCAGGGCGTCCTTTTATCAAGAAACGCCCCAGGTCAGGTCGTGTTTTAAAACACGCCCTTCACCAGGTCACGAATTTATAAAATAGGTAAAATGGGGAGAAATAGATAAAATGGGGAGACACGCCCTGGATCAGGCCGCGTTTTAAAAACACGCCCCTCTCCAGGGCGTTAATTTAAAAAAAAAGGGAAAAGGGGAGAAAATCCATGAAAAATGGAAAAAACACTCAAATAAGCTAATTTGAGGGTCAAATGGGGCATTACAAGGTAATATGAGAAATACTCAAAGTAATGTCAATTTTGGCGTGTCTACAATTAATAATTTTCTTAAAATCTAATTTTTAGCATGAAATTCTATAAATTTAAAAAAATAAGAAAAAATAGTCTCCGCGATCATCGGAACAAGCACAACGCACTTGTAGCATCCCGGAGTCACAAAACTCAACGGTTCACTCTCCACGGGATTCTGCAAGTTATACAGGGAAAATCCTGAGTGGATCGTAAAACACGTATCAGGACCTATGAAAGTGCTCCGAAAGCTCTCCGATTCTGATCCAAAGAATCCAGGGTATTACAACTTGTATCAGAGCGGGTCTATGGTATTATCAGATCCAAAGATCTGTAGCGTAAAGATCTTCGTGCGCTATTACTATTTTAATCTATTCGATTTTTCAGTGGCTCACCTGCCTGTGTTTGACGGTTCTGATTTTTCTCTCTGGCTAGGCAGTATGTGCGCATTTTTTAATTCAGTTAATCCGAACATGTGGAATCTTATTTCTAAAGGTCCACATAAATTGCCTAAGGACACATCCAAATGGACCGATGCTCACAGGATGAAAAACAATGATAATCTTAGAGTGCTTAATATCTTGAAAGGTGCTGTTAATCATAATATCTTTCCCTTTATCTCTGCTTGCAAGTCTGTGAAGGAAATCTTGGACAAGTTAACTGCCATCTATCAAAAGGAGAATCAAAGATGCATCATAGCCAAAGGGAGTGATCAAGCAAGCCATGAAGAAAGTGAAGAGGTAAATTCTAAATCCCAATCTGATGAAATTTCTTACAATGCCTTGGAAGAGATGTATTATGAATTGTTTGAGAAATACAAGAAAATGAAAACTGAAAATAAGAAACTCAAAAAGGAAGCCAAAAACACATGTTCTAATAAACCTTCATGCAATGACTGCTCATTTTTGAAAGAATTGAATGACAATCCCCACTCTAATCTTGAATGGTAGAAAAACTTAATTACTTCATTGAGAGAAGAAAATGAGAACCTGCTGCGTGAGAAATTAGAACTTGAACAAGTGGAGGAGGAGCTGGAAGAGAAATTAGACTCAATGATCAATAATGAAAAGCATGTTGAAGAAATTAAAAACTTGAGAGAACAAAATGAAAAACTAAAAGAGTTGAACACTACCATCTATGATAGACTACTTGTTCAAGAGAAAGGAAAATTTGTTGTCATGAATGAATCTGAGAAATTGGGAAAATTGGAAAAAGAAATAGATAGTCTCAAAACAATCAATCAAATGTTGAATTAGAAAGTGGTTCACTGTGAAGAAGAGATGGCTAGTTATGAACTCCGTATTTCATCCCTCAAATGTGAGAATAATGATCTTAATGACTCTTTGTCTAAGTTTGTTAGGGGAAAAGAAAATTTGGATAAACTCCTAGGAAGCAAAGTGAATTTTCAAAGAGAGGGACTGGGTTACAACCCAGTGAATAAGAAAAGTTTTGAAAATTAACTTTACACATCATTTGTGTGTAGTTCTCAGCCAAAAAGCACTTCTAATTCACCAATCTGTCAATTCACTACCCAAAAGAATTTGAAACAAACTAAAAATCAGAAAACTGTGAAACAAAGTGAAAAATAGAAAAAGGTTAATGATATGTAAAAAAAGTTCAAAAAGGATCCCGCTACCATAGTGCATGGTGTACATGAGTCTGCCACACACGCACATGCACACAAAAAGAAAATGTCATGTTATTATTGTGGTAAAGTAGGTCAGATGATGGATGACTGTCGAGTCATGAAACTTGTTGAAATAAATGCATGCAAGAAATCAAGTGGATTCAAAAATGCCAAAATGATTTCAAATAAAAAGGGTTCATCTCAAAATTTTTATGTGCATGCTAGATAAGGTCATGTTGAAAATCATGTTGTGCAGAAAAAGATAATTCAATATTTTTACTGTGGACGGTTTGGTCATGTAATGCGTGGCTTCTTTGTCTTGAAAGAGGATGAACTTAAAGCTCATAGAAAAGCCACTGTCCCAAAGAGGCCAAAACTATTTTCAAATAGGAAGCCTTATTGTAATGAACGATGGAAGACCAGCCATACAATCAAGGACTGTCGGCAAAAGAGAGGGAATTACAGTTACCATGCCAGAAATAGTAAAAATTCCCTTCACCCACAGAAATTCCATGATCATCATTATAAGAGAAATGTGAAGTCCTCCTTTTGCTATCATTACTGTGGGAAATCAGGGCATGCTATGGATGATTGCCTTCTTGTGCAACATGATGATTTTAATGCTGTAAGATTGTAGAGAGCACCCTCCAATGGTGCAGCTAATCTTTCAGGACCCAAGAGATATTGGGTACCTTTGAATAGAAAATGAGATCTTGTCCTTGCAGGTGTGCCTTGGAGCAAGGAAAATAAAAGGGGTTCAATAAAGAGGCAAGGCACCCTGGTTGGTAAAACCTCAAAATCTATCTCTTCAGTACTAGATTTATTAGTCTTTAGAAACTCTCATCCTGGAAATTGCATTTCATGTTTTAAGTCTGTCAACTTGTTTATGCATCCCAATTATGCTTGTTTACACTTCATGTGTTTAGGTTAGTTGTATGACTAACTCATAGGTATATAAAATGGTGTGGGTGGAAGGACAGATCATGTGTGTCTGAAATCCTTCACTATGCGTGAGTTCTCTAACTCTACCAAGTACCATGAGTTTGTGCTCACAACTGACATTGAGTCCTCAAATTGAAATAATTGAAGGAAAGTTTGTTTTCTGGTTTTACAGTCAAAATCTATTCTGCATACTGCACATTCTTGTGTGTCATTAACTGTCATGTGCATATTTGAAGTTCGCTTTCCATGATAAATAATTGCATTTAGTTCAAAATTTGCTGTATGAAATTTCAACACATGCGTGTGCTTGCATACATATATCATCTCTTGAACCATATGCAGAAAGTTGTTGAATCTGGCTGTCATATGAAACTACATTGTATTCATGATGCATTCTCATGCATGACCCAATGGTATATGAAATGGTGACATGAAGAAGGACATGTTAGGCCTGTCTGGAAACTTTCACCATGTGTGAGTTTTCTCCAACTCCACCTGGTATCATGGGTCTATCTTGCATTGAAGTTGCACATCCTCATGAGTTCATGTCAGCATACCCCTTTGCTTGATTTCCATAACTGGTTTGTCATTGCAATGCAGTTAGATAGGGGGAGTAAGTGTTTCATGCATTGATTTACATTTCTCTCATGCATAATTTACATTTAAGTAGGGGGAGCTAGTACCAACGTGGCATTATTTGATTGCATGCCATTTATGATGGAAAACTCAAAAAGTCCATGCATACATTTAGGGTTGTTGCTGGGGTTTTTTATGCCGATGATCGAGATGAGGGAAGGAATATAACGGGAAAGGAAAATACGAGAGTTTGTTGTATCTCGGGTATCCTCCTTCATGGCCGTAGGCCTCTCATGGTGGTACCAGTCACTTGCCTTTTACGGAGAGTCGAGGGGGACTTGAATGGCACGGGAAGTTTTTGGGATTTGAGGAAACGGGACTGGGATGGGGGCGTGCTATTCGATTTATCAACGATCACCCATGAAACCAATGATTAACTAGGAAGCGTTGCCAGGACGCGGCACGTGGGCTCGGAAAGTGGGTGACATGTGGAGAGAAGGGAGGTTCCACCGGTGCGAGTGCGCAGGTGATTGCGGGGACTCGTGTATTGGATGTCTTTCCCCACCGACCGCAAGTAGTCGGTGTTTATTTACATCGGATTGAATTCGAACACCTTCGTTCCATGCTAGAGAGGAGTATTGTATAAATCTAAAGCCATGGGTAGAGGGCCGGGAATGTTCCGCGGCTATGGGTGCACGCTTGACTGGGAGGTTTAGTTTAGCTGGAGTCAGGGATGCTACACGCACACTGGATGATGCGGCGGAGGGTGGGGAGCCGGATAAAGGTAGAGACACATGCATTTAGGTGGTGATGTATGTCATAGGAGCCACACAGGCTTTACAGGTGGGCCGGGGAGGCCAAATTATAACTGGTGCAAGCCGCGAGATAATTTTGATACGTGGGTCCATCCCCGGGTCAATGCATGATAAGGCGAATACCTGCACACTTTACAGAGGCTCTCCTCGAGGCAAGGGACGTGCCCAATTCGCCAAGGGAGGATTGGACCGGATGACCGGGGGAGGTGCGGATCGATAACTGGGTAGGAACCAGACGTGGCTCGGGGAGAGCAATCGAGCGCCGATCCTAAAGGAGTGAGCATCTCCATACTGGAAAATCGAGGCCGGTCCTGGGAATGTAGCTTCTGGGCCAGGGTTCGGGTCACTCTAATCAGAGGTCAGAGCGATCGGTGACTGGCTCGGGGCGAGCGATGGATGCGCGGTTCCACGGTGGAGGTAGGTGCGGCGTCATGGCGTATGTATAGCCGATGTAGGTTGTCACACGTGGGTAGACCCAGGGTAAGGGTGTATTTGCCATCATCACAACGCCTTGTGTGTAACGAGGATGGACTTGTGTGAATGGCTAAACGCCATATGAGGGGAGTACGAGTGACATACCCTCGGTGTATTTAAGCCGTTTTATAAGCTAGCCGCGCACACTAAGCTCCTTGCATCCGTCCTCACTTGTTGGAGGCGAGTATGTTGTGCCTGGATGTTCTTGCCTGTGCTGGATTGCCTTCCCTTGCCGTGTATGTGCCCCTTGAGCTTCTAAGGAGTTTTTATAGAGAAAGATGAAAGGTCAAGGAAGGGTTTAGGTGGACCAAGTTGGGGGTTAAACTTGGTCCGGGTAAACCCTTAGAAAAATATATATTTTTTGTTACGGAGTGGGGGAGGGAGGGTTTAGGCGGATCAACCCAGGGGCTTGGTTTGGTCTGCCTAAACCCCTCCCAAGAGGGGTTTACGCAGAGTAAACTGGGTTTTTTTTGGTTTCAAAAAAATCTTTTTTTTTTGGTTTTTGGATGGGTTTAGGTAGACTAAACCTGGGGCAGGGTTTGGTCCGCCTAAACCCTGGGTTTAGGCAAACCAGACTGGGCCTCCAGTCTGGTCTGTCCAAACCCTTGAGGGTTGGCGCGACCAAGGCTAGGGGGCTGGGTTTTTATGTAAAAAAACTTTTTTTTTATTTTACCCAGGGTTTAGGCGGACCAACCTGGAGGTCCAGGTTGGTAGGCCTAAACCCTCCCCCGGGGGGGTTTAGGCAGATCAAAGGGAGAGAGAGAGAAGGGGGGCAGTCCCCACTCTATAAAACCCTAATTTCTTCTATTTTTGTCCTACTTTGACTAAGAGCAAAAGGACAAAAAGGATATGTGGCTTGGACTGGTTGGCTATTTGTGGGCACGTTGATCGAGGAAGCTGACTTGCGCGACTTCGTGTGCCTCCGGAGCTTCGTCTTTGCGAATCCTTCTGCGCACGGGTACGTCGATCGATTTTACATGCGACTTGGGATTGTGAATTGCATGGAACTGGGACTGGGCATGGCCACGGGGATCGCAAAGTTGGGAGGAGGGCGCATCCCCCAAGGGGGTTCACCCTCCCCAAGGATTGGCCGCGCCCGGGGCGAACTCCCCCTCGGGCGAGCCATGACCCTGAGGGGTGGCCCCCGGGGGTCTTCTCTTGTCGTCTGGGTGTGTCCTTTGAAGGACAGAGTGCGTCGGGATGCTAGGATTAGCCCATAGGGCTTGTCGATGTCTCGTTATCGTTGCCGCTCGCAAGATTTTCGGGGAAATTCCCGACACACCTCAGGTTGTTGATCGACTTGGGTGAGGGCATAACACAGGTGCCAACACCAGGCGGCACCTTTACTGTTCAGCTTCACCGGGAAGCTGGACGGGGATGCTGTTGCGCAGTTGGAGGGGGCTAGGAGGGCCCTATCTTACCTGCCCGGTAGGGGCGAGGATGAGCTACCCTTTGACAGTGCCATGAGAGACTCTCGTCTGATCCTAGTGCCTTCGGGCGGCGGGGTGACCTGCGCCCTCCCTTGCCAGCAGGAGCCAGATGCAGCTTTGTATACAGAGTGGGTAATGGGCACCCGACCGGTGGTGCTGGCGCTGCACCGACCAGTGATGAGTTTTCTGGAGCCGTACTGCCCGCACAGGTTCGGCCGGAACTTTGGGTATGACCAAGGGATCTCACTGAACCAGGAGTTCCCTTTCGCGAGTCAGCCGTACAAAGGTCGGGATACTCACTTGCTAGCCGTAGCGTGGTGGGACTTTGACTGCCGTAGGGAGCCAGAGCGACTGCCGACGCCAGGGCTAGACTGTCGAGGGAGATTCGATGTTCATTATGCCAAGTGGTGGTTCGAGCATAGTCACTTGTACCCTAGAAGGCCTCGGTGATCAGGAAGGCAGAGGAGAGCCGGCTCCTGAGGGAGGATCTGCCTCCTATTACGCTGGACGAGGATTATTTGAGGACTCACTTCTCCCAGATTCGTCGGGAGGTAGAGCGGCTGGCACAGCAGTGGCCCCGGAGCAGCCGGGCTTCTGCGTCTGTAGGTCGAGGTTGCAGCGGGGCCCTCAAGCCCCTGAGGCAGGTGCAGGTGCCTGCAGGGGCTGGAGCTGGGGCATCCTGGTCTAGGATGCCAAAGACTTGGTGGGCCCATTTCCTAGTCGACTGCGGCTTCGGAAAGAAGGGCTCGTTGGACCGGGTGCTCCCTGAAGGGAGCTTTGCAGACACGAAGGTCGATGATTGTAGGCGCTACATCGGCCAGGTGATGGGGTCAGCCGGACCCGTAGAGTTTGTCTCCCATGTTGAGTGTGCCTACACTCTAAGGGATATCCGGGAGGCAGTTGCAAAGGCTGCCCGAGTGCTGGGGTTGAAGCTGGAGCAGCTGGTTCCCCTGCCGTTGACTCCTTTTACGGTTTTAGGTGAGACGCTTTCCTTAGCATGTTGTCTTAGTCCTATTATCTTTTGATGTGTGTGATTGAGATGTTGTGTGTTGCTGTGCTTCTTTGGTAGGCTCTGCGGCGAAGGGAGATCATCCCTCCACGGAGGCATCGCCTGGGAGCGGAGACAAGGTTCTTCAGCCTAGGCGGAAGCGCCCTTGAGTAGATGCTGGTGTAGTGGGGGTTGGCGAGTCCTCTCACGGACCCGAGGTTGGCGAACATATCGAGGTGGAGCCGGCTCTGAGTAAGCATCATGTTTGCCTTTCTGCTCTTGCTATTTTAGTCACTATGGTCGACTCTCCTTGCATTGCTGGACTGGTTTCTTGTAGCTCCGCTAGAGACTGGGGCGGACGTGGCCTTCTCGCAGCCCCAGGAGGTCGACCCTTTGCCCGACGATGAGGTCGAGTGTGAGATCGACGGGGGAGAGTTCCTTCGTGTGCTGGACGAGGTTTCCCCCAATATCGAGACTTTTCCTAACTTCGAGTTGTGGATGTTGGGTATATCCAGGTGATTTTGATAATAACAAAACCCAGGACATGCGTTCTATCACGTGCCATGTATTAGCAATCAACTTCGACCTTCATACGCAATCAAGGTCTAATTTCATCATGCATTATGCTTGAGTGTTCATACCCTTCCAAATGCCTTAAACGAGCTCAAATGGACTTGAAATCAATTACTACATAAGTTTAATTCAAGCATCGATCATATGGATATAATTTGCTAGGCTAACAACTTGTTTTGAAAGGATTTTCACAGTCCGGTCGACCTGAGAGCATGGGCCGGTCGACCAGAATTAACAGCATTCAAAAATCTACAGGATTTCCAGGTGGCAGTCGACCGTCGGTCTTGGGCCAGTCGACCGGTTTTCCCAGCGTTGAAAATCCTCATTTCTGTAAAATTCCGGTCGACCGTCCCCTCCTGCCAGTCGACCGCTAGCTTCGAGGCAGCTTTTGTTGATATGTGTTCTTCAACGTGGGAAGGCCCTTTCATTGGATTTGTTTAATCCCAAAGTCACCTAACTTACCTTGATTTATGGATCTGGTCCCTGGCTTGTCCCTTGACCAACCCATATCTATAAATAAATCATATTGGGGTCAAAAACCCTAATCACAAAAGGGGAGGAAGAGTGCTGCCACTATAGCTCCATGAACAGTGTTTCATGGAAGAACTTCTTCATCCATCTCCAAGCTTTCAAGATCATTTTGAAAGCCATTCAAGTGAAGATCAAGCTATGGAGGAAGCTTCATCCAAGATCATGCTCATCCATTAAGGGGGAGCTTAAATCTGAGTTTTTCATTTTGTGTTTCTCCCTTGTTTTTCATCAAGCTTCAAGTGTGTGATCTTGTACCTTTAAACACTTGTGTGTGTGTGGATCTATGCAGATTCGTGTGTGTGTGTGTGTGTGTGTGTGTGTGTGTGTGTGTGTGTGTGTGTGTGTGTGTGTTTCTGCTAGTTTTTACCTATCTTTGTGATTCGGTGCTTGTGCACCTTCGTGGGAGTTCCAACTTCTCACGTGTGTGTGTGTGTATGTTTTGATCTTGTAATCCTTTACAAGATAGTGTGGAATCCTCACAGATCGTGAGGGGTGGACGTAGGTTGCCGTTGTTGCATCCGAACCACCTAAAAATCTCTGTCAATTGTGTTGTTTGTTCCTTTTCTTCTATCCCCATTCTGTGCAGCACACACGTAGATTTATTTTGGTTGTATTGTTTATGTTAGATCTAGCATAATTTATCATTCTCATATTATATCTCGGGTATATTAAAAGGTGGGTTCGGATCGGCAAGGTAAACCTTGTCAGGAAGATAACATCTTGCGTGAGTTGAATCTTCAGGTTTTTACCTCCGCCACCGTACCTAAGATCGGTTGAGTGTGATAGATTTTATTAGATCTAAGTGTTTACATATAGATCTATATTTTCATTACGGCTATTCTTCACACTTATTTTATTTGGCCAAGAATTTTATAAAAGTTTGTAAACACCCAATTCACCCCCCTCTTGGGTGTCATTGATCGCGGGACTTCAATTGGTATCAGAGCTAAGGCTCTATTTCTTTCAGATCTAACGATCTAGAGTAAGATCCAGATCAATGGCAAACAAGGGTATGATGCCTGAGGGTCATTCCATCCATCGTCCTCCTTACTTCGATGGCTCAAATTACTCCTATTGGAAAAATAGAATGCATGTCTTTCTGAGAGCCTAAGAGTATGAGATCTGGAGGGTTGTGGACAAGGGTCCGTATAAACTCTCGGATGATGAAGAAAAATGGACACCTGAGGAAATTAAGAAATGCACTGTAAATTTTAATGCTATGAAGATTATGCAATGTGCTATACATCTTAATGGGTTTTCTCGTGTATCCATATGCAGTTCAGCAAAGGAGATGTGGGACAAATTATGGCTCATCTATGAAGGAACCTCCGAGGTCAAGGAGAGCAAGGCCAATCTACTTGGAAGAGACTATGAGCTGTTCAAAATGAAGCCTAAAGAAAGCATCTCAGAAATGTTCGCGAGATTAATGGACATCATGAATGGTCTCAAAAGCCTCGGGAAGGAGTACACAAACTCCGATCTTGTGAGGAAAGTTCTAAGATCACTTCTGTCGGCGTGGCACACAAAAGCCATAGTAATTGAGGATTCGAAAAATTTGTCCACACTTACTTTGGACGAGCTCATAGGGTCACTCATGACCTATGAGATAAACATAAAGAGAACAGTCGGGGAAGATACGAAGAAGAAGAAAGTGATTGGATTGAAAGCTCACCAATCTGATGATGATGTCGAAGAAGAAGAATCCAGCGAGGGAAGCAATGAAGAAGAAGACTTGGCCATGATAACTTGCCAAGTAAAGAGATTCTTGAGAAAGAAGAGAAATTTCTAAGGCAATTTCAGAAAGGGGCAAAGGAAGCCCTTTCAGACCAAGGGCGAGCCTAGCAAGCCCAATAATGTCATTTGTTATGAATGTAAGAAGCCCAGGCACATGAGAGGAGAATGTCCAGATCTAAAGAGAAAGTTCAAGAAGGACAAACTCAAGAAACCCCAAGCAATGGTCGCCACATGGAGCGACGAAGAGGACGAACCGTCCGACGAGGAGATCCAAGAGCTAGTGGAGAGCTTGTGTCTCATGGCACACGGAGATGATTCAACGGAGGTAAATTCTGACCCTGATTTTATTTCAAATGATCAATGGGAGTCGGAATATGAAAAATTGTATGTAAAATACAAAAAAATCAGATCTGAAAATAAAACTCTCAAAAAGAAGATTAATGATTTGACACATGAGGATATTTATGTGAAGTTTGAGAAACTGGAATAGGAATGGTTCGAGTTAACTGAAGAAAAAGAAAGTTTGTTACAAACAATCTTAGCTAGTGAGAAAAATCAAGAAGAAGTGATGTGCAAATTTTCTGAAATTGAAAAAGGTCTTGAAAAATTGAAAAATGAAGAAAAGGTTCTAAAACTCACAAATTCAGAACTTGAAAAGAAGAACTTGAGGTTGGTTGAAGAAGTGGCTGCACTTCAGTCCACTCTATCTAGGTTTGTCAAAGGCAAACAAAACTTAGATAATTTATTGGGAGTCAAGGTTAACTTCCAAAAGGAAGGATTGTGATACATTCTCCAAAATAAAAAATTATTTGAGCATAAGATCACAACATCCCATGTGCATGAAAAAGAAAATGATTGTGCGTCATGTTCATACTCTAAGCAAATACACGTTCAACCAAAACCACGCCAATGTCTAAGGTCTTCAAATGTCAATTGCTTTCATTGTGGTCGTTTTGGATATGTTATTGCTCATTGTTGGTTTAGACAAAACTCACCAAAAAAGCATGCACTTTAGACCAAGAAAAGATACGCACAGAATTGGACTAACTCTTACAGACCCAAACTAGTTTGGGTACCAAAAATAATTGGATGCAAATTTTATTTCTTACAGATATGTCTTGAAGCCAGGGGGAGCAAATGATACTTGGATAGCGACTGTTCAAGTCATATGACAGAGGACAAGAAGGTGTTCTCTACACTGTAAGACAAGGATGGAGGTTTAGTTGTCTTTGGAGGTAAAGACAGGTAAAATCATTGGGATCGGCAACATAAGTAAGAATTCTAAAATTCTTATTGAAGATGTGCTTTTGGTGAAAGGTCTAAATCACAATCTGTTGAGTATAAGCTAATTGTGCGATAAGGGTTTTAAAATTATTTTTGATGAAACCCATTGTATTGTCATGAACAAGAACACAAATGAGATCAAATTCATTGGAAAAAGAAATAACAATGTCTATACTGTTGATATTGATGATGTCTCTTGTGATGATTTGTGCTTGGTAGCAAACAATCATGAAAATGCATGGTTATGGCATCGAAGATTAGGTCATACTAGTTTTGGAGTAATCTCCAAGTTGTCTAGACATGATTTAGTGAATGGATTGCCAAAATTAAAGTTTGAAAGTGATAAAATCTGTGAAGCTTGCACAAAAGGCAAGCAAACGTGAATCTCTATCAAAAATAAGAATCTGGTTTCTACCTCTCGGCCTTTGGAATTGCTGCATCTTGACTTGTTTGGCCCAACTAGGACATCCAGCCTAGGAGGGAAATTCTATGGTTTTGTGATTGTTGACGATTACTCCAGATTTACATGAGTGTTATTTCTATCCAATAAAAATGATGTATTGATGGAGTTTCAAGTGTTTTGCAGGAAAATCCAAAATGATATAGGTTATCTTATCACTACCATCTAAAGTGATCACAGTGGTGAGTTTGAGAATCATGACTTCATCAATTTTTGTGAAGAGCAGGGATACAAGCATAATTTTTCATCACCAAGGATGCCTCAACAGAATGGAGTGGTGGAGAGGAAAGATAGAACTCTGATAGACATGGCACAGACCATGTTAAGTGAGAACTCCCTACCCAAATACTTTTGGGCCGAGGCGGTAAGTACAGGATGCTACATCATCAACAGGGCAATGGTAAGGCCCATCTTGAAGAAAACTCCTTATGAGCTGTACAAGGGTAAGAAACCAAATATTTCTCATCTTAAACCCTTTGGATGCTTATGTTTCATATTGAACAATGGTAAGTCCTACCTAGGTAAGTTTGATGAGAAAAGTGACAAAGGAATTTTCCTAGGTTATGCACTTAACTCTAGAGCTTATCGATTGTTTAATAAACGGACTTTGGTTGTTGAAGAAAGTCCTCATGTAATTTTTGATGAATCTGAGTTAAGACTAACCAATCAATATATTCCAATTGTGGATGTAGATGAAGATCCCAAACGTTCAAATGATGCTAAGGCCAAGAATGAACCAACTGAAGGGATCCCCAGCAAGAGTGAAGAGGATGAAGATCCTTCAATTGAAACACTTCAAGAACAACAAGTACAACACCCCGACTTTCCCAGCTCTTCTACATTCTTAAAGGATCACCCAGCTGAAAACATAATCGGTAATCCTCAAGATGGGGTAAGAACTAGGTCTTCACTAAGGCAAGTAGAAGAAGAGGATTTGATAGCCTTAATTTCACAAGAAGAGCCTAAGGATATTCATGAAGCTCTTCAAAATGAATCCTGGATTCAGGCTATGCATGAAGAGCTACACCAGTTCGAAAGGAACAAAGTGTGGACTCTCGTGCCGTGTCCTAAGAATCATCCCACAATTGGAACCCGTTGGGTTTTTAGAAATAAGTTAAATGATACGGGATTGGTTGTTAGGAACAAGGCCCGGCTTGTGGCCAAAGGGTATAGCCAGGAGATGGGTATTGATTTTGATGAGTCTTTTTCACCGGTTGCTAGGTTAGAAGCAGTCCAGATCTTACTATCCTATGTTTGCTCATTGAACTTCAAAATATTTCAAATGGATGTTAAATCTGTATTTCTTAATGGTTACATCAAGGAGGGTGTATTTGTAGAGCAACCTCCAGGTTTTGAAGATTCAAAGCATCCAAAGTATGTGTACAAGTTGTAGAAGGTCTTATATGGATTAAAGCAAGCACCAAGGGCATGGTATGCAAGGCTCACTTCATTCCTCGTGAAAAATGGTTTCAAAAGAGGTAAGGTTGACCAAACACTCTTCACGAGAAAATCAGGTAAAGACATATTAGTAGTTCAAGTATATGTGGATGACATTATTTTTGGAGCTACTAATAATGTTTTATGTGAAGAATTTGTAGAAATCATGTAAGGAGAATTTGAGATGAGCTTAATGGGTGAACTGAATTTTTTTCTTGGATTGCAGGTGAAGCAAACACCCGAGGGCATTTTCATCAATCAAACTAAGTACACACTGGAGCTGTTAAAGAAATTCGGGATGGCTGAAGCGAAACCGTTGTCAACTCTAATGGCCACAACCTCGAAGTTAGACAAAGATGAAAATGGTAAAATAGTAGATCCCACACTGTTTCGAGGTATGATCGGATCACTACTATATCTCACAGCATGCTTCCCTGACATTCAATTCAGTGTATGTCTATGCGCTCATTTTCAGTCATGCCCTAAAGAATCTCATCTAATGGCTGTTAAACGTATTTTTTGATATTTAATTGGCACCATAGACTTTGGCTTATGGTTTCCCATCGGTAGTTCATTTGATTTGATTTCATACACTGATGCGGATTATGCAGGATGCATTGTAGATCGTAAAAGTACTAGTGGGTACTGTCGGTTTCTTGGTGGGTGTCTAGTCTCATGGGCCTCTAAGAAACAACATTCAGTAGCTCTCTCAACGGCCGAGGCTGAATATGTAGCCGCTGGAAGTTGCGGAGCCCAAGTACTTTGGATCAAAAATCAATTGCTTGATTTGGATGATGAAATGAAATGTGTGTCAATCTTGTGTGATAATACCAGTGCAATCAGCTTGTCAAAAAATTCTGTTCAACATTCTAGGACAAAGCACATTGACATTCGACATCATTTTCTTAGAGATCATGTAAGAAAATGGGTCTTTGAATTGAATTTCATTGACACACACAATCAACTAGCTGATATTTTCAGAAAACCCCTAAACTAGGATCAATTTAGTAAGATAAGAAGAGAACTTGGGATGTGCAAGGGTGAGAGCATACATACATAGGTCTGCACTTAGGATAAGAATTGTATTTGTAGAAACTCATATGTATCAAGGGTAGATTAACATGCATATTGTATATATTTACTTTTAATACTTTGTGTGTTCACATACACTCCTGCATGCTTGAATGTATTTATATATATAGCCCTCCTTGAAAAATATTTATAATGCCAGACTTTCCTTGGTTAAATAATTGTGGACTCAGTGATGTCGGACCTAAGGAAACTTCTGAGGGGGAGTTAGAGAACTTTCCTTAAATCTCCATCTCTTCTCCTTCTCTCCACTTCATGATGATGGTTCCAATCAGAAGGTCAGATGGTGGTCCCCCATATAAAAAAAGATAAAAATAAAAAGAAAAGAAAAGAAAAGAAAAGAAAAGAAAAGAAAAAGAAACAAAAAATACAAAATGGGGATTTTTTTCGCCCTAGCGGTCGACCGCCGCTCTCGCACCGGTTGACGGGTGGCGGCAAACCGGCCCGGCCGGCACCTCAACCGAGCCATCTCTTAAGGGGTCCTATCACCCCATTCTCTCATTCTATCACCCCCACTATCTCTCATACCCTTTCCCCCAACCCTAGAACACCCAAACTTCACCTCCCAAGCCCCTAAACCTCATCTTTCCTTCACCCGCACAAGATCCGGCGTGTTCATCACGGTTTCGGGACGAACTCCATTTGGCCGTTCGTGCATTCGTGAAGCTACCTTCTAGGTTCAAAGTTGTGGAGAAGGCTATTCCAAGCCCTAGAAGTGCCCTTCTGGTCCATCTACCTCCCCTGGGTTGAGATTGATTCTTCATGGGTTTCCCGGTGAGTTTTCTAGTTCAGGATGCCACCTCGACGGAGTTCTCGACATCCTACCCAAGGGGAACCAAGCGGTCAGAGATGAGAGGCCCAAGATCCTCCACCACAGCGGGCATCTGCACCTCGTCGTGCACCTCGACTGCCTCCACGGCCCATTATCGACCCTCGGTTGGTCGACTTCAATGAGGTGAATGAGATTTTGCCTAACTTATGTGCTGTCTTTGAGATTCAACCCGGTTGGATTGATTTTGTCACTAGATATACCTGATATTACCCCAATCTAGTGCAGCAGTTCTATGGAAATTTGGTCGAAAGAAATGAGGAAATATATACAATTGTTCAAGGTGTTGAGTTTCATATCACTCTGGATTTGTTTGAGCGGGCCTTAGGAGTTTCTGCTAGAGGAGCTGACATGGTTTTTGGTCATGGTGCTGTTGAGGAAACTTTTCTTGCTATGACCAGCTATGATTACGTGCATGGTGTTAGCAACTTAATCGTATTGAATGCAAATCACTTTCCACCATTGCAGTGTATATTGCACCACATGTTTACCTCCCTCATTTATCTAAAGAGTGGCAGTAGAAATGAAGTGATAGAGGTTCACAGGTTCTTGTTTTACAATGTTATGAATGGGATACAAGTCAACATGGGTCACCTCATGACGTCTCTCATTGGATCTTGCCGAACCAATTTGCGGTGATCCTTGCCCTATGCTTCATAGTTGACCGGCATATTCATCCATGGTGGGATCAACTTGGCAGATGAATAGTTCATTTATGTTCGACAAGATGATATATATAATGAGCACAAGATTTTCACAGATATGGGATATTATTGGGGTCCAGATGTTGAGCTCCGTCATGATGTGCCCATTTATGGGGAAGATGCAGTTAATGACGGAGAACAAGAACAGGAGCAGCAGGAGGATCCAGGGGAACTACCCCCTCCAGTTCAGGCTGAGGACCAGCCTCCTCCACCTTCACCTCACCACATGGATCCGGAGATGCCTCCTCCATTGCAGTACCATTATTGAGAGTCTTCTACTCAGGGGGCCGGACAACATCCTTGGGTAGACTATGAGTCTTTTGACAGGTAGTTCACCGGACTGGAAACTCAGATGGATGCCTTTGGGGAACAACTCTCTACCTTTGGGGAAAATATTGCAACCATGGGCACCATGCTGGAATCTTTACCACAGCATTCAAACTCCTTCTCCACAGCTTTGGATTCCTTAGCCACCCAGATGCACACTCTCTCCACCAACATGACCAGCCTCACCTAAAGCCATGAAGATTCACGTGAAGCCTTTCATGCTATGAACCGCGTTCTCCTGAACATGCAACGCCATGACTATGATAGGGATCAACAATTGACCCATATCCAGCACCGCCTTCAGCATCACGAACACATATTTACAGATATTCGACAACGCCTTGGCTATGTGCCTCCTCCTCCACCAGATGCCCCTCCTCCTGCAGATGACCAATGAGGATGTCTCTTAGTTTCCTACCTCCAGTCTGTATCTTTTCATTCTGTGTCTTTTGGGTCCCCCTTCGTCTATCCTATCCCCTTTTGATGATGCCAAAGGGGGAGAAGTAGTAGTGTAGGTTATATATTTATATATTTCAATATGTTCGTATGTTTGCATGCATGATCATGTGATGATCTTTTGTGTCAGTTCTGCATTTGTTGTTTTGTCACATGTGTAGAGTCGTGCATTCATTCTCGCATCAATGTACCTTGTAATGAAATGATGAAATGAATGCAACTGGTGTTTGATCTCAAATGGTTGGATCCTAAGTCTCATTTCTTTTCTCAATTGGCAAATAAAGTGTTGAATGGTTTACGTTTGCTGGCTTGATGTGATGTGAGCAAATGCCTTGATTTCAAACATTGATCTTAATTTTCAATGATTGCTTAAAGGCACGCCAATGTATTTAAATACCCCTTCAGTTTTTCATCATCAAAAAGGGGGAGATTGTTGGGTATATCCAGGTGATTTTGATGATAACAAAACCCAGGACATGCGTTCTATCACGTGCCATGTATTAATAATCAAGTTCGACCTTCATACACAATCAAGGTCTAATTTCATCATGCATTATGCTTGAGTGTTCATACCCTTCCAAATGCCTTAAACGAGCTCAAATGGACTTGAAATCAATAACAACATAAGTTTAATTCAAGCATCGATCATATGGATATAATTTGCTAGGCTAACAACTTGTTTTGACAGGATTTTCACAGTCCGGTTGACCTGAGAGCATGGGCCGGTCGACCAGAATTAACAACGTTCAAAAATCTATAGGATTTCTAGGTGGCGGTCGACTGCCGGTCTTGGGCCGGTCGACCGGTTTTCCCAGTGTTGAAAAGCCTCATTTCTGTAAAATTTCGGTCAACCGCCCCCTCCTGTCGGTCGACCGCCAGCTTCGAGGCAGCTTTTGTTGACTTGTGTTTTTCAACGTGGGAAGGCCCTTTCATTAGATTTGTTTAATCCCAAAGTCACCCAACTTACCTTGAATTGTGGATATGGTCTCTGGCTTGTCCCTTGACCAACTAAGATCTATAAATACATCATATTGGGGTCAAAAACCCTAATCACAAAAGAGGAGTTCAAAGAGGCTATCAAGGGGAGGAAGAGTGCTGCCACTGTAGCTCCGTGAATAGTGTTTCGAGGAAGAACTTCTTCATCCATCTCCAAGCATTCAAGATCATTTTGCAAGCCATTCAAGTGAAGATCAAGTTGTGGAGGAAGCTTCATCCAAGATCATCTTCATCAATTAAGGGGGAGCTTAAATCTGAGTTTTTCATTTTGTGTTTCTCCCTTGTTTTTCATCAAGCTTCAAGTGTGTGATCTTGTACCTTTAAACACTTGTGTGTGTGTGGATCTACGTAGATCCGTGTGTGTGGGTGTGTGTGTGTTTCTTCTAGTTTTCACATATCTTTGGGATTCGGTGCTTGTGCACCTACATGGGAGTTCCAACTTCTCACGTGTGTGTGTGTGTTTTGATCTTGTAATCCTTTACAAGATAGTGTGGAATCTTCACAGATCGTGAGGGGTGGACGCACGTTGCTGTTGTTGCATCCAAACCACCTAAAAATCTCTGTCCATTGTGTGGTTTATTCCCTTTCTTCTATCCCCATTCTGTGCAGCACACACGTAGATTTATTTTGGTTGTATTGTTTGTGTTAAATCTAACATAATTTATCATTCTCATATTAGATCTCGAGTATATTAAAACGTGGGTTCGGATCGGCAAGGCAAGCCTGTTAGAACTATAAGGTGGTGCGAACCAAGATTCAAAGGGGGGGGGGTGAATGAATCTCCCTCCAAAAACTTGATCAAATTAAAACTTATCCTGAATTCACTAGACTAATGCGGAATTAAAAACAGTCAGGAGCTTAGGTGGACACGCGCCTATCATTCATCTAGCGGTTGGCACATTAGAAAGCAATCCACAGTACACAAGAATCTTTTAGGTGGTTCGGTCCTCCAGACCTACATCCACCCCACACTCAATCCAGAGTGTGGATTACTGCTGACACACAGCTTGAAACCGCTGGGCCTCACAGCTTGCCTACAAACCGCTGGGCATTATAGCTTCGCCGACCGCTGAGCATTACAGCTTCGCTGTCCAAAGGAAACCACCTCTATCGCTAGGCCTTACAGCTTCTATCACTGCTGATACACAGCTTATAAGAAATATGAAAGATGAAAACACAAAATAAAAATGTTCAGTATCAGAAAATTGACAATAAAAGCAAACTGAAATGCTCACGCAGGGGCGCTGTGCCTTGGATCTGATCTAGAGGACACAGTAGAGACTAGATCTTCAAAGTCTGCATAGATAGCTTAACGATCTCTTCTCTCAAGATCTCTCTTCTTCACTCTCTTGCTATCAGCTCTCACTCTCAGACTTACAGTCTTGCTTCTCAGATGACTTCTTCTCTTTTTCTCTCTCAAATCTTATCTTCAAAATTCCATCCTCTTCTTTTTAAGGCACGACCGGGTCTTCTATATATTTATATATCTCATGAAAAGGAAGTGCGTGGAAATCACATTTCCCGCCCAAAGATTTCACAAAAGAGTGCTTATCAAAGCCCACGTGTCAGATTTATCCTGTCAATTAAAGCATAGGCATTTTTGTTAAACACTTGGTGAGCTGGAGTATATATATAAACATTCGCATGCATAGACTCATTATATGAATGAGAAAAACATGCACCGACTAGGTACATATATAGACAAGAATGCTTGGACCATGTTCATGCATTAAACAAATGTGCACAGACCCTTGCATGTATAAAACAAGTATGTGCACAAACATTTTCATGTGAAGGTAAGACTTGCACAGACCTTAATATGAACGATGTAGAACGTGCACTGATATTTATATGCGTGAGACACAAACATGCACCGACTCTTGTAAGCGTGCAGCAACACAGACTGCACCGACCTACACAAGCCTGATGCAAAAGTTGCACCGACTTACATAACCCCGATGCAAAAGTTACACCGACTGTTATACCTTTAAAATGAAACATGCACGGACCTACATTACACAAGTCAGAGTATGCACAGACCTTACTAAGTGTGTATGCAAAAACATGCACAGACCTTGTGATGCATAAAGGATATATGCACAGACCGTACTACGCATACTATGCATAGACTATGAACATGCACTGACCTTACTTTTCGAAGGCAGAAATGTGCACAGACTTTGAACAGTGAAGTGCTCGGACTTTATGATGTTATGTGCAAACATGCATAAACTTGATCTTGCTACTGCCAGAAAGCATGCACAGACTTGCTTATGCATTGAGAATAGACATGCACAGACATTATACCATGCGTGTGACAAATGTGCACTGACTCTAAAGACTTATATGCACAGACTTCACATGCATTGAAGATAAATGTGCACAGACCTTATAGCATGCGTAAGGCAAATATGCACAGACCGTGAAGACTTACGTGCATAGACTTCGTGTGAAGGATGAAGACATGCAGAGACCTTTGAGTGCACTTATTAGACATGCATGCACTGACCTTGGGTCTGCAGAAAGTGCAATTAGCACCGAGCCCTTGTGCACAGACATGAATGCATAGACTCCTCATATGAACTTGCACTGACTTCACCAAAATATGCATGGACCTCATATGCACCAGGTCCTCATGTCCATCGATCCAAATCAGGTATACAGCAAAACATTCACAGACCTTGTATCATATATGCATTAGTAAAATATAAGCAGATTTATGCATTTCAGTCTCACTTGACTCATAGATTGCCATTATCAAAACTAGGGTTCCAACAATCTCCCCCTTTTTGATGATGATAACTATAAGTCTTGTATGATTGAAACTAACAATGAATTAAACAACTAACAACCATTCTTCACACATTCTTTCAATTTCAAGCATTCACCAGTTGTTAGTCATTCAAAGAATTTATTTGCTAACATGCTAACATGCATAGCAATAGTGACATTCAACAAAAAAATGCATTCAACACAAATATGCAATATTTAGTAATTACATTTCTGTCTGTGTACAGAATGAAAAAAACAAATTAATGTTTGAGTGAGGTATCTCAATGCACAAGAGATAAAATCTCATTCAGCATATTCACATCAGAAAAATCAATCCTAAGAACTATCAGAATTGTAGCAACATCATCTATCAGAATTGCAGCATCTGCTTAGCATCTCAGTATCTGTTAGCATCAGACTATAAACTCATTAGACTATAAACAGTTCACCAAAAGCTTTCATACATGACCACTGTCCACTAATTCTCCCCCTTTGTCATTATCAAAAAATATGGATGATCCTTAGACATCAGCGACTTGAGTGACCGGAACTTGTACGTTTGGAGCTTCCACTTCCTCTGGGTGGCGGTTGTGTACTGCTAGAGCCCCTAAGAGGTATTGTGTAATACCCTGATTTCTTTTAGAAATTAATTAGAAATTAATTAGAATTATCCCTTAATAAATAGAATAAGCTAGATTTTGACTATTTTATAACAATTCATAAAAATTATATTCTTTTAGACGATAACACGTTTAACAAACTTGTCTTCTGTGGCCAACCCAAATAAAATCTGTAAGTAGGCCGAATTAGTGGTTTAAGCCTAAATTGAACACTTACTTAACCATACCTTGAAACGTCAAATTCGAGCCCAATACTCCATCAAATGAGCCCAAATCGGTGGCAACTGAAAGGCCAGGATGGGAGGATCATTTATCCTCTCTTAATCTCTCGAAACCCTAACCTTAGGAGATGCATTCGGCGGAGTTTGGATCGAGTCAACTTTTACGGCGGCATTCACATTGACCCGACTTGCGTGGATGAATACTCTGCGCATAGAAGCCTCCAGAAGGTGTGTGACCTATTAAAATGAAGCTCTCTAATTCTAGAATCATTTAGAACCAGCGGCGGCTGCAGAGGAGTTGGACCGAGGGAGATCTCGAGCGATTAGTGGCTGCGTGTACCGACGTTCTTGGTTTTCTTTCTCCTTCCTTCTTCATCCGATTCAGGTAGGTGATTGCAAGACAAACCCTACAAATAATATATGATTAGAAGCATCATCATGTTAGCTTTCCATTGATATAGAAATCCCTAAATTCTATCAAGTATCCTGCGAGAATTTTTGGTTTTAGTAGAAGCATGTCACATCTAGGGTTATAATTGTTCCTTTTCGATTAAGTTGTGATTTCAAGCTGTAAACATAAAATTGATTCATGCATCTTGTATAGTTTTTCATGCTCTTTCTTTTGGTAGTAAAAGCCCCAAATTCCATACTTTATATCGTGCGAATTTAGTGTTTTAAATTTAACCCTAGAAACCTCGCCGGAGTCGGGCACGGCGAAGGGGCAGCGACCTGTTTGGACATGTGCGGCCACACGATAGACCGCACATCCCAAACAGGCAACCCTCTATTGACCATTTATATGTTTTTATATCTGTTCGTGTCCCTGAAACGTGCGGCCTATCCCTAACCGCATGTCGTTCCTGCGGCCAGCTCAAGACCGCACATCCCTCCATGCGCCACACTACTGACTGTCCATATCCAGCAGGTCTTCGGATCTGAGGGGACGTGTGCGGCCAGTCTGTGACCGTTCATTGGGATGTAAGGTCCAGAACCGACCGCACATCTGTAACAGAGCAGATTAAATTGTCATTACAGCATGTTATGTTAGTAGACTAATGGTTAATTGCATGTTAGCAACACACCTAATAAACTGTAATTCATGACAGTAAATAATTCTTGCTGATCTATTTAAATTAAGCTTGATCTTGATTCATCTTTCCAATGAATGTCAAATTTAAATTGTGAATCCTTTATAATTGAATGGCTATTAGGTTTATACTTGTTATAACCTAAATCTTGAACCAGTGTATCCCCTAGTTTTGATTTAGACTCAATCGAACCGCTGTTACTTGAGTTAATCCAAATTGGATTAACAGAGACTTGCGCGGCTATTTATAGACCGCATATACCCATGAACGGGCCAATATCGACCGTTCATACCTAGCTTATGCCAACTTGTCTTGGCCGATTATCCTTGATCTATCTTCGGCTAAATCTTATTTCGATCAGTCCAGTAGACCCTAGGCCGACCAGCAGACAGTGGGGTACACTCTGGTTCAGTTCCACCCTGCCTATGGTAGCCCGGGAGCCCACTTGGACTAAATTCTAACTCTTGGTTAGGCCATGTGTTGTGCGTCCAGTAATGGACCGTACTTCTCTCAGGCGGCCCTGAGTGGACTGTTCAACTCATGAGCGGCTCTGTCAGGACCACACATCCTGTCCTCGATTCTGTAACCTTCTGGCCTTGTGCGGCCCTATCCTAACCATTCATATAGAAGGGCGGCCCGTCAGCAACCGTTCAACCTTGACCTCCCGAGGGCTAAACCCAGCCCAATTCCTGTTAGTGCGGCCCAGTGTCGACCGCAGAAGCCTTGAGCGGCCCAGTATTGACCGCATGTCTTCCAGAGACTAGTTTTCCCCGTGTTTTATAATTTTGAATCCAAGAACATGATGGTTCTTGATAATTTGAACTCCTGTACAGAAATTCTGGACAGTAATTCTTCAACTTAGCCTTGGGATATTCCGAGGTAAGTTTATACTTGATTATAATTGGCCATTTAACTTGATTAAAGTCTAGACAACTTGGGATCTTGGATCCAATTAATCAATGCCAACGCACCATAGGGGCCCGGTCTGGTCCTAGGGAGAGCGCCCGAAATGTACTTGTGCCCATGGGAGTTTGTAATGACAAGGTGAGGCATTGCACCGAGAGCATGACTAGCGTGATGTCTATGCCAATGATCTCTTATCTCTTACTTGATCGTGTTTGACTTGGTTACAATCTTGCTTGTTGGCCAATTTCCTATAATTTCCTATTATATATATTGTTCATAAACTTGCAATTCTTGTAATCTTATCATTCTTGTCATATTATTATTCCATTCCATTCTTTAGCACTTTATGTCATTACGTTGTTTCATTCGATCGTTATATCTTTTCTTTCAGTTCATATACATGTAATTAATTGGTTAATCACTTACACTTGCTTATCGTTACCTACTGAGCGTTCGCTCACATAGTTGTTTCCCCCCTTTCCAGGCAGCTCAGGTGAAGATTCACAGATGGATGGGAATGGGCGAGAGTGATTACTTGGAGTGTGTCAGCTAGTCGCTATACTGAGATTGTTTAGTTGTTTACATCTAGCCATGTCTTAGAACTTGTGTTAGATATTGTACCAGAGTCGAGTAGAGATTATGTTTGTTTATGTTTAAGTCCGTTTGTAAGACGTTGATGGTTATTGTAATAGATTGGAGTTATTTCTGTTCATGGTATTATGTTAATTCTTAGCTTAGCTTGCTATCTTTACTAGCATTTTCTACTACCGGTCCCGATATTCCGCGTCGGGGTGTGACAGTTTGGTGGTATCATAGCCTAGGTTTTCTAATATCCCTAGGTTCTCTAAGTTCTAGGATCCTAAGTTATACTGTTGGACCTATAACCTTGTTATAAGTCTAAGGACCCAACCTGGTGAGATTTGGGTAGAAGACTGGGGTTGAGTTAATAATCTCATTGCAGGATTATCCATTCTTGATTGAACCTAATATAACCTATTCCACGTGTAGGCTTTTGCAATGGCAGGAGAACGCGCAGAATGGAGGAACTTGCAGCGCACGGTTCAAGGACTTACTCAAGCTTTGCAATCAAGGAGGAGCTACAAATCATGGCACTGGCGACCTTTATCGAAACTTTCGTGGGATGAATCCCCCGTGATTTGGTGGCTCGACTGACCCTGATGAAGTTGAGCACTGGCTTGAAGAGATAGGGAGGATTTTTGAAGTGATGCAATGCAGCAATCAGGAACGTGTCCTCTTGTCGACCTTTCAACTTGAACGTGATGCGAGGACATGGTGGGACGCAGTGAAGGCTACCCTTGGTGATAGACAAGTCACATGGGAGGAGTTCGAGGAATTTTTCAATGGTAAATATTTTTCTGATCGAGTACAAGAGAAGAAGGCGGCTGAGATTACTACTTTGAAGCAACGAAATCTATCCGTAGCCGAATATGAAGCTCAATTCTCTCGGCTATCTCGTTATGCTACTCATTTGATATCTACCGAGAAGATGAAGGCTAAGCGCTTTCTTAATGGGCTGAAGCTACAGTATATCAACCAGTTGGCACCGATGGAAATTCCAACTTATTCCGAGATGGTGAGAAAGGCTCAAGTGTTGGAAGATACTTTAGAAATGACGGAGAGAATCCATGGGAAGAGTGTTAAGATTGAACAACACCATACTGGTTCTGGGAGTATCAAGCCTGGTCATGGCAGGAAGAGGCCCATTAGCGGGTCTGGTTCGTGGAAGGGCAAGATGCCGAAGATTGAAGACAAGAAACATGGCCCTATTGTTCCATTCAAGGGCGTATGCAAGTATTGTGACCGCCCAGGTCACAAGATGGAGGAGTGCTGGCGCAAGCTGGGTGCCTATTTACATTGTGGTAGTAGGGACCACCGTATTCCCGAGTGCCCTCTATTATCTGAGCAAGCTACCCCGGTGAAACCGCAAGGAATCAAGAAGCAGCAAGGCAAGCTCCAGGCTCTACAAGAAGACGAGGCAGGACCCGCCAAAGAAGGTGGACTTGTCGAAGGTACTCTTATTATACATGATAAATCAGCTTTTGTTCTTTTTGATACTGGTGCCACACATTCTTTTATTTCTCGGAGATTCACAAAGTCTTTAGCTGTGAAGCCAGTTTTGATGAATTCTCCGTTAGAGATTTCAACTCCTATTTGATCCGGTTCAGCAATTAAGTATTTCTATCCTTCTAGTAAGGTCTTGATCAATGAACAAAACCTGCCGGCTGATTTAGTTTGCATGGGTATGAAGGATTATGACGTAATCCTAGAAGCAGATTGGTTGGCTAAGTATGAGGCCAATGTTCAGTGCAGATCTGGTTCTGTGTCTTTCACTGGACACCCTAGAATTTCTTTTATAGGAATTAGACACCATAAGTCTGTTCCGCTTATTTCGGCTCTTCGAGCTGATAAGCTGATGAGAAGAGGATGTAAGGCTTTTCTAGCCTTTATTTTTGTGACCCCTGAGCAGAAGATTGAGATTGAGGACTTTTCTGTCGTCCGAGATTTTCCAGATGTCTTTCCTGAGGAACTACCATGACTTCCTCTTGAGAGGGAAGTTATCTTTTCTGTTGATCTAATTCCTGGTGCGACCCCTATTTCCAAAGCTCCTTATCGTATGTCTCCTGCGGAGCTAAGGGAACTAAAGCAGCAGTTGATGGAATTGCTTGAGAAAGGGTTCATTCGACCAAGTACTTCCCCTTGGGGAGCCCCTGTATTATTCATCCGGAAGAAGGATGGTTCGATGAGGTTGTGCATCGATTATCGGTAATTGAACCAGTTGACTATCAAGAACAAATATCCATTGCCAAGGATTGATGAGTTATTTAATTAGATAGCAGGAGCTCAGTATTTTTCTAAGATCGAACTTCGATTTGGATATCATCAGTTACGAATTAAGCAGGAGGATATCTATAAAATAGCCTTCCGCAGCAGGTATGGGCATTTCAAATTTGTAGTAATGCCTTTTGGGCTAACGAATGCACCTGCAGCTTTCATGTAGCTGATGAACGATGTGTTTCTGCCCTATCTTGATCAATGGGTCGTGGTGTTCATTGATGATATCTTGATTTATTCTAAGAGTGATGAGGAGCATGCTGAACATTTGAGGATGGCATTGCAACTATTGAGAGATCATCAGTTATATGCCAAGTTTAGTAAGTGTGATTTCTGGCTGCGAGAGGTGTCCTTTCTAGGACATATCATCATAAAAGAAGGTATTTCTATTGATCATTCGAATGTAGAGGCAGTAAAGAATTGGGCTAAGCCTACTAATGTGACCGAAGTGAGAAGTTTCCTATACCTAGCAGGTTACTACCAAAGGTTTATTCAAGATTTCTCCAAGATTGTGATACCTCTGACAAGATTAACCTGCAAGGAGATCAAATTTGATTGGTCAGAAGATTGCGAGCGAAGCTTTCAGACCTTGAAGGAATGTTTGACTACTGCACCTGTTTTGGCTTTACCTTCTGGTGAAGGAGGTTTTGTTGTATACACTGATGCTTCAGGTATTAGTTTAGGGTGTGTACTCATGCAGCACGGGAAAGTGATAGCCTATTCTTCTAGGCAGTTGAGGAAGCATGAAGAGAATTATCCTGTTCATGATTTGGAGCTAGCAGCAGTGGTGTTCGCCTTGAAGTTATGGAGGCACTACTTGTATGGTGAAGCATTCACGGTGTTTTCAGATCATAAGAGTTTGAAATACTTGTTTTCTCAGAAGGAACTCAATATGAGGCAGCGAAGATGGCTGGAGTATTTGAAGGATTTCGATTTCTCCATTGAGTATCATCTTGGAAAAGGTAATGTTGTGGCAGATGCCTTAAGCCGCAAGCCTATAGCCAAGTTTTCAAGCCTCATGTTACAAGAATGGAAATTGCTGGAGTAGTTAGCTAGTTGGGATCTTAATGTTGACAAGGATCGGGTTATGATTTCTCAGATTCAACTTAAGCCCGAATTACTGATGGAAATCAAATCCTTGCAAGATGATGACCCGGAGTTGGTAGAGATCAAGGGAAGCTTGGATAACAGACCCGACTTCATGATGGCTGATGATGGAAGATTATTATTTCAAGGAAGAACTTGTGTACCTGATGTAGCTGAGATAAAGAGTAAGATCCTCGAGGAAGCTCATAGATCCAGATACACCATTCATCCTGGAGGTACTAAAATGTTCAAGGATTTGAAGAGAACTTTTTGGTGGCCGAATATAAAAAGGGAAGTGGCGGACTTCGTGAGTAGATGCTTGGTTTGTCAGTAAGTCAAGGCAGAGCATTTCAGACCAGTAGGGAAATTGAAACCCCTTGATATACCCCAATGGAAGTGGGAGAGCATTAGCATGGATTTCATTATGGGTCTACCTAGGACTCGTAGTGGATTTGATCCAATATGGGTGATTGTCGAGAGATTGATAAAATCGGCTCATTTCTTATCCATTAAGTCTAAATAGACAATTGATGTTTTGGCTGCTTTGTATATGAAGGAAGTGCTAAGACTACATGGTATACCAGTCAGCATTGTGTCTGATAAAGACCCCAGATTCACTTCTCATTTTTGGAAAGGATTGCAAGAGTCCTTGGGAACTCGTCTGAATTTCAGTACTACTTTCCATCCACAAACAGATGGACAGATTGAAAGGACCAACCAGATAGTGGAAGATATGCTTAGAGTCTGCATGATTGACTTTGGAGGTAGTTGGAGTGACCATTTGGCATTGGTTGAATTCGCCTATAACTACAGTTACCAGTCCAACATTCAGATGGCTCCATTTGAAGCTTTGTATGGTAGAAGCTGTCGATCCCCGTTATGTTGGGATGAGGTAGGTGAGAAGCAATGGCTTGGACCAGATCTCATTTCTGAATCGTCCAAGAACATCCGTATTATCAGAGATCGGTTGCAAGTAGCACAATCAAGACAGAAGAGTTATTCCGACACCAGGAGAAGAGCATTGGAATTTCAAGTTGGTGAGCATGTGTTTCTAAAGGTCTCTCCTATGAGAGGAATTCGAAGGTTTGGTATTCAGGGCAAACTGAGTCCAAGATACATTGGTCCATTTGAGATTCTGGAAAGAGTGGGGGAAGTTGCTTACCGTTTGGCAGTACCACCTCAGTTATCTCGAGTACACAATATTTTCCATGTGTCTATATTACGGAAATATGTGTATGATCCCACTCACATTATTCAGCATATAGACTTCGAATTGAAGGAAGATCTGACTTATGAGGAAAGACCGATCAAGATTTTGGATCGGAAGCAACAACAACTCAGGAATCGTTACATACCGATGGTTAAAGTATAGTGGAGTCGGCGTGGGACTGAAGAAGCTACTTGGGAGTCAGAAGATACTATGCGGAGACAGTACCCCGACTTATTCTAGGTGAGCTGTCTCACTCCCTCTTTTTATTAAGTGTATTGAATTTGGAGGACCAAATTCCTTAAGTGGGGGAGGGTGTAATACCCCGATTTCTTTTAGAAATTAATTAGAAATTAATTAGAATAAGCCCTTAATAAATAGAATAAGCTAGATTTTGACTATTTTATAAAAATCCATTAAAATTATATTCTTGTAGAGGATAACACGTTTAACAAACTTATCTTCTGTGGCCAACCCAAATAAAATATGTAAGTAGATCGAATTAGTGGTTTAAGCCCAAATTGAACACTTAGTTAACCATACCTTGAAACGTCAAATTTGAGCCCAATACTCCATCAAATGATACCAAATCGGTGGCAAATGAAAGGCCATGATGGGAGGATCATTTACCGTCTCTTAATCTCTCGAAACCCTAACCCTAGGAGATGCATTCGGCGGAGTTTGGATCGAGTCAACTTTTGCGGTGGCGTTCACATTGACCCGACTTGCGTGGATGAATACTCCGAGCATAGAAGCCTCCAGAAGGTGTGTGACCTATTAAAATGAAGCTCTCTAACCCTAGAATCGTTTAGAACCAGCGGCGGCTGCAGAGGAGTTGGACCGAGGGAGATCTCGAGCGATTAGTGGCTGCGTGTACCGGCGTCCTTGGTTTCTTTTCTCCTTCCTTCTTCATCCGATTCAGGTAGGTGATAGCAAGCCAAACCCTACAAATAATATATGGTTAGAAGTAGCATCGTGTTATCTTTCCATTGATGTAGAAAGCCCTAAATTCTATGAAGTATCCTGTGAGAATTTTAGGTTTTAGTAGAAGCATGTCACATCTAGGGTTATAATTGTTCCTTTTCGATTAAGTTGTGATTTCAAGCTGTAAACATAAAATTGATTCATGCATCTTGTATAGTTTTTCGTGCTCTTTCTTTTGGTAGTAAAAGCCCCAAATTCCATGCTTTATATCGTGCGAATTTAGTGTTTTAAATTTAACCCTAGAAACCTCGCCGGAGTCGGGCACGACGAAGGGCAGCGACCTGTTTGGACATGTGCGGCCACACAATAGACCGCACATCCCAGACAGGCGGCCTCTGTTGACCGTTTATATGTTTTTATATCTGTTCGTGTCCCTGAAACGTGCGGCCTATCCCTAACCGCATGTCGTTCCTGCGGCCAGCACCAGACTGCACATCCCTCCATGCGCCACACTACCGACTGTCCATATCCAACAGGTCTTCGGATCTGAGGGGACGTGTGCGGCCAGTCTGTGACCGTTCATTGGGATGTAAGGTCCAGAACCGACCGCACATCTGTAACAGAGCAGATTAAATTGTCATTACACCATGTTATGTTAGTAGACTAATGGTTAATTGCATGTTAGCAACACACCTAATAAACTGTAATTCATGATAGTAAATAATTCTTGCTGATCTATTTAAATTGAGCTTGATCTTGATTCATCTTTCCAATGAATGTCAAATTTAAATTGTGAATCCTTTATAATTGAATGGCTATTAGGTTTATACTTGTTATAACCTAAATCTTGAACCAGTGTATCCCCTAGTTTTGATTTAGACTCAATCGAACTGCTGTTACTTGAGTTAATCTGAATTGGATTAATAGAGACTTGCGCGGCTATTTATAGACCGCATATACCCATGAACGGGCCAATATCGACCGTTCATACCTGGCTTATGCCAACTTGTCTTGGCTGATTATCCTTCATCTATCTTTGGCCAAATCTTATTTTGATCAGTCCAGTAGACCCTAGGCCGACCAGTAGACAATGGGCTACACTCTGGTTCAGTTCCACCCTGCCTATGGTAGCCCGGGAGCCCACTTGGGTTAAATTCTAACTCTTCGTTAGGCCCTGTGTTGTGCGGCCAGTAATGGACCGTACTTCACTCAGGCGGCCCTGAGTGGACCGTTCAACTCATGAGCGGCTCTGTCAGGACCACACATCATGTCCTCGATTCTGTAACCTTCTGGCCTTGTGCGGCCCTATCCTAACCGTTCATATAGAAGGGTGGCCCGTCAGCAGCCATTCAACCTTGACCTCCCGAGGGCTAAACCTAGCCCAGTTCCTGTTAGTGCGGCCCAATGTCGACCACACAAGCCTTGAGCGGCCCAGTATTGACCGCATGTCTTCCAGAGACTAGTTTTTCCCGTGTTTTATGGTTTTGAATCCAAGAACATGATGGTTCTTGATAATTTGAACTCCTGGACAGAAATTCTGGACAGTAATTCTTCAACTTAGCCTTGGGATATTCCGAGGTAAGTTTATACTCGATTATAATTGGCCATTTAACTTGATTAAAGTCTAGACAACTTGGGATCTTGGATCCAATTAATCAATGCCAATGCACCATAGGGGCCCGGTCTGGTCCTGGGGAGAGCGCCTGAAAAGTACTTGTGTCCATGGGAGTTTGTAATGACAAGGTGAGGCATTACACCGAGTGCATGACTAGCGTGATGTCTATGACAATGATCTCTTATCTCTTACTTGATCGTGTTTGACTTGGTTACAATCTTACTTGTTGGCCAATTTCCTGTAATTTCCTATTATATATATTGTTCATAAACTTGCAATTCTTGTAATCTTATCATTCTTGTCATATTATTATTCCATTCCATTCTTTAGCACTTTCTGTCATTACGTTGTTTCATTCGATCGTTATATCTTTTCTTTCCGTTTATATACATGTAATTAATTGGTTAATCAGTTACACTTGCCTGTCGTTACCTACTGAGCGTTCGCTCACATAGTTGTTTCCCCCCTTTCCAGGCAGCTCAAGTGAAGATTCACAGATGGATGGGAATGGGCGAGAGTGATTACTTGGAGTGTGTCAGCTAGTCGCTATACTGAGATTGTTTAGTTGTTTACATCTAGCCATGTCTTAGAACTTGTGTTAGATATTGTACCGGAGTCAAGTAGAGATTATGTTTGTTTATGTTTAAGTCCGTTTGTAAGATGTTGATGGTTATTGTAATAGATTGGAGTTATTTCTGTTCATGGTTTTATGTTAATTCTTAGCTTAGCATGTTATCTTTACTAGCGTTTTCTACTGCCGGTCCCAATATTCCGCGTCGGGGCGTGACAGTTTGTCGGTATTGCCCTTGGAATAGAAATTCTATCCACCTTGGTACCAAGAGCAACAAGCTTGGTCACAATTTTCTGATCATTCTGCTTAACAAGGGCATGAAGCTCTTTGACAGTGGTTGACATATCCACAAACCAACTTTGCATCTTGCCACCCAGATTATCTAATTGAGAAGATTGCTGGTTGTGTATGTCAGCCATAAACATGGATGAACTGGTGGCCTATTCAGTGACAATATCATGGAATCTGTTGACTAAGTTCTCCACTTGAGTCTGAACAAAATCAATTTTCTGATTGATCTCCTGTTGATCTTGCTTGAGTATGTTCATCTGAATCTTCAGCTGTTCAATTTGTATCTTGAGGTCATAAGTGTGATCAAGAACTTTAGTCAGACTAGTAAAAGATGTAACATGTGTGTCTTGCATGTTATTAAAGATTTCTCCTGCTTTCTGACACACTGATACTAGGGAGTCTAAAACACCATTTAATTTTTGGTCAGACTTGTGCTTATCATATATAAACTTGAGCCACTGGCTGTCTACAGTCTGTTCCATATGGCGCATTCTAGTATCCAATCGTTCAATAGCAAAATTCATATGGACAAATTGAGCATTCATCATACTGTTCTGAGACATCACAAGGTTTGTCAGTGTGTTAAGCATTTCAATAATCTGTGGCTCTGAGCTTGGTCTAGTGGAGCTAGATGCTTGAACACCTGGAGGAATAAATGGTTGTTCAGGGGATAGAGGAGGATGTATCCCAAATGCAGTTAATGGCCCATGATAGGGTCCATACAAAGGAGCAGGACCTAGAAATTGATCCTGTGGAGCTACTTCATCAGCCTCTTGAACTTCCTATGGTTGCTCATCCTGAACTGTCTGTTCTTCAACAACTTTGTCAGCAATTTCTTCAATGATTTTATTGGCTTCTTGTTGCATGATTTCAACAACCATATCAATCAATGAGTGTTCATCTATTTTTGTCTCTGTCTCCCTTCCTGAATCATTTTTGTGTCCTTCTGAGAGGACTGTTTCATCAATTATCTGATCATCTTCAGCTGTTTCTGAGTGAGACTCTTCTTGAGTCTCTTCTACTTGTTGCTTTTCAGCTATTAGATCTGGTTGTTGCTGTCCAAACTTATCAAATAATTCATCAATATGTTGATCTAGTTGATTCGATACTTGCTCTTCAGTCAGGTTCAATTCATGAACCTCTTGTTCCAATTTCAAGTTTTCAATATTCTACTCTTCAGTTTCCTTTTGAAGCAACAGGGGAGGTTGCTCTAATGATTCTATTTGCACAGCTGCAGTTCATAGATCCTCCCCCTGACTGATCTGAGGCTGTTCAATGTGACCTCTGGTAGGAGATGGCTGGGACTGTTCAACAACATCTAATGCAGCTATAGAAAATTTCTTTTCAGCTATATCTTTCACCTTAATGGCTGAGGATGACTTCAATCTCAAGAATTTATCAATGAAATCCATGTTGTAAATATTCACTTTGAGAATTTCTTTTGAAGTTTCCTCTTCTAGTGGAATGTTCATTTTTCTGAAAATTACAGTTAAATGGGCTGCATAGGGTAAATTTCTTCTTGATTCTTTGCAAGTACATATAATCTGGATTATTATAGCTGGTAAGCTAACCTTGATTCCTTTGAGTAAGCAAAAGAGAATAAATCTTTGTGACTCAATCACTCTCCTTCTACCTCCAACTTGTGGAGTTATCATAGTTGTAAGAATATGATGCAATAATCTCCTTAGAGGGGTGAATTTATATACATTGAACAGAGCTAGTTTTGCTTGTTTCTTTGGGTCTCTAGGATCTCTAGGCAATTCTGTGATAAGGGAGTAGACCTCATGCATATTGACATCAAATTCGCTTTCTACTTCCCCTCCTTCTAGAATTCTAAAAATCTTGTGTAGAGAGTGCCTAGATAAGTCAATCTTGATCCCTTTAACCATAGACTGGATTTTTGAACTTTCAAAATTGTATTTCAGATTACAATAAAATTCAGCAACCAGTCTTGGGTAGTATGTCCTATACTTACTCAAAAATTTCTTCCATTTTTGAAACTCAAATATCTCCAATAGTTCAGGAAATGCTGAAATCATAGGTTGGTCAGCAAAATCAACATACCGGGGAAGCATAATCTTGCCTGCTTCCAAAATCATCTCAACCTATGCTGAAGACCTGGCAGAAAAACCTTTTTCCTCAGATTCATAGTGAGTAGCTCCTGCAACAACTATTTTGCGTCGCTTGGAGGATGTTCCCTCTGCCCTTTCCTTCCCTTTGTCTTTCTTCAGTTGTGAGACCTCACTAGGCATATCTGCTGGCCGCTGCTCCTCCATAGAATCTTTCGACTGTCGCTCCTCCATGGCCTTCCTCTTCCCTTTGCTCTCGGCGACTGAAGACGACATGGTGGGATGACAATGGTGGAGGCGATAAGGGTGGAAGATGGATCGTAGAAGAAAAATAGAGAATGTGTGGAGAAGGAAGCTGGAGAGGCCAAGCTTGTAGTGAGGGCACGAGCGAGGGAGTCGCGAGTGCGGGAAAGGGTTTTGGCTTGAACGAGAAGGGTATGAAGGACAATGTGAGTAGGGTTAAGTAATATAAAGAGATTTTGCCGACTTTACTAAATTCAACATTTAATACCCAGAATACCCCTTTACTTAAAAGAAAATGCCTCTCTACGACTTTATGTGATTTCCGGCATATAAGATTATATCTTAAACTATGAACCTTCACAACATTTTCCTATAAAATGAAGTCAATGGAAATGAAACAATTTTATCAAGGAAACAACCGAGACAAAGAAATCATTAATCTTACTAGTCCTTCTCATTAGCCAATACTGATTGAAAAATCCATTTTATATAGAACTTAAGGCAGTTTTAGATTACTAAAGAGACCCAGAGTCAACCATATTTTTCATTAATTTTTTTTATAAATTTTTGATTGAACATTTCAGTATTACTACACATTTTTACTCAAGGAAACATGTTGATCAAACACCAGAATCCCTGGTTACTCAGTGCAATTTACCTTAATGCTTCATATTTTGAACAGGGATAACATTTATTTTCATGACTTGACCTCTGAATTTCTTTGAAACAGATGGTCAGTTTCTCAAATAATATACCATTACTCTGCCATTTTTAATTTTTATTTAATGGCATATTCTTTGGTCTTTTAATCAGAATTTTCTTAAAAACTTGGCTTAAGGATCATATAAACGTCAAATATCCTATCAGATTTGTTGCATTCCTATGGTTTTGATGATGTCTCACACTATAAATCAATCTTCTATCTCTAGATTAATGTTGTTTCATCATGTGAGTGAGTACAGTTCATTTGATTGTCAGATAAGCATGCTATCATGATTTTATCTACACTCTGCTTAGCTAGTATTGATAGCAATGGGTCGACCCACCCCTTCTGATGTGTCGACTCATCTGTTCATTGGCATAACTCCTTCAAGTCTATTCACTCTGTCTGCACAGTCTTCACACCAGTGCGTCAACTCAGTGTGCTGATGCGTAGACTCTTCTGTTCAGGTTCTTCTTTTGATTAAGTCTATACATCATCAGTTGAACGTAATAGTAATACGTTGCAGCGTCAACTCATTGGGCTGCAGCGTCAACTCAGCATGTTAAACACTGTGTTAAAAGCCTAAGTCTATACACTCGTTTGTGAGACTTTCAACTCTGTACACTGCTTGAGCCTCACCAAGTATGTACATCG
The DNA here is from genome assembly GCA_022559845.1 of Amorphophallus konjac. Classification (NCBI taxonomy): domain Eukaryota; kingdom Viridiplantae; phylum Streptophyta; class Magnoliopsida; order Alismatales; family Araceae; genus Amorphophallus; species Amorphophallus konjac. The sequence continues at coordinate 318,765,582 of CM040120.1, read as the reverse complement.
CTTCAAGCGATTCTAGTCTAAACAGTTGGCCTTCAGACTAGCAAGTCTATACATCGTCTTGTGTTTGCAAAGTCTGAACAGTGTTCGTTGTCAAGACTTCTTGAAGTCTGTACATCGGACTGCTTATTGTGAAGTCTACACATTGGCTCGCTCACTTTTGCAAAGTATGCTCTTTAGACTGTGGCAAAGTCTATACATTCGGTTCCTTGGGCAAAGTCTATACATCGCATAGTCTGCACATTGCCTTCAGCCCAAGTGCTCAAAGCCAAGTCTATACAACGCCAACCCAACACATTGAACAGCTCTCCATGTCTATACACTAGACTTCATTTCTCTAAAGTCTATTCATTGCTGTTTGAATTGCAAGTCCATACACTGGAAACTCCTCATTTGATTGAGTCTGTACATTGAGCTCAACGTTAACACTAAGTCTATACACTTCTTTCTTGTTGCTGAAGGGAGCAGGGTCGACGCCTGAAGCTTAAAGCGTCCACGCATCAGTAGATGAAGCTTTCACGTCGTCTTCTATTATGTCAACGCCACAAGCAAGCAGCGTCGACGCAGCAGTTAAAGTAGCAGAGACTCTTACAAGCGATGAAGCCATCACGAAATCTTCCACTGCGTCAACGCCATCAACAAGAAGCGTCGACGCAGCGGAATAAGAGATGCCAGTATAGAAATGTACACGTTCGTGCGTCAATGCCACCAACTGGCAGCGTCGACGCAGCAGTCCAAGAAAGGAACGACTCACCTCTGGCTGCCTACAAAGCGTCAACGCAGCAGTGGAGCGGCGTCGACGCAGCACGCCCATCTGCTAAAGACTTGATCACTGGATCATCGATGCGTCAACGCCACTGGCTGATGGAGTCGACGCAGCGGTTAAAAAGGTTGAAGATCTATGATGGGTGCGTCAACTCTTTGGAGCAAGTGAGTTGACGCCATCTACCTCCAGTTGCTGAGCGTACTGGTGCTGGGCACGTGATCCGAGGATAAGGAGAATGCCCAGATGAGGACACGTGTTCTGACAGTCTACTGGATGCTGCCACGTGGTCCGAATTCATAGGGCGGGAACTGTGGAAGCCACACGCGCCCTGCTGCTGCTCCAGGTATAAAATGAAGCCTTCATCTTCAGATGAAGGTTGATCGAAGAAGAAGCCTGGAGAGCATATACGTCCTTCGATCCAGAAAAGGAAAGAAAAGTGCAGAGAGAAAGAAAGAGAAAGGAAAAGAGCAGAGAGTTTAATATCTGAGAGGAGTTTGGTCGAGAGAGAGAGAGAGTGTGTGCTGATTGATGAATTGCTTCATTTGAAGCTACATTTGTATTGGGTTTCAGAACCGATTCCTTCTCATTATTTTTCATTTTCCACTTTGCTTTCGTTTATTTTTTGTCCTTCTATTCTGATCTGAATTGTTGTCCCTCCGGTGTGTGGAGGAAGGGAGTATCACTCCAGTTTCCCTCTGTGTTGCAGAGGAAGAGAGATCGGTGATCTCTGGTGGTGTTAGTGACTGGTTGTCATTAACAGTTTCCCTCCGGTGTGTGGAGGAAGGGAGAGGTTTCTCCGGTCATGTTCTAGCTGGGAGCTAGAACAGGTTTCAAGTTCTGTGGGTAGCAGAACTTGGTTGAGGGTTTTGTCTCCCTTGGTGTTCAAGCTGTGTGGCAGCGTGTTGTTCGCAGACTGAGTCTGCATTGATCTAGCATCGTCTAGTGGAATCCTCACTCTAGTTGGAGTGAGGGGTGGATGTAGATTGCGGACTGCAATCGAACCACCTAAAAACTGAGTGCCTCCTCTGTGGTTTGCTATTGTTCTCTACGCTCTTCATCTGCTCGGCTCTTTGCTTCCATGTGATTCGCTCTTCATTCTCATTTACATCCCTCTGTGTACGGTTTAAGGAGGTGCGTTAGCAGTAGAAAATTTATTCCGCTTAAGTTTCTACAAATTGGGAGTGATCTATTCATCCCCCCCCTTCTATATCACTCTTGCTGCACTAACAATTGGTATCAGAGCAGGTTTACGCCATGTGGACGAACGGTCAAGGAAATGGTGGTGGTCCTAGAACCTTCATGGCCGAAGGTCAATCCATTAGTCGCCCTCCTTATTTCGATGGTAGTAACTATCTGTTTTGGAAGAACAGGATGGAAGTGTTCATCAGAGCTCAGAGTCATAAATTGTGGAGAGTAATCACGGTGGGGCCATATGAGCTGCCACCAAACGAGGATGCTTGGACAGATGATCATGTGAAGCTCTCGTCACTCAACTGGACGGCGCTGAACATAATCCAGTGTGCTGTTCATCCAGAGGAATATGCTCGTATATCTGCATACAGAACTGCCAAGCGAATGTGGGATGAGTTGCAATTGATCTATGAAGGTACAGCTCAAGTGAAAGCCTCGAAGGTAAACCTCTACACTTCTAAGTATGAAATGTTTAAGATGAATGCAGATGAGAATATAACCGAAATGTATGCCAGGTTATCCATGATCACTAACACTCTTAAAGGGCTAGGGAAGGATCTTGCTGAGGCAGATATAGTCAGGAAAATCCTTAGATCTTTATCCCCGGCATGGCACACTAAGGCCATTGTGATTGAGGAGTCAAAAGATTTGACTGTCTTAACTGTGAATGAACTCATAGGATCCCTGATGACCTATGAGATGAATTTCTAAGGAGGTGGAGAAGGAAGTGAGAGGAAGGGTAAAAATGTAGCCCTAAGAGCTTCCCGCAAAAAGGGTAGCAACAGTGGAAGCAGCAGTAGTAGCCCTGAGTCCGAGTCTGAGCTTGAAGGTCTGTCAAATCTCGACCAGGAGGAGCAGGCAATGCTCACTAGACAGTTCAGAAAATTTTTGAAGAAAAAGGGAAAGACCTTTAGGAAGAAGAAGCCACAACCCTTTAACAAGAATACTGAATTTACCAGTTACAGGGATAGAAATCCTAAGAAACTGACTTGTTTTAATTGTAACAAACAGGGACACATGAGAGGCGAATGCCCAGACCTCCAGAAGAAGGGTCCCTATCTTCAGAAGAAAAATATAATGGTGCAGAAGAAGAAGAAGCCACAGGCGATGGTCTGCACATGGAGCGAGGAAGAAGAAGACCCTGAAGATGCTTCCTCAGAAGAATATGAAGATGGAATTTGCCTTATGGCAAACAGTGAAGAGGAGGTAATAAATGTCTTTGAAAATTTCTCAATTGATGACTGGGAGGATGCTTATGGTGATTTGTTAGATAAATTTAATTCTCTTAGTAAAGAGCACAGAGTTCTGAAAAGAAAATTTAACACAAATGTTGAAGAACAAACTCTGGTATGTGAGGAAAATGAAAAGCTAAAAGAACAACTAGAAGAAATGACCTCACTAAGGAAAGAGAATGATAAGCTTAAGGGAGAAATTCAAGAAAGTCAAAAACAGCTCAATGAATTTAAAGCTAAAATTGAAGAAGGCATGAATGAAATTAGAGTAAATTCAGAGAAATATGAAGCTGTGAAGAAAGTAAATGCTGAACTCCTAAAGAATTCTGAGTATCTTCAAAAGGAGCTGGAAGACAAACAGAAAGTCTTACAAAAGTTTGTCCAAGGAAAGACTAGCCTAGATGCTATACTAGGGACTAGGGTCAATTTCAATAAGGAAGGTCTAGGCTATGACCCAACCAACAAGAGACCCTTGCAATTCAAGACCATCACCTTCTGTCTAGAGAAGGGAAAAGAAAAGCTGGACACACCATCCAGCTCAAACAGCTCTAAGGAAACTCAAAGTCCTAAAGAAAACACAAAAACCAGTACTGGACAACCATTTAAGATTGGAATGAACTTTATGAAAAATAACATTAAGTCCATTCACAAGAACACAAATGGTAGCTGGACCAAGAAAACAAATCAGAATAAAAGCTGGAATTATAACAATCAGATGGGTCCAAACAAGACCTACTGGAGGAATAACTTTCATGGTCAAAGATATGCCAATCAACAAGCCTACAGGAAATTTCCTAGGAATAGGAAGACCAATGAAAGGAATAGAACTCACTCCTCCAGTTCAGCTGGATTGAACTTTAAAAAACCAGAAAGGAAGGTGCCAGAGAAAACCATGCTGAAACAAATCTGGATACCTAAACACTTGATCAGAGATTTAAACAATGTCCTTGGACCCAACTCATCTTGGGTTCCAAATCACTCTGCTTGATATACTTGTGTAGGTCGGCCTGGCAGCTGAAGACAACAAGTGGTACCTCGACAGTGGCTGCTCCAGGCATATGACAGGAGACCGATCCAAGTTCAGCAAGATAGAGATGAAGCCAGGGGGTCTGGTCAAGTTTGGAGGAAAGAACAAAGGTAAAATAATTGGAGTTGACACAGTAGGTAAGTCTTCCACAAATTCCATTGAAAAAGTATTACTTGTGGAAGGGCTTCAACACAACCTGATTAGCATTAGCCAATTATGTGACAGGGGTCACAGGGTTGTATTTGATGATAGTTCATGTAAAATCCTTGAAACGAATTCTGACATGGTTAAATTTGTAGCCAACAGGGTTAATAATGTCTACATTGTAGACTTAGATGAGAATTCTGAATCTACTATTTGCTTATCTGCCAATTCTGAAAATGATGCCTTTGAATGGCATAGACGTCTAGGTCATGCTAGCTTTTCAACTTTAAATAAATTGGTCAAGCATGATTTAGTTAGAGGCATGCCTAGATTTAATTTCAACGCTATATCAAAAGCATGTGATGCCTGCACTCTAGGCAAACAGACCAGAAACTCTTTTAAATTAAGATCTGAGCCATTGTCTTCGAGACCAATGGAACTTCTTCATATGGACCTTTTCGGTCCAACTAGAACTCAGAGTCTTAATGGAAGCAGGTTTGGCTATGTCATCATAGATGACTTCTCTAGATATTCATGGATATTTTTTTTAGCAAATAAGAGTGATGCATTTCAAAAGTTTAATCTGTTTTTCAATAAGGTCAAACAAGAAGGGAAGTACAAGGTTAGTTCTATTCAATCTGACCATGGAGGTGAGTTTGAAAACTCAATGTTTACTGATCTTTGTGACAAAGAAGGACTAACTCACAGGTTTTCTTCTCCCAGGACACCTGAACAAAATGGGATTGTGGAGAGAAGAAATAGGACAGTGGTGGAGATGGCCCGGACCATGTTGATTGAAAGTAAGTTACCTAGAAGGTTTTGGGCAGAAGCGGCCAATACAGCAACCTACATAATCAACAGGGCCATGGTAAGACCCATACACAAGAAAACACCCTATGAGCTTCTAAAAGGTAAGAAACCAAACTTGTTTCATTTTAGAATTTTTAGAGCAAAATGTTTTATTCATAACAATGATAAGAAAGATTTAGACAAGTTTGAAGCCAAGAGTTCACCTGGAATATTCTTGGGTTACTCTGAAGTGTCAAGGGCATATAGGGTATTTAACGTATCAAATCAGAAAGTGGAAGAATCTCCACACATTCTTTTTAGTGAAAAGAAATATGTTTCTAATGTTGAAAATCTTGACAGGGATTCTAATCATGGTGGAGATTTTCTAGAAGATCAACAGGATGAAGAGAACACTCAGCCAAGTGGGGAAACAAATTCCCCCAATCAGGAAGGTCCAAGAGAAACAGGTGAGTCTTCAACAAATATTAGATTTCTTAAAGACCATCCTTTAGATAAAGTCATAGGCAATCCTGAAGATCCTCTTCGGACTAGGTCTCATTTTAGAAATGTGAATAATGATGACTTAATTACATTAGTCTCACAAATTGAACCCAAAATAGTAGAAGAGGCCTTAGCTGATCAAGCTTGGGTCAATGCTATGAGTGAGGAATTAGGTCAGTTTGAAAGGAATAATGTCTGGGAGCTTGTCCCAAGACCAGATGGTATTAGTGTCATAGGAACCAAGTGGGTGTTCAAAAATAAGATGAACGAAGATGGAATTATCTCGAGGAATAAGGCCAGACTAGTAGCCAAAGGCTACTGTCAAGAATTCGGTGTAGACTTTGATGAATCCTATGCACCTGTTGCTAGGATGGAAGCTATAAGATTGTTGCTTGCCTTTGCATGCTCAAAGAACATAAAACTCCAACAAATGGATGTTAAAAGTACCTTTTTAAATGGAGTTATTAAAGAAGAAGTTTTTGTTGAACAACCTCCTGGATTTCAATATTCTCCTCAACCTAACCAAGTTTTCAGGTTAAACAAAGCCTTGTATGGTCTAAAGCAGGCTCCAAGAGCTTGGTATGAAAGATTGTCTGAATTTCTGATCAGCAAGGGCTACAAAAGAGGTAAAGTTGATCAGACCTTATTTACCAAGGGCATGAATAAAGATCTCATCATAGTTCAGGTATATGTAGATGACATTGTATTTGGATCAACTAAGCATGAACTATGTGATGAATTTTCTACCATGATGTCTGCTGAATTTGAAATGAGCTTGGTTGGTGAACTAAAATATTTTCTTGGATTGCAGGTACAGCAGCTAGAAGATGGGTGCTTCATCAACCAAACCAAATACACAATGGAACTGTTCAAAAGGTTTGGCATGGAAAACTTAAAGAACATTACTACACCCATGGGCACCAATACTTCATTGGATGCAGATGAGACATGTAAAGAAGTAAATGCCAAACTTTATAGAGGTATGATTGGATCACTACTTTACTTGACAGCCTCTAGACCTGATATACAATTCAGTGTAGGAATGTGTGCAAGGTATCAGTCTAGACCTACTAAACTACACTTAGCTGCAGTTAAAAGAATCTTCAGATATTTGTCAGCTAGTCATTCTCTAGGTTTATGGTTTCCTGCATCTCACACACTTAACCTAGTAGCATACACAGATGCTGACTATGCCGGCTGTAAACTAGACAGGAAAAGCACTAGTGGCCATTGTGAATTCTTGGGTGGGTGTTTAGTGTCTTGGGGCTCCAAGAAACAACATTCTGTGGCCCTCTCCACTGCAGAAGCTGAATATGTGGCTACAGGGAGTTGTGGAACACAAGTCATTTGGATTAAACACCAGCTTCAGGACTACCAAGTAGACCTGGGGTGCACACCTATTTACTGTGATAATACTAGTGCCATCAATCTTGCTAAAAATCCTGTTTTGCATTCAAGAACCAAACACATAGAGATAAGACATCATTTTATAAGAGATGAGGTGTCTAAGAGTAATTTTGAACTGATTCATGTAGGCACAGATAATCAGATTGCTGACATTTTCGCAAAACCTCTGGATAATGAAAAATTTTCCACTTTGAGAAGAGAATTAGGCTTATACAAATTGTCTTAGTTATGGAGCCTGTTCTTGTTGTGAGGGGGAGTTGTGTCTATCTGCTGTTTAGCCTTCTTTCATGCTGGTTTAAGAGGGAGTTCTGAATCTTTATTGGTTAGCCTTCAGAATGCTCTAGGTAAGGGGGAGCTTTGAGATTTTTTGCTGGAATGGTTTTTGAGATATGCTATGTCTTAGGGGGAGCTGAGTTGTGATGTGAGAAGAGAAGTTCTCTGACAGATTCAAAAGGGCTGTCCAGATGTGTACCTTTGCTAGTTTTGCATGACTGATTTAGTGTGGTTCTCTCAGAAAATAGAGTGTCACTTATCTCTTAAGTCTATAAGTCAGTGACTCTAATCTTCAAGTTAGAATCCTTCCTTTGGTACTCCTTCAGAGATCTGGACTAATTGCATAAAGTATATCTTCCTACATTGTCATTGATTATGGTTCAGGCCAAAAACTTGTATGTCTTGTTATCTGACCCAATCAACTTGAAATCTAGACTTCAAGACTCAATTTAAGAAAAGTTCTTTTTGGTATTGTCTTCAATCATTCTATCTTTTTAACTCAAGGGCTTAACTGAACAAACATGTTCTGTTTTGATCACTGAGAAACTGGGAGCTTCATCAATGAAATGAATATTTCTCCCAAGTCATGAGGTGTCAAATGCTTAAAATGAATGAAAAGTCATGACAGAGCAATGGTGGCTTGCTGGTGAGTAACTGGGGACTCTGGCCTCTAATCAAGGTGTTTCCCTAATGTCAAAAGCCACAGTTACTAACTCTGTTCCTTATTGAAAAAAAAGGGGAAGTAATGAGGTACTCACTCTGAGTAACTGGGGATTCAGGCCTCCAATCAAGGTGTCTCCCTAATGTCAAAGGAAGTGAACTACCAACTTACTCATTGATCTTCTTGAAAATCATCTCCAACAAAAATTCCTTGTTGTTATGCAACTAATGGATTGCTTGTCTTCAATACCTTGAGAACACCTCTCTGATTTAGTCTCTGGCTGTCTTGTGAAATAGTTGAATGATCAGCTATATCTGGCCATACTTGTCAACTCCTACTCTCAATCATCCACTATGTATGCTGATAAACTTGTCTATAACTCTACTTCTCTATTGTGTACTGAAGTCCAAAGAATCCTCTCTTGAGATTAGAAACTCACTTATTCTCTTAAGACCTACTCGTGACTTTCTGCACTAAGAAGTTACTGCCCTCAGTCCTCATGTTTCCAGCACTGTCATACATTCTGCAGTTCTTTTTGCTGATGTCAAAGGGGGAGAGAAGCTTGCAATATCTGCAATTTCAGTGAGAAGTTTGCAATTTCAGTGAGTATTGGTTTTGTCTTGAGCTTTGAGGGGAGTCATGTTGCTTCGTGGAAGAAATGGTTATGAGTTGTGGGGGAGATGAGAGTGTGCTGTAGGGAATGTTTAATTCATTTGCATGAGCATGTCTTGAATTTATTCTGCTTGTTGTAGCTGGTATTAACTTTTTGTTGAAACTTGATATTGCATGATTCATAGTGTTGTCATCATCAAAAAGGGGGAGATTGTTACATTCCTATGGTTTTGATGATGTCTCACACTATAAATCAATCTTCTATCTCTAGATTAATGTTGTTTCATCATGTGAGTGAGTACAGTTCATTTGGTTGTCAGATAAGCATGCTATCATGATTTTATCTACACTCTGCTTAGCTAGTATTGATAGCAGTGGGTCGACCCACCCCTTCTGATGCGTCGACTCATCTGTTCATTGGCATAACTCCTTCAAGTCTATTCACTCTGTCTGCACAGTCTTCACACCAGTGCGTCAACTCAGTGTGCTGATGCGTAGACTCTTCTGTTCAGGTTCTTCTTTTGATTAAGTCTATACATCATCAGCTGAACGTAATAGTAATACGTTGCAGCGTCAACTCATTGGGCTGCAGCGTCAACTCAGCATGTTAAACAATGTGTTAAAAGCCTAAGTCTATACACTCGTTTGTGAGACTTTCAACTCTGTACACTGCTTGAGCCTCACCAAGTATGTACATCGCTTCAAGCGATTCTAGTCTAAACAGTTGGCCTTCAGACTAGCAAGTCTATACATCGTCTCATGTTTGCAAAGTCTGAACAGTGTTCGTTGTCAAGACTTCTTGAAGTCTGTACATCGGACTGCTTATTGTGAAGTCTACACATTGGCTCGCTCACTTTTGCAAAGTATGCTCTTTAGACTGTGGCGAAGTCTATACATTCGGTTCCTTGGGCAAAGTCTATACATCGCATAGTCTGCACATTGCCTTCAGCCCAAGTGCTCAAAGCCAAGTCTATACAACGCCAACCCAACACATTGAACAGCTCTCCATGTCTATACACTAGACTTCATTTCTCTAAAGTCTATTCATTGTTGTTTGAATTGCAAGTCCATACACTGGAAACTCCTCATTTGATTGAGTCTGTACATTGAGCTCAACGTTAACACTAAGTCTATACACTTCTTTCTTGTTGCTGAAGGGAGCAGGGTCGACGCCTGAAGCTTAAAGCGTCCACGCATCAGTAGACGAAGCTTTCACGTCGTCTTCTATTGCGTCAACGCCACAAGCAAGCAGCGTCGACGCAGCAGTTAAAGTAGCAGAGACTCTTACAAGCGATGAAGCCATCACGAAATCTTCCACTGCGTCAACGCCATCAACAAGAAGCGTCGACGCAGCGGAATAAGAGATGCCAGTATAGAAATGTACACGTTCATGCGTCAACGCCACCAACTGGAAGCGTCGACGCAGCAGTCCAAGAAAGGAACGACTCACCTCTGGCTGCCTACAAAGCGTCAACGCAGCAGTGGAGCGGCGTCGACGCAGCACGCCCATCTGCTAAAGACTTGATCACTGGATCATCGATGCGTCAACGCCACGGGCTGATGGAGTCGACGCAGCGGTTAAAAAGGTTGAAGATCTATGATGGGTGCGTCAACTCTTTGGAGCAAGTGAGTTGACGCCATCTACCTCCAGTTGCTGAGCGTACTGGTGCTGGGCACGTGATCCGAGGATAAGGAGAATGCCCAGATGAGGACACGTGTTCTGATAGTCTACTGGATGCTGCCACGTGGTCCAAATTCTTAGGGCGGGAACTGTGGAAGCCACACGCGCCCTGCTGCTGCTCTAGGTATAAAATGAAGCCTTCGTCTTCAGATGAAGGTTGATCGAAGAAGAAGCCTGGAGAGCATATACGTCCTTCGATCCAGAAAAGGAAAGAAAAGTGCAGAGAGAAAGAAAGAGAAAGGAAAAGAGCAGAGAGTTCAATATCTGAGAGGAGTTGGTCGAGAGAGAGAGAGAGAGTGTGTGCTGATTGATGAATTACTTCATTTGAAGCTACATTTGTATTGGGTTTCAGAACCGATTCCTTCTCATTGTTTTTCATTTTCCACTTTACTTTCGTTTATTTTTTGTCCTTCTATTCTGATCTGAATTGTTGTCCCTCCGGTGTGTGGAGGAAGGGAGTATCACTCCAGTTTCCCTCTGTGTTGCAGAGGAAGAGAGATCGGTGATCTCTGGTGGTGTTAGTGACTGGTTGTCATTAACAGTTTCCCTCCGGTGTGTGGAGGAAGGGAGAGGTTTCTCCGGTCGTGTTCTAGCTGGGAGCTAGAACAGGTTTCAAGTTCTGTGGGTAGCAGAACTTGGTTGAGGGTTTTGTCTCCCTTGGTGTTCAAGCTGTGTGGCAGCGTGTTGTTCGCAGACTGAGTCTGCATTGATCTAGCATCGTCTAGTGGAATCCTCACTCTAGTTGGAGTGAGGGGTGGATGTAGATTGCGGACTGCAATCGAACCACCTAAAAACCGAGTGCCTCCTCTGTGGTTTGCTATTATTCTCTACGCTCTTCATCTGCTCGGCTCTTTGCTTCCATGTGATTCGCTCTTCATTCTCATTTACATCCCTCTGTGTACAGTTTAAGGAGGTGCGTTAGCAGTAGAAAATTTATTCCGCTTAAGTTTCTACAAATTGGGAGTGATCTATTCATCCCCCCCTTCTATATCACTCTTGCTGCGCTAACAAGATTGACTTATTACTAAAGACTTTCAGATTTTTGACACCCTACTAAGCAATTTCAATTTGGACTATTTTAAGACCACTGAAGAGTCGTTCAAGGTCAATTGTGAGGATTTTCAGATAAGATATAATCTTTATACACAGAAGATCACACTTCAGTTAAGATCAGCAATTTTGTTCTTAGTTCAGAGTGATCTTAGTAGTTAATTGTTGAATATTAATAAATGTGACAGATTTCAGATTTTACTCCCCCTGACTAACACAGTCCATGAATTTAGTGTGAAGAATAGATGAGAATTGGGAAGTGGATAAACCAAAGAGAGGATGAGCAATGAGATATGGGTGAAAGCCACACAAGAGCAAAGGTTAAGACTAATAGCTATTTTGCATGCAGCTAGGGAATTAGTCTTAGTATTCTGACAACTAACCAGCAGCTCCCAATAAAAATCCACAACCCCCAATCTTCAGACAGCTTTTCATTTTACAGACTCAACTATGCATCCAATTCCACTTCACTTATCAAAAGCCAGACATAGCTCAATATCCAATCAGTAGTGCAGCAATAACCATCAGACATTTCAGCCCCAAAACATTATTCATACAAACTCTGATTAGTTTAGCTCCCCCTCAGAGTGTGCAGAGATCTCAAACAAACATTACTTAATTTTCTTAAAGGACACAGATATGTATCAACTAGATGCAAATTTCTGATTTAAACTACATGCACTATTTTGACTCTTGGTACTTGGCGGAGGTTTAACCTCTACACATGGTGTGGGTTTCTAGATAGAAAACATCTGCCCTTCTCCCAACTTCCATTTGATATACCAAGAAGTTATGCAGATTTATGCATCTACTTATGAACATGAATGGCTAACTAAAAGTCTCACATGGAATCTGCATGAATCACATTACCAGCATGTATAAGTCATAACAAGATAATCATCAATCATCAATTTATTATAGTCAGACATGCAGTATTCCACGTAGAACATTATTTATGCAAGTTCAAATGAAGAAGGTTGAGAAGAGGGATTTAACTAACCTTTGTGCCTTGATGACCGTCATTTTATTTTATTCACTAGAGCACACCTACATCCAAGAAATCATTTGAAATATCTTGGACCCCAAGAATTCTTGGGTCCAGCATGATTATTCCAGCCACTTATCCAATAGCATTGAGTAATAGTATGCCCTAATTTTCCACAGTGATTACAAACATGATGTTTGTGCATATACATGTTCCTTCCATGAATGTTTCCAATTATGGGCACTTGAGTGTGTTTATCATAATGTGATAGATAATAACAATCATGCATGTGATGACCATATCTACCACAGTTGAAACATGAATTTCTATTTTTGTTCTTATTTGCATGCATGTGAGAAATGGAATAAGACTTAGCATGCAAAGTAGCACCATTTCTGGAAATATGTCTGGCATTCTTCTGAGCATGCTAGTTCTTGTTCTGAGCTGCATGTATCTTCTTGAAAGCCTTCATGTCATCGGATATCATTACTTGGCAGTCATCCATCACATGACCTGCCTTACCATAGTAATGACATGAAAGTTTTTTAATATATGCATGTGATTGAGTGGGGAAATTATTGACTACACGCACTGAGCTACAAGTTTTCTCAAAGATGGAAAAGTTCTTATCATGGACAACATTTACAACATCAGCAGAATGAACTTTTGCCTTATTCAGATTCTTTTTCTTCTCTTCAGTCTTTTTCAGATTTTTTAAAGAATTTTCAATTTTCTGAGCAGTGAAATGAAAGATAGATGAACTAGAAGGATTAATCTATTCTAAGCTTTTTACAAAGACTGTTGATTCCTTCTTTCCATTAGCTTTCTTATTAGATGGAATATAACCCAACCCCTCTTTCTGAAAGTTCGCATTCGAACCAAGCAGTCTATTCAAATTATCTTTTCCCTCAACAAACTTTGACAAAGAGGTTTTGAGATCTTCAATTTCAGAATTTAGAGAAACAATGCTTGCTTCATACTTAGATAGCTCATATTCACAGGAAATTAATTGTTGTTGCAAAGTATCGTTTTAGCTTTTCAATGTTTCATTTTCCTATTGAAGATCATTTCCTTCCTTATCTTTCAACACAGATTTTCCTTTTTCCATTTCTAACCATTTCTCTGACATAATAGTGTTCAAGACCATTAACTTCTTGTTTTATTCTTTCAGATGGTCAATCTCTTCCAACAGATTATCTTCATATGCATCAGCTTCCTTTCTCTTTTCAAGCAATAATTCATTTTCTTCTTTTAAGGATTTGATTAGACCTTTTTGGATGTCATCATTAGAATCAAGATCATCAATTAATTCTTTTAAGAAAGCACATTCATTACAAGTATTCTTAGTTTCAAGAAGTTTGTTTCTAAGGCTTTCATTTTTAGAATTCAATCTATCTATTTCAAATCTCTCCTTTTTCATGTCTGACTTTAGATTTTCATTTTCAGCTTTTAGACATGTGACTTCAGCAATTTTTTCTCTTCTTAATTTTCTCTTTTCTGACTTTACTTTTTCATATTTCTCAAGCAAGTTTTCATGCAGTATAACTAAATCATCAAAGCTAATGTCATCAGTTTCAGAATTTACCTGTGAGGATGAATCCTCGGTCTGATCACAGATGCGATCCTTGGCCATCAAACATTTTTCTTCATCTTCACAAATACTTGCTGATATCCTGTTGATTATCTCTACTGCACTTCTGCACTCAGTAATACATGGGAAACAATTAGCATCTATCGCCCTTATGGTTAGATCTAGGGCCTTTTGATTTTCAGTAAATTTCAATATGTCTGAAGCTCTCCATTGGGATTTGTCCTCTGGAACTTCATACGGGCTATGTGCAATCAATATCCACAGATATGGGTTTACATGCATTATAAGATCTCTAAGTCAACTAAACCAGTCATAAAAATCAAGACCAGTATATTGAGGAATTTCAGCCATGAATGACAATCGAATCAGATCAGATCAGAAATAGCAATAAGAATTAAGAGAAACCAGATCGCACCGAGAGTAATACAGGAACGTATCTGCAGGTCATAGGACCCTCTGTGCAGACACCAGCTCCGATACCAATTGTTAGAGCTATAAGGTGGTGCGAACCAAGATTCAGAGGGGGGGGTGAATGAATCTCCCTCCAAAAACTTGATCAAATTAAAACTTGTCCTGAATTCACTAGACTAATGCGGAATTAAAGACAGTTAGGAGCTTAGGTGGACACGCGCCTATCATTCATCTAGCTGTTGGCACATTAGAAAGCAATCCACAGTACACAAGAATCTTTTAGGTGGTTTGATCCTCTAGACCTACATCCACCCCACACTCAATCCATAGTGTGGATTACTGCTGACACACAGCTTGAAACCGCTAGGCCTCACAGCTTGCTTACAAACCGCTGGGCATTACAGCTTCGCCGACCGCTGAGCATTATAGCTTCGCTGTCCATAGGAAACCACCTCTGCCGCTGGGCCTTACAGCTTCTGCCACTGCTGATACACAGCTTATAAGAAATATGAAAGATGATAACATAAAATAAAAATGTTCAGTATCAGAAAACTGACAATAAAAGCAAACTGAAATTCTCACGTAGGAGCGCTGTGCCTTGGATATGATCCAGAGGACACAGTAGAGACCAGATCTTCAAAGTCTGCTTAGATAGCTTCACGATCTCTTCTCTCAAGATCTCTCTTCTTCACTCTCTTGCTATCAGCTCTCACTCTCAGACTTACAGTCTTGCTTCTCAGATGACTTCTTCTCTTTTTCTCTGTCAAATCGTATCTTCAAAATTCCATCCTCTTCTTTTTAAGGCACGACCGGGTCTTCTATATATATATCTCGTGAAAAGGAGGCGCGTGGAAATCACATTTCTTGCCCAAAGATTTCATAAAAGAGTGCTTATCGAAGCCCACGTGTCAGATTTATCCTGTCAATTAAAGCATAGGCATTTTTGTTAAACACTTGGTGAGCTGGAGTATATATATAAACATTCGCATGCACAAACTCATTATATGAATGAGAAAAACATGCACCGACTAGGTACATATATAGACAAGAATGCTTGGGCCATGTTCATGCATTAAACAAATGTGCACAGACCCTTGCATGTATAAAACAAGTATGTGCACAGACATTTTCATGTGAAGGTAAGACTTGTACAGACCTTAATATGAACGATGTAGAACGTGCACTGATATTTGTATGTGTGAGACACAAACATGCACCGACTCTTGTAAGCGTGCAGCAATACAGACTGCACCGACCTGCACAAGCCTGATGCAAAAGTTGCACCAACTTACATAACCCCAATGCGAAAGTTGCACCAACTGTTATACCTTTAAAATGAAACATGCACGAACCTACATTACACAAGTCAGAGTATGCACAGACCTTACTAAGTGTGTATGCAAAAACATGCACAGACCTTGTGATGCATAAAGGATATATGCACAGACCGTACTACGCATACTATGCATAGACTATGAACATGCACTGACCTTACTTTTCGAAGGCAGAAATGTGCACAGACTTTGAACAGTGAAGTGCTCGGACTTTATGATGTTATGTGCAAACATGCACAGACTTGATCATGCTACTGCCAGAAAGCATGCACAGACTTGCTTATGCATTGAGAATAGACATGCACAAACATTATACCATTCGTGTGAAAAATGTGCACCGACTCTAAAGACTTATATGCACAGACTTCACATGCATTGAAGATAAATGTGCACAAACCGTATAGCATGCGTAAGGCAAATATGCACCGACCGTGAAGACTTATGTGCATAGACTTCGTGTGAAGAATAAAGACATGCACCGACCTTTGAGTGCACTTATTAGACATGCATGCACCGACCTTGGGTCTGCAGAAAGTGCAATTAGCACCGAGCCCTTATGCACAGACATGAATGCACAGACTCCTCATATGAACCTGCATTGACTTCACCAAAATATGCATGGACCTCATATGCACCAGGTCCTCATGTCCATCGATCCAAATCAGGTATATAGCAAAACATTCACAGACCTTGTATCATATATGCATTAGTCAAATATAAGTATATTTATGTATTTCAGTCTCACATGACTCATAGATTGTCATGATCAAAATCAGGGTTCCAACAAAATCTTGTCAGGAAGATAACATCTTGCGTGAGTTGAATCTTCGGATTTTTACCTCCGCCACCGTACCTAAGATCAGTTGAGTGTGATAAATTTTATTAGATCTAAATGTTTACATATAGATCTATGTTTTCATTTTGGCTATTCTTCACACTTATTTCATTTGGCCAAGAATTTTATAAAAGTTTGTAAACACCCAATTCACCCCCCCTCTTGAGTGTCATTGATCGCGGGACTTCAGTGGAAGGCCTCCGAGGGTGCCCGACTAGGTAAGGACCTCTGGGACCGGGCATGTTCTGCTTGTAGCTATGTTTGCTTCTAGAGACTGACACAGTCACATGTATCATGCAGAGGTGGATACGATGTCAAGGACCGTGGCCCCTTATGAGGCACAAGGTGAAGTGCCCCAGCTCGTCGGAGGGCAGGAGCCAGCAACGACCAGAGATGGCTCGAGTAAGTGTTGAATTGCTATAGGGGGCATGGCCCTCTCTTTGTTGTATGTTTGACAGGCCTGAGTTGTTGACTGCGTCTGTGTTTTTCGCCTGCCAGGTGAGGATCCAGCCGCCACCTTGGAGATGATCCAGGAGCTGGTTAGCACCGGCCCGTCGGTGGCCCTCCCCTCTTTCGAGGGGGAGCCAGGAGTGGCGGGTAGCTGATAGCCACAAACTTGTCGTTGAAAAGTCGTGCCACAATTTAAAATTTAACCAAACTCACTCACATAAAAGATTGAAATTAAAGCAAAGTGATGAATACGGGTCGATCCCACGGAGAAGAAATATTTTCAAAATAACATAGAGGAGAATTCTTATATTTAAAAAATCCAAAGTTTTGAGTGAGATTTAAACTAATGAAAAGGAAAATTGCATAGAAACTAATTAAAGAATTTGAGAGGGTTAAGGAAGAGAATTTAGAAAGAGAGGGAGAAAAGACACAATTTGCACAAAATCTGAATTTGATTACTAATGAAGAGTACAACTCTATAAAAATTGAAATTATAACTTGCAAATAAGAGAGAAAGAGGAAGAAATAGGAGCCAAGATGATGAAGAATAGCTGCCGTCTCCGCCGTGCTGAGCCTTGAAATTTCACCCCGCCGTGGAAGTAGACGCCGCCGAGAGGACCAAAGAAAGAAGATCTGCCAAGGTGATGTGTGAAGAAATATAGAGGAAGGAGATAGATAGATGGAAGAAGAATAAAAATAAAACAAGGTGTGTGTGAGAGTGTTGTGAATAGAGAGAGAGATGAAGAGAGGAGGGGGCTACAGTGAGGAACAGTAAAAATGCAGGGAAAATAGACTAAAAACAGAGAAAGATTAAGAGAGGAATAACTTTAAATCTAGAGAGATTTAGAAGAAGTGGAAGAAGAGAAAGTTGTAGAGGACAAAGAGAGGAAGAATGTTCCTGAAGAAAACAGAGAGAGAAAACATGAGGGAGAGGGTGAAAAATATGGAAGAAAAGGGTGCACCTGCGGATGAATAGTGAAAAGCCTAAAAAAATTAAACTTTGGAAAAAAGATTGTAACTTGAAAACGAGAAAGATTTGGAAGAAGAGATAGAAGAAGAAGTTGAAGAACACCAAAAAATGAACAACTTTTGTGAAGATAGTAAAAGGGAAAGAGGATCATAAGGGGGAGAAAAATGAGAAAGAGCAGAGTTATAAAAATTGGATGAACAGTGAAATTACATAACATGGCTTTGGAAAACTGGAAATAGATTGAAACTGGGAGAGAATTAGAATAAGAGGAAGAAGAAAGATTGGCAGAACACTTAAAAATTTAGAAGTTTGCAGAAGGAAGAGAATTGAAAGGATAAACAGAAGTGCATGAAAAACTAGGGAAAAAAACTACTTGGCGAACTCCCTCCCATGGTGGCTCTCGGGTGTCTTTATATAGTATGCAGAGAAACCCCTTTCACGATCATGGCTCATTGTATTTGCTTCAAATCTGACTTTCCAGCATCAATGATCGATCAGAGGAGGTAACTTGCCATGAATAAAGTCCTCCTTTCCTCAAACAAGCGAAGATAGACTCGAATCTTAGAAGATAACCATGATCGGGATGAGCCCATTTCCGTTTCAAACTCTGGTGAAAATAGCGACTGGGGCACTGGGCGCTCATTAAAATGGCGTCTGCTCAAAGGGTCGCACAATCTTTATTTCCTTTTTTTGTCATTTTTCCTTTTTTTTCATAAATCCAGGAAATGGCGACTTTTCAGGAAGTCACTAATTCTTTTTTCCACTTTTCCTCATTTTCTCTAATTTTCCGTATAAATGAATAGGCGCCCTCTTGAATAGTCGTAGATTCTTCTCCCCAAGAAATAGCGCCTTCGTCAGTGGTCGCACATTCCTTTTCATTTTCCAACTTTTCTCTTTTTTTCTATTTTCACAAATGAATGTGTGCCTCCATACTCAGTCGCGAATTCTTCATTTCTTCTTTCCTTTTTTCAGCAAAATAAATTGGCGCCCTTTCGGTCTGTCGCTATTTCTTATTTTCAGAAAATTCTTTAAAAAATGGCGCTTGGCCATCATGTCGCTATTTCTTGAAAATTCAAAAAATTCAAAATATCAATATAATTCATCTCAGAATGATTTTAAAATAATTATACAATTTCTTAAATATTTCTCACATGATCATTTTAGCTCAAAAAGATGATAAAATGCATACAGACTTAAATAATGGTGAGAATGAGATTTGTTCATATTAATGCACATCTTTATTCATTTAATGCCAAAAAATGATGAATGTGATGCAACTTATGATATGAAATATAGCACTTGTCACACCCCCCAACTTACTCATTGCTAGTCCCTTAGTAATGTAAATAAATTATAATTTAGGACTAACAGGAGTTTACAAAATCCATACTCTCATATCCAGCTCTCCTTTCATAGAATCAACTAAAGATTAGGAATCCGGAGTCATTAATGCACACTAGTCTTATGTAAGAAATTAAGGGACATGATCAAGAATACAAATCAAAGCTCAATAACACTTGTGCATGTGTAACTACCAAATCCGCAGCATAGACAATTGCATCCCCCATTTGCTATTCCAAGCAAGTGCCTTTCAACCCTGCACCTCCTAGATCCGAGCATTACATATACTAGCTTTTTATCTGCCTTATTTAATTATCCCTCTTGGGATCTTTTATTTCACACACATGATACTGCACTACCCTTCACTGTTTAACATGAACCTCGACTCTTGTCTTAGGAGAAGCAGACCTAGTTGCATAGATCAAGGTTCCCTTTTCTATTTTGCACGAACCTCAACACGTATTAGGTGAAGTAGGCCCGATTTTTAAGATTCGGGGCATTTTTCATGGTGTTCTTCTTTTCATTTTTCTCTTTTTTTTCATCATTTTTTTCATAGTGCCATTTACACTTAGATAACTTAGCAGAAAACTTATAAAAAGATCTCTTTTCTAAGGAAGTGCAAAGTATTAGACACAATATCAAAAATAACAGAAGACTGTCCTGCTTGTTTCATTAGCGTGCAATGTGATTTTTATTTTTCTAAAGTGCACATGAACTTTAAAAAGATGCTTATATCAATTTTTCATGGCTAGTTCGAAATAATACTCCACCATCCTTCTCCCTAGCCTTTTCTATTCCAGAATTACTTTCAATTTCAAGAATGGATTAACAAAAACTCATTTGGGATTCATCTTTTCATTTTATGCAAGAATCAGGTTGTACTATATATGCATCATGAAACTTTTCTCTCCCCCTCAACTTGAATGACATTGTCCTTAATGACATATACAATTGAAAGCAGTAGAATAATGTACATAACAATATTGCTGAGATGGAAGGATACAACATGGTGTGCAGGATGAAAACTTCATAAATAGATGGCGACAACATCTTCTCCTTGACCTTGACCAAACTTCTGAAACACACTTAAACAAAAATATCAAATAACAAAAATCTTGGGTTACCTCCCAGAAGTACTAAGTTTTTCATTTTCAGTCAGACGCATGAAAGCTCACAAAGATCTTATTCTGGATCACTCAAAATAATGGACTCTTTTAACAACTGATCACTTTCCAAGTAAGACTTTAATCTCTAACCGTTAACAGTGAAAATTTGACCATTTTTGAGATTCAAAATTTTAACAGCACCATGATCAAAAGTTTTAATGACATTAAACATTCCATCCCATCTGTACTTTAGCTTACCAGGGAACAAGCGCAGCCTAGAATTAAAGAGCCAAACCTTTTGATTAATAGAAAAAGTTTTTCTGTGAATATGCTTATCGTGGAATGCTTTGGTTTTAGCTTTGTAAATCTTTGAATTGTCATAGGCTTCATTTCTTAGTTCCTTGAGTTCATTAAGTTGTAGAGCTCTTTGGGCACCTGCTTGAGTAAGATCAAAATTGACTTGTTTAATGGCCCAATATACTCTATGTTCTAGCTCTACGGGTAAGTGGCAGGCTTTTCCAAAAATGAGGCGGTAAGGTGACATACCAATGGGAGTCTTAAATGTATTTTTGTAGGCCCATAATGTATCATCTAGTCTCTCGGACCAGTCTTTTCTATCTGGCCTAACTGTCTTATGCAAAATATTTTTAATTTCCCTATTGGACACTTCAACTTGGCCACTGGTTTGGGGATGATAGGGGGTAGCGACCTTATGAGTGATGTCAAATTTACGAAGCAAAGCTCGGAATTGAGAATTCATGAAGTGAGAACCCCCATCACTAATGATAGCTCTAGGACAACCAAATCTAGAAAAGATGTTCTTTTTGACAAATTTCATCACCACCTTATGGTCATTGGTCCTAGTAGCAACAACCATAACTAATGATAGCTCTAGGACAACCAAATCTAGAAAAGATGTTCTTTTTGACAAATTTCATCACCACCTTATGGTCATTGGTCCTAGTAGCAACAACTTCAATCCATTTTGAAACATAGTCCACTGCCACCAAAATATATTCATTGCCAAATGAAGGAGGAAATGGTCCCATAAAATCTATTCCCCAGACATCAAAAATTTCAACAACCAGAATGGGATTAAGCGGCATCATATCTCTCTTTGAATTGGTACCCATTGTTTGACATCTCAAACATGTTTTTAAAAATTCATAAGCATCTTTAAACAATGTGGGCCAATAAAATCCACTTTAAGCTAAAGTACAGATGGGATGGACCGTTTAATGTCATTAAAACTTTTCCATAAAAATGTTGACATGTTCCATAAAAGATTTACAAAGCTATATCAGATAAAAGATTATGGCAGATGTTCAAATGTTCCAAACATGTTGACATCTTTAAACAATGTGGGCCAATAAAATCCACTTTAGCATTGTAAGCATCTTTTATCTTTTATCTGATAATGTCATTAATAGCCACAGTCTTTTTTCCATAAAAATGTCCCCCACAAGCCAGATTATGGCAGATGTTCAAAACAGAGTGTTGCTCCTCCTCGGGGACACATCTTCTTATTATCTGATATGGACCCATGTGGAACAGCTCCGGGTCCTCCCAAAAATAGTGGTTAACCTTAGAAAAGAACTGATCCTTCTCCTGGCTAGTCCACCCTCCTGGAATTTGTCCTACCACTAGGTAATTGATTATGTGAGCTTACCAGGGGGTTGAAGAGTGAGAGATAGAAAGAATTTATTCATCAGGAAAAGAATCAGACATAGGAGCACTCTCAGGTATCACTATCCTAGACAGATGATCAGCTACCACATTTTTTAACCCCTTTTTGTCTCTAATTTTTAAATCAAATTCTTGCAATAATAGAATCCACCTAATGAGATGGGATTTGGCATCCTTCTTGGAAAGTAAGTACTTCAAAGCTAAGTGATCTGAATAAACAATAACCTTAGCCCCTAACAGATATGAGCGAAATTTTTCAAGGGCAAAAATGACAGCTAGCAATTCCTTCTTCGTGGTGGTGTAATTCAATTGTGCATCGGCGAGGGTGCGACTCGCATAGTAGATCACCACGGGCTTCTTATCAACTCTTTGACCTAAGACAGCTCCAATAGCATAGTCTGAATCATCACACATAATTTCAAAAGGGAGTGACCAGTTTGGAGATTGAAGAATCAGAGTTTGAGTGAGGGCCACTTTCAAAGAATTAAATGCTTCAAGACAGGAATCTTCAAATTTGAAAGGAGTGTCTTTGGCAAGCAATTGTGTGAGAGGACGAGCAATGGTGGAAAAGTTTTGATTGAATCTGTGATAAAATGCAGCATGGCCAAGAAAAGATCGAATTTGTTTGACAGAAGAAGGATGAAGATTGGAAATTAAATCAACCTTAGTCTTATCAACCTCTATCCCTCTCTCTGAAATAACATGGCCTAAAACTATTCCTTCTCTAACCTTAAAATGGCTCTTCTCCCAGCTTAATACAAGATTGGAGTTAATGCACCTCTTTAGCACCTGCGTCAGATTTTCTAAACAATTCTCAAAGGAAGTACCAAACACAGAGAAATCGTCCATAAACACTTCCAGAAATTCACCCACCATTTTAGAAAATATTGACATCATGCATCGCTGAAAGGTGGCTGGGGCATTGCACAGCCCAAACGGCATTCTTCTAAAAGCAAACGTGCCATAGGGACACGTGAATGTAGTTTTCTCTTGATCTTCCGGGTATATAGCAACTTGGTTGTACCCGGAATAACCATTCAAAAAGCAAAAATACTTCTGTCCAGCCAACTTTTCCAGAATTTGATCCACAAACGGGAGTGGGAAATGATCTTTTTTTGTCATCGAATTCAATTTTATATAGTCAATACAAACTCTCCACCCCGTTTGTAATTGCATGGGCACTTATTCTCCTTTCTCATTGGTAACAACGGTCAACCCTCATTTCTTAGGAACAACTTGCATGGGGGCTGACCCACTTGTTATCCAAAACGGGATATATAATCTCGACATCCAGCCACTTTACCACCTCTTTCTTGACTACCTCCTTTATGTTCGGATTCAGTCGACGTTGCATCTCTCTGCTCGGCTTGGCATTATCTTCCAAGTAGATATAATGCATACATACATCCCGACTAATACCCTTCAAATCTGTCACAGACCAACCTATCACCCCCTTGTGCTCTTGAAGGACATCTAAAAGCTGAGACTCCTGAGCAGAAGTGAGATTGGAAACAATGATTATGGGCAGAGTGTGGTTGGGGCCTAGATAAGCATATTTCAAAGAATCTGGCAGAGGTTTTAATTTAAGAACGGGCAGCTGATCCAAAGATGGAAGAATAGGTTCAACTTGCAATGGAGGGAGTGGCTCTATCTTAGAGTAGGGTGCGAAAGAGAATAGAGAATCCTGCAGCATGCTACCCTCTTCTAAGGTGTCCTTCACTTCATCAGGATTTTCATCGATTAATTCCTCAAAAATATCAATAGCATTACACTCCTCATCCTTTTCCGGATATTGGGATGCCCTAAAAATATTTAAGGAAACCTTCTCACCTCCAAACGATATATCCATCATTCCAGTGGCACAGTTTATATTGGCCTTCGCCGTAGCTAGAAACGGTCGTCCCAAAATAATTGGAGTATGCTTTAATTTCTGGGATGAGGCCATATCCAAAATAAGGAAATCCACAGGAAAATAGCACTCATGACCTTTGACAATCACATCTTCTAATAAACCCCTCGGAGTTTTCACAGATCGATCCGCCAGTTGAAGGATTATAGATGTGGGTTTTAACTCCCCCAGATCAAATTGCTCATATATAAAGGTGGGCAAAAGATTCACGCTAGCACTTAAGTATAGTAATGCTTTATCAAATGTAACTCCACCTATAACACATGCAATTAGAGGAGCTCCGGGGTCCTTCAACTTCTTTGGTAAATGATTCATGACAACAACACTTACATCTTTAGATAGGCAGATCTTTTGAGTTATCGCCTTAGGTTCCCTCTTCGGAGTACATAGCTCTTTTAGAAACTCTGCATATGCCGGCACATGCTTGATCGCGTCCAAAAGTGGAATATTAATATTCACTTGTTTAAATAATTTCACTAATTCCTCCTGTTGAACCGGCTTTTTCTTTTGAGCTTTTGACTTTAAAGCATCGGGAAAGAGAATCTTAGGAGCATACTCATGGGGTCCTTCTTCATCAACCTTTGATTTTCCTTTATCTAGCTTCTTCTCTCCCCCCTCTGGCTTCTTCTTCTCTTGCACAATCACCGGCTCCTCTTCATCACTATCACTCTCCACATGGGCTTCTTGGCCCAAACTACTCCCAACATCCTTAGCCTGATATGGGTCATCTAGAATCTTCCCACTCCTAAGGGTAGATATAGCCTTGGCATTCTCAAATTGAGGGCCTACAGGAGGGGGAGGCTGAGGTTGGTTAGGCTAAGGAAGAATGGGAGGAGCTTTCTGAGGGAAACATGGGGGTTGATTCCTAGGGTTAGCCACTGGTTGGCTAGGAAGCTAGCCTACCTCTCTTCTCATGTTATTCGCTGCTAACTGCCCTATTTGGTTCTCCAACTTGGAAATAGATTGATGCTGAGTAAGGATGAGTTGTTGGAGTTGTTCGAATTTCTCATCAAAATTGGGCTGAGTAGGAGGTGACTGATATTGGGGTTGATGAAAATGATTAGAAGGATATTGATTATATGGGCCCTGAGAAAATTGATTTTGATGATACGGGGCCTGAGCTCGATGAAATGGAGGTTGAGGGTATTGGTGTTGAGCTTGTTGAAAAAGAGATTAAAAATGTTGGTGAGACTGACTTGGCACTTGAAAGGGTTATTTTTGAATGGCTTGGTTTGAGGGATTCACTTGCATATGTGGGCCTTGTTGAGGTTCCCAAGAAAAATTGGGGTGATTTCCCCAACCTGGATTATAAGTGTTGGAATAAGGATCAAAAGTAGGTTTGGACACACCCTGAGCAGTAAAGATTTGTTCTTGGATGAACGGGAGAAGTTGGGCTACCGTAGGGCAATCAGTGACATCATGGTTTGGGCTAGAACATAGAGCACAAATTTCTTCATGATTAGGAGCTGAGAACGGTTGAGGTTGAGGAGCAGAAGAGAAAGAAGGTTCCTGTTTAGATAGCAGTTGATCTAACTTTTGAGCTACCAAATCAACCTTTTCCATCTTCTGAGCCAACAAATCCATTTTATTCAATTTTTGAGTTATGGCATTAATATCCACCTTGTTCTCAAATTCTCCTTGGTTCTTAACTTCATATAGCCCTGACCTCTTAGATGGCCCAATCATTCGTTCATAAGATGAGAGCGAGGTATGACTAATGGAATTTTTACTAAGCATCTCGAATAAGTCACAAGCCTCATCCTCGCTCTTACTCATAAATGCTCCCCCACACGAAGCATCCACCATATGTCTATAGTTTTCTGTCAAACCTTCATAGAATGCCTGGACAATTTGCCATCTTGATAATCCATGGTGGGGGCATTTCCTTAGCAAATCTTTCAATCTATCCCATGCCTCATGGATTTGTTCTCCAGGATTTTGTGTGAATCCTGTTATGGCTCTCCTCATGGTATTGGTTCATCCTATGGGATAGAATTTCTTTAAAAATTCCTTTTGCATTTCAGCCCAAGTATCTATGGATCTACGTACCCAAGGCACGTAACCAATATTTGGCTTTATTTTTGAGTGAGAAAGGGAAGAGAGTCAATTTAAGAGCATCATCTGAAAAGTTCTGGATCTTGACAATGGAGCAAATTTGGAGGAACTCATCAAGATGTTTATAAGGGTCTTCATTGGTATTGTCATAAAAAGATGACAACATTTGAATGGTACTAGACTTGATTTCATACTGAACCACCTGGTTCTGAGGTGCTTGGACATAGAAGGACGGTTGGTATTAGTTAGGAATGAAATAGTCCTTTATCTTCTTGAGAGCAACTTGTTGCACTTGATGTTGATTTTGGTCCTCCATGAGGCTAGGTTGTGGATAATTTCTAGAATGCACTAACCTCTCAATCTCACTAATGGGCCCTAACAAATGTGGGTGTAGAGATCTCTTACCTTGCATGCAATGCAAAAGGGCCCAAATAGAAATTATTTATGGATTTTTGATTTTTCATTTTTTTTCAAAATCAATGAAAATGCAACTATATGAATTCTATATGCAAAAAAAATGATGGATTTTTTTTATATGTAATGAATCAAACACTATATGAATGCAAAATGATGATAATTTTTTCTTTTTTTTTCTTTTTTTGGAAAAGAAGAATTGATACTCACTACTAAATTGATCAACCGGCCAGGTAAGAGGTGGAGTTGTGAGAGGCTCCCCCTATTTTCGTAGGGTCCTAATTAATTAACCACAATCTCACTTAGGCGTTTACCACAAAACCTCTAGCCTTAGTGTTGTACCCGGACTATTTCCCGGCAGAATAACAAGGAGTAAGGGTTTGGGCATTTCCCCGAACACCTTCAAGGCACGGGCTATCTAGCCCTTTCTACGACCCTGTGGGTCCCTACAAGGGTCCCGACCAACTTGCCGTGACACGCGGTGACACAAACAATTGTCCGGGGTCAACCCCGGCCACTCACATACGGGCCTTGCCCGTATCCTACATGGCCGCCCGGGACCACCCGGGGGCGCCCCAACACTAAGCCACGCCATGTGGCACCCAGTGAAAGAGCCGCGATCCCACCCCGAGACACGTCATTCAACCCTCCAAGGTCAAAGGGAGACCCGAGCAAGTCAACCACAGGCTTTGGAGGCCCGCAGCACGTGCATACGGCCCACACACGGGTGTTCGACATATTTCCGAACACCTTGTGGGTGCATATGTTCCACCCCTTCTACACAAAACCACGGGCCACCCCGTGGTTCCAGCACACTAATGGGGTCCCATAACGATCCCCCAGTAAGTCGGGGCCACCCCCGACCCTCAGATACGTGGCAACGAGCCACTCAACTTTAGCACTCGGGTCAACCCGAGGCTACCCTGTCAACCCGACGAGCAACACGGCACATAGCCTGAGGCATTACCCACGTCAACAAAATGCCCTCTCTTAGCTCTCACGAGCTTCTATCCTCAATCCAAGGCCCGCCGTGCGGCCCCTCAGCCATCTACTCAAGCCGTTCGGCAATCCGGGGTGTATCAGGCATGTACTCGATCGCCCTCCGAGCGGCTACGACTACCCAAAGAATGATGGCCCCATGGGCCCATGCTAGCCTCCCGAAGTTCGAAGTCCGTCAAAGGACATCCCCAGACAACACAAGAAGACCCCCGGGGGCCATCCCCCAGGGTTACGGCCAGCCCGAGGCCAGTGCGCCCCGGGGCATGGCCGCGCGCCCCAGGGAGGGTAAACTCCCTGGGGGCCGCACCCTCCCTCTAGCCCAGTGGTCCCACGACCCCACTCAGCCTCAGTTCGTCTGGTCTGCGGTCCTATAACGCTGTTCGTGTGCCGTACCAGTTTGACAAGCCGACACGTGGACGCGGGAGCGCAAAGCGACAGCACGCGGGGATTCCGCAAGTCGACGCGCACACAAGCCTCCGCAAGCTCAACGTATCCTTCCATACAATTGTCCTTTTCTTCTTAGTCAATTTAGGAAGAAAATTATCCAAAAAAATCAGATTTTATAGGGTGGGACCACCCCCCCCTCTCTCCTTGGAGCGAATCCACCTAAACCCCCCTGGGGGGGGTTTAGGTGGACCAGCTTCCCCCCTGGCTGGTCTGCGTAAACCCCCCATTCAATTAAAAAAATTTATTTTTTTTCAAAAAAGAAAACCCAAACCACTCTGCCTAAACCCCCCCTGGGGTGGGGTTTAGGCGGACCAGTCTGGGCCCCCAGGCTGGTCCACCTAAACCCCCTGGGGGAGGAAGTTTAGGTGGACCAACCCAGGCCCCTGGGCTGATCTGCGTAAACCCCATCCAAGGGGGGTTTACGCGGACCAGCTCAACCCCCTGAGCTGGTCCGCGTAAATTCCTTCCCCCTCTCTCTCTCAGTCTGTAACCCATGCACTATTCACTTGGGTTTACGCGGACCAGCTCACCCCCCTTAGCTGGTCCGCGTAAACCCCTTGTTACCCTTCAACTTCCCCTATAAAAACTCCTTAGGAGCTCAAGGGGTGGGGCATGATAATGTTCATCCTTCCAAGATCCAGCATCCAGCAAGCACCGAGCATCCAAGGCTTCAAGCGCAACTTCGAGTAGCGAGCTAAGGAGAATTGTGCATGTGACTTGTTCGTCGGCCTAATACGCCGGGGGTATGTCGTTTGCACTCCCCTCACGCCATATGTAGCCGTCACACACAAGTCTACACCCACCGTATGTGAGACGCTACGACACGGGCAGACGTCCCCTCATGCCAGGATTTCCTCTCGCGTGCCCGTCAGTTGTGATCACACGCGCGCCATGACGTCATGCTCTCTCACAGTCACGAGGCCATGTTCGACCACTCAATTCAAGTCGTGATCGACCCTCGCCCAGATACCGGATCGATGTATCCCTCCAGTCATCCAGTCACATGCCCCCGTTCGGCAACACGGCCCTGGCCCACGCCACGGGATGAGCCCTCTGTAAAACGCATATGTGTTCATTAATCACGCATCGACCCGGGGACCGACTAGCACGTCGGAGTTGTCCCGTGGCATGCGCTAGTTGTACCTTGGCCATCACGGCTTTCCTGTAAAGAAGTATACACCACAATATAACACCGCCAGTTGGACGAGTGCTCTCACACCCACATTCAGGCCCTCAGTTTTCTATCTACACCACTTGGCATACGTGCCTAACACCCTAACCCCAGTAAAGATCCCTCGGTCTAATTTGAACCCATAGCTGCTGAATGCCCACAGCCCTCTACCCACGGCTTCAGACATATGTACAAACTTTTTTTTCAGCATAGAACGAAGGTATTCAGATTCAATCCGATGTAAATAAACACCGGTTGCTTACGACCGGTGGGGAAAGACGTCCAGTACATGATTCCCGCAATCTCCTACGCATTCCCACCCATGGAACCCGTTCTCTCCATGTGTCGCCCGATTGCCCGAGCCCACGTGCCTCGCCCTGGCGGCGCTTCCCTGGTCAACCTTTGTTTCCATGAGTGATTGTCGAGAAATCGACTGGCACGCCTGCACCATGTCCGGTTAACCCTTATCCTGACATTTCCGTATCATTCGACCCCTTTTTGACTTTCTGTAAAAAGAGAGTGCCCGATACCGCCGTGAGAGGCATGCAACCATAAGGAGGATACCCAAGATATATCAAACTCCCGTATTCTCCTTCCCTGCTGTATCCCTTCCTTCACCTCGGTAATCGGCATAACAAAAACCCGTGCGAACAGAGAGGATGGCATGCTCGGTGGTATGTCTCCCACCTTCCTTATTTTTGCTGAAGAAAAGTTTGTGCCAGCCCTGAAGCCCTGGTGCCCTTTCCCTATCCTTGCAGGAGAGGCAGAGGAGGGTACTTGCGCGTAGCTCCTGGTTCGCGTTCTGATCGTCGAACCGCTCTCGACGACTATCAGCAACCGTCACCTCCGCAGCACTCAGCTCTCCAGTAACCATGGCGGCTGTCACCTACAGCCCCAACGTCATTGCCACCCATGCCCGGGTGGGCTACTTGGCGATGCCGATCGCTTTCGGCAGCTTCGCCCCTGTTATCGGATCACCCTACTTCTTGGGTGTGGTCCCCGTGGATACTCTTCAGCCAACTCCAGTCTTTCCATTGGATCCTGCGGCCAATGTGCCACATGCATCTCCAGTCCTGGTGGCCCACCTGAGTGCCGGGCACCGGACCGTCACCACAGGCCCCTGCAGGGCCCCCAGATCAATGCCAGCCCGGGTAAGCGGAAGCTCCCGAGGCCAGCCTCGTCCGATCTCCGGCTCGGGCCCCGTGCCCCAGACTTCGGTCACTCCTACAGCATTTCCCTCGAGTTCTCAACCCCGAGCCCCAGTCAAGTCAACACCCAATATGGGCTCCCAGCCCCTGGTCCACGGCTCCTCCATGTTTTCCTCCGGTTCTCAACCCCGAGCCCCAGTCAAGCCGTCACCCAACACGGGCTCCTTGCCCCGGGTCCACGGCTCCTCGGTGTCTTCCTCGGGTTCTCAACCCCGAGCCCCAGTCAAGCCGTCACCTAACACGGGCTCCTTGCCCTGGGTCCACGGCTCCTCGGTGACTTCCTCGGGTTCTCAACCCCGAGCCCCAGTCAAGCCGGCACCCAATACGGGCTCCCAGCCCCAGGTCCATGGCTCCTCAGTGTTTGCCTCGGGTCCCCAACCCTAAGCTCCAGCCAAGCCGGTACCCAACACGGGCTCCCAGCCTCGGGTCCACGGCTCCGCAGCATCTTCATCGGGTTTCCGACCCCGAATCCCGGCAAAGCCGACTCTCAACACGGGCTCCCAGCCCCGAGTTCGCGGCTTCTCAGTATTGCACTAGGGACCCCGGTCCCGGGGTATAGTTGAACTGATTCTCCCCGTGGGTCTTCCACCCAAGGGGCAACATTCCTTAGCACTTTCCTCGGGCCTCCGACCCGAGCCCAGACTACGCCGGCACCTACCGCGGGTCCTCGACCCAGGGGCGTCGGCACCTCAGCACCTCCGACGGCGTTGCCTCCCAGTGCAAGAATGTCATCTCGAGCATCAGCAACACTCCTGTCGGCACGGGCGAAGGCTTACACCCGAGTCGCCCAGCCATCTATTCCCGGTGTGGGTTACTTATCCCGGGGGCCGGTCCGAGCACCTCAGACTGATAGCTTCACGCTGTCGGTCACTCCAAGCCGGATCTTCTCGGTCTACCATCTTGGGGCGGAGTCTTCTTCAGCTCCTCAAAAGAAGCGTCGCCATGGCCGCAACGGCAGGCGACTTGCTGCTGCAACCAGTAACTCCAGCAAGACGGTTCTTGTCGGTGACTTGTGGATCCGTCTCGACGGGGGTGAACCAATCGTACCCCAGGAATGGACCGTTCCCACCATCCCCACCTCCAATCATTTTGACCTCTTGCGTCAAACACGAGAGGACAGGGTGAAGCTCAAAGGAGTGGGTTCCTCGGCGGCAGTCCGGGGGCACCCACCGTAGCTCGACACATGGGCTCCCAAGACAACTCATCGGAAAAGTGACGACAAGGGGGACCAGTAACCCGACTTGAAGAGAATCTAGGTCCCCACAAAGGAAGCTCAAGCCGTTCGAAGGGCGCGTATTAGGAACCCCCTACGAGCACTCAGACGCGGAATCAGACGGGATGTGACTGGCTTTATAGTAGCATCGTCTGAAGACGCCCAGTCATCCAATGTCCCCCGCACAAGCAAGCGGAGGCAAAGGCGAGCCTGTTCCCGGGCCCTCCAGCAACCTGTCTAGGGTTCTCCTCTGACTGATGTCGGAAGTGAGCCCCCTTTGCATCACACCTCGGTCCTTGACATGCTAGGGGCGCCTATCCTCCGAGAGTGGCACACGCACAGGAAACGGACGGCCCGGTTCATCAATGACACGGTTCGATTGTTCGCGTGCTACACCACCAGACACCAGCCAGACACCCAGTCTGACGAGCTGAACCAGCCCCTATCCCACTTCAGGAGGCCGCGCCACCAGGCTCCACCGCCTCCCCCAATAGGTCACATGGGCACTTCTGTCGGGCTGCAAGCGACGGAACGCGCGGAAGAGGTCCCGGTGGAAGACCGCGACCCTCCCATCAACGCAGAGCCGGTCAACGACGACCCTCCTGTGAACGAGGCTCAAGAAGTGACCCTCGACACTCTCATGAAGGAGAACCAGCATTTAAAGGCCCTCTTGCAAGACCTCCTCCAGGAACGAGACCTTCATCCTCAGCAGCCTGCTAGGCCCCAGGCCGAGGCACCGGTACCCCCGGCGGCCCGTGATGTTGCCAACACCTCAGCGGCAATTGCCCGAACCCCGTTGACAACTGGGTTTGGCACACCCCTGGTTGAGACTCAGCCACGAGCCTCCAACACGCCAGTGCCAGAGAATCTCTTGGCTCAACACCAGATGATGAGCGCATTGTCAAGACAAAGCTCGCCCAGTATGGTGAAGGGGCGGTTACGGTAGATCTCTACAGTGTACCCTACCCGCTTCACCACCAGCTGAAAAAGCTTCCCCCAGAATACTCCAAGCCCCCGAAGCTGCAAAAGTTCGACGGGCAGGGGTCGCCACATGAACACCTGGCCTACTATGTTACGGCCATGGGTGAGTTAGCGTTGGACGAATCATATCTCCACCGCTACTTCGCCACGTCGCTCACGGGAACGGCCTTCCAATGGTACTCCCGCCAGAAGCCCAACTTAGTCATCGACTGGGCCGATATCTAGAAGAAATTCCTCGACCGCTTTCAAACGGCTGAGTGAAATGTTTCCCTAGCCGAACTTTATTCTCTTTGGCAGAAAAAGGGCGAGAGCACCCTCGATTTCATCAAAAAGTGGCGAGACCTCAGCATGAGGTGTGTCAATCCACCCGTTCAAGAGGACGCCATCACCATATGCCGTCGAGGTCTGGCGGCCGAGGTCAGCGAAAAGCTGCTCGGCACCAATATCAAAGGCTTCGATCAACTCAATTCGACAGTCGCCGAAATAGAGATGTTCTTCGCCGATAACCCGAGCTATACTGCAGCAAAGGGTAAGCAAGCGCAAGAACGCCAGTCTGGCAAGGAGGTGAATATCATAGAGTTCACCCCTTCCGCCAAGGCCAGTAAGGGGGCCGAATCTAGTGGCTTTGACAAAAAGCCAGCGGATAAGCCGGCTGCTCCCTCCTTCTCGGAGCATGTGAAGACACCCTTCTCCTTTAAGATGGAACATATGAAGATGCTCTTCGACCTCTGTATGGCCCAGAAAATCATCGAGCTGCTAGAAATTTGCAAGCCGGACAAGGCTCTGAAGATCGACGATCCCAGTTTTTGCCTGTACCATCGCATGCTGGGTCATTCAATCGAAGATTGCTACGTCTTCACAACTCAGGCGCAGAAGTTGATCCGAGACGGCCTCATCAAAATGAAGAGTGGTCTCATTGATCCCCCGCAACCACGTACGTGGGCTAGGCCAGCTATGGCAGCACACGTGGCCCACCCCTCAGCTAATGTCATCCACATGATGGCCGCATTTTCTCTTTCTGATGACGAATCAGAGGAGCCCAGCGCTAATCGAAGGGGACGTTCGATCTGGTATCCAGGGTGGAGGCCCTGGCATGATCAGAGACCTCTCTCCTTCCCCAGGGAGAGAACCCGGTGACTCTTCGATATCCTCGTCAACAATTGGCAAATCATGCCCCGCGACTCGCCTGTCGACTACACCCATTGGGACCGTAGTCACCCTCAATATTGCCCCTTCCACGCCAAAATCTGCAACCGATCGAGTCCTGCGAGGAAGTTCAACACCTCATCCAGGAACAGATCCGATGGGAGCAGATGGATGTGGAAGGAAACTCCATGTTGCTCGTCAGGCTTCGGCAAGCTGTCGAAGAGACCCTAAGCATCGCTAGGGATGCGCCAGAGCGGCCAGACTCCCCTCAAGAAAATGGGCACGAGCTGCCTTACCAGCATCCTCCAGAATGGCTCGAGTTTCGAACCGACAATCGAGAGGCGCTCGAGCGATTGCGGAGGCGTAGAGAGCAGGATGTCTGTCACGCCCCGACACGGAATATCGAGGGCGCGACGAGTCGTAAACAAGCATGTCGATCAGAGCAAGTACAATTTCATTTCTAAAGACAGAAATGAATGGGAAAATGATACTTTTATTCCATCAAAATGAAGTTTACAACACTAATTGATAAGCCATAAAGGCAACTACAAACTTATAATCCAAAAAACATCATCCTTACAAAAACATTAATGACCTACATAAACCTAGGTAAAAGGAAAATCACTCTCTCACTCTTGTCCATTCCCTGCAACAATTAACCAAAATGTAGGGTGAGCTAAAAGCTCAGTAGGATTTTATATCTCTAAAAACCAGGCAATCTTTAAGTATTAACAATTTAAGCAATTTTTGAAGTTGTATCGAGAAGTGTATAAACATGAATGGAATTCCAAGTAATTGGGATAACAAGATATCAAGAGAAATTTTTAAGTAATGAATTTGACAAGTAAAGACTTTTCATGTAATTTGGCCATTTCATGCAAGTCAAGTAAATTAAGTATTGATCGAATAATCATGTAAACAAGTAATCAAATACCAATAACGAAATGTGGAATGCCGTATCAAGTAAATCTATCATGCACTTCGGTGCAATGCCACACCGTGGTCAATCAACTCCCATGGGCACAAGTACTTTCGGGCACTCTCCCTAGGATCAGACCGGGCCCCATTAATGCCAGGCATTGAGTCATATGGATCAAAAGATCCCAAGTACGTCTAGACATCCACTTTAATGTATATGGCCAATGAATTTCAAGAAATAGACTATTGTAAATAAGTACAGATCTAGTAAAAATTCCAAAAGTTACAAGAAATGTGGATAATAATTTTGAGGCATAATGTTTAACGACATTAAGTCGTGGAATTCAAGAACGAACGGTAACTAGGAAGAAAATTCAAGTAATTAGAATTATTGTAAATTTCATAGTCTAATCTGATGTGTATTTTTTATAATTAAGTGTTTTAGGTAAGAAGTAAAATTTTTAGATTTTAAAATCCTGATTTTTGATATTTACTATTTATTTACTATTTATTTATCAATGTACTAGTTATTTGATAAGAAAATAGAGCTTATGAATAAAAAATAAGTTTTACTTGCTGAAAATAAATTTCATGTGTCACTTTACTGCGGAGATGATAAGATAGACTTTTCGTGTTGGAATTAACTTTTTATCATGTTGAAAATTAATATTTAATATATCAATATGAATACTTAACATGCTAAAAATCCTCATACACTAACATACTGATGAGGTGACAAACATAAGTTTACCATGCTGTTTTTATAAATTTTTTGATAACAAAAATAAATTTTTTATGCTGAAAAATAATTTTTCTACATTTATTTGCTAATTATTTATTGAAAAAATAGGTTTATCATGTGGAAAATAATTTTTAAATAGCTTTAGCATGATGAAATTAATTTTTATACATTTATTTACTAATTTCTTGCTAGAAAAAAATGTAAAAATCAGTTTTAAATAAATTTATCATGCTGCAAAATAATTTCCTATCTCAATATGCAGGAGGTAAATTTAGCATAATAGAAATAATTTTTAACATGCTGAAATTAATTTTCATGTATTAATTTACTAATTATTTCATAAAAAAATTAGGTTTAACATAAAAAAAATAATTTTTTTCTGATATATGATAGAAAAGATTTTTATCATGCTGAAAATAATTTCAATATATCAATTTTCTGATAACCAGATTTTTAGATGTTGGAAATAATTTTCATGCATTAATTGACCAATTATTTGATAGAAAAATAGATTTTTCATGCTGGAAAGTAGTATTTAATTAGATTTGTCATGCTAAAAATAGTTTTCAGATTTCAGTATGAATAAAATTAATTTTACCATTCTGGAAGTAATTTTTAACATGCTGTAAATATTTTTCATGCATTAAATTACTAATAATATGATAAAAATAGGTTTTTCATGCAAAAAAAATATTTTTATTCCACAAAAATAAATTTTAACATGCTGTAAATATTTTAACATGTTAATATGGATTTCTAACATTTTTGATTACTGTCTATGAACGCGTCCAGGAGTCTGGACGTTTTCTGTAGACACGTCCATGGTTCTGGACATTTTATAAAAATTATTTTTTACATTTTATATCAATTTCGTTGAGGCGTCTAGGCATGTGGACGCCTTTATAAATTTATTTTTAATAACATTTAAATTTTATTATTATTATTATTATTTTATTATTTTTTATGGAGGCGTCCAACCACTTGGACGCCTTTATAAATTTAAACTAATTAAATTTTAAATTTTTTATATTGAGGCGTCTAATTAGTTGGACGCCTTTATAAATTTATTGTAACAAAATATTATTTTTTATAGAGGCGTCCAGGCAAGTGGACGCCTTATTGAAATTATTTTAATATTTTTTTCAAAATTTAGGACGAGGCAGAGTCTGTCTGAGCACGTCTTATCTAGTGGACGTGCTCTATTGACGCGTCTAGATGGCTGTACGTCTCCTTAAATATTATTACGTATTGTTACTTTTGAATTCTGGTCAATGTAAAAGCATTTAAGAACGCGTCTTATCGAGGAGACGCGTTCATTAACGCGGACTGAGTTTTAACAGCTACGGTTTTCTTAAGAAAAAAACGTGAAAACCCTTCAATAAAATGCTAATAACTTGCTCATTGCTCAACGAAATTTAGGGAAACATGTATCAATGGAAAGAGCATCGAAAAATACACAAGATAGCATACTTTAATTAGAGTTTAGCCTGAGAGACACTTACCTTTAGACGGATCTAAAGAAATATCCCCAAATATAAAGAAACTCCTTGATCTTCCAAATCCTCCTTCCAATCTCCACTAATTCTTACAACAGCATAACCTTAGCCTCCAGGGATGAGTTGAGGGTCGAAAGAGGCTCTATTTATAGCCAAAACTTGGCCAATTTTGTCAAGAGTTCTCACCTAATTTCACCTAACCCATTAGCTACGAATTAGAAGAAAATTCACATTTCTTCTCTTAATCTAGCCTCAATTTGGTGTGAAACTAATGTAAAAATGGCTGGTCTAAAGTTATAAGTTAGGTATGGTTTGATTTTTGAGTCAATCTTCTAGAAATGGGGTTATTTTAATCCCTTAAATGTCATATTAAACACATGTTACGAATTTAAGGTTATTTATCCTTTATTAAATCCTTTAATCCATTAATCCAACCCATTATGAATTATCCAATGGGCCAATTATGATCCTAGTCCATTATATGGACTTTTATTGGGCTTACTATGATTTATCAAAGGGTTAAAGCATTTAATTTCCTATTTACTTAAGTAAATTCAAGTAAATTAAATAAACTAGCTTATTTCATATAGTAAAAATATTTTTTTTAAGCACCGACCAACAGAGTTAATGTCCAGTCGAGTGCACCATCCCCCAGCAGGGGACAGTGTTCTCACTCCCCCAAACTAACACTGTGGCCATATAATTTTATTGATTTTGTAATGAATACAGGATCATCGGGGCATACCCCTGAACAGTTATAGTTTGCAGCCATGAAAGAAGTAGGATCTACAGATCTACAAACCCAAAGAGTGAGTCTATACACTGCACATTGTGAAGTCTGTACAATGTGAAGTCCGTTCGCTGCTGAAGATGGTGCAGAGTTTGTGAAGTCTGTACAATGTGAAGTCTGTACAATCCGTTCGCTGCTGAAGGCGGTGCAATGTTGAAGTCTGTATATTGTTGAAGTCTGTACATTGTGCTGGTATTCACTAGAACTAGTG
This sequence comes from Amorphophallus konjac, assembly GCA_022559845.1. Classification (NCBI taxonomy): domain Eukaryota; kingdom Viridiplantae; phylum Streptophyta; class Magnoliopsida; order Alismatales; family Araceae; genus Amorphophallus; species Amorphophallus konjac. The sequence continues at coordinate 318,727,842 of CM040120.1, read as the reverse complement.
AAGTCTGTACAGCTTTGTGAGGTCTATACATTGCAAGGTCTATACACTGCACTCCCTTTCTCTGCTGAAGTCTGTACATTGTGAAGAAGTCTGTACAATGCGAAGACCGTTCGCTGCTGAAGACGGTGAAGTCTGTACATTGTGAAGAAGTCTGTACACTGTGAAGAAGTCTGTACATTATTGAAGTCTGTACATTGTGCTGGTATTCACTCGAACTAGTGAAGTCTGTACAGCTTTGTGAGGTCTATACATTGCAAGGTCTATACACTGCACTCCCTTTCTCTGCTGAAGTCTGTACATTGTGAAGAAGTCTGTACAATGTGAAGACCGTTCGCTGCTGAAGACGGTGAAGTCTGTACATTGTGAAGTCTGTACATTGTGGTGCATAAGCTTTGTGAAGTCCATACACTGCATTGCAATCAAAGTCTGTACAATGTGAAGTCTATACACTGCACTCCCTTTTCGCTGCTGAAGTCTGTACATTGGGAGGTCTGTACATTGTGCTGGTATATATTTGAACTATTGAAGTCTATACATTGTGCTGGTATACATTTGAACCCTGCCAGATCTACAAACCGAAAGGTCATCTGTTATAGGTTCGAACAGCAGGAAGACCTAATTTATCCACTCGTAGAGCACCCCTAGCCAGCCGAGGGAGCCCACTAGTTCGAGTGAATATGTTGTTGCTGCGAGTGTTACAAGCAAAGGAAGCTAGTGCGTCAGCAACTTGATTACCCTCCCTGAAGATGTGCTGAACGGAGCAACCACATATGGTTACTTGATCAAGAATTGCCTTCCACCAAGGGAGGATGGTCTAATTTGGGGCCACTCCTTTTTGAATAGCATTAACAAGCAAAGCACAGTCGCAGTAGATAGCACCCACCTGAATGTCACTGTGTAAAACTAGAGCTAGACCATCATGTAAAGCCCTTGCCCCGGCTAGAATGCTGCACCCAAAGCCATAGTGAAAAGCAAAACCTACTATCAGGTTGCCCGCAGGGTCACGGATACATCCTCCTCCACCACTCATTCCAAGATTTCCTTTGGAGGCCCCATCGACATGTAAAGTAAAATTGGAGGAAGATAATTTACATTGCACAAGGATTGGAAGGTTTTGGACTTGTAGACACGCCAAAATTGACGTTACTGTGAGTGCATCTCGTATTACCTTGTAATGCCCCAATTTGACCCTCCAATTAACTTTGTTTGAGTTATTTTCCCCAATTTTCTTGGATTTCTCCCTTTTTTCCCTCTTTTTATTTTTCCCTATTTTTCTGGATTTTTTGGACAGTTTTCTCTATTTTTTAGAATTCACGACTTGAAGTGGGGCGTGTTTTAATTAACGGCCTGGTCTGAGGCGCGTTTTGAAGAAAGGACGACTAAAGGCAAAGGCGTCAGTTTCTGGAATTTTTTGATTTCCAAAACAGAAAAATAAGAATTAACGACCCTCCTTGGGTCGTGTTTTTAAATAACGCCTCTCCCTCAAGCGTCTCTTCATCATTTTTAAATACAGAAAGTCTTTATTGCTAAAATTAAATCCGTGAATTAACGCCTTTGTCCCAGTCGTGATTTCAATTAACGCCTTGACCAAGGTCGTCAATTCTTGTTCAATTCCGAACTCCATCAGCACCCCTTCCCTTCCTCACTTACACTCCTTTTTCACTTGCGAGAGGGTTCCTTTGGCTTCCTAATATTGAAAGAACATTTGGAGGAAGGATCCCCCTTTCCATCCTACCAAAACCATGTTTTCTTATTTTCTCTTGGAATTAATTCCGAATTTTCCTTCCTTTCCTCATTTAACCTCCTTTTCCACTTGGGAAAGGGTTCCTATGACTTTCCAATGTTGAAGGGACACTTGCCTAAGGTTTATCTGTTCCAAATCCAACTAAAACATATTTTCTTATTTTCTCTTGAAATTAATTTCGAATTTCCCTTCCTTTCCTCATTTAACCTCCTTTTCCACTTGGGAAAGGATTCCTATGACTTTCCAAGGTTGAAGGGACACTTGCCTAAGGTTTATCTCTTCCAAATCCAACTAAAACATGTTTTCTTATTTTCTCTTGGAATTAATTCCGAATTTCCCTTCCTTTCCTCATTTAACCTCCTTTTCCACTTGGGAAAGGGTTCCTATGACTTTCCAATGTTGAAGGGACACTTGCCTAATGTTTATCTCATTCCAAATCCCACTAAAACATGTTTTCCTAATTTCCCTTGAAATTAATTCCGAATTTCAACCCTATAAATAGAATCTCTCTCTCCCTTGTGAAAGAAGATAAAGATCAATTCAAGAGGAGGTGCTGCCGGACCAAAGGCTCAAGGAGGAAGACTCCCATTGTAACGACCCAGAGTTCAGGATATCGATATACCGATAACATCGATACACCGATACCAAGAACTGGGGAGGCCACCCAAGAGGCTGATGAGGCCCCTGAAGGGTTAGGAGGGCATGTGTAGAGTACATTGAAGCCACAGATATATAACAGTAAGCAATTAAATTTCATTAGATTGGATTGCTAAAGTAGCAGAAATAAAATTACCTTTTCATTAAAATTTCAACAATTACAATTATGCACAGAGTCCAGCCCAAAGGAAAGACAACAAGTCTAGCACAGTACAGTCAGACAGAAAGAAACGTACGCAGAAGTCGGGAGAAGCCCGACGCAGGTACGGCTGGCAGCTACAACAGCAAGAGAGCGCTCCACCAAGAACAGCAGAGGCAGACAGCGAAACCCACCTGAAAAGCAGTAGGGGTGAGTCTCAACAGAAACTCAGTAGGGGTCACGCGGATCCCCACTGGACAGCGCACTAAGCAACGGAAGCAACAACAAAGCAGCAGGAACATCGGGTGTAGCAAAGCAGGAAAAGCTACACTACAAAGCTGTACAACTACCGCTAAAAAGCAATAAAGAAACAGACGGGAAGTAGGAGTAGGGAACACGCAGGAGAGGGGTGAGAACCCGCACCAAACAAGCGGCTGCCGAACTAACCTCGGCACCCCAAACTACTCCAAACAAAAAGGCAACAGATGGTTGACCCTAAACTCACACAGAAGGGTACACCAGTCTGTCAACCAGCCCCAAACAATCAAGGTCTAGACAAGACCTAGACAGACGCCAAACAAACACGTACACGACTGGAAACATCGTGTACACAGCCCCACGCACGATCAGAACACCGTGCGGACAACAAAACACTGACCCCGAGTACAGCCACGAACGAGCAACTCGCAAAGGTCACAGCGCACAGGAAAATGCGAGAGCTACGCGTCACGTGACGGAAGCACCTCCTTACAAAGCCAGCCGTGTCCACTGACGTCTTACGCCGCACCTCAAGTGTCTCGCCTACAGCACTGCTACAACAACAGCAGAGACATAGACACAAGCTGAACCAAACAGGAACAACATAACAAGTAACTAGTCAGGGTCACGCCCGTCGACGTAAGTCCTCTGTCCCTGACCACGTGTGCACACACTGGCTATAGCCTAAGCCAGGTCCTCTAGCTAGTATTCTCCCTCGGTAGGACGCTACTGTTGGCTAGGAGCCCGCGGAACTAACTACAAACCGCTCACCGGGAACACCCTCCGCCATCCGCTAGCGGGTCGGCACCTCTCGGCCTTAGGTCAACAACAAGTGGAGGCTTCACACGACACAGAAACTCAAAACACAAGTGCCGAAGTACAAACAGGCAACCACGCCCATCAACACGTACTTCGAAGCACCAAATGGCAGCATCGCCACTGCCGACAACTCAGGACGAGTAACTAGACCTCCTATGTAACGATCCTGAGTCGAACGACTCAAAGGCAAGATCGTCACAAATAGCGGAACAAGCCGCCAATCGGTCTAATCCTAGGCCAGAGAAATCACGCTTCGCACAAAACAACACACGGAGGCCTGAGGGGAACATCAAGAACCCTCAGCACAGCTGGACACGCAAACCGAGGTAGAACAACATCTCAAAGCATCCAGGAGCAGTGTCTCGGATAGGACAGAACCACCAAGACACGCACAGACAAGGTCACATGTCAACCACTGGATCAACCAGGTTGACCTGAACCAAACAACAACAGCATACAGAAGCAGGATCAAGAATCCTACCACAAGTAAGAAGACTCTTGGCTACCTTACAACGTAGTCTTAACCCTCATAGGACGTCAGGAGACATCCACGGGACAACGGGCAGACCACTAGGCCAAGCCAAGACACACAACAATCAACGAACGGAAAACCAAGGCACAAGGAAAGTAACGCACGAGCCCTAGACCGCTACTAGCAAGTGACGGTCTAGACCATAGCCGTTATTTCCCAAACGACGGACGGACACAGGCCGTCGCTCACCACCCTGACAATCTACAAAACCACACTAAAGCCAAGTAACGCACAGCACCAGGCGCGTTACAAGCAAACGACGCACGGAGGCTCCACCGTTACTTCCAACGGCATAGCCACCAAGACCAAACGAAGTAACGCACAACGCTAGGCACGTTACAACAAAACAACGCGGCAGGAGAGGGCCGTCAGAGACAACGACGCACAGGGGCCTATCCGTTACTTCCAACGGTATAGCCACCCTCAACCCAGCATAACAGCAAACGACGGACGGAGGCACGCGCGTTACTCACAAACGACGCACAGGGACTCCACCGTCACTTCCAACGGGACAGCCACCCAACCTCATCCACGCAGAATATAACGGCCAGGGGCAGGCGCGTTATACTCGAAATAACGGACGGAAACCCATCCATCAGGGAAACCGCCTCAACAGGTCAAAGTCAGTCAACGGAAAGTAACGGCCAGGGTAGGGCGCGTTAATTCCATCTAACGCACTGGGTCAAGTGCGTTAGACCAACCGACTAAACCTCAGAACAAAATGACAAAAGCGAAGTGACGGCCAGGCACTGGCGCGTCACACGGGAACGACGCTCCACTCTTGGGCCGTCGCTTACCTAGAAGCAAAAGAGCTCAAAACCCTCAAACTAAGTAACGGTCTGTCGTGGGACCGTCAGAAACAAGTAACGGTCGCTGGCTAGACCGCTACTTCGGTCACGGCAGGAAAACAAAGGAATGGCCGGATCGGCCCGTTCCACGCCCCATTCACGCCGAAACGCAGGGGAGACAAACCACAACGACAAATAACAACACCAGGGGACTCAAAACCCCACATGCAACCTCAAAAACGCAAGATCCGGGCGATTTAGACAAATCAACCCAAAGTGGGTCACCGAGGTTCCCGGGCTTCTACCAGCCTCGAATGAACACCAAATCACACGAAATCAACGTGGATGGGATTCTAACATCCCAGCGGTCAGTTAGAAACTAACTACGCCGCAAACAGTCGCCGTTTACCGGCCGACCCTAAAAACCACGTAAATCACGGTTTAGGCAAAACAAGCCCAAACACACTCGTTTCCTAGCCGAACGCCGTGCAATGGCAAGGAAAACGAAGATGGAGAAGCGAGGATCCGTCACCCTACCTCCACCGAAGAAACCGTGCCCCGAAAGGACTACACCACGCTGAAAACCACTCGCGAACCGATTTCACTGGCTTTGAATCCACCGTTCGGGATCGCGCCAGAATCGATCCGATCCTCGCCCCATCGCGCACCTAGCCAGCTCCACAGCCTCACCATCTCGCCCACGCACGCCTCCGTCTGCAGCCGGAGCCGAAAAGGGGAGAGAACGAGAGAGAACGGGAGAGAGAGAGGCGATCGCACGAATGAGGGAAGAGAGAGGAAAGAAAAAGAAAAAGGAAAGAAATTAGGAAATTTTCCTAATTTCCAAAAATTCCGAAAATGCGTCGAAAATGCATAAATTCAGAAAAATACGCAAAAATAGTCGAAACGACCGGCTCGAAGAGTACAACGTCGCTGTAGCATCCACGAGTTCGAGAATCGACAAACAAACTCACCGTAGGGTTTCGTAACTAGTACGTGAGAAAAACCCACACGGCTCGTCAAACTCAACTCGGAAGCCACGAAAGCGAACCGAAACTCAACGAAACCAATCCGAAACAGATCCGAAAAATCCAACGAAGATCCCACGAGACCTGCAAAGGACTCAGCAAAGATCCGCCAAGAAACTGGGTTATTACACCCATGCACCTAAAAGCTTCATCTATGGAGTTCTTCTTCCTCTATTGAAGATTTGAAGCCTCTACATCCATGGAGTTCTACATCATCTTCTTCCTCCATTGAAGATCTTCATCCTAGCTTGAAGCCAAATTGGAGAAAACCACTAAGCTTTCCCCTCCTATCTCTTATTTTTGCTTTAGTTAATTGCATGCATCATATCATTTTTTCTTTTATTTCTTTATTGAGATCTTCCCCTATTGTGCACTCTAGCACATCTCCATAGTGCAACACTTGCACATCTCCCTCTATTCTTCATCATACATCATCTTTTACCTACCCTTTTGCATAGGGGTTTAAAGGCCAAATACCAATAAGGTGTGTTCATATCCATACTTTCTATGTCCATATTTACATTTAGATTTGATGCTACACATCTTGGTTTCTAATCCATGTTTGTTTATTGGTGTTTATTAATTTTGCAAGGGTAATCAATCAAGGAAAACTCTCTTCATCGGCCGGTCGATAGAAAGAGAAGGTGCACTCACAATCTCCCCCGCATTTAAGGTATTTATATCGCGATCCCTCCATTGATTATTTGTTATATCCTTTGAGGCCCTCGCGTCTCTGGCGATCACATTCCCCTTAGCATCTTCTCATGCTCCCCTTTTCTCCCTCTTTTCCCATTCTTCTCTTCATTTTCTTTTCCTTTTAATTGTTCTAAGTGGATTTCTTAGAATCTACAAATTGGCGATCACGGTGGGACACCTTTTGTTTTTCTTTTGATTACCCTTTCCCCTTGGGCACCCACGTGTGCCATCTCCCCATTTGCACCCACGGTGCGTCTCCCTTTGTGCTTCACGTAGCACTCTCCCTATGTGATTTGTTAGTTTGATAGATTTTTAGAAATTCCATTTATCCATCTCTTTTTTTTAAAAAAAAAATGATGAGCATGCTATATCCCTTGTCATGTTTGATTGCCATGATTCTTATACTGAGATTGTGAGTGTTTTTCATTTCTGTCGGTATTTTCCACTATTTGAGCCCTATGGCCGTTGAAGTATTGAAGTAATTAACGCCCCTCTCAGAGGCATCTTTTATCAGTATAATGCCTCACATCAAGGCGTCTTTCACTTGAATAGTGCCTTACTGTAAGGCGTCATTTTTATTATCATTGTTTACTCGTGCTGATTACTGCCATTTGACGCCCCTGCTCCCGGGCGTCCATTTTAGAGAAAGCGCCTCACCCTAAGGCGCTATTTTACTCTGCTTGCACTTTTTACAGTGACTAGCGACTGACGCTCAGACGCGATTTATGGATGTAACGACCCTTCCCAGGTCGTCATTTATTTTTGTTCTGTGTTGTTATCTGCTTGATACTGTCTGCTGCATTCATCCTTGCATTGGTTTGGGAGACCTCCTCTCCCCACACTTTTAGGAGTCACACCACCCTCTTGGTGAAGGAAGGACCCTCCATTGAGCACTCCGTCTCATTGGACCAGAAATTCCTAAACCAAGCCTCCATAAGTCCCCGCACCCGTGGATTCCTTCACGGATGCTGGGCATGTTGTACCTTTGAAGTCCCGGGTTTAGTTGGCCTATGCATGGTGAGAGAGTGTTCCTAGTTGGCATCGGAGAAAATCACATTTGAAACTAGGTTCCCCCCTTGAGTGATCACATCAATTTGCATAAAATCAATTAATTTGCCAAGGTTCAAATAAAAGAAATCAAAGGTAACCCCATCCTAGCTTGTTTGCTATCTATGTGAGCTGTTTTGATTGCACATTGAATTGTTTGGGTTACCTTGATAAAAAAGTCAACATGTTTAACTCAATTAATGTTCATGAGGGTGATCAACCTAGCACATCTTATTCCCTTCAATTTCAACATATTCATCACAACTCTCACCATAATCTTTTAAAGGGACCACGCCCTCATCTTCACGGTTTTGCCCCACCCATGGGCAATATCAAATCCCATGGTCCCTTGCCTCAATCGCGAGCCACTACTCCTACGGGACCGTCTCCTCCCGAAGATGAGAAGGTCTCCCAGATCTTGCATGCATTAGATCATCTCACCCCTCAACAAATCCAAGCCCTTAAGGCCGTTGTTGAGGGTGCACCTCATTCCCCTCATCCTCCTTCCAATCCTACGCGGGTGGCCCATCACCCACTTCCCTCCTCTATTCACATTCCTACCCGGGTAGCCCATCACCCATCTCCTCCTATTCACACTTCTCCTCGGGTGGTCTAATACCCGCCTCCTTCGTCCACACCTACCCCTATTCGGGTGGCCCGTCGCCCGCCTCCTTTTATTCCTCCTCCACCACGGCCCCAAGGCCCATTTATTCCTTGCAACCCGGCCCATCCGGGTTCTTCTATGGGTCATCCCATTAATCCCCTTCCACGGCCTTTTTGTGCGGCCCCTCCTTCAAGGCCCTGTCGACCCTCTGTTGCTCAAGTCACACCCCTCCAACAAACTCTTCTCGACAAAGTCACTTTGTTGGAGGAACAATTAAAGAGGGTTACGAGCCCACGGCCCGCTCCTCCTACTCCAGTCAATCCCCTTTATGCGGCTCTAAATGACATTACAAAGATGGAGAAAGATTGGAAGGATAGGAGAGACGGCTACAGCATCGACAGTTCAAGCAAGCAAGAGCCGGCAGATTTCAACGTTCAAGTGGACGTTGTCCATCCTCCACCCATTCACCCCGTTCATTCATATGTCCCTCCACCTCCGCCTACGCATTCACACTTGCATTCACCACATCATCTGCAATACCATTACATTCCACCACCTACTAATACATCTCCACCATGGCATCCACTTGAACTCGATAATGAAGAACCGACAATTGAAGAATTCAAGACGGCACATGATGATGAAGCTCTGCAGGCATCCCTTCCGATTTTTCTTCATTTTCCTCTCCCTCCGCTACCATTGGATGAACCCCCTGTTCAAGACGATGCCATCATCCTTAATATAACCCCCGCTTCTAAGACTTATTGGTGATATGATGAGGGATCAATACTCCAATTACCCATGTCGGCGCACCAAGACATGTCTCCTACCCCAGACACCGCTCGCCCCATCCGGCATTTCCTCCGGACCAAACCTGATACTTTCACACCTCCTGCTATACCATCAGCCTCCGCCAAACCTCCATCACCCTCCACTACGCCGGTCTCTGCCGAGCCTTCTATTACCCCTCTTCCTTGTTCGCCACCTCAACCCTCCATTATCCCTTTAACCCCAAAACCCACTATGCCTATAACCCCTACTCCACTACTTAACCCTTTACCCTTACCTGTGGCTAGTCCTGAGCAGGATCTATCCCTTTTCGCACTCGAGCCAACCCTGACTGCTTCCGAGCAAAGGGCGAAGCTCGATGTGTTTGAACCTCCACTTCTACTCACCCTTTCTCCAACACTTTCCATTATACCACCACCATCCATGGAGCCTTCCGCCTCCGCTTCACCCCCCTTTACTACTCGGAATGGGAATCCTTCTATAAGTACTTGTGCCGAAGAAGATCAAGAGCCAGGAAAGAAAGATTTGGCCACGACCATGCTGTTCAAGATGCAAGAGTTTATTTGCCGGGTGCCAATCCGTGTTGTCGTGCCGAATATGGTTGAAGAGGCCAAGTCCCCGTCACTGCTCACTAAGAGAAAATGTCAAGCTTTGATGCCATGTAGGCTTGTGCCCAAGGGCCGGGCAGGGCACCCCTTGTTCAAACTTTCAAATCTTGAACCTTTTCTTCCATACAAGGGGCGAATGACCATTTTGTTCAAAACTCCCTATACGCCACAACCCGTGGGCAACACAATACTTCCTATCCCAACTTTCCAACTCCCTCACACTATTGTTTTCCACTCTCCAAGGGAGTTGTCGTTTACCATTGAACCTTCGTCATGGGCTCCTGCTTTATCCATTGGGCCAATTGGCTATACACTTTCATTGCCATGGAAGGGCGGTTATCTTGGTGCTAAGGGGCCTTCAACTATTTCATCCACCTTCTATTCAATGTCATCCACATTCTTGTCTATCACATTTTCTTCATGGGCCACTCCAAGGGTAAGGAGGAGGATCTCATCCTCTCACCCTTCATGTTCTTTATATTCTTTACATCTCATGCATTCTATTGCATCCATGCATTCATCGCATCTGTTGCATTGCATTCGCATACATTTGCACTTCTTCTTTCCCAGGTTTCCGGACCCGTATCTTCCCCGCATTCCGGAACCTCCGGATCTTCTGCATTTCTCATCTTATTCATCTTCATCTTCTTCTAATCCACTCTCCTTGGGGCATCGCGTCCCCTTTCCTGCTATTTCCCTGGAACCTCCAGGTGTTTTATCCCTCCTCTTAGGGCATGACGCCCCTTCTGATTCCACTCCTCCGGAACCTCCGGATCTTTCTTTTCTCTCCGGGCATCGCGTCCCTCGGCATTTTCCTCCTCCGGAACCTCCGGATCCTTCACCCCTCTCTTTATCCCTTGGGCATCGCGCCCCTTTCCGTCTTCTTCCTCCGGAACCTCCGGATCTTTCACTCTTCCCTGGGTACCGCGTCCCTCGGCATCTCATCCCTCGGAACCTCCATACCCTCAATCTTTCTTTCGATTCATCTTTCTACTCCTCCGGGACATCACATCCTTCATTTTTTTCTTCCTTTTCCATCATCTTTTTCCCTATTTCTTCCCAGGGCATCGCGTCCCTCGAGATTCTCCTTCTCCAGATTCTAATTCCTCCTATCATGATTCTACTCCACTGCCTCCGGACCCTCCGGATCCGCCTCTTTCCATCTATCAATTTCTTCTTCTAATTCCTCCTGATCATGGGTCCGACCCAACTCCTTCCACATCCACTGCCTTGGGCATCTGCCCTTTCTCCCACTGCTTTCGAGGCTTTAGTCCTCACTCCTCCTTCTAATTCTCCGCTTCTTCTGTAGACCTTTCATGTGATCAGGGTCTCCACACCTTAGTGAGGGAGTTCTAGCCCTCGCCTCTCTTCCTTTTTTCCTTATTCGTCTGAGTCTGGTCTTGGCACCACTCCTTCTTGTTAAGCCACTTTCAAATCCTTTTCTTCCAATCCTTTTGACTGCCAAAGAGGACTATCCCACGATGATCAACCTCGCCTCTGACAGCTGCTTCTACAAAGGTCGCAAGGTAATATGTTGGCGTAAGTACGCATTTTATGATATCATTACCTCCTTTGCTTCACGCCTGATTTTTCAAAATAAAGTGCTTCTTAACAAGATTAAAAGTGGTGTTTTAGACCTTTATCTTAGGCTTTTGTATCTCATAAAAAAGTCTTTAGGCTTGCTTTTGCAGCACCTTTGGTTAATAAGAACCCCGCGTCGGGAATTCGACATTCTCTCCCCGCTTGTTAAGAGCAACCCTTAGCTGGGCATTCCACACACTTCACGGCGTCCTTAGCCGGCTCCTTTAGTTAAACACCGTTGCTACTTTGGCCATGCCATGAGTATATCTGAAAGTCTTTTCTCTTCTTTACTCGGCCGCGTGCAGGGGCAAGAGGTCGACGGGTGAGATGACCCACCCAGGGTAATCCCCAATACGAGAGGAGTCTCAAATAGGGGCAGTCTTGACCCAAAATCAATATGAGTTTTCATATGAGTTTTCATGATATACATCTCGCCAAAAGGGCTATTATGAAAATCAAGTCAAAATTTCGATAAAAGCAAAATTATGAATTATGGCATGTCAAGAGTGGCAAAGTCCCCGCAGGGAAAACCCTGGTCGTATGCATGTCAAGGGTCTAAAAATCAAAGGCACAAAGTCCCGGCACAACAGACTACCTCTTTGAGGGGAAACACCTTGGAAGGAATTCAAGTCCCGACATCTCCCATCCTGCATAAAGCTTATCCTCAATTATTCTTCTCTTCTCCCTCTAAGACCGAATGTTTCTCGGGTATGGCCTTGGTAGGAGCACCGTTAATCAAGGGCAGTCAGTTATAGGGCGCCACCCTTCAATGCACGCTCGGCTTTGGGTAATTTTAGCAAAAGGGGAAGGAACAAGGACCCCTAGCCAGTGGTTCAAAAACACCCTTTGATGCTGCATTAACAATGTCTAAACAAAAAAAAATAAAAAAATCAAAAGAAAAAAAACAAAAAAAAACTTGAATATTTCCTAAGTCAAAATCCAAAAAAAATTTGAATATTTTCTAAGCCAAAATCCAAAAAATTTTGAATATTTCCTGATCAAAATCCAACAAAAATTGAATATTTTCAAAATTCATAATGAAAATTCAAATATTTTTTAAAATCCACATAAAAATTCAAATATTTTCAAAACTCATAAAAATTTACATATTTCAAAATCCAAAAAAATTACATTGTATTTTTCTGATGGTGCTTTTTGCAGGAACAACAACTTTACAAGGACCAAGAGCACGGGATGAGTCCTCTCCATTCATTGCCATCTACCTTTTGATTCTTCCCATGTTCACAATTGATCACATCTTCATAATTTGCTACGCATTACTCCGATTATTCATCTCCAAATCTTTTTTTATCAAATCTTGCTGATCACTCCGTCGATGGGCATTATCAGATCTTGATCATTCAACTCCAAATCTTGATTAGCCAAGTTGTCATCCTCATGACAAACGATAAACAATGATGCTATGCTATCTATGCTTTAATGATGCTATCTATGCTATTCTTGAATATGATACATACCTGCTATTGATGCTTTGATTCATGCTATGCTTGCTATGCTTAAATGCCTTATTCATTGCTTGTTATCTTTTATATCTTGGCTAATGAATCTTTGAGCGCAGGAAGAAGCTCTTGGTCCCACCGACTGGGCATCATCATCTAAGCCCCACGGTGCTTGCACCTTATTTCTCAGTTCCCCCATGCTCATTGCTATCACCATCCCCCCTGTATGCATTCTACTATATGTTACATACGCTACTAGATTATATCAAGGACCTAGTGACTTTGGTAAATCTGGGATTTGAGTTCCCCTTCATCAAAAATAATGATGATTCCAGAGGAGTCTTAGTCACACGGATAGGCCGTTGAGCCGTCCAAGACTGGGGACAATGGTTCCCTTTTGCGAGTTGATGCGTGGATAAACGGGCTTCGGCTTAGTATCGGCTCGCAGAATGGGTTTCTTGACCCAGTCTTGGCAGTTTAACAATATTATCCTTGATTATCTTATATTTTCATTTGTTTTAATTTTTCCTTTTAAACCCAGCATGCATTCATATAGGAGTTTGAAACAATTTTTGGAAAATCATTCTAATAAGCTGATTTGGAGAGTCAAATTGATCTTAATCTTTCCAGATATGAGATATTCATTGCTGATGGAATCCTCAGTTCATTTTGTCACTGTTTTGGGTCATTTTCTCAAAAGCTCCTTGTTTGGATTTCTATCATCTTATCTCAATCATTTTACTTTGATCCACCTTGGCTGCAGCACGTCCACATTGGCTGGTAATCGCTCCCCAATGGTGAAACCTACAGGTTTGTGACCTGGGGTACTTCCACCGCGCTGGAAGTTGATCATTCTCCGTCGTGCCCGCGTGTACACTCCTCCTCTTATCCAAACATCGTTGATTTCATTGAATTTCCTGGGATTGCTTCATCTCGAGCTTTTGATTTCATTCTCATCAAGTGATGTTGATTGCGTGTCTCATCACACCTTGGCATCTACTTTTTAATTTGCTCTGCTCCCTTACAATTCAGACGACAAGGCGGGGCAGCTGTAGACACGCCAAAATTGACGTTACTGTGAGTGCATCTCGTATTACCTTGTAATGCCCCAATTTGACCCTCCAATTAACTTTGTATGAGTTATTTTCCCCAATTTTCTTAGATTTCTCCCTTTTTTTCCCTCTTCTTATTTTTCCCTATTTTTCTGGATTTTTTGGGCAGTTTTCTCTATTTTTTGGAATTCACGACTTGAAGTGGGGCGTGTTTTAATTAACGGCCTGGTCTGAGACGCGTTTTGAAGAAAGGACGACTAAAGGCAAAGGCGTCAGTTTCTGGAATTTTCTGATTTCCAAAACAGAAAAATAAGAATTAACGACCCTCCTTGGGTCGTGTTTTTAAATAACGCCTCTCCCTCAAGCGTCTCTTCATCATTTTTAAATACAGAAAGTTTTTATTGCTAAAATTAAATCCGTGAATTAACGCCTTTGTCCCAGTCGTGATTTCAATTAACGCCTTGACCAAGGTCGTCAATTCTTGTTCAATTCCGAACTCCATCAGCACCCTTCCCTTCCTCACTTACACTCCTTTTTCACTTGCGAGAGGGTTCCTTTGGCTTCCTAATATTGAAAGAACACTAGGAGGAAGGATCCCCCTTTCCATCCTACCAAAACCATGTTTTCTTATTTTCTCTTGGAATTAATTCTGATTTTTTCTTCCTTTCCTCATTTAACCTCCTTTTCCACTTGGGAAAGGGTTCCTATGACTTTCCAATGTTGAAGGGACACTTGCCTAAGGTTTATCTCTTCCAAATCCAACTAAAACATGTATTCTTATTTTCTCTTGGAATTAATTCTGAATTTCCCTTCCTTTCCTCATTTAACCTCCTTTTCCACTTGGGAAAGGGTTCTTATGACTTTCCAAGGTTGAAGGGACACTTGCCTAAGGTTTATCTCTTCCAAATCTAACTAAAACATGTTTTTTTATTTTCTCTTGGAATTAATTCCGAATTTCCCTTCCTTTCCTCATTTAACCTCCTTTTCCATTTGGGAAAGGGTTCCTATGACTTTCCAATGTTGAAGGGACACTTGCCTAATATTTATCTCAGTCCAAATCCCACTAAAATATGTTTTCCTAATTTCCCTTGGAATTAATTCCGAATTTCAACCCTATAAATAGAATCTCTCTCTCCCTTGTGAAAGAACATAAAGATCAATTCAAGAGGAGATGCTGCCGGACCAAAGGCTCAAGGAGGAAGACTCCCATGCACCTAAAAGCTTCATCCATGGAGTTCTTCTTCCTCTATTGAAGATTTGAAGCCTCTACATCCATGGAGTTCTACATCATCTTCTTCATCCATTGAAGATCTTCATCCTAGCTTGAAGCCAAATTGGAGAAAACCACTAAGCTTTCCCCTCCTATCTCTTATTTTTGCTTTAGTTAATTGCATGCATCATATCATTTTTTTCTTTTATTTCTTTATTGAGATCTTCCCCTATTGTGCACTCTAGCACATCTCCATAGTGCAACACTTGCACATCTCCCTCTATTCTTCATCATACATCATCTTTTACCTACCCTTTTGCATAGGGGTTTAAAGGCCAAATACCAATAAGGTGTGTTCATATCCATGCTTTCTATGTCCATATTTACATTTAGATTTGATGCTACACATCTTGGTTTCTAATCCATGTTTGTTTATTGATGTTTGTTAATTTTGCAAGGGTAATCAATCAAGGAAAACTCTCTTCATCGGCCGGCCGATAGAAAGAGAAGGTGCACTCACAATCACCCCCACATTTAAGGTATTTATATCATGATCCCTCCATTGATTATTTGTTATATCCTTTGAGGCCCTCGCGTCTCTGGCGATCACATTCCCCTTAGCATCTTCTCATGCTCCCCTTTTCTCCCTCTTTTCCCATTCTTCTCTTCATTTTCTTTTCCTTTTAATTATTCTAAGTGGATTTCTTAGAATCTACAGGACTATCCTCGGATAAAAGTGAAACAAAGCCAGGCTATGTTTATGCATATTGGAGAGGAATCCAGGGAAGTGGATTTTGTCCAGGGAGATGTTGATAGCTTCACAAACTCTCTTCTTTATGCCGCTAATGTTTGGCCTGATACAGTCAAATCTTTCTATGCATCTTGTCTTCCATAATTTCAAGAGCATTAAAATTACTGCATTTAGTCCAATATAGCTGTATGCCGAGGATAAACTGGTACCAGCCAATATATTCTAGCATCGAATGGTAATATGTTCACTGAGATGTACCTTTACATTGATGAGAGGTGTGATCCAGGCCCATAGATCAGCTGCTAATTCCCCTTTAATGAAAAGATGGTTGAGGTCTTCAACTTCAGGTGTGGTACAGCAGCTGCATTTGGAAGCCATAGAAATGCCACAATCCATCACCCTGCTGTCTACATGCACTGCACGGTGGATGATTTTCCAGAAGAAATTGGCAGCCCTCGGAGCTATCCTCGGATGCCAAAGTTTGGCCCAATGGCCTCTTGTAATACCTGAAGTTCTCAGGAGTTTGTTTGAAGATTTGACTGTAAATGAGCCTCCAGCAGTGGCCATCCATATGCATTTGTCCCTCTCATCATTTAATTGAAGAGTTGTGAAGCATTGACTATTGTTGAGCAGGGCCCTAGCTTCATGAAAGGGATTAAGAAGTACCTCTCTGACAGTTAGCTTGGGTTTGTTTTGGATACTGCTAAGCTCAGGCTGCTGGACCTTATTAATGAGCGGCCCTTGCCCTGTCCAATTGTCCTTCCAGAAATCTGCTTCTATCCCATTTCCAATGATCCACCTGGAATTATGTATAATTAGTTTCTTCACATTCTTAAGCCGAAGTTGGAAGGAGGCCTCTCTATCAGGGACCTAAATCATGTTCAGGTCTCATTGGCAGCGAAAAATTTGTGGAACATCATTCGTGGCTCATCTATGTGGGCCATATATGCTAGGAGCAGATTCATCAAAACCAATATTCTCGATTGTATGAAACCTTGGCATCTACTTTTCAGTTTACTCTGCTCCCTTGCAATTCAGACGCCAAGGCGGGGCAGCTGTAGACACGCCAAAATTGACGTTACTGTGAGTGCATCTCGTATTACCTTGTAATGCCCCAATTTGACCCTCCAATTAACTTTGTTTGAGTTATTTTCCCCAACTTTCTTAGATTTCTCCCTTTTTTCCCTCTTCTTATTTTTCCCTATTTTTCTGGATTTTTTGGGCAATTTTCTCTATTTTTTAGAATTCACGACTTGAAGTGGGGCGTGTTTTAATTAACGGCCTGGTCTGAGACGCGTTTTGAAGAAAGGACGACTAAAGGCAAATGCGTCAGTTTCTGGAATTTTTTGATTTCCAAAACAGAAAAATAAGAATTAACGACCCTCCTTGGGTCGTGTTTTTAAATAACGCCTCTCCCTCTGGCGTCTCTTCATCATTTTTAAATACAGAAAGTTTTTATTGCTAAAATTAAATCCGTGAAATAACGCCTTTATCCCAGTCGTGATTTCAATTAACGCCTTGACCAAGGTCGTCAATTCTTGTTCAATTCCGAACTCCATCAGCACCCTCTCCCTTCCTCACTTACACTCCTTTTTCACTTGCGAGAGGGTTCCTTTGGCTTCCTAATATTGAAAGAACACTTGGAGGAAGGATCCCCCTTTCCATCCTACCAAAATCATGTTTTCTTATTTTCTCTTGGAATTAATTCCGAATTTCCCTTCTTTTCCTCATTTAACCTCCTTTTCCACTTGAGAAAGGGTTCCTATGACTTTCCAATGTTGAAGGGACACTTGCCTAAGGTTTATCTCTTCTAAATCCAACTAAAACATGTTTTCTTATTTTCTCTTGGAATTAATTCCGAATTTCCCTTCCTTTCCTCATTTAACCTCCTTTTCCACTTGGGAAAGGGTTCCTATGACTTTCCAAGGTTGAAGGGACACCTGCCTAAGGTTTATCTCTTCCAAATTCAACTAAAACATGTTTTCTTATTTTCTCTTGGAATTAATTCCGAATTTCCCTTCCTTTCCTCATTTAACCTCCTTTTCCACTTGGGAAAGGGTTCCTATGACTTTCCAATGTTGAAGGGACACTTGCCTAATGTTTATCTCATCCCAAATCCCACTAAAATATGTTTTCCTAATTTCCCTTGGAATTAATTCCGAATTTCAACCCTATAAATAGAATCTCTCTCTCCCTTGTGAAAGAAGATAAAGATCAATTCAAGAGGAGGTGCTGCCGGACCAAAGGCTCAAGGAGGAAGACTCCCATGCACCTAAAAGCTTCATCCATGGAGTTCTTCTTCCTCTATTGAAGATTTGAAGCCTCTACATCCATGGAGTTCTACATCATCTTCTTCCTCCATTGAAGATCTTCATCCTAGCTTGAAGCCAAATTGGAGAAAACCACTAAGCTTTCCCATCCTATCTCTTATTTTTGCTTTAGTTAATTACATGCATCATATCATTTTTTTCTTTTATTTCTTTATTGAGATCTTCCCCTATTGTGCACTCTAGCACATCTCCATAGTGCAACACTTGCACATCTCCCTCTATTCTTCATCATACATCATCTTTTACCTACCCTTTTGCATAGGGGTTTAAAGGCCAAACACCAATAAGGTGTGTTCATATCCATACTTTCTATGTCCATATTTACATTTGGATTTGATGCTACACATCTTGGTTTCTAATCCATGTTTGTTTATTGGTGTTTGTTAATTTTGCAAGGGTAATCAATCAAGGAAAACTCTCTTCATCGGCCGGCCGATAGAAAGAGAAGGTGCACTCACAATCTCCCCCGCATTTAAGGTATTTATATCGCGATCCCTCCATTGATTATTTGTTATATCCTTTGAGGCCCTCGCGTCTCTGGCGATCACATTCCCCTTAGCATCTTCTCATGCTCCCCTTTTCTCCCTCTTTTCCCATTCTTCTCTTCATTTTCTTTTCCTTTTAATTGTTCTAAGTGGATTTCTTAGAATCTACAGGACTATCCTCGGATAAAAGTGAAACAAAGCCAGGCTATGTTTATTTATATTGGAGAGGAATCCAGGGAAGTGGATTTTGTCCAGGGAGATGTTGATAGCTTCACAAACTCTCTTCTTTATGCCGCTAATGTTTGGCCTGATACAGTCAAATCTTTTTATGCATCTAGTCTTCCATAATTTCCAGAGCATTAAAATTACTGCATTCAGTCCAATATAGCTGTATGCCGAGGATAAACTGGTACCAGCCAATATATTCTAGCATCGAATGGTAATATGTTCACTGAGATGTACCTTTACATTGATGAGAGGTGTGATCCAGGCCCATAGATCAGCTGCTAATTCCCCTTTAATGAAAAGATGGTTGAGGTCTTCAACTTCAGGTGTAGTACAGCAGCTGCATTTGGAAGCCATAGAAATGCCACAATCCGTCACCCTGCTGTCTACAGGCACTGCACGGTGGATGATTTTCTAGAAGAAATTGGCAGCCCTCGGAGCTATCCTCGGATGCCAAAGTTTGGCCCAATGGCCTCTTGTAATACCTGAAGTTCTCAGGAGTTTGTTTGAAGATTTGACTGTAAATGAGCCTCCAGCAGTGGCCATCCATATGCATTTGTCCCTCTCATCATTTAATTGAAGTGTTGGGAAGCATTGACTATTGTTGAGCAAGGCCCTAGCTTCATGAAAGGGATTAAGAAGTACCTCTCTGACAGTTAGCTTGGGTTTGTTTTGGATACTGCTAAGCTCAGGCTGCTGGACCTTATTAATGAGCGGCCCTTGCCCTGTCCAATTGTCCTTCCAGAAATCTGCTTCTATCCCATTTCCAATGATCCACCTGGAATTATGTATAATTAGTTTCTTCACATGCTGAAAAATATTGGAAGGCATGCATGCTGGGAAAGGTTTCATACAATCGAGAATATTGGTTTTGATGAATCTGCTCCTAGCATATATGGCCCACATAGATGAGCCACGAATGATGTTCCACAAATTTTTCGCAGCCAATGAGACCTGAACATGATTTAGGTCCCTGATAGAGAGGCCTCCTTCCAACTTCGTCTTAAGAATGTGTTGCCAATTAACCCAATGATGTCGCTTTTGCCTTTCAGAGCCCTGCCAGAAAAAATTGGCACACATTCTATCGATAGCTTTGATTACTGTTTTTGGAATGCAGCAAGCCGAAGCCAGGTAAATAGGCATACTTCAGAGGACTGAATTGATAAGTATGACTCTCCCAGTCTGAGAAAGAAATTTGGATTGCCAGCCCTCCAACTTCTTCTGAACTTTGTCCAATAGAAACTTGAAATATGAGCTTTTGTATCTACCTTTCTTAATAGGAACACCAAGGTAGTTAAAGCCAGAACCCAGAAATTTATAGCCAGTCATGGAATGAATGGATTGCTTGAAAGCAGTTGGTGCTTTAGCAGAAACTGCAAAACTACTTTTTTCCTTATTGACTTGTTGGCCAGAAGCAAGTTCATATTTGTTGATAAACTGCTGTAAAACACTTATATTGTGTTTATTACCATTCAGGAATATTAGGGTATCATCAGCATAAAGAAGATGGGAGGCTTGCACCACATTTCTAGGCCCACTGAAACCTTTCAGTTCTCCTGACTGAAATTTGGCTTTGAGGCCTCTACTTAACACTTCCGAAGCTAAAATGAAGAGGTATGGGGCTAAAGGATCACCCTGCCTTATTCCTCTACTAGATTTAAAGAAACCTGCCATGGTCCCATTGAAATTGACTGAAAACCAGCAATTTGAAAGAATCATCTCAATAAGAGAATTGAATCTATTGCAAAAACCAAACTTCCTCAGGGCTGCATGGATAAAGTCCCATTCCATTCTGTCATAAGCCTTTGCCATATCTAGTTTGAAGATGACATTATGACCTCTTACCTTCCTATCAATATCTGACATCATCTATCTAGCCAGAGCAATATTATCCAGAATGGAGCGGCCCTTTACAAAGGCTCCTTGTTCAATTGAGATAATGTCTGGTAGGATAGATGCAAGCCGCTTGGAAATGATATTAGAGATTATTTTATAAGAGAAATTGCATAGACTTATAGGGCAGAAATCACTGAAAGTCTTGGGCTCCTGCACCTTTGGAATAAGGACAATAATAGAAGAAGAGATACCTTTAGGAATGGGAAAGCCTATGAAGAAACTTTGGGTTGCTGCTATAACATCTTCACCAACAATGTCCCAAGCTGCAGTGTAGAATTCTCCAGAAAATCCATCTGGTCCTGGGGAGCTTGAACTCTTAAGGGACCACACTGCTGCCTTGATTTCCTCTTTATTCGGGATAGAACTGAGAAGTGAGTTCTACTCTTCAGTGATAGTTTGTGTGATGCAATCCAGGAGAGAAAGATCCACGGAGTGCTCCTCAGTGAAAAAAATTTCTTGAAAGTATTTAACAGCATGAACCCTGAGGATATTCTGATCTTCGCACCATTGATCTAGGTCGTCCAATTTAAGTCTGCCAATAAATCCCCTTCTTCTATTATGTTGAGGAACAGTATGATAGAAGGTGGTATTCCTGTCTCCATTTTCAATCCAGTCCATTCGGGACTTTTGATTCCAAAAAATTTCTTCCCTATGGAGAGCCTGCCGCAGATTGGCATTGGCTGCATTCAAACTAGTCATGTTCTCTAATGTGGGATTTTGATCGAAGGCAAGTTGTTTAATCTCTACAGCTGATTCTGCTTGTCTGACATTCTGTGTAACATCACCAAAAACCTCTTTATTCCATTTACGAAGCTGAATTTTAACAGACTTTAGCTTACTAGAAAGCCTGACCATAGCATTCGGATGATCAATAACCTGTTCCCATGCTTGAGAAACAACTTGCCTAAAGGAATTATGGGAGGTCCACATTTTTTGGAAAATAAATCTGGCAGGTCTAGAAGAGTAGTTACAATTAGTCAACAGCAGTGGACTGTGGTCAGATGGACCCCTTGGGAGATGCTTGACTTGCAGGTGAGGCAGTATAGACATGCACTGATTGTTGATAAAGAACCTATCTAATCTGGCTCTGATGTTAGCTGAACCTGTTCTATTATTGGACCATGACATGCCCAACCCTGAGAACCCAGCATCCAGCAGTTCAGCCGAGCTAACAAAAGCATTAAACTCAGACATTGGAGTTAAAGCTGGGACAGTCCCACCTATCTTTTCTGAAGGCCTCATCACACAGTTGAAATCACCACCTATACAGAAACTGTAGTAGCAAAAGAAAGAAGCTCATTAAATAGGTCCATTCTGAGGTGTGGATCACATGAAGCATATACAAAGGAAAAGTAAGCAGTGATGGCTGTTCCAGTTCTCAGGCCAAGAGTGATTTGCTGTGTTGAAGAAAAAATTAACTCCAGATTACAGTTGTCATTCCAAAATAACCAAATTTTAGAATCTTCTACAGAATCGACTGCACATTTAGGCAAACAAATGTATCTACCAAGCTTCAAGGCTTTATTGGAGGCTATCTTAGGCTCACTAATAGCCACTAGAAGTGGCTTATAGCTGTTCACTAGTCTCTTAAGACTTTCCCGGGAGCCAGAGTTTCCGACTCCTCTAATATTCCATACCATTATGGGACTGATCATTGAGATGGCTGTCTTTGATCGTCTGCAGATCTAGCTCTAGATCTTGTCTCCATGTATCCTTTTTTGTCCTCCCACCTGATAACATTCCTCCTTCCTATATCACTTGTCAACATCAGAGTATTGTCCATTTCTACCTTATCAGTCACAATTCTAGCTGCTTCGTGTATCTTAAGCAGATCAACTTTAGCTTTGGCCACTAAAGGTAGATTTTGTACAACTTTAACAATTGGCACAGATTTGTCACAATCCTGATTACTATGGCATTTAGTACCACAAGATTGTTCTATCAGACCATTGGTAGAAGGCATAACTTCATTATGACTCGGCAATTGCTTCTCAATTGCATGCTGACGAGGCTCAGAATCTAGCAAAAGCTCTCCTAAATTCTTGACATTATGAGATGTAGCAGCTGTAGAAAGTTTTCCAACTAAGAAACCCACTGCATCTGTCGGACTGGGAATCTTGGGAATATCTTTTTCTTCTGATTGGAGATTATTTCCAATAACTTGCTTCTCCTTAATAAAGTATTTCTTTATCATTTCAGTGGTCTCTGGATCGACTGGAAGAGGCAAAGTTCTCACTTCCTGATCATCGGAACTCCTCCCTGCCGGAAGCATTGGACCCTGAGCAGACTTAGATTGCAGATGGACTTCTGAATTGGCTTCCCCCAATTCCTGTAAATCTCCTGCTTGTATCAGAACCTTAACCTGATTTTCCATAGCCACATTAGATCGAGCAGCCGGAGGGCCTCTGGCCGGGGCTTTATTACCGGTTGCTTCTTGGGTGCTGAAACCTGAGCAGCTTGAGTTCGAGCTGACCTTCCAGATTTCCTTTTACAATCATCTACAGAGTGACCAAGTTTATGGCAATGAGAGCATAGGAGAGGAACACGGTGATAATTGACTGACTACCAATATCCCACTCCGTCCAAATCAATCCATAATCGCTCCCTGCGATGTGTGGACAGGTCCATCTCTATACAAACCAGAGCCTCCGACATATCAGTCATAGTTGAGGTCCTCTCATGAATGTGAAGAACAGTCCCAAAATTGCCAGCAATGGATCGCAAGCAATCCTCATGGTAAAGATTCGCCGGTAGTGTAGGGAAACTAATCCAAACAGGTACCATCAACGGATCGGCATCAAAATTGAATTCAGGAGTCCACCGAAAGAATCGAAACAAAAAACCTTTTATATACAGATTTTTCTGAATGAGGAGCTTCATAAAATCAGCCTCACTGTCAAAGTGAAAAAGAAGATGCCGCGGGTTCAATTTACTGATGATGAAGCTCGGAGAAATCGCTAACCTCTGCACTAGGCAGTTCTTGATGTCGGGGATTGCAGGTCGACCATAAGAACATTTGGCCACTATTGCAAACGACATGAACTGCATAGATGCCTGGAGGTCGGTCTTGGAGAAGAAAACCGCCGGCTCGCCAAGATCTGTAAACGCTGGCTTCTTGATCGAGATAACAGTAGAAGGTCTTTTGTTGGACTCCATGAGAGCCTGTGCAAAAGACCGTCGAGGAGCAGCAACTATGGTGGATGAGGACGCTATCTCCGGTGACACTCGCGGACCCCCCGCGGTGCTGGGGGAACCCCCACCGCGCCGGCCATTACCGGCGGTAGTGTAGTAAAAATGTAATTTGATTATTTCATGAAAATTTTAATTACATAATGAAATTAAAAAAATTTATTTCTCATTTTTAATTATCAGGTTTCTACAATGCCAGTCAAGAGACGGAGCCGACCGACTTCTCGGTCAACGTCATCCATTCCCCTGCTCCTCCGGCCCCTTCGGGCTCTCAGCCATCAGCACCTAGCCAGCCAACCCCAGCCACTTCGGCCGTGCGGTGGCGGTCTTGGCGTGAGCTAAAGTGTCACGCCCCGAGCGCGGAAGATTACCCGGAAGCGTGACACGTCTATATAGATCGTGTCAATCATGTAAATATCAGAGTGCGCAAATAACTAAGCTTTAACTCGAAATTAATACAAATAGTACGAGCTGACAATTGTCACAACTAATCAAAGGATAAATACATATGTTCCCAGAGTCCAACGACTAGGCTTCAAATCTTAAGCAGTTCTAATCAAGTTGACTAATACAAATGACATAGATGAATTGATACAACTGACATAAGTGAACTAATACAATAACACAAAGGACATCACAATTAACTTGACAATTGATGACTCCATTCTACACTCATCACTCAGACTCATCCCCTTCCGTGTTCTGGCCAATATCCAAACTACCTGAAAAGGTTAGAAAAACAACTAGATGAGCGAATCGCTCAGTAGGAATTACATCTCAAGATTTAACATGCTTTAAGTGGTTTACAAGCTCGATTAATGTCAGTAAAGTTATGCATGTAGATGAGTAGATATCAAGGATTGTAAAAATCGACAAGAGCAGTGAAGGAATAACAAGTGAGAGTATAAGGATTCCAACTTCAATGCAGCAATAGCAAGATATTCAAGCAAGTAATAACTGGAATTTACGAAAATCTTTCCAAGAGAGTAAGAACTCATGTCATGCAAGTAATAGAAAGTAATATAAATTCAAGCATGTAAAACTGGAATTGGCTATTTATCAATTTCATTCAAGCAAAACTTTACCCTTCTGCGGGTCTCAAGTCAAATTAATCAAGTAATATCACGAGAATGAGTGCAATGTCTAAAGCCTAGCAAGCAAGTACTTCGATGCAATGCCAAACACCGTGGTCAATAAACTCCCATGGGCACAAGTACCTTCGGGTGCTCCTCCCAGGACCAGACCAGGCCCTATATGCACAGCATTAATCATGTCTGTCGACATCCACTCTCATTTATAGCCAATATGGAATTTCAAGGTTTGACCAGTATGATATATAAGGTAGAATTATGGAATGGAATCCAAGGGCGCATTAATGTGTAGGGATGAACTAGGAGTGGAAACCAGTAACGTTTGATACACGGAACAAAACTAGATAAGAGAGGTGCCTTATGGGCCACCTGACAATTTTAGAAACGACACCCTCACTGTGGGATGCCCTTCCTGGGAATTATACAGTGTTTAGAGGACCCTATCAGGAGTTAAATATCACCTCTCAGGCTGCCATCTATCAGTGGAGATGACAAAAGCGAAAGCCTAACGATCAGGTTAACGCAATGAGCCAGCTGTAGTTCATCGCATCAACCCTGCAGTTCATCGTGTCAACCCTGCGAACAGGCTGGGACGACTCATCAGTTCATCGCGTCAACCCTGCGAACAGGTAGGGTCGACTCATCAGTTCATCGCGTCAACCCTGTGAACAGGCAGGGTCGACTCATCAGTTCATCACGTCAACCCTGTGAACAGGCAGGGTCGACTCATCAGTTCATCGCGTCAACCCTGCGAACAGGCTGGGTCGACTCATCAGTTCATCGCGTCAACCCTGTGAACTAGCAGGGTCGACTCATCAGTTCATTGCGTCAACCCTGTGAACTGACAGGGTCGACTCATCAGTTCATCACGTCAACCCGGTGAACTGGCAGGGTCGACCCTGTGAGCAGGCAGGGTCGACTCATCAGTTCATCGCGTCAACCCTGTGAACTGGCAGGGTCGACTCATCAGTTCATCGCGTCAACCCTGTGAACTGGCAGGGTCGACTCATCAGTTCATCGCGTCAACCTTGTGAACTGGCAGGGTCGACTCATCAGTTCATCGCGTCGACCCTGTGAACTGGCAGGGTCGACCCTGTGAGCAGGCAGGGTCGACTCATCAGTTCATCACGTCAACGCGATGAACTGGCAGGGTCGACCCTGTGAACAGGCAGGGTCGACTCATCAGTTCATCGCGTCAACGCGATGAACTGGCAGGGTCGATTCTGCAGTTCATATTTGCTCAAAATGGCTTAAGGTATTAATCTTTGATTAAACTAGGGTATTAACCTTTTGATTTAAGTTTATTTAGGTAAAACTGATGACATGGATAGATAGAGAAAACTATAAGGATTATAGATCTTTATTCATGCATTCGTTTCATGCTTTAGTCGCTTAAATATCAGATTTTTAACCTGATGTATCATACAAGTTTTCATTTTTAAAGGAACTAAATGGAGACAAGGTTTCTAGATAGGCTACCTAACAGATTAATTAGGTATGCTAGTTAGTTAGTAGATCAACTAACATGTAATTAGGTATGTTAACAGGTTAGTTAAACTAATAAGTTACGTAAAAACACGATAAAACTTACGTTAAACGGATATATCGTATGGATATGAAGCTAATACATGCCAACTACCCTAGATTGAAGCTAATACATGCTAATCAATACTAATCATCTTGGGTATAAGGCTACTACATGCTAATTATCTTGGTACGAGGCTAAATACATGCTAATCATCCTAGATTTAAGCTAACACATGCTAATTATTCTAGGTATGAGACTAATACTTGCTAATTATCTTGTGTATGACGCTAATACACGCTAATCATCCTAGATTTAAGCCAACACATGCTAATTATTCTAGGTATGAGACTAATACTTGCTAATTATCTTAGGTATGAAGCTAATACACGCTAATCATCCTAGATTTAAGCCAACACATGCTAATTATTCTAGGTATGAGACTAATACTTGCTAATATTTGCTAATACATGCTATCTATTCTGGGTATAATGCTAATACATGCTAATTATCTTAGGTATGAAGCTAATACATGCTAATCATCCTAGATTTAAGCTAACACATGCTTTATGAACACTAAATATCGCATGGAAATGAGCCTAATACTAAATGCCTAGACTAATCATCCTAGATTAGCTACTAGTTTAGTTAAAAGTTGAGAACACCTACTTGTTGGAAGATCGTAGCAGCAGAACCCTTCTTTGTAATCCCTGCAGAGCTTTGCCCCAACCTTAGCTAGTCTAGAATGGGGGTAGCAAAGGGGTATGTTTATAGGGTCTGTCATGACCGAATGGGAGGCAAGATCTAAAATAATGGGGCTTTACAGCTTGTACAGATTGGAGAGATAGAGATAATATTTGGACAGCTAATCCATGGCCCATATGTCTATAACATAAAATTATTTGGCAAAAAACATAAATGGTGGATGCTAGGATTTGAACCTTGGTCATTGGGTTGGAAGACAAGTTACTTAACCAACTACACTAGGAAGCCACTTGTTAAGTGAATAACCTTTACATATGATAACTTCGTGTTCCCACTTCTTACATAAACTTCCTAAAGAGTTTATCTAATATTTTTTTATTTGGAAAATATTAATAATAATAAATTTTTTATATACGGGGTGCTACACCCTCCCCTACTTAAAAGAATTTGGTCCCCAAATTCAATTGTATAAGGGTAAATTTAACTACATAAGGATACTGTAGAAAGTATAAGATACTTGCCGACTAAAATAGTTCTGGGTATCTTCTCTTCATAGATTCCTCGATCTCCCAAGTCGCTTCTTGCTCCGAGCATCGATTCCATTGGATTTTTACCATAGGGATCGTTTTGCTCCTTAGAACTCGAACTTCGCGGTAAAGGATCCGCATCGGCCTTTGCTCATAAGTAAGATCCCTTTGAATCACCAATTCAGCATGATTGATGATGTGAGAAGGGTCGTGCACATATTTCTTCAGCATAGATATATGAAATACATTGTGCACTTCCGAGAGTTGAGGAGGTAAGGTAATGCGGTAAGTCACCTTGCCCACTCTTTCCAATACTTCAAATGGACCGATAAACCTTGGTGTAAGCTTACCCTTAACACCGAATCTTCTAATACCTCGGCCGGGAGATACCTTTAGAAATACATGGTCACCCACTTGAAATTCCAAATCTCTCCTTCTGTTATCAGCATAAGATTTTTGCCTGCACTGAGCTACCTTGAGTCTCTCTCTGATAAAGTGTATCTTCTCAGTCGAATCTCTAACCATATCTGGGCCTAGAATTTGTCTTTCACCGACTTCTTCCCAGCATATTGGAGAACGACAACTCCTACCATAAAGCGCCTCGAAAGGAGCCATTTGAATACTAGCTTGATAGCTGTTATTATATGCAAATTCGGCTAGTGGTAAGTGGTCATGCCAGCTTCCGCCGAAATCTATAATGTATGCCCTTAACATATCTTCAACAACCTGATTTGTCCTTTTAGTCTGACCATCTGTCTGGGGATGGAAAGTAGTGCTGAAATTAAGTTTCGTCCCAGAGAGTGTTGTAGACCCTTCCAAAAATGAGAGGTGAAGCGTGGGTCACGGTCAGATACGATCGAGACGGGAACTCCATGCAATCTAACCATCTCCTTAATATACAGGGCAGCAAGTACGTCGACTGACCATCGACTTTTGATGGGTAAGAAATGGGCCGATTTAGTTAACCGATCGATAATTACCCAAATTCCATCATATCCGCCCCTAGACTTGGGCAAACCCATGATAAAGTCCATGCCAATATCTTCCCACTTCCACTTGGGAATATACAGCGGATGTAGCTTTCCGGCGGATTTTTGATGTTCCGCCTTCACTTGTTGATATGTGAGGCAACGAGACACAAAGTCTGCTACCTCCCTTTTCATGTTAGGCCACCAGAAAGTTCTTTTCAAGTCTTGGTACATCTTAGTGGCTCCAGGGTGGATTGTGTACCTCGATCTATGAGCTTCTTCAGGAATCTTCTTCTTCAATTTGGGACAGTCGGGCACACATGTCCGTTCATGAAATAGTAATCTGCCATCAGGTGCCAGCTTGAAATCCAGTCTCTCGTCCAGCTTGCTCTTTATCTCCACTAGCGAGGGATCCTCTTCTTGTAACTTCTTGATTTCAAGTCGCAAATCTGGATGTAGGCTCATATGAGATAGAATAATACACATGTTCTTCTCATCTGTGCTGATATCAAGCTCAGAGAATTTCTCCAGCAGTTTCCATTCTTGTATCATGCAGTTGGCCAATATTGTTCTCGGCTTTCGACTAAGGGCATCAGCTACGGAATTACCCTTACCAGGATGGTACTGTATAGTGAAGTCGAAATCCTTGAGATACTCGAGCCAATGCCTTTGCCGCATGTTCAGCTCCTTTTGGGAGAATAAGTACTTGAGGCTTTTATGATCGGAGTACACAGTGAATTGTTCTCCGTAGAGATAGTGCCTCCAGATCTTTAAAGCGAATACTACTGCGGCCAGTTCTAAGTCATGAACTGGGTAGTTCTCTTCATGTTTCTTCAATTGTCGGGAAGAGTATGCAATGACTCTCCCATTCTGCATCAATACACATCCGAGGCCAATACCAGAAGCATCGGTATATACCTCGTATTTTTCTCCTTCCATTGGTAATGATAAGACTGGAGCAGTGGTCAAGAGATCCTTCAAAGTTTGGAAACTCTTTTCACAGTCTTCCTTCCACTCATAAGGCACTTCCTTGCGGGTTAACCTGGTCAGGGGAACAGCAATTTTGGAGAAGTCCTTTATATAACACCGGTAGTAACCA
This sequence comes from Amorphophallus konjac, assembly GCA_022559845.1. Taxonomy (NCBI): domain Eukaryota; kingdom Viridiplantae; phylum Streptophyta; class Magnoliopsida; order Alismatales; family Araceae; genus Amorphophallus; species Amorphophallus konjac. Next base: position 318,698,042 of record CM040120.1, on the reverse strand, counting down.
GCTAGACCCAAGAAGCTCCGAATCTCAGTTACATTTGTGGGTCGTTCCCAGTTCTTCACGGCTTCGACCTTTGATGGGTCAACAGTAATTCCATTCTTCGAAATGATATAGCCCAAGAAGGATACTTCCTCGAGCCAAAACTCGCATTTGTTGAATTTGGCATATAGCTTGTTTCCCCTTAATATTTGCAATGCCTTCTTGAGGTGTTCTTCATGATCCTCTTCGGTCTTTGAATAGATCAGAATATCATCAATAAAGACCACAATAAATTGGTCTAAATAGGGCCTGAATATGCTGTTCATTAACTGCATAAAAGCTGCAGGGGTATTTGTTAGTCCGAAAGGCATAACAGTAAATTCGTAATGCCCATACCTGCTTCGGAATGCAGTTTTATGAATGTCTTCTTATTTGATCTTCAATTGGTGGTAACCAGAACGAAGATAAATCTTGGAGAAATATAAAGCTCCAGATAGTTGATCGAACAGCTCATCAATCCTTGGCAGTGGATACTTGTTCTTGATTGTAAGGTGATTTAGCTGCCGATAATCTATGCATAATCTCATCGACCCGTCCTTCTTTTTGACGAATAGCACGGGTGCTCCCCATGGGGAAGTACTCGGCCTGATGAAACCCTTGTTCAATAACTCCATTAGCTGCTCTTTTAGTTCCTTCAGCTCAGCAGGGGACATTCTGTATGGTGCGCTGGAAATAGGACCAGCACCAGGGACAAGGTCGATTGTGAACGACACTCCCCTTTCCGGGGGTAAGCCGGTTAAATCTTCTGGAAAAACATCGGGAAAATCCCGAATCACACGGATGTCTTCAAGTTTAACCTTCTCGACTTCCGTGGCAGTCACGAATGCTATGAAAGTCATGCATCCCTTATTCATAAGTTTACTAGCTCGAAGTGCTGATATAAGAAGTGATTTACTCCGAGGGCTATTGTAAACTAGCTCTGGGAAATCTACAAAAGTTACCTTGCCATGCCGGTAGTCTACAATTGCTTGGTATGTGGATAGCCAGTCGGCACCTAGTATGACATCATAACCCTTTATATCTAGGCATATTAGGTCAGCAGGTAAATTATTTCCCTTAATCATCACTTCACAGTTTGGATAGTGACAAGTGCTATCAGACTCATTCCCAAGAGGTGTAGATATGACCAAATCTAACAGTTCATGTTTCTTAGAAAATGAAGCAGCAAAGTTCTTGGAAACGAATGAATGAGTTGCTCCGGTATCGAATAAAACTTGAGCAGTTTTTGAACAAATAGTGAGAATACCTTCCACAATTCCACCTTTAGTGGGTTCCATCTCTTGGAGAGCTTGCAGACGGCCTTGTTTCTTTACCGGACACTTCTCGTCTTTGGTGTCTTGTTCCTTCATCAGTGGGCAGTCTGGGATTCGATGCTCTCGGCTCTCACATCGAAGACAAGCTCCTAACTTTCTCCAGCATTCCTCGGTCTTATGACCAACTTTATCACAATACTTGCAAATCTCCTTTGATGATGTGGTGGTGGAGAATGGCCTGCCATTCTTCTGGAATTTCTTCGCCTTAGAGGGCTCCCCTCCCATGAAGAATCGCTTCTTGTTGAAGGATTGTTTGAATTTTCTCGGGCTTGTGACGGGTTCCTTCTTGTCTCTTCCTCGGATTCTCTCAGATAATTCGGTGGCGTCTTCCAGCAGTTGAGCACGCCGAACCATCTCCGAATAGACTTGGATGTCCATCGGGGCAAGTTGTGTGATATAATGGGGCCGAAGCCCGTTGAGGAATCTTCTCACCTTCATCTTTTTCGTACACACCAAGTGGGGTGCATACCTAGATAATCTGGAGAATTGGGCCTCATACTCGGCCACTTTCAAGCCCCGTTGTTTTAGAACGGTGAATTCCGTGGCTTTCTTTTCCTGGATATGATCGGAGAAGTACTTGTTGTTGAAATGCTCCGTGAATTCATCCCATGTGACATGGTATTCTGGCAGTGTTGCTTCTATGGATTCCCACTAGCATCGAGCGTCCCGCTCTAGTTGGAATACGGCAAGTAAAACCTTCTCTTCATCCGCGCATTGCATCACACGGAAGATTCGTTCCATCTCCTTTAGCCAATTCTCGGCATCCTCGGGGTCGTACGAACCCATTAACCTCGGTGGGTTCATGTTACGGAGACTTCGGTGGAGATCTCCCGCTCCACGATTTGCTCCGCCTTGGGCCACTTGCTATAGTGCCTGTGTGAGGCCTTGCACGGTGCGCTGCATCTCACACCATTGTTCTCTTTCCGCAGCCATGATCCTACAAAAGAGTTAAGTATGATAAAGATCAGATTTACTTGTAAGGTCGAAAGTCATTTTAGAACTTAACCCATGGCTCTATCCATCTCACCAGGTAAGGTATATCTATCCTTGAACTTGGGTTTTACCTATCCTTGGACTCAAGTTTTTACTTGGATTTCAATTTCTAACCATTTATTTTTTTTTGTTCCCTAGGTTTGAAAACCTAGGCTCTGATACCACGAAGACTGTCACGCCCCGAGCGCGGAAGATTACCCGGAAGCGTGACACGTCTATATAGATCGTGTCAATCATGTAAATATCAGAGTGCGCAAATAACTAAGCTTTAACTCAAAATTAATATAAATAGTACGAGCTGACAATTGTCACAACTAATCAAAGGATAAATACATATGTTCCCAGAGTCCAACGACTAGGCTTCAAATCTTAAGCAGTTCTAATCAAGTTGACTAATACAAATGACATAGATGAATTGATACAACTGACATAAGTGAACTAATACAATAACACAAAGGACATCACAATTAACATGACAATTGATGACTCCATTATATACTCATCACTCAGACTCATCCCCTTCCGTGTTCTGGCCAATATCCAAACTACCTGAAAAGGTTAGAAAAATAACTAGATGAGCGAATCGCTCAGTAGGAATTACATCTCAAGATTTAACATGCTTTAAGTGGTTTACAAGCTCGATTAATGTCAGTAAAGTTATGAATGTAGATGAGTAGATATCAAGGATTGTAAAAATCGACAAGAGCAGTGAAGGAATAATAAGTGAGAGTATAAGGATTCCAACTTCAATGCAGCAATAGCAAGAGATTCAAGCAAGTAATAACTGGAAGTTACGAAAATCTTTCCAAGAGAGTAAGAACTCATGTCAAGCAAGTAATAGAAAGTAATATAAATTCAAGCATGTAAAACTGGAATTGGTTATTTATCAATTTCATTCAAGTAAAACTTTACCCTTCTGCGGGTCTCAAGTCAAATCAATCAAGTAATATCACGAGAATGAGTGGAATGTCTAAAGCCTAGCAAGCAAGTACTTCGGTGCAATGCCAAACACCGTGGTCAATAAACTCCCATGGGCACAAGTACCTTCGGGTGCTCCTCCCAGGACCAGACCGGGCCCTATATGCACAGCATTAATCATGTCTGTCGACATCCACTCTCATTTATAGCCAATATGGAATTTCAAGGTTTGACCAGTATGATATATAAGGTAGAATTATGGAATGGAATCCAAGGGCACATTAATGGATGAACTAGGAGTGGAAACCAGTAACGTTTGATACACAGAAAAAAACTAGATAAGAGAGGTGCCTTATGGGCCACCTGACAATTTTAGAAACGACACCCTCATTATGGGATGCCCTTCCAGGGAATTATACAGGGTTTAGAGGAAGCTGTCAGGAGTTAAATATCACCTCTCAGGCTGCCATCTATCAGTGGAGATGGAAAAAGTGAAAGCCTAACGATCAGGTTAACGCAATGAGCCAGCTGTAGTTCATCGCGTCAACCCTACAGTTCATCGCGTCAACCTTGCGAACAGGCTGGGTCGACTCATCAGTTCATCGCGTCAACCCTGCGAACAGGCAGGGTCGACTCATCAGTTCATCGCGTCAACCCTGTGAACAGGCAGGGTCGACTCATCAGTTCATCACGTCAACCCTGTGAACAGGCAGGGTCGACTCATCAGTTCATCGCGTCAACCCTGCGAACAGGCTGGGTCGACTCATCAGTTCATCGCGTCAACCCTGTGAACTAGCAGGGTCGACTCATCAGTTCATTGCGTCAACCCTGTGAACTGGCAGGGTCGACTCATCAGTTCATCGCGTCAACCCTGTGAACTGGCAGGGTCGACTCATCAGTTCATCGCGTCAACCCTGTGAACTGGCAGGTGTGAGCAACGTCACGCGGTTTGGGGAAGAGCGGAGAAGACGCGGAGCGCGCGGGCTCCTCTGTTTTTTGGTGTTTGTTTGCTGCAACACAGAAATAAGAGAAGAGAGAGAAGGGGTCACCACGGGAGATTGCTCCGGCGGGGCGAGCGGGACAAGTGTGATATAGCAAGATATGGGGGTTAAACGGCCATAGCGGGAAGTGACTCGCCGCGGCCTCGGGGGGACGGGAATGGTGCAGAAATTAAATAACAAGAATTGAAACGGCCATTGGGGAAGTGACTCGCCGCGGCCTCGAGAATATGAGCAGATAATAAGATGACAGAATATAAAGAGAATACAAAGAGCGGGAATTTAAACGGCCATTGGGGAAGTGACTCGCTGCGACCTCGAGAACATAAACAGATAATAATATAACGTATAAGAACGTGAATTTAAACGGCCATTGGGGAAGTGACTCGCCGCGGCCTCGAAAATATGAGCAGAATATAACAGAATATAAAGAGAATATAAGAACGGAAATTTAAACGGCCATTGGGGAAGTGACTCGCCGCGGCCTCGAAAATAACATGTGATCGCCAGGGGCCGAAAGACCCCAAAATAAGAAAGTGATCGCGCCTACCTCAAGAGCGGGAGATGGCGGGTTGCTTCTTCCTCTCCCTCCGGCCGGCCGACGGAGAGGGCTTTCCTCGGCTACCCTTGCAGAACAACGACAAACAAATGACAAGTGGATTAGAAAGATGGAGGTGTAGTATTCAAATCCTTGCGATAAAAATAACGAAATGATGGCAAGACACACACCTGGTTGGTGTTATCTTTTAAACCCCTCTCGGACTCGAGTAGGAGGAAAATGAGATGATGGATGTAAGAAGTGTATAAGAAAAGGCGCCCTTATGAAGGGGGATAGGGGATGCAAGATGATGAATGCAAAAGAACTACGAAGAAAAGGAAAGAATTGGCTTATTGGATGTGCCGATGGTGAAATCCGGTGGAGCTCCGGCAGCGTGGGGACGACGTGGAAGCGCGGTGGATGAAGACGACCTTCCTCTCGCGAGCGTGAGCACCCGAGGAGCCGGCAGAACCTCCACCTACAAAAGAACCCACGGGTTAGAAAATGACTCCGTAGCCTCTGGGCTCCGGCAGCCTATCGGATCACTTCGAAGCTCCTCCAAAACTGAGGGGGTGGGCCTCTATTTATAGGGCTCCGGAGGGTGGAGGCGTCCAGGACCCTGGACACCTCCATCAGGGCCGAACTAATATTTTATTCTATTTTTTTTATTTTTTTGGAATATTTTTGTGGAGGCGTCCAAGGGCCCGGACGCCTCCAACAGGTCCACCGAAAACCGTCGACGGCCGCACGCGGTTTGGCACAACGCGTGGTTTTGTGAGCGGCGCCTCGTGATTCAGAAATGGGCGCGTCCAGGTGGCTGGACGTCTCTATAATTTGGATTTTTTCACACACGACAAACTGTCGTTCGGTGAGCGGCGCCCGTGAGAGAGTTGATGGAGGCGTCCAGGGGCCTGGACGCCTCCAAAATATATTATTTTTATTATTGTTTTGTCTTTTTATGCTAGGGCTGGCATTTTGATTTTTTTATATTTGTTTTTATGGAGGCGTCCAGGGTCCTGGACGCCTCCATTAATATATATATATATTTATTTATTTATTTGTTTTTTTATGCCAACTGGCATTTTACACATATTTTTTTATTTTTGTTTTTATGGAGGCGTCCAGGGGCCTGGACGCCTCCATTAATATATATATTTTTATTTGGTTTTGGGCCCTGAAAAAAATAAAATAAAATAAATTAAAAACATGGGGGCGTCTAGGGGCCTGGACGCCCCCATTAAGACTCACCCGGTTCCTCAGATCAGGCGTCGGCGGCCGCCCGGCAGACACCCTTCTTGATTCCGGAACCTCTTGGTGCGTCTGACTGGTGTTGATGCCGTCTGAATGCCATGACGAGACGATTACGGATGCCGAAAAAGGCAGAAGAAGACCCAAGAAAAGGAAGTACTCAAGTGATTCGAAATGCGTAAGCCGTCGCGGGGCGTCGTATAATAATATGAGACTTTCTCAGGAGACGTCAAGAATGGCGTGTCTACAGCTGCCCCGCCTTGGCGTCTGTTTTACAAGGGAGCGACACGTAGTGGAATGGTATCGAAGTGGAGTGAAATGAAGTGGGAGCGGACTGATAAGTTGATGCCAAGGTGTGATGAGACACGCTTTTGACGTTACTATTTGGAATCTTTCCTGAAGTTTCAATGAGGCGACCTTGAAGAAGGTCTTTCAAATATTGACGATTGCTTGGACGGAGATCAAATAAGGGAGGGTGAGATGTGCGCTCAGGCACGAAAAGGAGACCAACTTCTCGGTGTGAAAGTACCTGGGTCATAAACCGGAGGTTTCACCTTTGGGGAGCGGTTACCAGCCAATGTGGAAGTGCTGCGGCCAAGGTGGGTCAAACAAGGTCAAAAGCAAAGGAATATCTGAGGGTCTGTCCAAACAAGGGTCTCCTTTGGAAGAGCAACGTAGGGCCGTTTCAAGGAAACTCGGTATTTTATTCGGAGTGGAATATCTCATATTTGTAGGAATTGAAGCACAACGGCCTTCGCAATCGAATCACTTGAATGATTTTCCGCAATAAATCAAAATCCTATATGAATGCATGCTGTGTTTAAAGAAAAATTTAAAACAAACTAAAATAGAAAATAGCCAAGGATAATATTGTCAACTTGTTAAGAACGGGTCAGGATATCGATTCGGTGAGCCGCCACTGGGCTGGGGCCCGTTTATCCGCGCACCAACTCACTGAATGGAACCGTCGTCCCCATGCTACCACAAATTAACGGCCTATCCGTACAACCCAAATTATCCCGGGATCATCATCGTTTTTGTTGAAGGGGAACTCAAATCCCAGATTCGTTCGGACCGCAAGGTCCTTGACATGTTCTAATAGCGTAGGTATCATATACTACGATGCATGACATGGTGGGACCAACCATTGAAAGGTGGTACAGAAGATAGGACAAAGATGTCCATTAGTAAAACTTGCACAGGCCAGCATGGATTAATAACATCAGAAAGTAGCAGAATCATAGCAGAATCGCACCACAATGGGAAGGAGATCTAGCCAAAATCCCGACATTGACCGCTGATGTGACATGTTCTGTCTTGTAGCGATCTTCCCTTCCTATAAGAACTCCCCTTAGGCTAGTTCATTCAGATGCACTAAGGTGGGTTTTGGAAACTCAGGAGAGGAAGGAGAAGGGAATCTAGAGATTTCAGGATGGAAGGAGAGTCTTCCCGCGTTATGAAGAGGAGCAGGCCTAGCAGCGAGATCAGGCGACTCTCCGACCTCGAGGGTCATCTGAGTGGGACGATCATGTCGCATATGGTAAGCTGATTCATTTCAAATTTCCCATGTGAACCTTCTTCTTACTTCCTTCATTTCTTCTTTCTTTCTTCTTCCAGCCATATCCACTCTTCCCAGGCCCGAGGAAGTTTTCCAAACTGCCATGGCTTTCAAAGCTAACTTCCAACATCTCCATTGGCATGAGGGCCATACTCTCGAAGTGGCATCTACAGGGGCTCCTTATTCACGCCAAACATTACGAGAAGATTCGTATGGACTGGGTGGCTATGGGCGCGCTAGTGGAGATCTGGCATCCCCAGACCCACACTTTTATCTTCCCGACCTTCGAGGTGACCATCCTCCTCGAGGAGGTGGAACTTCTGCTCGGTTTGAAGAAATTCAAGAGTGATGGGAAGGTGAAGGCTATGCGGATGCTGACACGGGGGACTTCTGAAAGCGTCCTTGGAAGCTTCATGCCGCCCGACGCAGCCCGAAAGGTCCGTACTCAAAAGCGGATCGATCTCCAAAAGCTCGCGGAGTGGGTCATGGACGCCCTGAGAGGGTCACCAGACGATGACTATTTAGAGGGAATCATGAAGGGGTTCACTATCTGTCTGGCGGGTGCTCTCTTGTTTCCTCATACCGACAACATAGTGGAGGAGGATCAACTAAGTGCCATTCGCGGGATCTGGAGTGGAAAGAGGGTGGGACCCGCCGTCCTTGCCTATCTTTACAGCGGTCTTACTGCCTCGAGCATGGGTAAGCCTCCTTTTGGTTGCGCACTTGTCTTGAATTGCTGGCTTGATTTGCACTTCAAATTCGACCACCGCGAGGGAATGCCAACTGCTTCGAAGCTCTTCCAACAAAGCCCGCTTCACCACATAGCCGACGTGTTAGGCTTCAGTGGTACTGTAGTGAACCACGTTCCGTGGCTGAAGAAACGTGAAGACTGGCGGTCTCACTTCCGCACCGTGACACAAGGCTTCTTTACTTGCGCACCGGCATGTTTGCTTTCGCTAGATCTCCTCATGAGGCCTTCTCCCGAAGTTGATCTTCAACTGATCGGCGCGACCGAGTTCGTCCTTTATAATGCGCATCGGTGTGATGCGGAACGGGACTAAAAAGGACTGGACCTACTATGAAGACCAAGTGCGGCCAGCACTCACACGTGACAAGGCAAGCCGAGAGATCGACCTCCGTACTATTCCTCCGAAGAGAGGCGTCTCTCAACAAGAAACCCAAGTCCACGGCCGTCCCTATGAGGGAAACGAGTGGATCAAAGCGGCAAAGGGAGCCGACGCGCAACTATGGGAGTCTAGTCCGAGCTCGGTGCTCGACTAGGGCCACGGAATGGTGCTCTCAACTCGCAAAACCCACGGTGAATTGAATATGTAGCTAGGATCCTACACTCGCACGCTGCATAATCGAGAGCATACTAGCAAAGCAAATGCCAAGGGAAGGAACGTCGCACGTACCTCCACGCCTAGGCGTGGGGAAGGAACCCCGGCCGAGACCAACAACCCCGATACACGTAGAAGTAATAATACACAATTGACCCAAAATGCCCACTCCTCGCAGGGAGGTAACAGGCTACAAACAGAGGAGTCGGGGCTGCCGATGCACGGGCTGACGGGCAGCACTCGGTGAAGGGGTGGGCCGCGAGGAGGTCCCGGGTAGCTCTGCGAACTGCTGAAAGAACGTCCACCTCTGGAGGGGCTGAGGTGGCAGGAGTCCCCGGTACCTTGCTGTCGTGGGGTCGCTCCTCCGGAAAGAAGAAGGATGTCGCCGATCCTCGGGGAAGCCTCTGGAGTGCGTTCGGAAGGAGGGGACAGGTTGCTGGCCAACCTGCACAAGCCCGCCAAACAGCCCGGGGGCGACTCCGGTAAGCGCCCTTAATCACGTCCTGGACCTGCGAAATTCAGCGAGGGCGCTGGTGGGGATGTCCCACAGGCGCCCGTGGAAGGAGAACTGCAGTCGAGGCCGATGGTGACCGTGGCAATTCGTCAAACACCTGGCGTGCAGTCGGACTGCCTGTCTGCCCACACCGGTAGAGACCAGGAGAACAGTCGGTACGCAGGCTTCCGGACAGATTTAGGGATGGGGTTTTCTCTGGTGGGTAGCTTACAGGTAGGGCTAACAGATGACCAAGGTAGCGGGGGCGGTGCCTTGGAGGATTTGGGCGTGGGCGGGGTGGAAAGTGGGGGTCGCAGCCTGCACTTCAGGGCAGTCAGGTCTGTGAACCCGAGATGGGATATGAGGGCGTAGGGGTGCGGATGGAATTCTGACCAGGGGCGGCCACTGGAGATGGAGTGGTGTGTGTGGAGATAGCCCTCCAATTTTCAGGCCATTCCAGTAAGGGGAGGTGGTGGTCCCTTTGGAGGGTACTGCAGATCTGTCCCGCCGGGTTACTGTAGCGCCCAGAGGAGGACCGAAAGTAGCCACAAAGGGAAGTTTCAGCCCCAATGGAGTTTTGGGATGAAACCACCACGAATGGTTCGGGGACAGGGAGGGGAACAACTTATGTGAAGAGGTTGTGGTCGATCGGAGAAGGAACGGGGGTGCACACGGGTGTCCAAGGCGACTCTGATCACAGGCGAGTCTGTCCCGGGAGCAGCCTGCGCGACGAAAGTGTCTACAAAGACAACTTCCTCTGTGATTCGAGTTTTGGGACAAGGCCGGTGGGGTTGGAAGGGGGACTTGTAGGGGAAGAAAAGTCTAGAAGAAAGCCAGACGGTTTGCCCACAGAGAGGGTTCGTACCGACGTGATCTTTGGACCCCTAGCTTGCAGGCAGAGCAGGTGCATCCGAGATTGGATTGAACGCCACCGAGCTTGACGTCGTCTCGCCGCTTGGATCTCTCTCCGACATGGGATGAAGAGACTCGCTTCACAGCACGATCCTCACCTCACCAGGACCTCCTTCTCAAGGGAGTCGCACCCAGGAGTTGGAGATGGAGGAAGAAGAAGATGGGGGATAGGGGAAGAGAGGGGCGTCGCACCCCTTGGGGAAGGATGGAGAAGGTCGCCCTCTCCTTGGTGGTGGCTGCGCACAAGGTTTCTCACAAATTAATTCTTCATTATCTTTCAAAGGAAAAAATACAAGGTTTATATATGGGGAGGGGAGGTGCTAGGGTTGAAACCCTAGCCAAGAGGGAGGGGAGGGGGATGCGCCACATGGCATGGGGAAAGGGGGGGCGCAACAAGGCAAGGGGGGGGGAGGGCCGCACCCCTCTTCCTATAATCTAGGAGAGGGGCGGCTGCCACCTTCCAAGAGGAGGGAAAAGAGTTGGGGCGCCCAAAACCCTAACCCTAGGTGGGCTAAGCAAGGGAGTGGGTGGCCAGCCCATATGGGCCAGAGATTGAACCAAAAAAATGGCCCAATAGCCCTAACTCCTATCTAATAAGCATAAAATGGTCCAACTAAAGCCTAATTTGCTCCAAATGGCCTACAAAGGTCCACACAACTAATAAAAGTGTCCACGCAGGGACTAATCCAAGGCCCAACATGGCCTAAAGCATAAAATAACTAAAGATAGCTCTACTAGTCTGCCAAGTGGTCGCCGAGCCAAAGGGATGCCGGCATGCTCCGTGTGCTCCGTCGAGTGATGCGGCGCGTGTCCTCACCAATTCTCCCCGGGTGGGAAGAACTCGACCCCGTCGAGTAAGGGTCACGGTCGCTCAAGTAACGCTCCAGCAGGTCCGGGTCGATCCGCTCCAGCTCTCCACGTGTGATCCAGGTGTCGTCTGTCGCAGGGCGCCCTCTCCAACGCACTAGAAAGCGCTGGTAGGCTCCGCTCCTGGTCGTGGTCACCTGCTCATCCAGTATGCAATCTATATGCTCGCGTGTCTGTAAAGGGGCTGGAGGAGGTGGGCGCTCAGAAGGTGAAATGCTCTCAACAGGAGGGGTAGGCCCAAAAAGCTCACTGGGAATCACCGCGGGATCCCGATATGCCACCAGATCTGAGACATTGAACGTCGAACTGATCCCATAGTCGTCTGGCAGCTCAATCTCATACGCATTCGACCCTATTCGCTTCAGAACTCGGAAGGGTCCTGCACCGCGGTCCTGGAGTTTCTTCACGGCCCCCGAAGGGAACCGTTCAGGTCTAACCCTGATCATGACGTACTCTCCCACTTGGAACTCACGGGTGCGTCGATGCGCATCAGCTAGATCCTTATAACGTGCGTTGCTGGCCTCGAGGGGGTGATGATGATGTAGACTCCGAACTAGCTGTGTTGACTCATACCTATGTGAATGCAGTGGTGGTCCTGGACATCCAAACACAGACCTAGCATGCCTATGACTCCTACATGATTGGACAACACGGGGAGGACCAGGACAACCAAAGTTGTATCTATCATGCATGGGTGTCCTACGGAATGTGGTAGACTCATGGGGACTAAATTGCCCAAACTCACTCATGACATTCCCTATATGAGACAAACCCCTATATGATGGTGGACATGAAGAAACATGGGGAAGAGACATGTGTCCCTGGCCTCCTAAGCTCGGGCATCTGGATGCCGGTAAGGTGAGGTGTTGACTAGAAGGCCTAGGTGGTGTATGATAGTGGACCTCCTCGACAAGGTGGGGAAAAGAATATGGGTCGAGAGGCTCACTAGGGAGGGGATCGAAAGGGTCAAAGAAATGATGACCCCTCCCGACAGGTCCCTTCACTATACTTGCCCATGTGCGACATTCGCCCAGGTGCAGATAATCACCTTCAGGCACTCTCATGTATGGGGCAAGAGGCTCATGAGGAAGGCAAGGAAGGCAAGGTTCCTCCCTCGGGACCGTGAAACCATAAGCGGGGACAAAATCAACCTCCATGGGTATGGGAAATAATAAAAGGACCTCGGATGTGATATGTCCTATGGTGTAGACCGAGGTAATAGACCCCAAAGCAGGGAGTGTAAAGCTATGACTATAGGGTTGGTCAGACCCTAAGGTCAACATATAAGTCAACTCCCATTGATAATCTAAACTCCTAAGGAAGTCCTTCACATTTTCAAGAAAGCAGAAGGACCGAAAAGTGGTGTGAAAGGAGTTAAGGGGTATTATTGGGAGGGCTGGTCCCATGGGTGTATAGCAAGGAATGGAGACATCTAGAAGTGGACCCTCCCTTAGCCAGCTAGCTAAAGACTCTCCAATGACCAGTTCACCCTCGGAAGGTAAGAATGTCTCTATATGAGGGTCTAAGGGTGAAGCCTCTCTCTCGGGAGTGGAAACGGAGTCCTCTATGATGTGGAGGGGATCACTCCCTAACTCCTCAACCTCAGTTAGGTACTCCTCAATCAACTCCTGTTCAGCCTCGTAACTCACTGGAACAAACCCAGGTGATGACATGGAGGTGGTCGGCGTAACGCCGTCATGGAAGACAAACTCACCGGGAAGGTGAGATGGGTGTAAGGTGCAGGTCCTCCTATCCAGGTCGATGGTCGCACTTCTTTCCTCCAACCAAGTTCGCCCTAAAATGATGCATGGACCAGCAAGTGTGCTGATCTTGCACCAAGCGCCATCGAAATATTTAACGGGGCCAAACCACCGTTGAAACTCGATAAAAGCTAAACCATCACGGAGAACAATCTCCCCAGTCTTAGAGAGTGACTCAACAATGTCTTGTGAGACACAGTTAGACGACACCCTACTGATGAAGTCGATCTCCGTATGCATCCCATTAGGTAGGATGGCAGTGGACATGACAGGGCGCTGGAATGACTCGGTCATCGGTATAGGGATCGGGTCTCCCGACGACTGAGTGGTAGGGGCGACACTTAGGGGTCGTACCATAAGAGCATCGAATCGGGCCAATAGGGATGACTCACTGACATGTGGGCTCGAGGAACCACCATGGGGTTGGCGCGGAGCTGGACATGCAAGACTCAACGAGACAAGGACAAAACTCTAACTAGACACAAACCTAACATTACAATGCAATGGTGGGTTACCTAGATGAACTAAGAGACTCAATGCAACCTAGATAACTCTAAGGCCTCAATTGCACCCTAGACAACCTAAAGACTCGAATGACCTAAGACCCCAATTTGTTAGAACAAACTGGTTCCCTAAGCTCTGATACCAAATTTGATGCGGAACGGGACTAAAAAGGACTTGGACCTACTATGAAGACCAAGTGCGGCCAGCACTCACACGTGACAAGGCAAGCCGAGAGATCGACCTCCGTACTATTCCTCCGAAGAGAGGCGTCTCTCAACAAGAAACCCAAGTCCACGGCCGTCCCTATGAGGGAAACGAGTGGATCAAAGCGGCAAAGGGAGCCGACGCGCAACTATGGGAGTCTAGTCCGAGCTCGGTGCTCGACTAGGGCCACGGAATGGTGCTCTCAACTCGCAAAACCCACGGTGAATTGAATATGTAGCTAGGATCCTACACTCGCACGCGGCATAATCGAGAGCATACTAGCAAAGCAAATGCCAAGGGAAGGAACGTCGCACGTACCTCCACGCCTAGGCGTGGGGAAGGAACCCCGGCCGAGACCAACAACCCCGATACACGTAGAAGTAATAATACACAATTGACCCAAAATGCCCACTCCTCGCAGGGAGGTAACAGGCTACAAACAGAGGAGTCGGGGCTGCCGATGCACGGGCTGACGGGCAGCACTCGGTGAAGGGGTGGGCCGCGAGGAGGTCCCGGGTAGCTCTGCGAACTGCTGAAAGAACGTCCACCTCTGGAGGGGCTGAGGTGGCAGGAGTCCCCGGTACCTTGCTGTCGTGGGGTCGCTCCTCCGGAAGAAGAAGGATGTCGCCGATCCTCGGGGAAGCCTCTGGAGTGCGTTCGGAAGGAGGGGACAGGTTGCTGGCCAACCTGCACAAGCCCGCCAAACAGCCCGGGGGCGACTCCGGTAAGCGCCCTTAATCACGTCCTGGACCTGCGAAATTCAGCGAGGGCGCTGGTGGGGATGTCCCACAGGCGCCCGTGGAAGGAGAACTGCAGTCGAGGCCGATGGTGACCGTGGCAATTCGTCAAACACCTGGCGTGCAGTCGGACTGCCTGTCTGCCCACACCGGTAGAGACCAGGAGAACAGTCGGTACGCAGGCTTCCGGACAGATTTAGGGATGGGGTTTTCTCTGGTGGGTAGCTTACAGGTAGGGCTAACAGATGACCAAGGTAGCGGGGGCGGTGCCTTGGAGGATTTGGGCGTGGGCGGGGTGGAAAGTGGGGGTCGCAGCCTGCACTTCAGGGCAGTCAGGTCTGTGAACCCGAGATGGGATATGAGGGCGTAGGGGTGCGGATGGAATTCTGACCAGGGGCGGCCACTGGAGATGGAGTGGTGTGTGTGGAGATAGCCCTCCAATTTTCAGGCCATTCCAGTAAGGGGAGGTGGTGGTCCCTTTGGAGGGTACTGCAGATCTGTCCCGCCGGGTTACTGTAGCGCCCAGAGGAGGACCGAAAGTAGCCACAAAGGGAAGTTTCAGCCCCAATGGAGTTTTGGGATGAAACCACCACGAATGGTTCGGGGACAGGGAGGGGAACAACTTATGTGAAGAGGTTGTGGTCGATCGGAGAAGGAACGGGGGTGCACACGGGTGTCCAAGGCGACTCTGATCACAGGCGAGTCTGTCCCGGGAGCAGCCTGCGCGACGAAAGTGTCTACAAAGACAACTTCCTCTGTGATTCGAGTTTTGGGACAAGGCCGGTGGGGTTGGAAGGGGGACTTGTAGGGGAAGAAAAGTCTAGAAGAAAGCCAGACGGTTTGCCCACAGAGAGGGTTCGTACCGACGTGATCTTTGGACCCCTAGCTTGCAGGCAGAGCAGGTGCATCCGAGATTGGATTGAACGCCACCGAGCTTGACGTCGTCTCGCCGCTTGGATCTCTCTCCGACATGGGATGAAGAGACTCGCTTCACAGCACGATCCTCACCTCACCAGGACCTCCTTCTCAAGGGAGTCGCACCCAGGAGTTGGAGATGGAGGAAGAAGAAGATGGGGGATAGGGGAAGAGAGGGGCGTCGCACCCCTTGGGGAAGGATGGAGAAGGTCGCCCTCTCCTTGGTGGTGGCTGCGCACAAGGTTTCTCACAAATTAATTCTTCATTATCTTTCAAAGGAAAAAATACAAGGTTTATATATGGGGAGGGGAGGTGCTAGGGTTGAAACCCTAGCCAAGAGGGAGGGGAGGGGGATGCGCCACATGGCATGGGGAAAGGGGGGGCGCAACAAGGCAAGGGGGGGGGGAGGGCCGCACCCCTCTTCCTATAATCTAGGAGAGGGGCGGCTGCCACCTTCCAAGAGGAGGGAAAAGAGTTGGGGCGCCCAAAACCCTAACCCTAGGTGGGCTAAGCAAGGGAGTGGGTGGCCAGCCCATATGGGCCAGAGATTGAACCAAAAAAATGGCCCAATAGCCCTATCTCCTATCTAATAAGCATAAAATGGTCCAACTAAAGCCTAATTTGCTCCAAATGGCCTACAAAGGTCCACACAACTAATAAAAGTGTCCACGCAGGGACTAATCCAAGGCCCAACATGGCCTAAAGCATAAAATAACTAAAGATAGCTCTACTAGTCTGCCAAGTGGTCGCCGAGCCAAAGGGATGCCGGCATGCTCCGTGTGCTCCGTCGAGTGATGCGGCGCGTGTCCTCACCAATTCTCCCCGGGTGGGAAGAACTCGACCCCGTCGAGTAAGGGTCACGGTCGCTCAAGTAACGCTCCAGCAGGTCCGGGTCGATCCGCTCCAGCTCTCCACGTGTGATCCAGGTGTCGTCTGTCGCAGGGCGCCCTCTCCAACGCACTAGAAAGCGCTGGTAGGCTCCGCTCCTGGTCGTGGTCACCTGCTCATCCAGTATGCAATCTATATGCTCGCGTGTCTGTAAAGGGGCTGGAGGAGGTGGGCGCTCAGAAGGTGAAATGCTCTCAACAGGAGGGGTAGGCCCAAAAAGCTCGCTGGGAATCACCGCGGGATCCCGATATGCCACCAGATCAGAGACATTGAACGTCGAGCTGATCCCATAGTCGTCTGGCAGCTCAATCTCATACGCATTCGACCCTACTCGCTTCAGAACTCGGAAGGGTCCTGCACCGCGGTCCTGGAGTTTCTTCACGGCCCCCGAAGGGAACCGTTCAGGTCTAACCCTGATCATGACGTACTCTCCCACTTGGAACTCACGGGTGCGTCGATGCGCATCAGCTAGATCCTTATAACGTGCGTTGCTGGCCTCGAGGGTGGTGATGATGTAGACTCCGAACTAGCTGTGTTGACTCATACCTATGTGAATGCAGTGGTGGTCCTGGACATCCAAACACAGACCTAGCATGCCTATGACTCCTACATGATTGGACAACACGGGGAGGACCAGGACAACCAAAGTTGTATCTATCATGCATGGGTGTCCTACGGAATGTGGTAGACTCATGGGGACTAAATTGCCCAAACTCACTCATGACATTCCCTATATGAGACAAACCCCTATATGATGGTGGACATGCAGAAACATGGGGAAGAGACATGTGTCCCTGGCCTCCTAAGCTCGGGCATCTGGATGCCGGTAAGGTGAGGTGTTGACTAGAAGGCCTAGGTGGTGTATGATAGTGGACCTCCTCGACAAGGTGGGGAAAAGAATATGGGTCGAGAGGCTCACTAGGGAGGGGATCGAAAGGGTCAAAGAAATGATGACCCCTCCCGACAGGTCCCTTCACTATACTTGCCCATGTGCGACATTCGCCCAGGTGCAGATAATCACCTTCAGGCACTCTCATGTATGGGGCAAGGGGCTCATGAGGAAGGCAAGGAAGGCAAGGTTCCTCCCTCGGGACCGTGAAACCATAAGCGGGGACAAAATCAACCTCCATGGGTATGGGAAATAATAAAAGGACCTCGGATGTGATATGTCCTATGGTGTAGACCGAGGTAATAGACCCCAAAGCAGGGAGTGTAAAGCTATGACTATAGGGTTGGTCAGACCCTAAGGTCAACATATAAGTCAACTCCCATTGATAATCTAAACTCCTAAGGAAGTCCTTCACATTTTCAAGAAAGCAGAAGGACCGAAAAGTGGTGTGAAAGGAGTTAAGGGGTATTATTGGGAGGGCTGGTCCCATGGGTGTATAGCAAGGAATGGAGACATCTAGAAGTGGACCCTCCCTTAGCCAGCTAGCTAAAGACTCTCCAATGACCAGTTCACCCTCGGAAGGTAAGAATGTCTCTATATGAGGGTCTAAGGGTGAAGCCTCTCTCTCGGGAGGGGAAACGGAGTCCTCTATGATGTGGAGGGGATCACTCCCTAACTCCTCAACCTCAGTTAGGTACTCCTCAATCAACTCCTGTTCAGCCTCGTAACTCACTGGAACAAACCCAGGTGATGACATGGAGGTGGTCGGCGTAACGCCGTCATGGAAGACAAACTCACCGGGAAGGTGAGATGGGTGTAAGGTGCAGGTCCTCCTATCCAGGTCGATGGTCGCACTTCTTTCCTCCAACCAAGTTCGCCCTAAAATGATGCATGGACCAGCAAGTGTGCTGATCTTGCACCAAGCGCCATCGAAATATTTAACGGGGCCAAACCACCGTTGAAACTCGATAAAAGCTAAACCATCACGGAGAACAATCTCCCCAGTCTTAGAGAGTGACTCAACAATGTCTTGTGAGACACAGTTAGACGACACCCTACTGATGAAGTCGATCTCCGTATGCATCCCATTAGGTAGGATGGCAGTGGACATGACAGGGCGCTGGAATGACTCGGTCATCGGTATAGGGATCGGGTCTCCCGACGACTGAGTGGTAGGGGCGACACTTAGGGGTCGTACCATAAGAGCATCGAATCGGGCCAATAGGGATGACTACTGCATGTGGCTCGAGGAACCACCATGGGGTTGGCGCGGAGCTGGACATGCAAGACTCAACGAGACAAGGACAAAACTCTAACTAGACACAAACCTAACATTACAATGCAATGGTGGGTTACCTAGATGAACTAAGAGACTCAATGCAACCTAGATAACTCTAAGGCCTCAATTGCACCCTAGACAACCTAAAGACTCGAATGACCTAAGACCCCAATTTGTTAGAACAAACTGGTTCCCTAAGCTCTGATACCAAATTTGATGCGGAACGGGACTAAAAAGGACTGGACCTACTATGAAGACCAAGTGCGGCCAGCACTCACACGTGACAAGGCAAGCCGAGAGATCGACCTCCGTACTATTCCTCCGAAGAGAGGCGTCTCTCAACAAGAAACCCAAGTCCACGGCCGTCCCTATGAGGGAAACGAGTGGATCAAAGCGGCAAAGGGAGCCGACGCGCAACTATGGGAGTCTAGTCCGAGCTCGGTGCTCGACTAGGGCCACGGAATGGCGCTCTCAACTCGCAAAACCCACGGTGAATTGAATATGTAGCTAGGATCCTACACTCGCACGCTGCATAATCGAGAGCATACTAGCAAAGCAAATGCCAAGGGAAGGAACGTCGCACGTACCTCCACGCCTAGGCGTGGGGAAGGAACCCCGGCCGAGACCAACAACCCCGATACACGTAGAAGTAATAATACACAATTGACCCAAAATGCCCACTCCTCGCAGGGAGGTAACAGGCTACAAACAGAGGAGTCGGGGCTGCCGATGCACGGGCTGACGGGCAGCACTCGGTGAAGGGGTGGGCCGCGAGGAGGTCCCGGGTAGCTCTGCGAGCTGCTGAAAGAACGTCCACCTCTGGAGGGGCTGAGGTGGCAGGAGTCCCCGGTACCTTGCTGTCGTGGGGTCGCTCCTCCGGAAAGAAGAAGGATGTCGCCGATCCTCGGGGAAGCCTCTGGAGTGCGTTCGGAAGGAGGGGACAGGTTGCTGGCCAACCTGCACAAGCCCGCCAAACAGCCCGGGGGCGACTCCGGTAAGCGCCCTTAATCACGTCCTGGACCTGCGAAATTCAGCGAGGGCGCTGGTGGGGATGTCCCACAGGCGCCCGTGGAAGGAGAACTGCAGTCGAGGCCGATGGTGACCGTGGCAATTCGTCAAACACCTGGCGTGCAGTCGGACTGCCTGTCTGCCCACACCGGTAGAGACCAGGAGAACAGTCGGTACGCAGGCTTCCGGACAGATTTAGGGATGGGGTTTTCTCTGGTGGGTAGCTTACAGGTAGGGCTAACAGATGACCAAGGTAGCGGGGGCGGTGCCTTGGAGGATTTGGGCGTGGGCGGGGTGGAAAGTGGGGGTCGCAGCCTGCACTTCAGGGCAGTCAGGTCTGTGAACCCGAGATGGGATATGAGGGCGTAGGGGTGCGGATGGAATTCTGACCAGGGGCGGCCACTGGAGATGGAGTGGTGTGTGTGGAGATAGCCCTCCAATTTTCAGGCCATTCCAGTAAGGGGAGGTGGTGGTCCCTTTGGAGGGTACTGCAGATCTGTCCCGCCGGGTTACTGTAGCGCCCAGAGGAGGACCGAAAGTAGCCACAAAGGGAAGTTTCAGCCCCAATGGAGTTTTGGGATGAAACCACCACGAATGGTTCGGGGACAGGGAGGGGAACAACTTATGTGAAGAGGTTGTGGTCGATCGGAGAAGGAACGGGGGTGCACACGGGTGTCCAAGGCGACTCTGATCACAGGCGAGTCTGTCCCGGGAGCAGCCTGCGCGACGAAAGTGTCTACAAAGACAACTTCCTCTGTGATTCGAGTTTTGGGACAAGGCCGGTGGGGTTGGAAGGGGGACTTGTAGGGGAAGAAAAGTCTAGAAGAAAGCCAGACGGTTTGCCCACAGAGAGGGTTCGTACCGACGTGATCTTTGGACCCCTAGCTTGCAGGCAGAGCAGGTGCATCCGAGATTGGATTGAACGCCACCGAGCTTGACGTCGTCTCGCCGCTTGGATCTCTCTCCGACATGGGATGAAGAGACTCGCTTCACAGCACGATCCTCACCTCACCAGGACCTCCTTCTCAAGGGAGTCGCACCCAGGAGTTGGAGATGGAGGAAGAAGAAGATGGGGGATAGGGGAAGAGAGGGGCGTCGCACCCCTTGGGGAAGGATGGAGAAGGTCGCCCTCTCCTTGGTGGTGGCTGCGCACAAGGTTTCTCACAAATTAATTCTTCATTATCTTTCAAAGGAAAAAATACAAGGTTTATATATGGGGAGGGGAGGTGCTAGGGTTGAAACCCTAGCCAAGAGGGAGGGGAGGGGGATGCGCCACATGGCATGGGGAAAGGGGGGGCGCAACAAGGCAAGGGGGGGGGAGGGCCGCACCCCTCTTCCTATAATCTAGGAGAGGGGCGGCTGCCACCTTCCAAGAGGAGGGAAAAGAGTTGGGGCGCCCAAAACCCTAACCCTAGGTGGGCTAAGCAAGGGAGTGGGTGGCCAGCCCATATGGGCCAGAGATTGAACCAAAAAAATGGCCCAATAGCCCTAACTCCTATCTAATAAGCATAAAATGGTCCAACTAAAGCCTAATTTGCTCCAAATGGCCTACAAAGGTCCACACAACTAATAAAAGTGTCCACGCAGGGACTAATCCAAGGCCCAACATGGCCTAAAGCATAAAATAACTAAAGATAGCTCTACTAGTCTGCCAAGTGGTCGCCGAGCCAAAGGGATGCCGGCATGCTCCGTGTGCTCCGTCGAGTGATGCGGCGCGTGTCCTCACCACGGTGCTGCCTCCAGATTGGCATCCCACGCCATTCGTTCCCGCCACCGACTGGCATCGTTCCTTTGAAGAAAAGGGAGTTGGGCACTGAAGCAGACGCGAAGGAAGCGAAGGCCATTAAAGCTCCCTGGAAGACAAGTGTTGCGGGAAAGGCCTTAGCGCACGTGGTGGAAGAATGTGAGCCGTGGAGGGCTTATGTAACCGAACTGGGGAAGTTAAGACCTAAGGCGCCTAAACCCCCGATGTAGCTCATTCTACTTTCTGATGGAATAAAATCTGGCATTTGGCAGTTTTGGACCAGTTCCCTTAATTATTATTATCTTTTTTTGTGATTTATCTTTTTCTTTGTGTTTTTTTTGTTTGGATTATATACATACTCTTATCTTTTTTACTTTTATTATATATATATACTTTTTTTTTTGAAAATTTTTTATTATGGGGGCGTCCAGGGGACTGGACGCCCCTAATTTTATATTTTTGATTTTTTATGTTTTTTTGTCTTGGGGGCGTCCAGGGGCCTGGACGCCCCTAATTTTTTATTTTTGATTTTTTTTTAAATTTTTTTGATTTGGGGGCGTCCAGGGTTCTGGACGCCCCAACTTTTTATTTATTTATTTTTATTATTATTTTTGTTTTGGGGGCATCCAGGCGCCTGGACGCCCCTAAATTTTTGAATTTTGAAAAAAAATAAAAAAGGTGGGGGCGTCCAGGCGCCTAGACGCCCCAATAACAGTGGATCTTATATATATTGGGGGGGCCTCACCCCCTGCTCATTTGTACTGTTCATTCTGACGACCCAGTCACCCCAGACGACCCATTCTTAGTCCCAATGGAGTGAGGAGGATCGAGCCAGGGTCCAGAGAAGCGGAAACGACGGGCTCGTCGTCCGAGGAGGCTGAGGGATGATGCCGAGGAGGCTGCTACGGCGGAGGAGATTGCCGCGGGTGAGGAGGCTCTTCCTTTGGCCTTGGAGGCTGCAGTGGACGCTGGCGACGCGTCAGAGGACGAGCACGATCCGGTAAGCCCCTTAGACCTCCATTCTATTGGTTCACTGGGTTAAAAGGGCGGACGAGAGGCTGTGTGAAGAACGCCGGGTGTGAGGGAAGGAGGCGTCCAGGGGCCTGGACGCCTCCACATTTTCTTTTTTGTTCCTTTTTTTTAATTTATTTATTTTTTGTAAATAATAAAAAAAGAATTAAAAAAAGGAGGCGTCCAGGCCATGGGACGGCTCCATGATAATATATATATATTTTTTATTTATTTTTGTTTTTGTTTTTTGGGTTTTTCTAAAATTAAAAAAAAGAAAATGAAATGGAGGCGTCCAAGGTGTTGGACGCCTCCAAAAAAAACATAAATATTTTTAAAAATAAAAATAAAATAAGATGAATAAGTAGTATATACAGTGTTATTGTTTAATATTATTCATGATGCTGATGTATTTTTTATTGGTTTTGTGGTGTGCAGGGTGTGATGAAATGACGGATCAGCTGGTCCCTAGTGGTGGCAGCATACCGTGGGCTGCCGGACTTCCAGAGGGCGCGTGTGGATGCCATGGGCTTTGGAGCTTTCCTTAGGATCGAGCCCTTCCGGCTCGACCTTCCTCTTATCCAGGCATTGAGGGAGCGGTGGCACACGCCGAGCCGGGCGTTTCTGATGCCCTGGGGGCACATGGTGCCGACACTCGAGGACGTGGCTCGGATCACCGGGCTACGGGTTGACGGAGAGGCGGTGAGCGGGGTCACCTACCCCGACTATCGAGAGAGTGCCCTGGACCTGCTGTGGTTAGAGACGAGCGTGACTGATAGAGACAGCAGGGTAGTTGGCCGAGTGGAGATCATGGAGGCGCTCGGATTCGTCGACCCGCGCCAGCGGGTCAGCGAGACTGGAGCGGAGTTTCTGGCACGACTGGAGGGAGATGCCCGTGCAGCTTTCACCCAGGATCCGAGCGAGAGGGAGCTGGTGGATCTAGACCTTCGGAGGTTTCTTTTCTTCTTCCTGGGCCGCCTTCTGCTGGGGACGAAGGGCGACGACATCCATTGCCGCTTCCTCGGGATTCTGGCCGATCTTGACAGAGTGGGGCACTACGCGTGGGGAGCGGCTCTGCTTGGCCATTTGATTGCTGATCTCTCCCAGACTTCGGAGAAGGAGACGACAGTCAGTGGCTTCACACCTTTTCTCCAGGTAAACATTTTATTTATGCATTCCCACAGTTGAATATGCAATTATTGTACTAATGCTGTATGCTGGATGCAGGTGTGGAGCTATTACTATTTCCCGATAGGGAGGGCTAGGCATGGGAACAGGAGGGCCGTGCCTCTGGCGCGGCGGTGGAGGCCGATCGTGGTTGCAGCACCCCACGGCTACTAGCTGGCGTCGCTTCGTCGGGAGCTGAGCGAGTATCCCGAGGCCATGGTATGATGCGTATGATTTTTTTATGTTTATGCATGTGACTGAATGGTAACTAACATGATGTGTGTATGGTGATGCAGGTGGTGTGGAGACCCTACCTGGGCATGGGCGATGCTGGCCAGCCTTGGGTTGTAGCGGGTCTTCCTCGTTTCAGGCGGGACGTGTGGGTCCATTGCCTGAACGAGATCGAGCCGCTTCGGCTGAGGCTGGTTATGAGGACGTTAGGGCTAGCCCAGGAGTGGGTTGATGTAGAAGAGCCGGCCCGCATTGGGCGGAAGACCAAGGGGAAGGCGAAGGTTGTGGACTGGCGTACGCGCTTCCCAGCATAGTACTAGGACTGGCAGCAGGGCGGGGTCCCAGTGGTGTCCCATGTACAGGACAGTATTGATTACCTTAGACGGTACCGGGCTACGTATGGGGACCGCCTCTTCCTTGGTGGTATGGCAGGGGTAAGTGAAATGAGAATGCTTTACTCTTTTATATGTATATGCATGTAACACTAACTTATGTACAATGTAGGATGCTCGTGATAACATGATCGCCGACCTGCGGGCCCAGTTGGCGGACGCCAGGCGGCAGTTGGTGGCCATCCGACAGGAGTTGGAGATCCTGGTGAGTTTATGCGATGCATTTTTTTGTGACCTGGATTTTTTTGATACTTGGCCTCTAACTGTCGTTCGCTCTGTGTTTCAGCGGGCCCACCAGACAGCGGCAGCTGGGATGGCTGGTGGAGCGGGTTCCAGTTCGCGGGGCCCTCCTCCGGAGGTTTCTGCCCTCCAGGAGCAGCTGGCGTATGCGGTGGCTCGGGCTGAGGAGGCCGAGCGTGACCGCGAGGCTCGAGTGAGCGTTTGCCTGACCTCGACTCTCCTTCTGGCTGCCCTCCTTCTATCACTATTCTCTTACGGTGCACACGTGCTTTGACAGGTGGCCGAGATCCGAGAGGCCCTGGCGCGTGCTGTTCGTGCCGAGCAGGGGCGCGACGCTCGGGTGGCAGAGCGTGACGCCCGGATTGCGGAGCTGGAGGAGGAGCGTCGACGGGAGGCTGAGGAGCTCCCTCGTGACGTGCTGGATCTGCGGATCGCCCTCGAGCTGTCAAGGAGGGAGGCGATGAGGGAGAGAGAGGAGAGGGAGAGGGATAGGGAGACCGTGGAGAGAGAGAGGGAGAGGGATAGGGAGGAGCGACAGCGGGATCAGACCGAGAGGAGGGCTTTGGAGACCCAGCTGCTGGAGCTCCGATTGAGTCTTGGCACGGCGGAGGGGAGGCTTCGGGAGAGTGAGGAGCGGTACCAGAGGGCGAAGGAACGCGGGGCGCGACTTCGTCAGTCTGGTTCTTTTTCCATGGCAGCTATCTGGTTTCTTCGGCCGAGGAGCGTCATCGTGCCTTTGAGGCTGGAGTGCCACCGCAGGGCGAGGCGAGCATGGCTTCTCAGGGTTCGCAGAGGCCCCCTAGGGATCCCCGACAGAGGAGGGAGGAGAGAGATGACCAGGAGGGTGATGGTGAGAGTTAGTGAGTTGCTTGTACACGTCACCCTTCTCACTATATGATGTACTTTTGGCTATTATATGAAATGAAAATAGCTTTCTTGTGTTGTGTGTACTTTTCTCTCTCCCACACTTTCTTCTTTGCACTGAGTTGTCCTTCGAGGCACGCTCCACGAGACCTTGCCCTGAACAGTGAGGAACTACGCTTTGCACGGGGGGATTCTGTTTCCTTTCTCCCCCTTTTGGGCGCGTCCAGGCGCGAGGACGCGTCTTAATCCTTGAATTCAAATTTAAAGCGTCGGGTGGCCTTTCTTCTCCCGTGCCTTACCTGCAAACGAGCCCGCCTTCCGCCGAAACTCGCTTGCCCCTTTTTCGTCTTCCTCCTCTTTTGATTGATGGAGTTCGGTGGGCCCGATCATGGTGAAGGTGGAGAGGGACGAGGAACTCCTCGCTCGAGGAGGGACGCGCCAGAGCACGGAACGGCGTCTATGGAGGAGGAAGGGCCGCTTCGGGCCCCCGAGGGACCCGAGGGGCCCGATGTCACGGAGGGAGGTGAACACGGTCTGGTAGGTGCTTGGTTTTCCCTCTCTTTGATCCATTTTGAGTTTTGAAGCAAGCCGTGTGAGGGGGGATAGGGTTCGGCGAGTGTTGCACTTAAATGATGGATGCGTCCTAAACAAGGGACGCGTTCTTTTTGACTGATGTGGGACCCTTTTCTTGGTGCAGGACATGGCGAGGACCCTGGGCCTGGCCGATGAGTGGGCGAGTGCGGACGAGCCGAGCTGCGTCAGGAGGGAGAGTCGCGGCAAGGCGAGGCTCGAGGACTAGCACGTACGTCTCCCTGGACAGCAAGGGAGTGTATTGGTGCAGGACAGCGCCGACTTCCTGCGGCGGCAGAGAGAGAGTTATGCGGGGCTTCCCCAAGTTGGGGACACGCGTGGGGTCGGCGGCTCACGCGCCCAACTATCAGAGGCTAGGCGGCAGCTGGCCGTCGCTCAGCATGAGCTGTCGCTTCTGGTAAGTTACGTGCCGTACTTTTATCTTCAGATTTTGGAGTTTCACTGACGGCCGTTGTTTATTTTGTTCCAGCGTGCCTAGCAGACAGCGACGGCGGGGATGATTGGTGGCGCATCTTCCAGCTCCTCGGCCCCTTTTCTGGAGATTGCCTCCCTCCGGGAGCAACTTGCCGGTGCGATGGCTCGGGCGACCCGGGCGGAAGAGGAGCGTGATGCCTGGGTGGCGACTATAACGAAGCTGCGGCATCGTGGTGAGGAGAGACCTTCTCCAGACATCCTGGAGTTAAGGGTTCTTCTGCAGATGATGAGGAGAGAGGCAGAGAGAGAGAAAGCCGAGAGAAGGTCCGAGCGACAGCGGGATCAGACCGAGAGGAGGGCCTTGGAGGCCCAAGTGAGGGAGCTCCAGCTGGGCCTTCAGGCCGTCGTGCAGAGGCTAGGAGGGATGGAGACGCGCTACGAGAGAGCGCGAGAGTTCGGGGAGCGACTCCGTCAGTCCGGTCGCTTTGTCGCTAGTGGCTTCTTCGCCACGCCAGGGGAGGAGCAGCGAGTCACTGCTGCGGAGCAGGCGCCAAGAGGTGAGGCAGGTGCTGCTGCACGAGGATCCCGGAGACTTCTGAGGGACCCTCACCTCGGGGGAGAGGAGAGGGACGCCTAGAGGGACGAGCATGGAAATAATGGCAAGAGCTGGCGAGCTAGTGGACCCGCCACCTCTCTATGATTGTAGTGTTTGTGACAGCTCATGTGGAATTATGAATGGAATGATTTGATTTTCTACTGCTTGTTTGTTCTCTTGTGCGTTCCTTCTTCCCTACACTTCTTCTCCTTTGCACTGTTCCCATGTGATGGGTCTGTCGAGACTCCGCCCCGAGCGGAGAATCGCGTCTTGTTGCGACCATTTCCACAGGAATCTATCATCGGAGTTAATAATGACGGCCCTAGTCCCTTTTCCCGAAAGTTGTGTCAAATTTTGCGGGCGTCCTCCAAAATATGATAGGGTATCCCTAGACAACATAGGGTGCTAGTCGTCATATTCTTCGTCCAATCAATCACCATGTGCGAGCGGTGAAGTGACACACGGGACAGCATGGTAGGTGCCTCATCGCGAGGGCTACCATTAACAGGTGATGGAGGCAATCTTGGCCCGCACTCCTTCCATTTCTATAAATTCTTGTCCCTTTTATCCTCCCAGGTATATCGAGAGCTAACTTGAGGAGCACAAGTTCTCACGGGAGAGGAGGAGTTCAAAATTCCGAGAGTTGGATGGAGGGCGAATCTTCCCACTCCTCGAAGAGAAGCAGATCCAGTGATAGTAGTTCCAGGAGGCTTTCGGACCGCGAAGGGCACTTCAGTGAAAGGGCTCAATCACAACTCGTAAGCCAAGTTTTCCTGCCCCTCTTCTCATTCTTTCTTCCTTTCTTCTGATCAAACCTCACCTCCATTCCTTGTATGTGTAGGTTGTGATGAAATCACAAATCTTATGGGAGTTGGTAGTAGCAGCGTACAGGGGCCTCCCAGATTTTCAGAAGGCGAGGCTAGACGTGATGGGATTTGGTACCTTCCTTCGGATCGAGCCGATCAAGCCTGACCTAGTTCTGATCCAAGCCTTGTGTGAGAGATGGGACCCAGTGAGTCGGGCATTCCTGATGCCCTGGGGGTATATGGTGCCCAGCCTAGAAGATGTGGTCCGAATTACGAGTCTCAAGGTGGATGGCGAGACAGTGACCGGAGTCACTTACGCGGACTACAGAGAAGGTGCCCAGAAGTTACTGGGTTTGGACCTAGATGGTCGGAAAAATAGGTCGGTAGCTAGGGCGTCCCTCATGGATGCATTAGGGCTCACCGACACTCATCGGCGGGAGGATGAATCCTCAGAAGAGTTCATGGAAAGGATGGAAATAGGATGTCGTGCCGTGTACTGTACAGATTTTGGCAACTGGGAAAGATGCAACATAGATTTGAGGAGATTTCTCCTCTTCCTTTTGGGGAGATTGGTACTGTGATGTGACACAATGATGGATGACGATGAAACTACCCCTTGGACCTAGAATAGCAAGCAACACAACAAGTTGGTAACGTCACACTGGCGGATTCACTCGCGTAAGCACACTCGGATCCGTAGAAGGACCGGCGATGGCGGTGAGGGTCTGAGGTTGGATCTCGGGGCTCCAAAGGTTTGGCCAGCTAGGATTATATCCCAATGAGCCAAGGATGCCCAAAATCAAGGGCGACCGGCACGCCGAGGGCGAGGGTTGAAATGTCACGCTCACAACTCACCCGCGGTAATCACGCAACTAGAAGATAAATCGGGTTCGGGCACTCTCTTACGTCGACGGTACTGAGGATGCAATACTAATTAAGCAAGAGAAAGCCGGCAAAGAGTAGTGTGAGTGGCTCACCTGATCGGCGTGAAGACACCGATCCCGGTCGGAGACGAGGGCGAGCGGGAAAGTGTGGGTTCCCCGCACACTGCGCCGATGAAGCTTCAAAAAAAAACCTGCTCAAGAGTACATGCACTACACCTCGCGCAGGAGGGTGATCTCGGGGGTGGGAATTAATTGATTACAAACAAACACTACCTCCCGCAAGGAGGGGCGGTAAGCCGGCCAGGCGAGAAGGGTAGATTGACCGAGAAACCCACAAGGAGGAGCCGCTTCCGACCCAGACTGCTTGCTGTGGTTGGGGACAGATGGTCGGTGTAATTGCTGTAGATCGCAGCCAAGAATTTTGCCGATG
Organism: Amorphophallus konjac; assembly: GCA_022559845.1. Lineage (NCBI taxonomy): Eukaryota > Viridiplantae > Streptophyta > Magnoliopsida > Alismatales > Araceae > Amorphophallus > Amorphophallus konjac. The sequence continues at coordinate 318,669,278 of CM040120.1, read as the reverse complement.
TCGAGCTCAGAGGGAATCTTCTCGTAACAGGAACCCGAACGCCTCAGAATTATGTTGATTTCTTCTAACGTCGTCGACGGCTGTAGTGGAGGTCTGAGTAGAGCAACAGATTCTGGGGCGGGTGGCTCCCTGTTTCTGTCTGCAACTTGCAGAAGTTGCTCCGGTCGCTCCTGGATGCCGAATCACGAACCGTCAGAGTCGCTGGAACCGTGGACAAAGCCTCTACACAGAAAAACTGACGGGGAGGCCGTCGGAGGTCGGGGTGACCTGGGGGACGTCGATGAGTGAGTGCTGGTCGTATAGGACAGGGGAAGGCAGACCCGCGCGACTGTAGGGGAAAAATCAGAACTTTGGTTCCCGGATGCCGACTGTGGTTCCGCTTCTTGCTTCTGGTCGGGGACAGGTGGAGGAAGAACTTTGAAGAAAGGCCATTGGTCTGAATCCTCCACGGTTAGTCGTGGTGCAGTGACGAACCGGGTTGCAGATTCTGGCCGCAGCAGCTACCAGATACGAGCAGTGGATTGCAGAAGTTGTCCCGGCCGCTCCTGGATGCCGAATCTCAAACCGTCAGAGTTGCTGGAACCGTGGACAATCCCTCTGCGCTTCAAAACTGACGGGGAAGCTGTCCGATGTCGGGGTGGACTGGGGAATGCCGATGAGTTGAGGCAGGTCACTGCCAACTGTGGGAGGCAGATCCGACCAGTCGAGGAAGAAAGACCAAAACTCTGACCTCCATATGCCGAATGCACTTCTGCTTCTTGATCCAGAAAGATGACTGGTGGAGGAAGATATTTGTAGAAGAGCTTGTGGCTTGAATCTTTCACCGTCGGCCGTGGTGTAGCTTTGAACAGGGTTCAGGAACTCTGCTGATGGAGCTCTGCGCAGTCGGGGGAGATTGGCTCTCCCAGACAGCCCCAAACTCAGAATGGTACGATTCTTCCTCGCCTGCGTAGTGGACTGGAAGCCCTTTCCAGAAAGGTATGGTATGCCTCTGGATGTCACCGTGTGAATCCGGGGAAGCTTCTGCAAGTCGTACCTTCTTCAGCCACCTGCAGACTGATCAAAGGGGGGGAGAGGGGTGGAAGAACTTGGTTGGTCAAAGGAAGAACAATGGGAAGGGGGGTTGGCGGCTGCGACCTAGGGAGGTGAGGGGGGCTGGGAATGAATGTGGTGCAGTCCCAAAGGGAGGAGAATTCGAATTTTAGCTTGGGAGGGGTGAAGGGGGTGCTTGGGGAAGTGAGGGGGTGTATGGGGAATGCCAAGGGGTGCCTTGGAAGAGGGGCTTCCACCTAGGGGTTGGAGGGGGATTAAATGGGAGGTATGGGGAAGGGGGAGGGATCTTAATTAGGGGAGAATAGGGAGGAGAGAGAGTGAATTTTGAAATTTAGAGAGAGAGAGAGAGAATGAGAGAGCTAGAGAGAGAGAGGGGGGTGCACTTATGCTCAAATATTCAATACTTCATTATCTTCAAAAGAGGGGGGGGTTGGGGTCCTATATATAGGAAATCCCCATTTTACAAAAAGTCCCTGTGAAAAGGACTAATGATAGAAGACCAAGGGGTGGGGAGAGGGGCGCCCATGGGCCAAGCTAATGATATGGCCCAATAAGATATGATAACCCATTAACCCTCTTGGCCACTTAATGAAACCTTAGACTTAGGTAGATGACTTACATACTTAGGTACTTGACTCAATAAAAGGAAAATTACATGATTTAAGACTCAAGAAAAAATGTAAAAATTACATAGCTAGACTCAGAAGCTTGAGATGAAAATAGTGGCAAGCATCGGGACCCACGGGGAAATGGGAAGTGGTAAGTGATGTCCCCATCATACTCCCGGGGTGCGGAAAACTCGACTCCGTCGAGTAAAGGCTCACCGGGGGAGCAGCTCAGGGCGATCCTCATCCTCCAAACTCAACCTGCACCTGCGACCAGGGGACGGCCCCTCATCCTCTCAAGGTGGCCCGGACACACCCTTATGCTGGCGATGGAACCCTGCTTGCATAGTATTGCCCCTCTGTGTACACGTCGGGCTCTCAAGGCTATTTTGTGGATGCTCTCCGGGGTGTCCCTCTTTAAAGGAAAGTATAGGCTCAAAGTACTCACGAGGATTCGCCGCGGTGCCCAAATAGGGTGCCGGGTCAGTCGCTTGAGAATTGGGGTATATCCCATAACCCATTAGTAAATTCAATCCATAAGTCAGTTTTGCCAAAGCCACTTTGGAACATGGAAGGTCTAAGTCCTCGTGCCCTCGATTTGAAGGTGGCCCTAAGGTAGAGCCATTCCAAAGCCACCATCGTGAGGTTGCCTTCTTGGAATTCAAGTGCCACTCGTGAATCTTTTGCCCTCTCATTATGATCGTCATCGCCCATTGCTAGATGCTTGCCTGAATGAGTATGCCTTGAGCTACGGTGCGGTGGGGGTGGGAAGTGTGTGGTATGCAATGGGGGACCAGGGCAACCAAAAGTAGACCTATCATGTAGTGATGTTATGATGACTTTGAAGAATTTGGGAGGACCGGGGCATCCATAGGTGTCCCTCTTGTGAGTGAGTGTGATGAATGATGGAGGACCCGGACAACCATGGATGCTCCTAACTTGCATAAGATGGATGATGAATAGGGGTGGACCTACATATCCAAATGTGAACCTGCCATGCACTGGACCTAGTGTGTATGTGACACAAATGAGATGACTAGCCCTACCGAATGGGGTAAAATGTTGTGGCCCATGCATTCCTATCAAGATGGTCCCATCTTTTGGTGAGGGTTGGTTTGGGGGTCTCCACTCATGGGGTTCGAAGGGGTCCCAAAAAGTGGACATCTTGGGATGGGTTAATTCCTCATTTCCTAGGTGGATGTCACCCTTGGTCATGGCTCTCATGGTGTGGGCTAAGTTTTGGAATGGGTGGGTTAGGTTTGACATGGTGTGTGAGGGTAGGAAAAGGTGGGTGGTGGGTAAGGCGACTAGGTCCCATGGGTTCTTTGGCTTCCATTGGGAGGGATCAAAGGGGTCATGGAATGGGTCATCTAGGGGGAGGAACTCTTGGTCCTCATGGTCTTGGGAGAGGTAGTCTTGACTCATCATGGTAGGTTGTGGTAGGAAAATGTTGGTGTTGAGTAAGGTGGGTGGGTATAGGAAGGGATCGAATGGGTCATGGTATGGGTTACCTAGAAACTCTAGGTCCACATGTGGTGGGGAGTCATTTACCTCTATTGAGTTTTTTGGGCAAAAGTTGTTGGTGGGTGAGTTAGCCTTGAGGGGATGGCTGGGTTTTCTTCCTGAAATGAGGAGCTCCAATTTAAGGATGGCCTCGGGCTCATCGGGTGTGGGAAGAAAGAGAAGGAGGTCGCTAATGTAGCAACCAACAGTGCAAACCGAAGTGATAGACCCGACACATGGGTGTAGAAGACCAAGGCTCCTAGGTTGGTCGACCATAGGGTTCAACATAGCCGTCAACTCCACTTGCCATGCTAGGCCTTGTAGGAGGTCTCCTAGAGTTTCCACTTGGTAAGAGGATTGGATGGTAGTGTGATAGGTGGAGAAGGGTACTATGGGGAGGTGTCGTTCCATGGGAGGGTTGACATGGGGCAGGATAGGGTGAACCGGATTTTCCTCTAACCATTTAGCCAGGGGCTCACTTATGAAAAGTTCACTCCTATTTAGAGAGGGTGGTGTAAAAGGTGAAGTTCTTTCCTTGGTTTGGGCAAGGGTTTCCTCCAAGGTGGGGAGTGGTTCTAGGGTGTCCACCACTATGATGGCGGGTGTGGGAGTCATGGGTTCCTCTACCAAGGAGGTGAGATGGTCTTTTGAAGGTGGAGTGATGAGGGTAGGTGTATGGTACCCCCGGGGTGGAAGGTAAATGGAAATTTGGTTCAGGATCGGTAGGGGAAGAAGTGGAGGCCTAGGTTGGAGTAGGGTTGTGGTTTCCTTTCTCAAGGGAATGGGAAGGTCTATCGGGGGTGGGGTGATGATGGTTGGTGCATGGCATCCAATTAGGCCCAATGGGTCTTCTGTGGGTAGGGAAGAGTTCTCTTGACCCAACTCTTGACATTGGGCTTCATATTCCTCCTCCCATTCTAGGGGAGCCTCATGGTCTTTGGTCACCTCCTCAAGTTCCTTTTGGAAAGGGGTGGCTACTTCTTCTAAAGCCAATGGGGTGGGAAGGTCTTTTGATGGTGGGGTGTTGCTAGCCGGTGTGTGATGCACACGGGGTGGTGAACAAGGAGGGGACTCTGGTGGATGGGAGAGGACATGGGTGTTGTTGAATCGGAAGGCTCCCGGAAGGTGTGGCGGATGCACAAGGCAAGTCCGACGTGTCGGGTCAATGTTGGCCTTCCTTTCATCTAACCATCTTCTACCTAGGATTATGCAAGGCCCCGCCATAGTCCCAATTTGACACCAAGCTCCATCACAGTATGTGGTCTTCCCAAACCATTTATGGAATTCAACGAAGACTTGGTCTCCGTCGTGCACGATTTGTCCGGTCCTAGAAAGAGAGGCAACGATATCGGGGGATACCCAATTATCGGACTCTAAGTCAATGAAATCAATTTCCGTAGGCTCTCCATTGGGTAGGTATGCAAGGGATATGATTGGGAGAGGGATCATTTGGTCCGTAGACTCATTGACAGTGGGTGGTGGACAATACATGGGACGGTCTGTCGGGGACTCTAATGCAAGCGTGCCCATGGACTAGACTCGTAGAGACAAGTCTAAAACTTGCTCTGATACCAATTTGATGTGACACAAAGATGAATGACGATGAAACTACCCCTTGGACCTAGAATAGCAAGCAACACAACAAGTTGGTAACGTCACACTGGCGGATTCACTCGCGTAAGCACACTCGGATCCGTAGAAGGACCGGCGATGGCGGTGAGGGTCCGAGGTTGGATCTCGGGGCTCCAAAGGTTTGGCCAGCTAGGATTAGATCCCAATGAGCCAAGGATGCCCAAAATCAAGGGAGACCGGCACGCCGAGGGCGAGGGTTGAAATGTCACGCTCACAACTCACCCGCGGTAATCACGCAACTATAAGATAAATCGGGTTCGGGCACTCTCTTACGCCGACGGTACTGAGGATGCAATACTAATTAAGCAAGAGAAAGCTGGCAAAGAGTAGTGTGAGTGGCTCACCTGATCGGCGTGAAGACACCGATCCCGGTCGGAGACGAGGGCGAGCGGGGAAGTGTGGGTTCCCCGCACACTGCGCCGATGAAGCTTCAAAAAAAAACCTGCTCAAGAGTACATGCACTACACCTCGCGCAGGAGGGTGATCTCGGGGGTGGGAATTAATTGATTACAAACAAACACTACCTCCCGCAGGGAGGGGCGGTAAGCCAGCCAGGCGAGAAGGGTAGATTGACCGAGAAACCCACAAGGAGGAGCCGCTTCCGACCCAGACTGCTTGCTGTGGTTGGGGACAGACGGTCGGTGTAATTGCTGTAGATCGTAGCCAAGAATTTTACCGATGTCGAGCTCAGGGGGAATCTTCTCGTAACAGGAACCCGAACGCCTCAGAATTATGTTGATTTCTTCTGACGTCGTCGACGGCTGTAGTGGAGGTCTGAGTAGAGCAATAGATTCTGGGGTCGGTGGCTCCCTGTTTCTGTCTGCAACTTGCAGAAGTTGCTCCGGTCGCTCCTGGATGCCGAATCATGAACCGTCAGAGTCGCTGGAACCGTGGACAAAGCCTCTACACAGAAAAACTGACGGGGAGGCCGTCGGAGGTCGGGGTGACCTGGGGGACGTCGATGAGTGAGTGCTGGTCGTATAGGACTGGGGAAGGCAGACCCGCGCGACTGTAGGGGAAAAATCAGAACTTTGGCTCCCGGATGCTGACTGTGGTTCCACTTCTTGCTTCTGGTCGGGGACAGGTGGAGGAAGAACTTTGAAGAAAGGCCATTGGTCTGAATCCTCCACGGTTAGTCGTGGTGCAGTGACGAACCGGGTTGCAGATTCTGGCCGCAGCAGCTACCAGATACGAGCAGTGGATTGCAGAAGTTGTCCCGGACGTTCCCGGATGCCGAATCTTGAACCGTCAGAGTTGCTGGAACCGTGGACAATCCCTCTGCGCTGCAAAACTGACGGGGAAGCCGTCCGATGTCGGGGTGGACTGGGGAATGCCGATGAGTTGAGGCAGGTCACTGCCAACTGTGGGAGGCAGATCCGACCAGTCGAGGAAGAAAGACCAAAACTCTGACCTCCGGATGCCGAATGCACTTCTGCTTCTTGATCCAGAAAGAGGACTGGTGGAGGAAGATATTTGTAGAAGAGCTTGCGGCTTGAATCTTTCACCGTCGGCCGTGGTGTAGCTTTGAACAGGGTTCAGGAACTCTGCTGATGGAGCTCTGCGCAGTCGGGGGAGATTGGCTCTCCCAGACAGCCCCAAACTCGGAATGGTACGATTCTTCCTCGCCTGCGTAGTGGACTGGACGCCCTTTCCAGAAAGGTATGGTATGCCTCTAGATGTCACCGTGTGAATCCGGGGAAGCTTCTGCAAGTCGTACCTTCTTCAGCCACCTGCAGACTGATCAAAGGGGGGGAGAGGGGTGGAAGAACTTGGTTGGTCAAAGGAATAACAATGGGAAGGGGGGTTGGGGGCTGCGACCTAGGGAGGTGAGGGGGGCTGGGAATGAATGTGGTGCAGTCCCAAAGGGAGGAGAATTCGAATTTTAGCTTGGGAGGGGTGAAGGGGGTGCTTGGGGAAGTGAGGGGGTGTATGGGGAATGCCAAGGGGTGCCTTGGAAGAGGGGCTTCCACCTAGGGGTTGGAGGGGGATTAAATGGGAGGTATGGGGAAGGGGGAGGGGTCTTAATTAGGGGAGAATAGGGAGGAGAGAGAGTGAATTTTGAAATTTAGAGAGAGAGAGAGAGAATGAGAGAGCTAGAGAGAGAGAGGGGGGTGCACTTATGCTCAAATATTCAATACTTCATTATCTTCAAAAGAGGGGGGGGTTGGGGTCCTATATATAGGAAATCCCCATTTTACAAAAAGTCCCTGTGAAAAGGACTAATGATAGAAGACCAAGGGGTGGGGAGAGGGGCGCCCATGGGCCAAGCTAATGATATGGCCCAATAAGATATGATAACCCATTAACCCTCTTGGCCACTTAATGAAACCTTAGACTTAGGTAGATGACTTACTAACTTAGGTACTTGACTCAATAAAAGGAAAATTACATGATTTAAGACTCAAGAAAAAATGTAAAAATTACATAGCTAGACTCAGAAGCTTGAGATGAAAATAGTGGCAAGCATCGGGACCCACGGGGAAATGGGAAGTGGTAAGTAATGTCCCCATCATACTGAGCTCGAAAGGGGACGGTATCCAATGTCGCTTCCTGGAGCTGCTGTCAGACCTTGAAAGAGTAGGGTACTATGCCTGGGAAGCTGCCATGCTGGCACACTTATTTGTAGGCCTGTTCCAAGAAGCAGATCGTGAGATGACTGTGAATGGTTTCACACCATTCATCTAGGTATTTTTGGTTTTGCTTGTTTTGTATGTTTTTATGTTTTTGTTTTTCGTAGGATATTGACGACATGTGCAAAAGCAGTTATGGAGCTATTATTACCTCCCTATGGGGAGAGCTCGGCATTGGCGACCCGTGATGGTGCCGTTAGCCAGGCGGTGGGAACCCATCATGAGTGCGGCACCCCTAACCTACCAACTGATGGTGCTAAGGCGGGAGCTACAGGAGTTCCCTGCAGCGATGGTAAACTGGAGACCCTACTCAAACATGGTCGATGCCGACCAGCCGTGGGTTCTAGCAAGTCGTGCCCGGTTCGGACGGGAACTGTGGATGCACTGCCTGAATGAAATCGAGCCACTTCGGCTACGATTAGTTATGATGACTTTAGGACTGGCTCAAGAATGGGTGGATTCAGCTGTGCCACCTCGTGTCGGGAGAAAGACGCGGGGACCGGCGACCTGCATTGACTGACGCGTGCGATTCCCCGAACAGTATGAGGACTGACAACGGGGTGGCACGATTGTAGAATCACAGGCGCGGGATAGCGAGGACTACTTACGTCTATATAGGACAAAGTACACAGAACGGTTCCAACCCCGGGGACGTGTGGAGGTAGGTTTCCCCTTTTCTCTTCTCTTCTTTCTCCTTTTCTTGGTTTTCTGGTGAAAATGCTGACTTGTAAGGCTGCAGGATGTCCGGGATGCCATGATAGCGAATCTACGAACTCGCTTGGCAGAGATGGAACAACAGTTGGGCGATGCCCGCGGAGCTACGAGCGCCTTGGTAGGTGTACAGTACGTTCCTAATTAAAACCCCAAATTCCAGATGTTGGCTGCTAATTCACGCGATCGTAGCATGCCCAGATTGGCGCGGCTTCCCCAGCGATGGGAGTGGGTGGTGCCTCTTCGAGCTTGTGGATTCTCACCTCAGAACTTGACTTGCTTCATGAGCAACTTGCTCACGCCACGCAGCGTGCTGCGGAGGCAGAATGGATGCTCTCTATATAGGTAAAGTTTCAGTGTTGAGTTCTCTTGGTTTACGCCTTATCGCGTATCTGAGATGGTACACTCGGCAGGAAAAGGAGACGGAAGAGGCGCTTGCCCAAGCTGCGCAGAAGGAGGCTACGATAGCAGAACTGGAGAGGGAACTGTGGCGTCATCCTGATGACGACTCCTCTAGGGATGCTGTGGAACTGAGGATCACTCTCCAGTTGGAGAGGGAAGACCGCGAGAGAGAACGTGCAGAGTGAGAAAGGGCCAACATATTGACTGAAAGGGAGGAACGAAGGGCCATGGAAGCCCAACTATTCGAACTCCGAATCAGCCTTGTCCTTGCTGAACAGTGGCTGAGAGATGGTGAGGAGCGTTACCGAAGAGCACGAGAGCGCAGCTTTCGTGTTGGTAGCTTCTCTGCTGTTTCCGTGGATCAAAGCCGGGGTGTGGGAATAGGAAGGGGAGTACAGAGCGGTAGGAGTACCGCTTTTCGTAGTTGGGTAGCACCTTTGAGAGCGTTTTACCCGGAGAGTAGTGGGACGAGTAATGTAGAGAGAGAGGGCAGAACTTGATGTAATTTTTTTGGTTTTTGGAATAAAATACAAGGTTCGGTTTGTTTGGTTTTCACCTTTGCTTCTGTTGCCTGAATCCCTGCATACATCACTGAAACAAACAAATCAGAATTTCTGTTCTGACTTGGCCCCTTGCTCAATAAGCAAGTGGTCACTGTGACTGTCCTTGATAACTGGTCAAGGGGCCAAGCCTTTATTTTAACGAAGGCAAGGGAAAGAAGTGGTGATGATAAATGCGACAGGCAAGCACACGAATGCAAGCGGTATTAAAGTGAGATGCTACACGCAAATATAATCATGCAAAATTGATTTGTTTTCTTTTTTATATTTGGCATTTTTTTTATAAAAAAAGATTTTTTGCTTGCAAATATGTACATTTTCTCTTTTCCATTTTTTGTTGTTTTATCATCTCAATTTTTTTTATTGCTAACGCCCGACAAGCACCCAAATGGCACCTAACCTTCGTGAGAACAGGGGTTTCTTACTAACCTCCCAGGTATCCTAAGTGCACATCTAGGTTGATTTGGGCCTCTAGACCCCTCGAATGATGATCCCGCCGGCTAAGACTTACCCTGATGACAATACCATCATGCCATGCTTAGGCTCCCAGTCGCTTCCGACCACAGGGATTCACCCAAAAGGTGTTTGAGGTAATAGATTTGCCCGACCCGGGTCTATTTCCTCACAACTCTAGATGGTATATGATGGAACACCCTGGAACCCTAACGACCAACCGCGCGACGTTGACCCGGAATCAGACGCCGTCGCACCCATAGGTGACGCGCTTGCATTGGCCTAAGCCCGAGGTTAAACAAGAAGACATCAAGGTGGTAAACAAGGGTCTTGACCAGCCAGAAACACAGAGACTCCTTCGCAGCGATAGCTTTTGCTTTTCAAAGTAGGCAACCAAATGTGTATATTAAAATAAGGTCGCAGACCCTAGGCAGTTTTCATCCTTCAGAAACTCCATCGAACCTTCATCTTTAGAGGAAGAAGGAAGAGCGTAGGGGATAAACCTCCTAAGAGGACCGGCAAAGTCGTTAACCCGGCGAGCGAATAAGGGCCCATTAACTCTTTCCTTTCGGACAACTTCAGACCAAATCTCGAGCATTTACATTCCACGACCCCTTTTGTGGATTCAGACTTTTGCTTTGAGGGGTTCTGTTTATCGCAACAGGCACGGTCACGACCAGGCTTTTCTCTTGATTTTGATTTTGTATTTCTTTTTGCGAGGGAGATACAGTCGTTTGACGTTTGTGGGTTCCCTTTTCGTATGCCTGCGGGGACACTGCCCTCTTCTCATGCTCTGATCGATACTCGAGGAAATGGATCCTACTCTTGCCTTTGGGGTTTGAGTTTCGGTTTCTCATGCTCAGCGTTTTAAGGGCGCCGACTGTCTCATTTGGTCGAAGAGAAAAGAATAAAGATTACAGCTTCCGGAGATCTTCTGGGTGACGCTCCACCGTAGGTGATGCTACCGACCTTTTTTGAATAAAATACATAAGTGAGCACATGTTGGCTTCCTTCGAGCGAGCATAGGCCGACGTGGCCGGACAGGGATCTCCACGGTTCTGGCAAACCAAGACCCGGTACCTACCAAGCCTTAATGGGCCCTATCCTAACATGAAGGTTAAATGCAGGGACTTAACTATATGGTGACTGCCGGGCATCGTCATTTTGAATTTTTCATATTTTTAGTGGTTTTCAATATTCCTTTGTTTTTGATGTTTTTATCTTTTCATCATTTTGTTTTGTTTGTTGTGCTAAGGGTAGTATTTCTTAAGATAAAGCCCATTCCAAGGGTGGGATAACTCGGTCCCTTCGGCGTTGACTAGCTTGTAGGCGTTGCTAGGGTACACGGCTTGAATTACAAATGGTCCTTCCCAATTGGGTTGGAGCTTAGGACGCGGACCTCCAGGTTTGACAAAAATTCTTTTTACGACCATCTCACCGACTTTGAATTTTCTCTCAACGACTTTCTTTTGGTAAAAGCGAGCGAGTCTATTTTGATACACACGCGCGTGTTCGGCAGCGGCCAGCCATTTCTCATCCAAGAGTTCCAACTGGACGAGGAGTGAATTACGACGATCGTCGAGGGGAAATTTCTCGTCCAATTGTACCCTGAGAGAAGGGATCAGAGTCTCGTACGGGACTACCGCTTCCATACCATAAGTAAGGGCAAATGGAGTCTGCCCGGTGGGGGTACGGATTGAAGTGCGATAGGCCCATAGAGCTTCGATAAGCTTTTCTGGCCAGTCTGAAAACTTACTAGACTCGCAGGTTTTTTTGATGATTTTGAGCAATGTTTTATTGGTGGCCTCCGCTTGGCCGTTACCTTGTGGGTAATAAGGCGATGAATGATGCAATACAATTGCGTACCTTTTGCAGAGGTCATGTAGGTCCTGAGAAATGAATTGTGGCCCATTGTCGGTGACGATTATGTTTGGGACGCCGAATCTGGCGAGGATGTTCTTCATGATGAACTTGCAGACTGTTGACGCCTTGATTTCCGCGTAAGCTTCAGCTTCGGCCCATTTGGTGAAGTATTTTGTCGCAGTAAGGATGAAAGATTTCTGCTTGGTGAGGGAATTGGGATCACCTAGGGGACCAATGATGTCGAATGCCCACATGGAGAAAGGCCACGGGGAGGATATTGGATGAAGTGAGGAAGATGGTGAATGGATTTTATCGGCGTGAAGTTGACACTTGACACACCTACGGACATAGATGGCACAATCTTCTTCCATAGTGGGCCAATAAAAGCCTTGACGAATGATCTTCTTGGCGAGCATCTGACTATTCACGTGGCCACCGCACACACCCGAGTGTGTCTCCTCTACACATTTCCAAACCTCATCGTCACCAAGACATCTTAACAGAATACCAGTAAGGCTCCTCCTATAGAGTAGACCTCCAACCAATGTATATTTCTGAGCCACCCTTCTTATGGCTTTCTTGTCCTCTGTGGTGGCCCCTTCAGGATAAGACTGATCTTGGCAGTATTTGACGATTTCATAGAACCATAGTTTCTCTTCATCAGCCAGTTCTTCTTCGACCTCTGCCAACATGATCTCCCTCTTCTCAAGGATATCTTCCTGCAGGATCTTCCTTGCTATCCTGTCTTTGATGTTTACGTAGGAAGCATCATCGATTGTAGGGGCGTGAAGTTTGTAGATAGAAATGGACTCAAACCATCTTCCTAGAGGGAACCTTATGGATGATGCCAATGAGGCGAGGGCAGTGAGCACCTGGCGAAGGATGAGTTGACTATCACCTACAACTCGCAACTCAGTGATACGAAAAGAATGAGCGAGTTCTAGGCCAGCTAGAAGGGCTTCATATTCAGCTATATTGTTGGTGACTGAAAATTTGAGCTGATATGCCAACGGGAATGTGAGACCTTCAGGCGACAGGAGGGCGACGCTGATTCCTCTCCCTTGAGAATTCAGAGCTCCATCAAAATATAGTGTCCACATTGGCTCATCCAATTGGTTGACGGACATTAGTTCCTCATCTGGAAACTATGATTGGACGGGATCGAACTTGGGAAGAGGATGGTGAGCGAGATGCTCGGCTATGGCATAACCTTTAATCACCTTTTGCTGGATGTAGGTGATGTCGAACTGAGAGAGAAAACTTTGCCAGCGTGCTAGCCTATCCGTAAGAACGGCTTTCTCCAGAAGGAATTTGATAGGATTCATTCGAGCAATCAAGTGGACCTCATGAGCCAAGAAGTAGTGTTTCAATTTCTGCACTACCCAAATGAGGGCAGCACAGGTTTTCTCTATGACGGTGTACTTCTGCTCACAGGGATTGAGAAGTTTAGACATGTAATAGGTTGCCCGTTCCTTACCTTCTTCATCAGCTTGTGCAAGGACGGCTCCCACGGAGTCATCCAAGACTGAGACGTAAAGGATCAGAGGTTTTTCTGGTTTTGGTGGAATGAGAATGGGTGGACTAGCCAGATATTCCTTCAACCCTTCAAAAGCTTTCTGACATTTAGAATTCCAGTGGAATTCTACTCCTGGCTTGGTCAACTCGTAGAGAGGTCTACACCTTTGTGAATGTTGGGACACAAACCGACGAATAAACTGTAACCTCCCGATTAAACCTCAGACTTCCCTCAAATTCTTGGGAGGCGGCATATCCCTGATAGCCTTGGCTTTGTCGGGATCTATCTCGATCCCTCTTTTACTCACGATGAACCCCAACAATTTACCTGACGACACACCAAACACACACTTCTTCGGGTTCATTTTCAATTGGAACTCTCTTGACCTTTGCAAGACCTTAGCCAAAACTTCTGGATGTTCCATCCTGGTCCTTGATTTCACCAATAAGTCATCCACATATACTTCTAGATATATGTGCATCATGTCATGAAATATGGCCATCATCGCTCTTTGGTAAGTAGCTCCAGCATTCTTTAATCCGAACGGCATGACCACGTAACAATATGTTCCCCAAGGGGTAGTGAATGACGTCTTTTCCTGATCCTCTTCTGTCAAACGAATTTGATTGTATCCTGAAAATCCATCCATGAAAGAGAGGGTTTCGTAGCCTGCCGTGTTATCAATCAGCACATCAATGTGAGGTAAGGGAAAATCATCCTTTGGACACGCGCGGTTAAGGTCCCGGAAGTCGATGCAAATCCTGACTTTCCCATCTTTCTTCATGACCGGGACAATGTTCGCTACCCATTGAGGATAAAGAACGACTCTAATGAACCTGGCTTTGTGGAGCTTATCGACCTCTTCTTTCATTTTCAAAGCCATCTGAGGGTGGAAACGCCTTAACCTTTATTTTACCGAGATGGACCCTGGTTTTAGGGTTAAATGGTGTTCGACCAAGGTTGAATCCAGACCCGGCATATCCTCGTAGCTCCATGCAAACGTGTCCTTATATTCCTTGAGAATCTCAATTAATGCCTCTTCTTCAGAGGGTGGTAGGTTGTCACTTATGAGGATGATCCTAGGGTCTTCCTCAGTTCCCAAGTTGACTTCTTTGGTGGATTCTTCTACGGCGGTTGACGGCTCGTCGAATCTCCTCATTCCACTAGCGTATGCGCCCGCCGCATCCTCATATTCTTCACCCTCATCTTCAGTGGGTCATTCTTCATCCGTGATCTCATAGACTCCATACCCTTCATCAGATGCACAGTCGCCCTCGCATTCTATTTCGGGTAGCTGGATGGGATTTTCTAACAACTGGGGGATGGCAAGAAGGGCCTGACACCTGGCGGCCAAATCCAGAAGGAATCGACGAGGGATCTGCCTACCCTTGATTTCTTCCTAGGTACTACCCTTGGCCTATCATTCCTAGATTGACTGACAATATTTACAGAAGAAGAGGAAGACGAAGAGGATGGTGTAGAATGTACAGGAGAAGACCCCTCAGAGGAGGGGTAGAAAAGGTCGCTCATCGGACCTTGGATGGGTGGTCCGCAAGGCGGTACGCACCCGTGGGAGATGTAGGAGGTTTCCTCAACGAAGATGTGTTGTTGGGGAGTTTGAAAATTGACGTTTTTTTTTTCGTTTTCATTTTTAATGACAAAGCAGTGAAAAGAGATTGGAGGAGAGAGGAAAGTGGTTATGGCTAGAGGATTGTGAGGCTCATAGAGCAGATCATGGTTGAAGACCTGGCGCGGGTTGAAAAGCCCGCGTAGGTATGTAAGCAAAGAAGGGGACCTGGGAAGATCATCAGACAATTGTCTGGCCCAGGAAGAAGATATCAGCAAAGGCTGAGACGAGTGGATGGAGAAGATGGCGGCTAATGAGCCGTCGACGGCAATGTTGAGGACGGATGAAGATCCGTCGATGACAGGGTCCTTCTGGCGAGGACGAGGATAGTTTGGAACCTTGGCAAGAGTGGTAATATTCTCTGGTATTTCGGAGATCAATGGTGGTCCTTCAAGCTGCGGAGACGAGAACATCCTTTCCAGTGCAATGAAAATGTCCCGTATGTCGAACCATTTGTCCCACTCGCATTTCGGATCTTTGATCTTGCCTCTTTTGGTGATCCTCGGACATTTTTCAGCTAAATATACAGCATGTGATCCCCCATATGCTTCTCGTGGGTGATCTCCCATCTGAACAACGGGCCCTCTGTTGAAGTGGTTTGATAGAGTCCACGTGAGGGGCTTCCAATCTGCCTAGAACGGTCCTTTGAAGCCTAGGCCAAACCTGCGGTTCGGCCTAATTTCCTTTGGCAGTTTGAGCATACCCTGTAACTGTGCGCCCAGACCTTTTCCTTGTTGATAGCCGATGTTCCTCATAATCTCCCAACCTTTGAAGTGAAAAGGGAGACATGATGTTGTGGTTTCCCTGACCGGCTCCTTTGGTGCTAGTGGAACATGAGATGGATCACGTACGTCCAGTAGTGACAATATGGGCCGATGAGACGGCCAAACAGAAGGCAGAGAGGTGTTGATAGCATCCACTGTGTGAAGGACAGGTGTACTGACCACTTTAATAATTCTCCCATTGTAAGGAAACTTCAGGCACTGATGGTTGGTGGAAGGCACAGCGTCCATGGCTTCGATGTAAGGGCGACCCAGTATAGCCTTGAATGTGGGGTCCATGTCGAGGACATGGAATTCCGTGGGAATTGACATGGGGCCTAGTTCTGCCTTCAGAATAATCATCCCCTGAGGCGGCCTTTTGCTATTGTCATAAGCCATGACCGTGATCGAGGAAGGTCTTATTTGTTCCTCGTTGACCCCACACAACTGAAGAGTGCTCATGGAGATCACATTTATGGATGCATCCGTGTCCACAAGACACGGGTTTATGGATACCCCATTAATTTTTATTGAAATGCACAATGCATATTTCTGAGCTTCCTTGGGAGCGAGCTCGTAGTTGTGAAACATGATGGCTGGTTGTGTGTCTGTTGGGGTTAGGACGGTCGAAATCTTCTCCACGGGGAGGTCTTCATTAACCCTGACCTTTTGAAGATATTCCATCAAGGCCGCCTGGTGGGATGTGGATCTTTGAAGTAGCTCCAGGATGGAGATCCGGGCAGGTGTCTTGTCCAAGTGTTTCAATAGATCATACTATGTTCCAGACATAGCTCTTTCTGGTTGTTCTGCATCATCCTTCTCTGGCTGAGATTGCTCGGGATTCTGACTGTTGTGGGGGAAAACCCTGTGAAAATCCTTCCACTCCGGAGCACCATTGCCTGCGGCTTTTGTACCTCTGTGGGGGTAGCAGTGGGTTTTAACAGGGGTTTGAGGGGTAGTAGTGGAGGAATGGTTGATGAAGCAGGGGTGATGACGGGAGCAGGGATTCTGATAAGGGGTTTGTTAGGTGGCTGCATGGTGGAGGTAGAGGGGATATTGCGCGGATTATGAAGGATAAGGGGTCTAGAAGGTGGCGGTGGAGACGAAGTAGGAGTGGGTAGGGCTTGAAGTGGGCAATGATTTTGAGGTGGGTGATGGTTAATGAGTGGTTTTGAAGGCATTAGTGGTGATACGGTGGAGAAAGATGGGGTTATGTATGGTTGACGGATGATAAGGGGTTTAGAAGGCGTAGGGGTAAATGTGGTAGAGGTGGATGGTAAAGTGGGGGAGTGAGAGAAGATGAGAGGGTGTGAAGGCGTAGTGGAGAGTGTCGGTTGATAGGAGGTCGGGGTGCAGATGAGAGGGCGTAATGGTAGTGGAAATGGTGATGGTGATACTGACGCGGGTTGATGAGAGAGAGGTGCTACCCGGGCAAGGTGAGGGGGTTGCATGACGATAGGGTTGGAGGTAGAAAGAATGGAGGTACTTTCCTGGTGCCACACCTGCTCTCTCCCGACTTCAGGGAAGGAGGAGATGGGGTTAACCTGATGATTGGGCTGTTGGTGCTCCGGTAATAGATTCTGGATTATGCCCATGTCGGGCTGTTGTTGTGGGGCCTGCTGAGCCTGCTGTTGCTGTTGTGGTTGCTGTTGCTGTTGCTGTTGTAACTGCTGCTGTGGCCTATGAGGAGGTCTCCTAGCCTTGAGAGCCGCGACGTATCGTCTCATCTCATCCCAATCTAGTTGATGTTCATCATTCATATCATGGATGTAATCTTTGAAATGGAAGCAGTAATCTATTGTGTGTCCCGGCTGCCTGTGGTAGACACAGTATTTGGAGGTATCAACATTGGGGGGCCACGCTGGCCTTTCTCTGGGTAGGGCGAGTTGGTTTGATGCCATGAGGACATTAAAAATGTCTGCTAAGGTTTCCGGCAATGGTGGATAGTAGGCTCTCTTGGGACCGAGCGGCCTCCTTTGTTGCTGTTGGGGACCATAGTTCCCTGGGGGTGGAACTTGGTTGTACTGAAGCGGTGGTTGTTGTTGCTGAGGTTGTGGTTGTTGTTACTGGGGTTGGCGTAATGGAGGCATATTATCCTGGGGTGGATTATTTTAGGGTGGAGGATGAAGAGGGAAAGGACCTGGTTGAAGGGGAAGTCGGGGCATTTGTGGAGGCCTTGGGTTGACTGCATAGTTGGCATTGTTGACCGCACCCACTTGCTCATTTGTCACGACCCCTTCTGTGGCTCTGCCCGGGACACCAGCGCCTGTCTTTCTGACCACTTTGGGTTTCAGCGACTCAAACATGTTCATGATGGGGGAGTCTTTTAGCTGGGTTTGGATGTACCGGGCCCTTTCATAGAGTTCCTCCATTGTAGTAAGTTTATTCATGGCCAGGACATGTCTGAACTGTGGGGTTGCATTAGACACAATCATCTTCACTTGTTCAGGCTCGGAGAGGGTATCCCTTATTCTTTCCGCCAGAGACCTTCATCTATCAGCATATCGGACAAAATCATCGTCGGGTTTCATCTTTTCGGCCACTAGGTCAGTAATGGAGAGTGAGGGACCAACCCTATCCCTATATTTCTGCAAGAACCTTCTTTGGACTATTTCAAAATTCTCGGCCTCGCGGGGCTCCAGAGAATAGAACCACTCAAGCGCAGGACCATCCAATGATCTCCAAAAGAGGTATGCCAGGGACCTTTGATCATTTTGCCAATAGGAGGACTCATACATGAAGTCCTTGAGGTGAATGAAGGGGTTGCCGGTACCATTGTATCTGTGGTACGTGGGCATTTCGGAGGGAGGAAGTTGAATGACGGGAAGGATTGGTAAAGCAACCTCCGGGGTGGCTTTCACGTCCACCATTCTTCTTAGATTTTGAAACTGCTCGTCCATACGATTGAACCTATTGAGGAGCGATTGGGCAAGCTCCTCTGGAGGTGAAGGTGGCACTTGCCACTGGGGGAGAAACTGTCTCCCGGAGACTTGAGGGGGAAACCCCGAATGAGAGGGAGCTGTCGGACCACCGACAGTTGGCCCTGGCTGAAGCGGTGTGTGGGGAACAACGGGAGTTTGAGATTGTGACGGGAATTGGAATGAGGGTGGTTGTTGGCTCGCTTGAACTTGAAGCGAGGGAGACTGGATGGCTTGCGCCAATGAAGGAGATGGAATGGCCTGCACGGACTCTTGGAGAGGTGCGATGGCCGGAGTTGATTCCTAGGGCGTGGGGGAAACAGATTTCCCCTTTAGAATGGCCTGGAAGGCCCGGAGCTGTTCAGAGGTAAGCTCCGTGTTGGCGAGGACGCCCAGTAAGGAAGTGATATCCTGCGGTGGGGACGTGTCCCCGGCGGTAACATGCACCTCATGCGAGGGCTCATGAGAGGGACCCGAGTCCACAGCATAGACTCGCGAGTCGGCTGACAAACCACGACTAGGGTGGTTCTCCTCAAAAGACTCGTGAGCCATGCTCACAGTTTTCCCATAACGCAAAAACATACACTAGCAAGCAGGTAGCAGAGATTATCAAACAAGTGGATGCCTTTACGCCTTTTTTTATGTTTTGATTTTGATGATTTTTTTGTGTTTTTAAAGAGATCCGAAGTTCACACAAAATGGTGACCCTAGTTTATTTTTGTTTCACCGCCGTGTCAGCTAGGGTCTCTCGTCTCACCACGAATGAAATGACTAACTCCGGGGAACTTCAATGGTACAACCAGCCCAGTGAACGAAGAGGAGATTCTTCGATGTCGGGGACTTACGGAGGTCCCAGTGTAGGAGATTCTAGTCCGTTGAGAGGAATTCCCAAACGGAGAGTCCTTCCTTCACCGGGAAAGGGTGATCCTCAAAAAATGAAAAAAAGATAGAAAAGAGGAATGGATGTATGCAATGGAATGCTGACAGATATAGAGTAAGAAAACAACAGAAATAACAGATATATAATAAATAAACAACCAATCACAACTGATAGTGCTGCCGTGAGCACAACGGGGGCGCGCGCGGGCGCCAAGGTGGAGAGGCACGGATGGTGCCGAACTTGCAAGGGTAGCCGAAAGGAAGCAGTAGAGTCCCACCGTGATCGCCAATCTGTGAGTGACGTCACGCGGTTCGGGGAAGAGCGGAGAAGACGCGGAGCGCGCGGGCTCCTTCTTTTTTTGGTGTTTGTTTGCTGCAACACAGAAATAAGAGAAGAGAGAGAAGGGGCCACCACGGGAGATTGCTCCGGCGGGGCGAGCGGGACAAGTGTGATATAGCAAGATATGGGGGTTAAACGGCCATAGCGGGAAGTGACTCGCCGCGGCCTCGGGGGGACGGGAATGGTGCAGAAATTAAATAACAAGAATTGAAATGGCCATTGGGGAAGTGACTCGCCGCGGCCTCGAGAATATGAGCAGATAATAAGATGACAGAATATAAAGAGAATACAAAGAGCGGGAATTTAAACGGCCATTGGGGAAGTGACTCGCCGCGGCCTCGAGAACATAAACAGATAAGAATATAACGTATAAGAACGTGAATTTAAACGGCCATTGGGGAAGTGACTCGCTGCGGCCTCGAGAATATGAGCAGAATATAACAGAATATAAAGAGAATATAAGAACGGAAATTTAAACGGCCATTGGGGAAGTGACTCGCCGCGGCCTCGAAAACAAGATGTGATCGCTAGGGGCCGAAAGACCCCAAAATAAGAAAGTGATCGCGCCTACCTCAAGAGCGGGAGATGGCGGGTTGCTTCTTCCTCTCCCTCCGGTCGGCCGACGGAGAGGGCTTTCCTCGGCTACCCTTGCAGAACAACGACAAACAAATGACAAGTGGATTAGAAAGATGGAGGTGTAGTATTCAAATCCTTGCGATAAAAATAATGAAATGATGGCAAGACACACACCTGGTTGGTGTTATCTTTCAAACCCCTCTCAGACTCGAGTAGGAGGAAAATGAGATGATGGATGTAAGAAGTGTATAAGAAAAGGCGCCCTTATGAAGGGGGATAGGGGATGCAAGATGATGAATGCAAAAGAACTACGAAGAAAAGGAAAGAATTGGCTTATTGGATGTGCCGATGGTGAAATCCGGCGGAGCTCTGGCAGCGTGGGGACGACGTGGAAGCGCGGTGGATGAAGACGACCTTCCTCTCGCGAGCGTGAGCACCCGAGAAGCCGGCAGAACCTCCACCTACAAAAGAACCCACGGGTTAGAAAATGACTCCGTAGCCTCTGGGCTCCGGCAGCCTATCGGATCACTTCGAAGCTCCTCCAGAACTGAGGGGGTGGGCCTCTATTTATAGGGCTCCGGAGGGTGGAGGCGTCCAGGACCCTGGACACCTCCATCAGGGCCGAACTAATATTTTATTCTATTTTTTTTAATTTTTTGGAATATTTTTGTGGAGGCGTCCAGGGGCCCGGACGCCTTCAACAGGTCCACCGAAAATCGACGACGGCCGCACGCGGTTTGACACAACGCGTGGTTTTGTGAGCGGCGCCTCGTGATTCAGAAATGGGCGCGTCCAGGTGGCTGGACGTCTCTATAATTTGGATTTTTTCACACACGACAAACCGTCGTTCGGTGAGCAGCGCCCGTGAGAGAGTTGATGGAGGCGTCCAGGGGCCTGGACGCCTCCAAAATATATTATTTTTATTTTTGTTTTGTCTTTTTATGCTAGGGTTGGCATTTTGATTTTTTTATATTTGTTTTTATGGAGGCGTCCAGGGGCCTGGACGCCTCCATAAATATATATATTTTTTATATATTTTTGTCTTAAAAAATAAATTAAAATGATGGAGGCGTCCAGGGGCCTGGACGCCTCCATTAAGACCCCCCCGGGTCCGCTGAAAAGGCTTCGGCAGCTCCCCGACAGGCACCCTTCCTGGTTTCGGGACCTTCCGATGCGTCTGACTGGTGTTGATGCCGTCCGAATGCCGTGACAAGACGATTCCGGATGCTGAGAAGGGCGGAATAAGACTTAAGAAAAGGAAGCACTCGAGCGATTCAAAATGCGTAAGTCGTCGCGGGGCGTCGTATAGTAATATGAGACTTTCTCAGGAGACGTCAGGAATTGCGTGTCTACAGTCCCCTCGGGTGACGAATACCCCTTTTGATTCAACAAACTCTCCTCTCCGTCCCTTCGGGGTCACGAATGATCCGTTTGGTTCGATCCTTCTGTCCAGATCATTGAATGAACAAATCTTTCTCCTCGTCCCTTCGGGTGATGAATACCCCTTGTGATTTGGACCTGCCGTCCAGACCATTAAAGGAATAAACCCTTCTCTCCGCCCATGTGGCTCGCCTTCCTACATCCTTTGGCTCGATGGCATGCTCCCAATATCGGCTCGCCTGGCCTGCTTTACAGACTTCGGTTCTCACAGCCCCGCTCTCCTCGTCATGTTGATAAATCTCTCAGTCAGTCTGCACCCACAGGCCCCGCTCTCTCATCCCTCTCTCGTGCCATCTGCGGCTGGGGGGCATTTATGGAAACTAAAAAAATTCTCACCCCATGTTTACGTGTAGGGGAATAAAGAAGAGGAGAAAAGAGAAGAGAAGATGAGAAGAAGTAAAGAAGAAAAAGACGCCCCTCAAGTGCCCTTCAACGGCACACCCTCAAGTGCCCATCAACAGCACACCCTCAGGTGCCCATCAATGGCACACTTGCTATGCCCTTCCAACGGCACACTACCGAATGCCCTCCACCTGGTGGCAGCCCTTCAGCGGCACGCTGCTGAACATGGCACGCTCTCATGCCCTTCAACGGCACACCTATTGTGCTCCTTCAACGGCACACCTTGAGAAGCCTCCAACGGCACACTACCAAGGCCCCCAATGGCACACTGCCAAGGCCTCCAGCGGCACACCTACCAGGGCCTCCAACGGCACACTGCCAAGGCCTCCAGTGGCACACCTGCCAAGGCCTCCAACGGCTCACTTCTCAGCCCTCCAGCGACACACTTCTCAGCCCTCCAGCGGTACACTGCCGAATGCCCTCCACCCAGTGCAGCGCCCTCCAACGTCAGCCCTTCCAGCGGTCACAACCTCCCACCCTTGGCACGCAGTAGACTCACGTCGAACCAGCAGGAAACCCCAGTTGTCGATGCCCTATTGAGGCACACAAGCACCCCTCTATCGGGAGACAAGACTGGGGTCAATCCCCATTAACCACCATCACTAGCGGAGGTCAACGGGGGGGGGGGGGGGGATACATAAACCCCTAAAGAAAGAAGATAAAGGAGGAGGAAGGAACAATGAGAAGAAGAGAGGAAGAGAGAGGGGGAGAGGGATTGCTCTCCACCCACCGCCATCGTCTGTGCAAAGAGAGAAGGAGAGGAAGAGAGATGGGGCATGCCGCTCCGCCCACCGCCGTCCATGCAAAGAGAAGAGAGAGAAGAGAAGAAGAAGGGTGAGTGAAGAGAGGGAGTGAGGTCTAGGAGGGGAGGAGCCCATGCTCCATTCCCCTCCCTACGCTGTATTTTCTTTTTTCTTCTTCTTCTTTCTTTCCCTTTGCGATGTATTGGCCACAGCCCCCCCTGTGAATGAAATGCACCCTTTGTTTTCTCAACCTCCACCCCACGATGCCCAGTGTGGTTTGTTTCTTTTTTGCTTCCCTTTGATTTGCTTGCTTTTGGGTTGCTCGCTCTTCAGCACGTCGCAGAGTCTATCCAACTTGATGGGTAGTGTCTCTGGCGCGACGGCATGAGGACAGCCCCCCTGCCCAGCATCCCTAGCCTACCCCTGCCGGTACGCCCTCCAACCTACCCTGCCCGACACACTCTGGGCTTGTCCGTGCCGGCACGCCCCCAACTTGGCTCACCCGGCACCCTTCCTGCTTGCCCCACCGGCACACACTCTAACCTTCCTAGCCCGGTACACCCTTGGCCAAGCCTTGCCCGGTACACGCCTGGCTAATATTTCCCCGGCACACCCGCCAGTCCACCTTGCCCGGCACGCTTGCCAGGCTTCTCCGTCCGGCACACTAGCCAATACCTGTTAGCCCTTCTGTCTGGCACATCTGCCAGCCTCCCTTGCCCGGTACACCATGGGCTTGTCCCTGCCGGTACACCCCCAACTTGGCTCGCCCGGCACGCTTCTAGTGACCTTGCGCCAGCACACTTGCATGGCCTCCCCACCGGTGCACCCTTCAACACCTTTACCCGGTGTACCCTCAGCCTATTTTTTTTAGCCCGGTGTTTTCCTACTTGTCGAGTCCCGGGTTTTCCGAAGTTTTCTTAAAGGTGTTGCTGCATATGCGCACACCTTGACTCGTTGGGTCATGCCACTCCTTGTGGGCGTGTACCCCTTACACCCCCAGCTCTTGGGACAAGGGGAGGTGCTGCCGAATTTTCATCAAAATTAATACAATAACAATAATAATAAAAGAAAAGTAATAATGCAAAAGGAAATAACAAATAAACGAAATAAACAACAATGAAACAGCTTTGCCGAAATAACAAAGAACCCCGGAGATCTTGAATAACTGAACACCCGCATCTTTACGACGGACTGTCGAACATAACCACGAACATGACCTGCATGAATAAAAGAAAACCAAATCAAAACCCTATGGCTGCATTTCATGAATAAAAGAAAACTCTTCACATGCGTCTTATGAATAGAGGGACCTTCCCCAACCCAGCCACAGCTACATCAACCCTCGAACCGGCCTAACCCTTCCCGATACACCCGAACGGGCCTTGTCCGACACGCCCTTAGTTTGTCCCGTGTCGACACACCTAATCTGCCCTTGCCTGGCACACCTTAGTCCGCCCTCAGCCGGCACACTCAACCTACCTTGCCCTTCACACATCTCACATGTGCATAGACCTTGCCCTTCACACATTCTCGATGTTCATAGCCCTTACCCTTTACACATTCCCAATGTGCATAGACCCTGCCCTATACACATTCACATGTGCATAGACCTTGCCCTTTACACATTTCTTAATGTGCAGAGACCTTGCCCTTTACACATTCTCAATGTGCATAGACCTCGGCCCTAAACATGCTCAGACCTTGCCCAGCATGCATAGACCTCAACCCCAAACATGCTCAAACCTTGCCCAACATGCATAGACCTCATCCCCAAACATGCTCAGACTTTGCCTAGCATGTACAAACCTCAAGCCCCAACGTCTCCTGCCCGGCACACCCTTTGGCTTGTCCTTGCTGGCACACCTAACCTACACCTCACCCGGCGCGCCCAGCCTGCTTGGTCCGACACACTCCAATCTCTTCTTGTCCGGCACACTTTTTGGCTTGTCCCTGTCGGCACACCTAACCTGCATCCTTACCTGATGTAGTTTCCGTTGCCCTCCACCGGCACACCATGCCTGGCGTTCAAGCGGTGCACGCTCCACCAGGCACATCCTCCCGGTGCACCCCCACGCCTTCGCCCGATATACACTCAGCCTAGCCTCGCCCGGCACACATCGCCCATGCCTTTGATCGGTACACCCTTTGTGCCTTTACCGGGTGCACCTGCGGCCATCTCCCCCGGTGCGGCCCCCTGCTCCCTCTACCCGGTGCGCTTACGCCCCTCGCCCGGTACACTCCCGGCAAGCTCTGTACCCGAAATGCAATAGCATAATAAAAAGAGCATAATAAAAATAATAATAACAACAATAAAAATAAATAAATAATTAAAAAGGGATATGACGCACAGGTAATAAAAGAAGAATCAATGAGCAACATAGAAAATAAATAAGTAAATAAATGATAATAAATAATAATAATAATAATATTATTATTAATAATAATGAGTAGAACGATACGGCTCTCGTCATCCCCTGACCCTACGCGTGGGAATATTGATAAGGCCTCCATGGGTCACGCTGGGACCTCGGGCTTGTCCCAATCATGGTCGTTGTCTGACCCGTATTCTAGGCTTATAGCCTGTTATCTTCGAACATGTCTTTGTTTTGGGATCTAACCCTGGGACATTTTCCCGCTGCCTTTTGGCACCGAAAATATTGATGATGCCCACGCAAGCCTTGCTTCGACCGCGGGAGCCTCCCCCAGTATGGTCGCGGCTCGATCCTGCACCGAGCCGATAAACTTACTGATTTTCGACTACTCTATCCGGGATTTAACTGAATGTTTTACATCCCTCTGAACAATAAATTTGCCGCACCCCAGCATACATATGCTCCGGTTTTTTCATGACGATTATGACATTCTCAAGCTGGACGCTCGTCCGAATATTAAATGGTCCCCCTGAGTGACCGACAAGTTTCGAACGCTTGTTTCCCTAGACATAGGGCTTTCCGGCTGATTCAAGATCGCTATTGTCT
Source organism: Amorphophallus konjac (assembly GCA_022559845.1). Taxonomy (NCBI): domain Eukaryota; kingdom Viridiplantae; phylum Streptophyta; class Magnoliopsida; order Alismatales; family Araceae; genus Amorphophallus; species Amorphophallus konjac. The sequence continues at coordinate 318,643,686 of CM040120.1, read as the reverse complement.
TGTTTCTCTCGATATAATTTTTTGGCCATGAGGCCCTTATTCCTGACGATTAATCAAGGGTGTTCCCCTTTCTGAGGGGATGCAATTAACGCTGTGACCTTTATGGCGCGACGGATTTTGGTCCCGACACGAATTACACAATTATCTGATTAGTCAGATCGCGCGCACCGAAGGCTTCTATGAAGCCAGAATAAATCACCACTTTGTGACTGGCACGCCTACGCACTTAATAATATAATAAACTAATAAACGAACAAACCCATCGAATAAACTCAATAAACAAATAAACAATGATTTAAATAAAAAGTGCGTCCACATGACCCCATGATGGATGGGGCTGTGCCATCATGGCAACTGCATCAGGACCCCGACAGTTCAACGGGCGGCCGGCAGATGCATTTAAAGGTCCGCGCCCCGACCTCGAGGCGCCAGACGTGGAGTCCAAGCATCACCCTCTCTCACTCATGTGGTGACTACGTAGATGAGATCTCCCTGAGCACCGAGCACCCTCCACTACAAGAAAAATGGGAAATATCGATGGTATTTTTTGACTAAAAAGTTTTCATCGGCAATACGTCGGAATGTTTTATCTTTCTGACAGAAATATATTGTGTCACAAATTCGTCGGTAATTACAGACTATTTTTTGACATAATATTTTTGTCGGAAATATGTCTGAAACTTTCGACAGAAAAAATTAACGTCGAATATTTCGGACGTATCTCTGACAAAAATCTGTTTCATCGAAAATAAATAAATGCAGTTTAAAATACATCAATAGTTTACGACGGATAAATTTAAGGTCGAACATTCGTCGGAAACTTGCCGACGTATCTCCAACAAACCTTTATTCGTCGAAATATTTCAATAAATAATTAAATAGTTTTCCACCCTTCCTATTATTCATAAACATTATTATATGGTTATATTTATTAATTAGCACTTTTATGGTTTTTCGTCAGTTTTGTAATTATTTTATGGTTATTGGCAAGTGGACCAATGGGAATTCAGAAAAATAAAAGATTTTATCCACTTGAATTCCCTTTGATGTTGCTTGAGTCACCTTCTTCTCGTAGACACACGATAGTCACCCTGGTTTTTCTGGTTGCACGCCCTTTCTTCTCATTTTTTTTATCTGTACGTGGTTTTCACTTCGTTATGTAAGCACTCCCTCTTCGCACGGTATGGAGACCCACAGATGTTGTTATGACAAAGAAGGACTCTTGACAGAATCCTGATAAAAAACTCTTTCATCTGTAAACATAGCAGTTTATCTGTTCAGACACTTATCAGGCACCGTAAACTGGAGATAATCTCGTTTCTTGATCTTAGATGAGTTTAATCAGTGTCATTTGATGACTAGGAAAGCTTCAGATCCGCGTTGGTAGAGTTATTAGGAAGCCCGTACACGGTTAAACCCTACAAACAAACTTGAGTTTCTTCAAGTTTCACTGTCATAAGCTATTTGTCACCGTTACATAGTTATTTGTCACTTCTAATGGGCTATTTGTCACTCATAACGAGATATTTATCACCCTTATCCTAAGCTAGGTGTCGGGTTTGTTTCGCTTCATAACATATTGTGACTTCTGTTATCCATTTATCACCCTTAAGAGACATATGTCAGCCTCGAAGCCTATTTGTCACCACTAATAGATGGATGTTATCCTTCATTTGATGGCAACCACATCACACAAAGATCAAGCATCCATCATGCAAAGAAAGGTTACAGAAAAGGAAATTATATTGATAGGGGAAGAGGGTACAAGCGGTTACTCGTCCTCTTTGGGACGGAACCTGTCAGGTTGGAGGTTCGTCACCCCCTTGTTACAAAATAGGCAGTCCACCTTCGCCAAGGCATCCCGCCACCCTTGCAGGTACCCCTGCTTGTATTCCTCCGAAATATTGCCGCCACTGCTTTCGCCTGATGGCTGGTCCGGCATCGACAGGGCTTCCTTTCGGAAGCACAGATGTTTGGCGGGAACTGACTTCTCAGACGATGACATCTTCACGAGAGTTTCTTTGACCGCCAAAGGAACTAGGGATGTCCTTCGTGTTCCCCCCAGAGTCTCTATTTATAGGAAGGAGATGAAACCCCCAGAGGGTAAAAGAGTGTTCGTGCCTCCCCGAACATTTCTGACTCTCGGTCCTTCCTTTTTCCCGGTCATGAGATCGCTTGGACCGAGGTTCCTTTCGTCCAGTTACATCAACCGCATAATAGACGAGAGGCCAAAGAGAGATACTGCAATGGCTAACACCACATAGTGGTGACAAATAGTCATCAGCAGTGACAAATAGGCTTCAAGGCTGACAAATGTCTCGTAAGGGTGATAAATCGATAACAGAAGTCACAATATGTGATGAAGCGAAACAAAGACGATGTCTAACGAGTAATAAGGGTGACAAATAGCTCGTTATGAGTGATACATAACCATTAAAAGTGACAAATAGTCTGTAACGGTGACAAATAGCTTATAGCAGTGAAACTTGAAGAAACTCAAGTTCGTTTGAAGGATTTAACCGTGTCCTAGCGATCTTAACTCTACCAACACGAATCTGAAGCTTTCCTAATCATCAAATGACACTGATTAAACTCTACCTGTCACCCTTATGACCTATTTGTTACCCTTACGACGTATTTCTTACCCTTGGAAGCCATTTATTTTTCCCCTATCCCTTGCTTTTCCTCCCGTATGTAATAAATAACAAAAATAAATATAAATATGTCAATAGTTTAGCTGGATAATATTCGAATTTGAATCTGTATTAATTAGCGGAAAATATTCTAAATAGTATTTATTTTTTCAGATATGGATAATATTCAAATTTGAATCGGAGCGGAAACGGCTATTATAATATTCGTTTCATAAGTTATGCAATCGTAATATTATATTATATATCATATGATATATATATATGTAAATAATATATTATAAAATATAATTTTCCTAATATAAAATATAAAAAATATGATAAGATGGAAGATTGTTACACTACCCGAGACTATAATAACTACCCTATTTATCAATTTGACGAGTAAAATTAAAAGCAGCATTTAGTTGGGAGAGACAGTTCGTCTTCCATCGACTTTAGTTCTTCCGCTGCCATTAGTAAAATTAAAACTAGCCTTTAGTTGGGAGAGACACTTCGTCTTCCATCGACTTTAATAGTTGGCAGCACCAGGACTGCAGGACTGCAGGAGGATGAGACGTGTTCAAGGAGCCACCATTTTTCCTGTTTGTTAATTCCCCTCTCTCTCTCTCTCGCTCTGTCTCTTTCATTTGTCACCACTACAAGCTATTTTTCACGTTTAGACACCCATTTATTACCTTTAGAAGCTATTTGTCACCCTTAAGACCTATTTGTAACCCTTAGAAGTATTTTTCACCCTTACGACATATTTAGTCACCCTTACGATGTATTTCTTACCCTTAGAAGCCATTTGTTTTTCTCCCATCCCTTGCTTTGCCCCCTCGCCGCAGACCATCGCCACCTTGTCCCCGTGTGCCCACGGGTGCCTTGCGCACCCTCCCTCTCCTCCGCGAACCAGCACCGACGTGAGTGCCGACCAGCCCACCGTCACCCTCCCCCTTGCACCCACGCCGGTAGAGCACCGCTGCCCCTCCGGTGCCGTGCCGTGGCAGCCGACCGGTGTTCCTGCCCGACCCGCCCACCGGCTGCCGTCTATCACCGCTGCAGCCGCCGTCGTCGGCCGCCCATCGCCATTCTGCCACCGTCTCTATAACATCACATCCAAGGTGTGACTGCCATGATTCCTAATTTCATCTCAGTTCACATGTTGGATGTATTTATATTTTGTTTAATATATTTTTTCAGGATGTTAAAAATTGGAGAATGCTGTTGAAATTTTTTAAGGGAGATGCTGTCGAATTTTTTTAGAATACTCACTCCATTCAAACCACAATTTTGAAATAAGCTCTTTCCTGAAGCAGGTATCATGATCTCTCTCTTCCGGAGAATCAGCAGCGACCAGCCTATATGTATAAACCTTCCTCGTCTGTCCTGGTCTAAAAGCAGGACCAATGGCTTGGTGAGATACCAAAGCTATTGTTCATGCTTTTAGACTAGGACAGACGAGGAAGGTTTACACATACAGGCTGGTCACTGCCGATTCTCCGGAAGAGAGAGATCATGATACCTACTTCAGAAAAGAGCTTATTTCAAAATTGAGTTTAAATGGAGCGAGTATTCTAAAAAAATTGTTGTCCCAGCTGACACTGCAGAGTTGGTTGTTGGGCAAGAGGAGTCATCTGAGAGAGGGGATTCTTCTGCAACTGGTGATGGTGGAGGATGATCCAACGGATATCTGTTGCTTTGTAATTGTAATAGTAAAAAATGACACATTTGAATTAATGTAATTGTAATTTATTTTATTCCTTGATTTATATGTTGTGTGGATTACATCATGGGATGTGTGTTTTATGTTGAGTTGTGTAGGTTGTGTATAAACGGATAACATAAGTAAAAGGTTTGATGGATAAGAGAAGCAAAAGGTTTGTTTTGTAGCGAAACAAAGTCGACGGCTGGCTAGAGATAAGGGTGAAAAATAGATGTTTGAAGTGACAAATAACCGGTAGCAGTGACAAATAACTCTATAACGGTGACAAATAGCTCATGGCAGTGAAACTTGAAGAAACTCAAGTTCGTTTAAAGGGTTTAACCATGTATTGGTTTCCTAACTCTACCAACACGGATCTGAAGCTTTCCTAGTCATCAAACGACGTTGATTAAACTCATGTAAGATCAAGAAATGAGAATTACCTCCAGTTCTACTAATTTACAGTGGGATCAAGCGAAGTCGTTGACAATGAGTAAAATGTCAAGTACATCATTTCTCTACACATACAACAAAAGTAATAACAAAGCAACTAATATGAAGAGGAGCAACACTACTAGAGTACATAATAGAACAACAACAATACAAGGCACATTTGACATTTGTGTAGTCGTCTGCTGGCGTAGTGCCTGGTTCCTTGAATCATAGTCAGGTCCGAGACTTGCATGATATGTAAGTTGAGGATGACCAACATATGCATGGCTGCTATTGCCAACCCCATTTATAGCAGCATGTGCTTCCTCTACCGAGTGAAAACCCTTATAACGAGCTCCAGGGTATCCATTCACTTGGACAAAGCATTGGGGCCAACTATAATATACACCTGGTTCGCGACCAACCCACACTACATAGCATTTATACCTTCCCATTTTCTGAACCTCAATTCCCTGACGAATTAAGAAAAGGAAGAGGGCATCTGCAGCAGGAACCAGAGGAGACATACGGGATTGGTGTGTCGATTTAACACATCGCTGCAATGGAGGTGGTAACACATCCCCTCAGGAGTAGAAAA